>JAJQQW010000018.1:57257004-57857004 GCA_025583905.1 Ia io | reverse complement strand
CGGAAGAAGAGGCTCTGGCCCTGCACCTGGATGGTGCCCTCCCGCTGCTCCACGTCCGCCATGCTGCCGCCTGCAGCGCCTGCGGTTCAAGACCAGGCTGATGAGCCACAGGGCAGTGGGGGGGGGGGGGGGGGTGCACCCGGTAAAGTGGGAAAGCCGCCACAGAGAGGGCCAAAGCGAGGAAAACGAAGGTGTTATTCCTCTCCGCCGTTCACTTAATTGTGTGGTCTTGGGCCTCCGTTTCCTCATCTGAAAAATGGGCCATGAAAGCCTTTATCAAGAGTTAACGAGGTAGGAAGAAGAGTGGGCAAGTGAGGGTGCCTGCCCTCGGAAAGCACTCCACCCAGGGCGCTCGCTCCCACGCTGATGCTCGTTCTCACTGGCATCCTTTTCTGCAAGTGGGGACGATCCAGGAGCACTCGGCTCCCGGGGCCGATGGGGTTAAATGGGGCCGCGATGGCGAAACCCTGCGGGCCGGCCGGGCGGGCCGGCCGGGCGCCGCCGCCTGAGCGTGGTCGCTGCTCAGCTAGTTTGCTCATCAACCCCTTCCCCGTCCAGGCACCGTTAAGGGTGGTCGTCTGGCCCCGCAGGCAGGAGAGGGTCGGGTCGGGGCTGGAGAAAAACACCCACTTTCTGGAAGCGGAAACCGCAGCGCTCAGAAGAAAAAGCATTTGGAATTCCCGCCCGCGAGGGACGCAGGGTGCTCGGCGCGCGGCCGCTGTGGTCAGGGGGCGACCCCGGCGCCGCCCAGGCTCGCTCGGCGCCCTCCCAGGACCTGGTGCTGGCTCGGCGGGCCTGGCAGGGCGGGCGCCCGAGGAAGGGGAGCTGGGGAGCCGAGTGGGACGGGGAGAAGCTGGGAGTAGTCTAACTGGAGAGGGGGAGAGAGGGTTGGGACGCAAGGCAGGTACCTGGGGAGCTGCGTGGGCTCGCACAGCGGGAGGAAGCCGAGGCCTGGAGGCGAACGGGGCCCGGCGCGGGGGCCCGGGGCGGGGCTGGGGCTGGGAAGCTGGGAGGTGGCCCGGCCGTGCTGCGGGGCGCCCTCTTGTGGCCACCGTCGGCGGCAGGGCCCAGGTGCCCCAGCATCGGACTGGGTGCCTTCCGAGACCCTCAGCGACCTGCCCCACAAGCGCAGGGCGCGGCTTGGGGAGGAGGCTTCCTTTGGGGTCGCATCCTGGCTGTGCCCGCCTCCCCATCCCCAGCCGGCACTGCCCAGTCCAGAGTTGTTCGCCAGGCATGCAGTTGAGGCTCGACAGTTTGTTTTCGTTCTATTTATCCGCACCCAAGGATATTTTTCCGTGGGTTTTTAGGGAGAGGGGAAGAGAGCGAAAGGCAGAGAGAAATATCGATGTGTTTGGTCGCCTCCTGCACATGCCCTGACCAGGGCCTGGCCCGGGGAGGAGCCTGCACCCCAGGTACATGCCCTTGACCAGAATCAAACCCGAAAGGGTCCCGCAGGCTGGCGCGCTATCCACTGAGCCAAACCGGCTAGGGCGCGACAGGTTTGAGTGCGGGGTTCTGCCAATGCCCAGCCAGGCAGCCTTGATTGTTCTCCCAACGCCTCGGAGCCTCCTCCCTGGCCTGTAGGATGGCTGTGAGGGCACCCACCCCGCAGGGTGCGTAGTCCCGCCGCCTCTCTGTGCCAGGCCTCTGTGTGCCCGAGGCTGGGGGCAGAGCCGACATCCACCACATGTCGCCAAACAGGAAAGGTAACAGGAGAGTGAAGCACCCAGAGGCCGCCCTGGGCTGGACCCAGTGGGTGCGGGACCCAGTGGGTGCGGGACCCAGTGCGTGCGGACGTGCATGTATGGCGCTTACACTGCGACGCCTCCCTGCCAGACCCTGCTCTAAGGCCTGGCGGGTCCTTCAGGCCTTAAGACAACCCTTACCGAACCCCGCTTTACGGAGGGGAGGCGGAACGGGGGGTGGAGACCCCGGTGGGAAGAGGGTGCGCGACTCCACCCCGGCTCTCAGGCCTAAAACAATCCGGAAGATCTGGACGAGGGGGCCGAGGGATGTGGGGCGCCGCCCCCTGTCCCCCCTCCTTCGGGGCTACCAGGCGCAGGGCCGGCGGCTGCGGGCTGCGCACGCGCGCCACGGCGCCGCTCTGGGCCGCCGGGTGCGGGCCGAGCCTGCGGGGCCGCGGACGCAGCGCCATGGCGGCCGGTGGGTTTGGCTGCTGGTTCCGCGTGGGCGGGGCCCGCTCCGCGGCGGCGGGCCGGGTGCTCTCGATCAGCCCGGTGAGTGTCCCCGGGGACGGAGGCCAGCGGGTGCCCGGGGGCGGGCCAGCCTGGCTCCTCCTCCCCCGCGCCCCGGGCAGAGGCCGGCGGGAGGGAGGGGCAGGCGCGGGGCAGCGAGTGCGCGCGCGCGTTTGTCCGCGTGTGTTCTGGAGGGTCTGGTGTGCGTGTGTCGTGGGGTGCCTGTCCGTGACTCTGTCGGCCTGTGTTGGAAGGTGTCAGTCTGCCCGCTTGTTGTCTGTGTCTGTCTGCTGTGTCTATTCCAGCGTGCGATTTTGAGGGTGTGCACTAGCTGTGTCCGTGTGCATGTGTAGTTTAGGGCGGTGTGTGTGACGGTGTTCTTGTCTGTCTGCCCATCTGCCTTCCTGGTGCCTGATGTTGGGCATGATTTTGAGGGTGTCTTTCCTGTGTACACGCATGTACACCTGTGTGTCATTGTCTATGCGGATGCCAAGGCCCCCGTGGGCACTTGGCCACCCTGAGCCCAGGCCCGGTATCTGTAGGAGCCAGATCAGGTTGCCGGCTACCTGGTGGCCCAGTCTCCACCACGAGGAGGGGCCGCATGGAAGCCCTGTCTGTGGGAACCTAAGCCGCCAACCACAGCCTCCGCCCAGCTCCTGGGTCACCCCCTGACCTGGGGGCCTGGGGTGGGGCTTAGGCAACATCGCAGGAGAGGTGGGTGGGGCTGGAGACTCTCAATAAAGATGCGTTTCCTGGCATCTGGGAACAAGCAGGGGGCTCCCCGTAGGCCCAAGAGGCCAGCCCCAGTCAAGTCCACGGTGTCGTTGAAATCTCACAGGAGGCGGCTTGGGGGGCTGCCCTCCCCATTTTACTGACAAACTGAAGACTCGCGGCCAGGAAGCGGCAGAGGGGAGTCTCGAAGCCCGGCTGACTGCTCTGGCTGGGCCCTGGCCCCGAGGCCTGTCCTCTGGGCTGGCAAAGGACCCTGGCCCAGGAGTCCATGAAGCAAGTCACTTGGCAGGAAGCTGGGGGTGGGGGTGGCATTCATCTCTCCAGCCTCCATGCTGCCCTTTGCATCTCGGTGCCATTCTCCTGCCTACCCCCCCCCCCCCCAATGCCTCAGCTTCTCCTCTCCCCAGGATTCTCCCTGCACACTTAAACCAGCTGGGCTGGAGTTATATTCCCACCCATGGTCAAGCACATTCCGAGTTTAGCATTAGTCTACACCAGGGGTCCTCAAACTTTTTAAACAGGGGGCCAGTTCACTGCCCCTCAGACCACTGGAGGGCCGGACTAGAGTTTACAAAAAACTATGAACAAATTCCTATGCACACTGCACATATCTTATTTTGAAGTAAAAAACAAAACGGCAAAAACACCCGCATGTGGCCCGCGGGCCGTAGTTTGAGGACGCCTGGTCTACACAGTGGGACGAAAAGAACCGTTTCCAAACAGGTCCTGGGCGGGACCTCTCTCCCAGCCTTTCCCCTTTGAGGCCTTACCACTGTGCCCCCCACAAGGCTGAGCTTTTCCTCAGCGGGGTGCTTCTGGGGGCGTTTCGGGATGGAGTCCCGGGGGCCAAGTGGGGCCTCAGCCTGCTCCCCTCTCCTCCTCCTCCAGACTGTGGTACAAGCCTCCGTGAGCCGGTCCCACACAGCCCTGCTGGGCCTGGGCCTGCTGCTCATGCTGCTGCTGTACGTGGGGCTGCCAGGCCCCCCTGAGCACGCTTCCTGGCTCTGGGGAGACCCCAATGTCACAGTCCTGGCCGGTCTCACCCCTGGCAACTCCCCCATCTTTTACCGCGAGGTGCTCCCGCTCCACCGGGCACGAAGGTGGGTGCTGACCCCCGGGTCTAGTAGAAGGATGAGGCCTGAGGGGAGCCCCTGTGTGGGATCCCGGCTCCACGCGGGGTGCTGAGGGCTGGGAGGGCAGTGGGAGAAGCCTAGGAAGAAAGGGGGGCCCCGCCAAAGCCTCAGACCCACCCCGCATGTGCCCGCAGGGCGGAGGTGGTGCTGCTCCATGGGAAAGCCTTCACCTCGCGCACGTGGGAGCGGCTGGGCACGCTGCAGCTGCTGGCGCACAGGGGCTACCGGGCCGTGGCCCTTGACCTCCCAGGTGAGAGCCCCGCCTGGTCCAAGGGGTGGCTTCCCAGGGGGGGCGTAGGGGGTAGGAAAGCCCTGAGATGGACCCCTGTACCTGGACGAGCAGCGACAGGAAAAGGTCTGCATTTCCTCCCTGTAACCTGGGCGGATTGTTGTGCATCACCAAGCAGATGGAACGTGCCTCGCTTCACTGGATGCAGGTTCACTGGATTCGGGGGGAGACCTCACCGTATTTTTCATGACAAACTAGAGAGCTTTTTTTTTTTTTTTTTTTTTTTTTTTTTTTTAGCTGTCAAAGGATTTACGCCATCACTCTTGACATTAAAAAAATCAAACAAGCCCTGGCTGGTTTGGCTTGGTGGATAGAAAGTCGGCCTGTGGACCAAAGGGTCCCGGGTTCGATTCCGGTCAAGGGCACGTACCCGGGTTGCAGGCTCCTCCCTGGCCCGAGCCCTGGTCCTGGCGCATGCAGGAGGCAACCCATCGATGTGTTTCTCTCACATCAATATTTTCTCTGCCTTACCCTCTCTCTTCCACTCTCTCTAAAAATCAATGGAAAAATATCCCTGGGTGAGGATTAACAAACAAATGAAATAAGAGTGGCACCCTCAGAGACCCGGGCCCTCTCAATTCAGCAGTCTGGGGGAGCCAGGCCCCTCCGGACATGTCCGCACATAAAAAAAAGTGTGCGGGGCTGGGTGATGGGGGTTGTGAACGTGACAGGTGTCCTTCGGCTTCGTGAACCCCTCGGCAGCGTGGTCTTCTCCCCCACACCATGTCTCTCGGATCCTACCAGTCACTGCGACCTCCTCTCCGTCGTCTGCGCCGTGGGGGGGATGGGCAGGCTGTGATGGATTTGGAGCTAGAGGTTTCAGCTGACATGCTTGGGTGCCGAAGCAACTTTGGCCCTGCTGCCTTGAGCACGAGGGCAATCATTAATATAGGAAAGCTACCAAGGACAGTTGATGGGTTAAAGGACACACATCTTTTTTATTTTTTTATTTTTTATATTTTATTGATTTTTTACAGAGAAGAAGGGAGAGGGATAGTTAGAAACATAGATGAGAAACATCGATCAGCTGCCTCCTGCACACCCCCTACTGGGGATGTGCCTGCAACCAAGGTACATGCCCTTGACCGGAATCGAACCTGGGACCCTTCAGTCTGCAGGCCGACGCTCTATCCACTGAGCCAAACCCGTGAGGGCAGGACACACACCTTTTCAATGTTGACAATTATTTCCTGACCCTCCAAAAGTGCCACATGGCTTTTTCCTCCCATCAGTCCCGGATGAAAGTGCCCATTTCCCCACATCTTCCCCAACACTGCGTGTTACCAGTCTTCTTCCGTTTCGCGGATATGGTGGATGGCAGGTTTCTCCAGCAGGCCTACCACATCACCAAGAAACAGCTTCTAGGACCTGTGGGCCGCATGTGCTGCGTGCCACCGCGCCAGCCCCTCCCCGCGCCGGGGGGGCGGGAGTCCCGGCTCCCCAGCCTCCCTCAGCTGGGGCCTCTGCCACCCCAGGTTTTGGGAACTCAGCACCGGCCAAGGAGGCGAGCACCGAGGCGGGGCGGGCGGAGCTGCTGGCGCGGGCGCTGCGGGACCTGGAGGTGCGGAACGCGGTGCTGGTGAGCCCCTCGCTGAGCGGCCGCTATGCCCTGCCCTTCCTGATGCGGGACCACCCTCAGCTGCGCGGCTTCGTGCCCATCGCACCCGCCTCCACCCAGAACTACACGCGGGAGCAGTTCTGGGCCGTGAAGGTACTGGGGGGGGGGGCCACCCCGGCCCTGGCTCCCCGTCACGGGGGCAAAGGGCTCAGGTCTCACTTGGAGGACTCACGACCTTACCCCCCACCCCCCCCAATCTGGATGGAAAAGATGGGTGTTTGGGGAGGATTTCCCAAGGAGATGGCTGGAGGGCCAGGCCCTGGGAGGCCTAGGATCACAGCCCTGGCCTTGCCCTGCAGACCCCGACGCTCATCCTGTACGGGGAGCTGGACCGCATCCTGGCGCGGGAGTCCCTGCGGCAGCTCCGCCACCTGCCCCAGCACTCCGTGGTGAAGCTGCGCGACGCGGGGCACGCCTGCTACCTCCACCGGCCCGGAGACTTCCACCGCGCCCTCCTCGCCTTCCTGGACCAGCTGCCCTGAGCTCCCCCGCCAGCTCGCAGCGTCTGGACCAGCCCCCCGCCAGGGAGGCGGCCCCTGGGATTGGAGGGCGGAGAGCCAGGCCCAGCCGGGGCCTCTCCTTTTATCTCACAGGCACAATAAATAAAAGCACTTTTGTCCTGCCCGGGAGTGACGGGTCTGGTGTTGCTGCGGGGTGGGGTGGGGTGGGGAGGCTAAGAACGTGGGCTGCTTCCTAGCTGGCTGCCTTCACCGCTCTGTGGCTCAGTGTCCTCCCCTGTGAAATGGGCCTGATAGTCACACCGAGCTCAGAAGGCGGCTTTCGGACTGGATGGGTCTGGGTGAGGGGAGCTGTGGGCCACACAGTGCTGGGGGGGGGGGGGGGGTGCGGGATCCCTCCTGCTGCGGGACCACGGGGATTGGTGGGCGACCCCGGGTCAGAAATGCAGGAGCTATGGCCAAAGGGAGCAGGAGGTGCCCAGGTGGGGTGGAGAGAGTGGTTTAACAATTAACATGGCAGCGCTGGTGAGCCACCAAGCCTGCTTGCCCCTGGGTATGTGGGTCAGCAGCCCAGACTTGCCCCCAGGAGGGTCGGACAGACCGTCCCCACCGCCCCCTGCCAGCCTGCCTCTTCTGGGCCCCGAGGGTGAAGTCTCCCTGCCCCTCCCCACGCTGACAGCCCTGGAGCAGGGCAGAAGCTGAGAGTACAAAGGGCGGCGGGCACACCGGGCGGCCGTTGGAGTGTGCAGCCTGTGGGTGGCCAGGGGCACCTGTGTCTGTGTCCTCCCGCTCGGGTGCCTGTAGAATTCTGGCCGGGGGCCTGGCCCGGGGGGCAGTCTGGTGTGCCACCTCAGGGTGAGTTCCCCGCCTCCCACCGTCACACAGCACCTTGGCTACATCCTCGCACGGGACATCCTGGGTCGCTCAGACTTGCCGCACCCAACCCCAGCCCACACTGTCACCCTCACGGTCACCCCTCCGACAGCTGGAGTGGCCCACACGATCACACGGCGGCCGCCACGCACCTGCCGGTCCACTTGCCCTGCCCTCCGGGCCTCTGTCCGACAGGGTGTGATCCTGCCGTGCGTGGACCAGGCTCCGGGGGGCTGGGGGACACAGGCCGTCAGGGGGCCCCTAGGAGCGGAGACCCCCCGGGGAGAAGCAGGACTCCCGCGGGAGGGCTGAGGGGCAGCCGGGCTCGCTCGGCCGGGACCCTGCAGCGCTGCACCCTGAGAGCTAGGGGGCGCCCGACTTTCGCGTCAGAACCCGCCCCGCTCTCTCCCGGCCCAATCCCGAGGCTGCAGGAGGTGGCGCCCTCTGGGGGCGGGACCCTCCGGAACTCGCGGCCCAGGCCCAGAGGCGGGGCCCGGAGGGGCGGGGCCGGGGGCGGGGCCCGGAGGGGCGGGGCCGGGGGCGGGGCCATCCGGGAGCTCCCAGTCCGACCCGCGCGGAGCTGGCGGCCGAGGCCTGGGTGCGGGGAGGCGGTCCGAGGTCCGAAACTGGGGTCGTTGGGCGGAGGCTGGAAGCAGGGGCGGGCGGGGACGCCAGGACTCCCAGCCTTCGGTCCCGCCCCGCGATCCCGGTCCAGCCACGTGGTGGACGGGGCCGGTTCTGAGCCTGCGACCTGGCCGGACCCTGAGTCCTGGCCACAGTCCCAGGCGGGTGCTGAGAGGCGAGCGCGGGCCCCACCAGCAGAGAGCGAGGTGGGGGGCCCTGGAGCGAGGCGGGGCGATGCGGGCTCCCTGGCAGGAAATCTGAGCAACTGGGAGAAACTGTTTGAGGAGGGCGCGGCGGGGGCAGTCCGGGCCTGGGTGCCCGCGTGGCTGCTGCTCCCCGGCCGCCCCGGGACCTTCCTGAGCCTCAGCTTTCTCCTCTGTCCAGTGGGCGTCCAGAGGCGCGAACCCCGTGGGCTGCGGGGGATGCAATGAGGACACGTGCTGAAAGTGGCCAGCACAGCACCTGAAACGGTTGGGGCTCCGAAACGGGGTGTCCGCTCCCAGGGGCACCTGCGGGGAGCCATCCTGGGGGCGGGGGGCTGGGTGCAGACGGAGTTCCCTGGGCCCCAGCGGCCCGGAGGCGACAGCCGCGCGCTTTGCCCGCAGCTCTCCACGCGCAGCGCCATGGCCAGCCCGGGTCGCCAGGGTGAGCACCCATCCGTGACCCTCTTCCGTCGGTACCTGCGCATCCGCACCGTCCAGCCCGAGCCCGACTACGGTGAGAACGCGGCGGTTCCCGGGCCTGGGACGGGGGACGGGGAAGGGAGGCGGGGGAGGTCGACATCGAGGGCGGGGACTGTGCTTTCAACCGGGCCCCAGCTGCTGTCAGCCAGCTGAGCCCCCCTCTGCTGCCCCAAAGGGCGCCTCATCCCTCCAGCCACTCCCTGGGCCCACCTACCGGCGGGCGGGCGGCAGGAACCTTCCCTGCAGAGGCCTTGCTCCTCCGAAGTTACTCCCAGCGGCTGGTCAAGGAGCAACTTCACCTCCCTCCTGGGCCGGGGTGGGCGAGGGGAGGCTGGGCAGCCACTTGGAAGAAGTCTCTGGAAGTCCACTGGGGCTGGACAAAGGCCACAGCCCTTAGGGGTCAGGCTTGGTGGCTGGGAACTGTGCACGGGTCCAAATTCCTGCTGTGCTTTTCGCCTGGGAGATGTTGGGTGACTCGTGTCCCTGCACAGAGCTTCCCAGCTTTTAGGAAGACACTAACTTCCCACCTGACCGTCCTCAAAGGGGCGCTGATGGACCTCAGACAACTTCCTCCTGGGAGCAGAGATGCAGGGGTCTCTAGATCAGGGGTCTCAGACGTGGAACTGTGTTGAGGAGGCAGCAGTGCATTGGGGGTGTGCTCCCCTCTCTGGATGTGCCTCCGAGCCCTGCCGGGGCCCGGGGTCAGGGGAGAGCGTGGGGAGCAGAGCAGCCCTGAGACGCTGTGTCCGCAGGGGCTGCGGTGGCCTTCCTGGAGGAGAGAGCCCGCCAGCTGGGCCTGGGCTGTCAGAAAGTGGAGGTGAGCCTGGGCCTGCGTGGGGAGCGGCAGTGGGCCTGGCACCTCCGCTCCGCACTGAACTTCCCGCCTGGTCCTCCCCAGGTGGCACCCGGCCGTGTGGTGACGGTGCTGACCTGGCCAGGCACCAACCCCAAACTCTCCTCCCTCTTGCTCAACTCCCACACGGACGTGGTGCCCGTCTCCAAGGTGCGTATGGGGGCAGATGGGCAGTGAGATGAGGCAGACCCCCTTCCACCTCAGGGAGCCCCGTGCTGGTCCTGTCACCGACTCGGACCTCATTGGGCATCATGCCACTCGAGCAGCCTCTGTCCAGCAGCTGTTCCATTCGCAGGGTGGGGGTGGGTGTGGGTTGCAGAGCTGAGGGGGGGCAGTCTGCTGCCCTCGTCAGCTCTCTTCCGTCGCCTTCGCCACCCCACCTGTCACCCCTCCGGTGGGCTCCTAGGGCAGGCCCAAGTAGGCAGAGTGGATTAATGACTGAACTTGGGGCTTGGGGTCTCTTCCATCCCTGCCCCAGGAATACTGGAGTCATGACCCCTTTGAGGCCTTCAAGG
The DNA here is from genome assembly GCA_025583905.1 of Ia io. Classification (NCBI taxonomy): domain Eukaryota; kingdom Metazoa; phylum Chordata; class Mammalia; order Chiroptera; family Vespertilionidae; genus Ia; species Ia io. The sequence goes on along the minus strand of JAJQQW010000018.1, from coordinate 57,847,031 downwards.
ATGCGGAAGGCTACATCTATGCCAGGGGTGCCCAGGACATGAAGTGTGTCGGCATCCAGTGAGTGTCCTCATTCCCGGGTCCCCACTGTCCCCTGGAGTGACCAGAACCTGGGGTGGGGCTGGAGGACCTCAGGCTGAGGAACAGCTTGGCCCTGGCGTTGGGCAGGAATTGTTGCTGGAACCATTGCATGGACGGGGAGACGGGGCAGGGACAGGCTTTGGCAAGCAGGGCCAAGGGCCTGGGGCTCCAGCCTGCCCCGCCCCCCTCCCACCCCCCCGCCAGAGCATCCGGTGGCTCCCTCGGCACCTGGCTCACCCTCTTCCCGCGCCTCAGGTACCTGGAGGCTGTGAGGAGGCTGAAGGCTGAGGGCCACCGTTTCCCCAGAACCATCCACATGACCTTTGTGCCAGGTGGGCGTGGCCGGGGAGGGCTCCTTCAGGGAGAGGGAGGGTGTGTTGGGGAATGGCTCCCTCATCTCCCATCCCTGCCGCTTTTACAGATGAGGAGATTGGGGGTCACCAAGGCATGGAGCTGTTTGTGCAGCGGCCTGAGTTCAAGGCCCTGAGGGCTGGCTTCGCCCTGGATGAGGGTGAGCAGGTGGTGGGCCTGAGTGGCCAGAGGGGATAGGGAGGCTGCTAGTGGGGGCTGGGCCACCCTGCCCTCTGAACCCCCTTTCCTCCCTCCTTAGGCCTGGCCAACCCCACTGACGCCTTCACTGTCTTCTACAGCGAGCGGAGCCCCTGGTGTGAGTGTGGCTGAGTGGGGGTCACTGTGCAGATGGGAGGCCTGGAGCCCTGGGCCTGTGCCTCCCGGCCCCTCTGGCCTGGGCTGCTTCTCAGCCTGAGGGCAGAAAGCAGCCCTGCGCTGTGCGTTCTGGGGGACAGTCCTGCCAGAGGAGCTTGGAATGAGGGGCAGGCCTGGTCCCCCCGCCTCTCCCATGCTGAAGGCGCCCCTTCCCTGCATCTCCCAGGGGTGCGGGTCACGAGCACTGGGAAGCCCGGCCACGGCTCGAGGTTCATCGAGGACACGGCCGCAGAGAAGCTGGTGGGTGGCACCCAGGGGTGCACTTGGGGAGGTCCCGGGCTCTGTCCTGGGGCCTCTCACATCTAACCTCCTCCCCTCCTAGCACAAGGTCGTGGGCTCCGTGCTGGCTTTCCGGGAGGAGGAGAGGCAGAGGTGAGGCTGCTGGGAGGCCGGGCAGGGAGCCTGTGCCAGACGGGAGGCTGCGCCTGGTTCTCATCTGTGCCCCCACCACAGGCTGCAGGCAAACCCCCACCTGAAGCTGGGCGCCGTGACCTCTGTGAACCTGACCAAGCTGGAGGGCGGCATGGCCTATAACGTGGTACCGGCCTCCATGAGCGCCAGCTTTGACTTCCGCGTGGCACCGGATGTGGACCTGCAGGTGCCACCTCCACCCGGGTTTGGAGGAGGGAGCCGGGCCCTCAGCCCTGTCCTGCAGGCTCAGGGGGCCCGAGGGGTCAGCTCCTCTCCCGTCTCCTAGGCGTTCGAGGAACAGCTGCGCAGCTGGTGCCAGGCAGCTGGCCAGGGGGTCAGCTTCGAGTTTGTCCAGGTACCGGCCCAGTGACGGGCAGCTGTGGGAGCTGGGGGGCTGGGCCTGCCAGGTGGTGTCCCTGTAGGAGTGTGTGCTCGGTGCCTGGGAGTCACATGACCCGGTTTAGTCCTTAGTTCTGATTCTTACAGCATTTATCTGAGTATAAACATGGCCCAGGAGAGGGGGGACTCGTCCTCTGGGAGAGCCGTCTCGAGGGAGGGACGCTTGGCTGGGACCTGAGGGATGGGCAGGAAGTAACTGGTGCAGGGCAGCCGAGGGTCCTCTGAGGAACTGAAGGAGCAGGTGGGTGGGCTGGCCCGCTGGCTGTGTGTGTGTGTGTGTGTGTGTGTGCGGTATGTGTGTGCGGTGTGTGTGTGTGTATGTGCGGTATGTGTGTGTGCGGTATGTGTGTGTGCGTGCGTGCGTGTGTGTGTATGTGTGTGTGTGCGGTATGTGTGTGTGTGTGCGCGGTGTGTGTGTGTGTGCGCGGTGTGTGTGTGTGTGCGCGGTGTGTGTGTGTGTGCGGTGTGTGTGTGTGCGGTGTGTGTGTGTGTGTGTGCAGTATGTGTGTGTGTGGTATGTGTGTGTGTGCGGTGTGCGCGGTGTGCGGTGTGTGTGCGTGCGGTGTGCGGTATGTGTGTGTGCGGTGTGTGTGTGTGCGGTACATGTGTGTGTGCGTGCGGGGGGTGTGTATGTGTGCGGGGTGTGTGTGTGTGTGTGTGTGGTGTGTGTGTGTGTGTGCGCGGTGTGTGTGTGGTGTGTGTGTGTGGTGTGTGTGTGTGTGTGTGCGGTGTGCGTGTGTGTGCGGTGTGCGTGTGCGGTATGTGTTTTTGTGTGTGTGCGGTCGGTGTGTGTGTGTGCGGTATGTGTGTGTGCGCACCCTGTGCTGGGCACATACCCACCCCGTGAAGATAGGGCAAGATGCCCAGGCCTTGTCCTGATCCTGCCACCCTCTCCTCTCCCCAGAAGTGGACGGAGCCCCGAGTGACGTCTACGGATGACTCAGACCCCTGGTGGGCAGCATTTAGTGGTGTCTGCAAGGACATGTGAGCACTGGCCTGCCCTCCTCTCCCCTTCCCGCTCTCCTCCCACTTTCTGTGCCCCTTCAGTCCTGGCCTCGCCCTCTTCCCTGCCCGCCCCCCACTCACCAGGCTCTGCCCCTGCAGGAGCCTCACGCTGGAGCAGGAGATCTTCCCCGCTGCCACTGACAGCCGCTACCTCCGTGCGGTGAGCTGCTCGCGGGCGAGTGGGCAGTGGGTGGTCCTGGGTGCTGGCCTCCCCCTGATGGCTTCTCCTCGCCCTGCAGGTGGGGGTCCCGGCTCTGGGCTTCTCCCCCATGAACCGCACACCCGTGCTGCTGCACGACCATGATGAGCGGCTGCACGAGGCCGTGTTCCTCCGTGGGATTGACATATACACACGGCTGCTGCCCGCGCTGGCCAGCGTGCCCGCCCTGCCCAGCGACAGCTGAGCCCGCACTCCCAGCCTCCGCCCCTGGAGCTTCCACCTGGCCAGTGCCCAGGCCCCTCCCCCGGCCCCACAATAAAGTCTGTGTGGACAGGGCCCGCTGAAACTGGCAGCAGCACGTTCGTGGAAGGTATGCGGTTACCATCCCGCTGCGCAGGGGAAACTGAGCCTGGCTCTGGGCACTGCCCACCACCCCGGGCTGCGTGTCCTTCACACAGCACAGCCACCTGATCCCCAGCCATGGCCGGCCACAGGGGCCAGCATTCCGTTCCCAGCGGCCACCATACCTACATCTATGTGGCCAGGAAGGCCATTCCCATTGAGGGGGACAACAGACAGATGTCAGGGCGTGACTCCTGGCTCTACGGGAGCACACGCAGGACCCAGCGCTGGAGGCCGGCAGGGCCCCTGCCAGCGTGGTCAGCCCTCAGGCGGGCAGGAGGCAGGTGTGGCCCTGCTCTGGTTTGGGGAGCACAGGTCTGTTCATCTTACGGTCCCAGCACCCTGGGCAGGGGTCACAGGTCAGCATGTACAGAGGGGCCCACAGTCAGCTTCCGTCGGCCAGCCCCGCTCGGCCCCAGGCTGTGCCAGGGGTCAGTTGTGAGCCTGTGAGCTGAGCCACCCTCCCGCGGACCTGGCCTCGTCCTGTTCTGACCGCCCTGAGCGTGGGCAGGGGGGCAGGGAGGGCCGGCTTTTGAAGCTCTGGTTGTGGCCAGAAGGGCAGCCCAGGCCTGCAGGCTCCTGATAGTAACAGGAGCCCCTCTCACGGTCCTGACAAGGAGCCAGGACACTGCCAGCTTCTCGCCTCCCCAGGCCCCACAGCAGCCCTGACGCAGGTCACTGAGCCGCTTTAGAGTCGGCTGGCAGCTGCCCACGCCACACAGCCCGAGGGAAGGGAGTCAAGGTCTGAGACTAGGAACCAGGGACTCGTGCGTCCTACACTCTGGAGGCCGAGCCAGCAGCTGGCTGGGGCCTGAGGAAGCCTGGCTGAGGCCCTGACCCGGGGTCTCCTGAGATTGGGGTCCGCCTCCCCCTTTCAGACTGGACAGGAGAGTCCACACCCCGTCCCAGGGACTTGAGCACAGGCCTCACTTTGGCAGCTGTCCGACCTTAGGCTGGGCCAACCCACCTTCAGGACACACAACCCGCTCCTGGCCCTGTCACGATGCCGGCTGACACCGGCTGGTGGGGCAGCGCCTGCCAGGATGACTGGCGAGACCTAGCAGCCCAGCTCTGGTTGGCAAACCACTTCCTGGGGCCCTGCGTGACCTGCCTGGGCTTCAGGGCTACGTCCATCCCTTGAGCTCCATGACCGTGAACAAGTCTCCTTCCCGTGAAACAGACAGCAGTGATGCCCACTTCGGAGGTAAGGGACCACATTCCATGGGTGGCACCTGTTGCCCAGATAATGGCACCCTTTTTTGAGCCTCCTAAGTGCCCAAGGTTGGACCATACACCGCACAACCACTACTCAAGTCTGGTTCGAGGACTAACAGTAACAACATCTGAGGTGCATCGTGGGCGGCAACGGCGTGAGGGCTCCTGTGCAGCGAGGCAGGCAGGGGTTCTGTAGCGCATGCCTCACATCCAGGGCAGGCCAGGGCTGCTCAAGAACCAGAACACAGCGGGGCATGGGGCGGGGTCAGTCCGGGGGATGACAGGAAGCCACCTCTGCCCTGGCCTGGATGGAGCCTGCAGGTGGGGCAGTGGTCCCCACACTCCATGAACATCTCCAAACGCCTCCCCAGGACTGGCTCTTAGTCTCACGTGCCCCCTCCCCCTCGGGTGCCCTTGGTCTGCCAGGGGCTGCAGCAGCAGGGGGTAGCTCATTTGGTTCCCTACTGACCACACTGGAGACAGCCCACAGCGACAACATAGACACACGCAAGGAAAAAGGCCGATTAAAGAAGCAACCCAGTGTTAGCAACCATTGTTTCCGCCGCGTTCCCCAGGACCCTAGCTAGTGCGCTAATACGTTGCTTGGCCTTGGGTTGGATCACTTGGGGCATTTGCATTTTCATCCATGTGTACCAAGAAGGGACACGCAGCTGCATCGGCTATAAAACACGGCTGTGGGTTGGGATGGCAGAGGTGCCTCCCGTCACGACACCACAGCAACAGCGGAGGTCTGAGGTCAGAAAGACATGTTCACAGGGACCTGGACTGGGAGATCACAGCCTGACCTTTGTGTGTGAACGCAGCTGCAGCCGGGAACCTGGCCAGCTGTGTAAACCGTGTTGGCTGGGAGAGGTGATGCTTTCTGTCGTGAGGTCACTAGCAGGGGGATATGCCAACCCAGGACCCTTCTTCCTCCCTTCTATGGTGTATGTACCAGTCCACATATACTAGTAGTGTCTCCATGGGTCCCAACTGCATTAGGGTGACAGGGTCCCACTGGGGACAGCTGTTCCTCCCCACCCAGGGGCATGAAGTAACTGCCCCAACTGGTAACATCCCAGTGCAGATGCCAGTAAACGGTCCCAGTTCCAGGGACAATAGGCTTGGTGCCTCATGATCATGGCCAAGCCAGAATCAGTCCTCAGAACGGCCCAGCTGTCAGTACACAGTGTGTGACCAACCAGACGGCTGGTAACTCGGCCTGTGGGCTGCTGGGATGTGTTCGTTCCCACCCAGTGTGTACCAGACGGGGGAATGCCAACTGCCCTCAGGTGGGTGACTACCCAGCTAGATCCCTCCGTGTACCAGGCTCGTCGCACTTCCTGCTCCTTCTTTGCAGATTGCAGAGCCAGAGGCAGGGGTGGGAACATTTCGAGGTTGGGCCTCGTAGGTGCTGTGGGTGGGGAGGCCATTTAGTGAGCACAGGTGACCCGGCCAGCCAGTAGAATGTGGTCGACACCCCTTGATGGCCAGTCCTTGCTCTGGCTGCTCTGTCTGGGTGGGTCTGATCTCTGCCCTTCATAGTTGGGACCAAAATCCCAGGGGCACTGGCGATTGACAGGCACCTGCTCTCAAAGGCAGCCTGTGGTCCTGCTCCTGTCCCCTCAGCTAAGCCATGTGAGGGGTGAAGGCACTGTGCCAAATGGTTTAAAAGCTCGCCAACACCCCGGAATCCTCACAGAAAGCCTGTGCCTCTACATTTTTTTGGTATAGGGCAGGTTTGTACTTTTTCTCTAATAGCTCAGGGACAACACTGACATGTGCCTCAAGCTTTTAAAGCAGCGCCCGGACCTTTTCTGCGCGTCGTCCCTCCTGTGGGTGGCCAGTCAAGCCTGCAAGGTTCTCTGTGGCAGAGCCCACTCTTCACAGCACCAGTGCCAACCAAGCAGCGACTCTTATTTCTGGGGACCAACTAATGGGGGTCCCACAAGAGGCCTCTGATCGCCCCAACAGCCTTTACTTAAGGACCAAGTGTCGCTGGGGTAGCCGAGGGTGCGGGATTAAACTGCTGTTCAGGCCTTCAAGCCTCCCATGACCCTAACACTGCTTCGGGCTGAAGATCAGCCTCTTCTCTGGGGAGGGGAGGGCAGCGGAGACGAGACAGCCTCTGTTCCTACTGCCTTCAGTCTCCCAAGTTCCAGTCTTCCGGCAGCTCAGACACGGAGACCCGCCTGTTCCCCCAAACCTGCACGTCTTGTCCCACTACGGGGCTCCGCGTGGACACTGTACTAGGGGCTCTACACAGACTCTGCTTTCACTCCTGCTGTCAAAGTGGCCTGTCAGGTCCCTCCAACACTGGGCAGACTGCCCCATGCATGCCCAGCTCTCCAAGAACGTGCTGTACTTCTCGACTTCCAGGGCCACTTGCCAGGCCTCCCTGCAGGACAGAAAGACCCATCTGCACTGACCAGGCAGCAGCCATATCACGGAAGTCTCTACTCCACCCTCAGGGCCCCAAGCACCGGGGAAGCAGCACCACCCAGCGCAGTGGATGCTGGTACTCGAGCAGCTGGGGTCTGGAACACCAGGCCAGAGCACAGGATCCTTCTGCTCCCTCCCGTCTTCCTTGTGCAAACATCAAGGCCTAGCAAGGCTCACAGGCTTGCCCAACCAGTCCTCACGGTCTGGGTCCCTTCCCGTATTCCAGGGAACAACCTCCTGACACCCAACCAGCCAGAGAAGGCGGACTCTTCTCCCACAGAAAATGGAGGTACTGAGCCCACCCGAACGCTAGGCCCAGCCCTGGGATCAGACAGATGCTGACAAGACAGATCCTGCCGCAGGTTTATTTGTACAAACAGCACAGGACGGCACCAGCGCCACGCAGACAGCAGCCCAGGGGCCCCACCAGTCCTTCCGTCCTCACGTCGGCAGACAGAGGCCTCTACTGTGGAGCCTTCGTGGGGGCCTGGGCACCTTTGGGAGCGGGAGCCTGGGCACCTTTGGGAGTGGGAACCTGAGCTGCTTTGGGAGCTTGAGCTGCAGCCGCACCCGCAGCCTGGGGCTTGGTTTCCGCCTTGGCCTTGGCCTTTGGCCGGCAGAGCCTGAGCCCCTTGGCGATGCGGGCGCGAGCGCGTTTCCCAAGCTTGGGGTGAGCGATGTAGGCAAGTCGACTGAGTTTGCGGCTGCAGCCCTTTGGGATGTTGGGCCTGGGCTCCTTGGGCTTGACCAGGGCCTTGATGGCCTCAGCGCGTGCGCTCATGGCCTTGGCGTTGTTGGCCTGCATCTTCTTCAGGCCCTTCTTGTTGTGCTTCTTGGCAAAGCGCATGTTCCTTAGGAACTTGGGGTCTACCTGGAAGGCAGGAAAGGTACAGGCGCCTCTGAGTGCATCGTCACCAAGAGACTACTGGGCTCAGCCGAGGCCTATTGGGAGCTTGGACAGCATCAAACCCAACCTTAAATGCACAAAAACCCAACCCTGGAAGCTCATCTGCAGAGAAACTCCAGATGCAGTACCACCCGAAGCCACCCGCCCACCTGCTGATGCCACAGACAGACCGCCCGTCCAGGCCCCCGCGCCCAGAGCCAGGCCGAGTGCAAACGCAAGCGCAGAAGGAAAGAAACGAAGGCTGCCCCCGCCTGCTGTGGTAGGACTCCAAACCTCCCGAGGCAAGCACGTCAAACTCGAGGCCCGCATGTTTTCCCGGCCCAGCCAACGTGGTGTGTAAGAAACGTTTTAATAAAAGTTTCATAACTTAATTTTTACAATATCCTGTTATACATAATTATTAATAATAAACTACAACTAATGACTAAGATTTTAGTTTATGTGGGCCTCAAAAAAACAAAAGCTTCAATTAACAAAAGCTAATGACTTCTATAATCATGTTGCGTTCATTTCCCTTCCGCTCAGGTGCACCATTTCTCTCCACTAATACTAACAGCGAATATTTTAGCAGTCGATGGCCACATCAATAGTCTTGGACTGACTCGTTTGGTGTGCGCAACAGGAAATATCTCGCTTTCGGGGAACAAGAAAAATAGGTTTACTGGCGTTACGCTTATTAATTTGTGCAGTTATTCAGTGTCTGGTAGCTAATGTTCAAGAAAAAACATGAATATTTGTTAAAATGTTCTATTATTTTATGTTAACGATTACTCATTTATTTCAGCTGTGTATTCAGCATGTCTCTATTGGACAGCATCAAGCCCACATTTGATAATAAGCCTACATTTCTATGGAAATCGACGCTTTTGTTTTTTTGAGGTCCACATACACTTACACCTTATTTGGCCCATGTCAGCCTCTGAGTTTGACATGCTTGTCCTAAGGGACACCCAGTCCCCTTAAAGAAAGGTGTCGGTTAAATACCAAACCTGGGTACAACCAATTCAAGCAAGTAATACAGAACAAGACATGAAAACCGGGGCTCAATTCTCAGCTAATCCCCAGAACTCGCTGGCAGGGAAGGGAGGCTAGTACGGGATGCGGTCCACACAGACAAAGCCACTCCAAGTCTCAGGGTGGGCAAGGGAGATGGTCAGATTGGCCCCGAAAGGCTTGTCCCACCTGACCGGGAGTTAGAAAAGGCCAAGTACAGCTTTATGATGCGTCTGGCAGAGCCCGAAGTCCAGGCAAGAGCTGGCTGGGAAAGGAAGGAAACTGCAGGCCAAAGCAAACCGAGGGTCAGTTCACGGGGCTGCGCAGGCGCGCATACTTACCCCCTTAAGAGATTCGTATCTTTGTGACCGGGGTTTCTTGATGCCATTTCTGTGCCATTTTCGGGCTGTGGAGGAAGAAAGGAATTACATCAAAAGGAGGTTTCTTCTAGTAAGACCACGCAACACCACAGCTGCCAAGCCTGGGAACCCGTTACTGCCCAGAGTGGGCCTACTTGAGAGCCGGGAAACCCCTTATCACCGAGCACAGAGCACTGTGGGTATCCCCGCGGACCCCTGCCTTCTAAATCCCAAAGGTAATGCTGGCTAAGATCAAGGCACGCGCCCCTGCCCTGCCCCAGTATCTGTAACCCGTGCCAGGCTGTGGGGCGTGAGCTGGAGGCCGGGCCGGAGGGACTCACACTGGTTGTGCGTGGTGTGGTTCTTGGACTTGGCCATCTCTGCACCTGGAAGACGAGGGCGGAGGTCAGGGCTGCGGACCCGCCGGGCTGGGCCTGCCCTGACCTGGAGGAACGTGAGGCCAGAAGCCAGAACGAGGCTGCAGACAGATGCCTCGCACCTGCGGCCTCCACCCGCCTCGACTCACTCGGCACCACCCGGCTCCAGTCCCCGCCAACTCGGTGAGTGGCGCCCCGAAATCAACATCCCGCCGCAAGGTTGGGCTCTCCCCCAAACCCGAGTTCTCCCCTTCCCATCCACCCCTCGACAACCCACGAGCGCCACCCCGCCTCGCGGCCTCCGCTCCGCACAGCAGGCAGCGGCCTCCCGGTCCGCCCCGGGGTTTGCGCCCCGCCGCCACCCGGGAGTCGCGGATGGTTTCGGATGCCGCGCGGCCAGGACTCACAGAAGCCCGCGGCTCCCGAAGCGCCAGGGACCGGAAGAGAAAGAGGAGGCCGCGGTGCAGCACGGGAAATACGGTCGTCGAGGCCGGAAGGTACTACTGAAAAAGCTTCCCCAGCGCCGGGAAGAAAGGTTCCTAAGGCCGGGAGGGTAACGTCAGATGGAAGGCGGAGCTACGAGCCTGGCCCCGCCTTCTCCTAGTCCTCCAGCACCAGGTTCTTGGCCCAAGTCTCATCAGAACCTGACCTGAAGGCTACGGGAATCCTTGAGGGGTGTGTTAGGCAGGAAGTGACAGACTTTTGTTCTTAAAAAATACCCCTGGTGCCAAATGGCATGGCTCAGTGGTTCAGCATCCACCCAGGAACCAACAGGTCGAGGTTCAATTCCTGGTCAAGGCACGGGTTGGGGGCTCCATCCCAAGTGGGGGTGTGCAGGACACAGCCAATCAATGATGTTCCTCTCTCATTGATGTTTCTATCTCTCTATCCCTCTCCCTTCCTCTCTCTAAAATCAATACAAACATATATGTTTTTAAAAGTACCCCTGGCTACTGCGTGGAGAGTGGACTGTCAAAGGGAAGAGGAGAGAAGGGAAGGCTGAGAAGGGAGGGGTGGAGAGTTGGAAAATAAACTCTGAAGTTCACGTCCCTCCAAGAGATGGATTCGGAGCTTCTGGGGGAAGGGAAGATGGTGGGCAGTGTGGGGTGCCAGGCTGGGGGTCGGGGTCTGTTGGGAAGAGAGAGGACATTTCCGGCAGAAGCTTGGAGGCACAGCCTTGGGTATGCCTCACAGCTCAGGCCTCTGATTTTCCCTCTGGAGAGCGCCTGGCCCAGGAGTGATGCCGTGTCCCAAAGCAGGAACGTGAGCCCGTGGTCCACGGGGGGGCAGCATTGGACCGAGGATGGAGGATGCAGCAGGGCCCTGCAGGAGGTAGGGAGCTCCCCTCCTGCGGGAAGCCCTCCCGCCCACCCAGCCCTCACTTCCCGCTTCTCACACCCATCCCCACACCCCTACCTCGGATTCTGGCCCTGCCTGCCTATTCTTAGCAGGTTCTCTGGGGTTGGGTTTCCCCTGGCTCCAAGCTCTTGGTGGTGGTCTGGGAAAGGGGGTGTCTTCCCCTAGAGAGGGTTCAGGACAGACAGAGGAGCCTGTGGCCCACCGCTTACCAGAGGGGAGGAAGCACCCCAAGATGCCGAACAGAGAGGGGCCCCTTGAGGCCAGGAGCCTCTGCGGGTTGGAAGGGGGACCTGGGAGCCTTGCTGGGAGCGGAGGCCTGTGGCTGGGAGAGGAGGCCTGTGCCTGGGGCTTGAAGGCAGGCCATGTAAGATGAGGCAGGACGGGGGGATCCAGTGGGCTGCAGGGACACAGGCTGGCATTTGCTCCCCATGGCTCTCTGGCACCGGACTACAGCTGACCAGGGCCTCCCTGCGCTGTCCTGTACCCCCACAGCTCAGAGGCCTGGCCCGCACTGGGTGTCCTCCATCCCAGCACACAGCCCTACGCCTGGCGTCTGGGAGGGGGAAGGAGCATCCTGCGAGGGCCTGGAGCCGGAACCTCTGCATCCGTTATCGCTGGTCCTCGCCCCGCCTCAGAGTGGTTAGTCCGGTGTTGCAGATGGGGACGCTGAGGTTCAGAAAAGTGAGGTGACTTGCCCGGGGTCACCCAGCTGCTCCTTTGCCAAGCCCACTCCCAGGAGTTCTTCTGGGCTTGAGCTCTGCCCGAGAGAGACTCACACCGATGTCAGGAAGAGGGGGGCAAAGCCTCCCTGGAGGGGTCCTCTGGTGGAGTGCGCTCAGGCACCCACGGCAGGTGGCAGGTGGCAGGGGGGGAGCCTACCTTAGCCCCCCAACAGGACATTGGTCAGCCTGCCTTTCTGTGTCCGCCCCACACTTGTCCATTCGTCAGTCCTCACATTCGTTGTCCAGCACTGCCCTCCATCACTGGCGAAGGCTGGAGAGCACGGCCCAGACGCTGCCTTGACGCGGGCGGCCGTGCTCAGTCCTCGCCTGTGAGCAGCCGAGGGCACTACCTACTTGGCAGCTTGTGGCGAGGCTCGAGGACCCCCTTCCGGCCAAGCACTCACCAGGGCCTGGCCCACCTGCAGCCCTCCTGGGATAAGACTTGAACTAGCCAGAAAGCCCGGCAGGCAGTTGGGGTCCTTCCCCGCTCCCCAGACCTCCCGAGGCTGCCCACCCCTAAGTTGCCCTGGCCGGAGGGATGCTCTCCTCCCTGGGGGCAGGGATGGCGGGGCAGGGACAGGAGAGGGCGGCTGAGGAACAGCTGGTCCCAGTGTGTGGGGAGGGCAGCGGGTGAGAGGCCCCAGTGCTGGCTCAGCCTCTCAGCGCCGGCTGCCCGCCTGGCACGGGCCCTGGCAGCGCAGGTTTAATCGATCGTTTTCCGCCAGCAGCTCCTGGAGGCGCGGGGGCGGCTTCCCCTTGACTCCCGGTTCCCGGAGGCTGCGGCTTCGCTAAAAGTAACTGGAACGGCAGCGCTGGGCCGGCGGGGGCGGGGCCTGGGCTGCGGGGGCGGGGCGGGGCCGGGCTGCGGGGCGGGGCCTGGGCTGCGGGGGCGGGGCCTGGGCCGGCGGGGGCGGGGCCTCCTGGAGTTGGCTGCCTCCGGAAGGGATGCCCTGGGAGGAGGTGGAGGGGAGGGTTGGCAGGGGCAAGGGGTGCAGGACGCGGAAGGGCACGTGGCCCTCTCTCACCGCTCCCCTCCAGGCCTGCCCCCCAGGGCAGTGTTTCTGGAGCAGCCCTGGGGGGAAGGCTGGCCTTGACCCCGGGGGCATCGTGGAGGGGGGCTCCCTCCAGCAGGAAGTCTGTGTGGAGGAGACCCCCACCCCTTCCTGCCCCGCGCTGTCAACTGAACCGACTAGAGGAGAAGGGCTCCCCACGCGCGGTGGAGACCACACATTTCCGCTGCCCGGGCGCTGCCGGACCGGGTCTGCCACAAACCAGGGGTGTGGGTGCCGGTCATGGTGCTGTGGCTGCCTTTGGGATATCACCTGACCCCTCCAGACCTCAGTGTCCCCTACAGCCACACGGGTAATACACAGTCGCCACCGGGTGCGGGTCACCCACAATGCCTGGGGACTGTTCACTGAGTCTCACTGTCCGCCTGGTTCTGGGTGGGAGCGCGGAGGCTGCAGAGAGAGCAGCCCTGGCCCTCAGAGCGACGGGCCAGGAGGGCAGGGGGACCTGGTCTGGTTGGCTCACACTGTGCAGGGAGGTGGTGGGGAGCTGGCTGGGGACAGGCCACCTGCAGGCTGACTCGGGCCTGTCTCCCCCCGACCCCTCCACCCCGGCCTCTAAGGACCCCCACCCAAAGGTTCAGGTCCTCACATTTCCCTCATTGGGTCTTGGGAGAGGTGAGGTGTAAGGGACCCCCTTTTCATCTTCCTTCCACTCTTCTCCCAGCTGTGTTCTCTGCCCAGCTCTGGCCCCTGGATGTGAGGTCAAAGGGCAGAATTCTCCTGGCCCAGGCAGAGTGGCCTTCCGCTAGGTCTTCGCCTGGGCCGGCCAGGCTGCAGGGGCAGGCAGGCTGCCTGTGACCTGGTGGTCCAGGCTGCCCAGGGGCCGGCCGAGGTTGGGCTCAGATGGGGGTGTTCAGAGACCCTACGTCCCGAAGGGGGCCCTGGCTGCAGGGTCAGGCTGGACGAGTGTGAGACGCAGCACACAGAGCCCAGGACCCAGGTCCAAGTCCTACACTGGCTACCAGCTGGCTGAGGGCTTGGACGAGGCACTCAGCTCTCCGTCCAGCCACCCATCTTGCCTCCATTGACAGGGCCCCTCTGTGTCAGACGCTGGGCCTGCCTCCATGACGGGAAGATGGTGAGCGAGGCCCAGGCCTGCCCTCCAAGGTCAGAAAGGTGTAAGCACGTGGCCCAGGGAAGGAGAACAGGAAGACGGTGAGCAGGGCTCTCCGCGGGGGCCGCCACGCCTGTGTCTGTGGGAACGGCGCTCCGGGGGCTGTGCAGGGCGAGGCCTGTCTCCTGGGGAATGACATGCAGCCAAGTTGGGCCCAGAGGCGGCGGGCAGTCGGGGCTCCGGGGCTGGGTGCACATGTGTGCCCACATGTGTGTCATGGGGCCCTGACTCTGTGGGGAGCAGTTGGCAGGAGCCCCACATCCCTCTGGTCACCCCCACACAGCCAATCAGTGTGTTTCGCAGGAGGTACCTGGGTGGCCAGCGCGATGACGGCTGTGGACCCAGGGCAGCTTCGCAGCGACTGTCAGCAGCCCGGGCCAGGGAGAGGGACGGACAGGAGGGGTTCAGCTGTGCCCCCAGTCTGTGCTCCAGCCCTTGGCCTCAGCCACACGGCGTCTCAAGGTCCAGCACACACAGGACAGGCCACTACCAAAGCCTTCCCGGCCCCTTCGCCATGGCTCCACCACAGCCTCTTGGGGTAGATGGGAAAACTGAGGCTTGGGGAGGGCCGTCTAGGCGCATGAGTGCCTCCCCATTTCCCCGGCTTCCCCCAAGACTCAGATGGGGTGCAGGAGAGAAGCGCTGCTTAGAAAGTCTGGAGACCTGGGTTCGAGGCTGCGGCAAAGGCGGCCAGTCCAGGCAAAGCCTCACCTCGGATCCCCGTCCATCCATCCATCTGTCCATCCATCCATCCGCAGGCCCAGCGCGTAGCACAGCGCCCGTAGGGGGAGCACGTGGCCGCCGGAATCTCTCCCTGGTGGAGCCACCATCTCCACCCCCACAGCTGGCGGGGTGACCTCAGCCCAGCCTCTTGACCTCTCTGGACTGGGGGTGTCCCTCTGAGCCGTGGCACCTTCCCCAAGTCCCCCAGAGATAGGAGAGAAGAGACTCCACTTCAGCACAGAAACCAGGGAAGGAAATGGGCCGTGGAGGGAGCGGCCCCATACTCTCTGCAAGCGGCATCCTGAGCCCAGGAGGAGCCCGCACCCCAGACGGACTTTCTCCTTTAGGCCCTGTCTGCGGGGGCGACTGAGGGCCAGCACCTCTGCCTAACCCGACCCCTCTGACCTCACTCTAGACCCCACTGTGTCCACCCAGCCCTGCTCATCCCTCCTGGGGCCGGGCCGGTCTAGCTGCTCCGTCCCCCGATGGCCGGTGCTCGCGGAGGGGGCTGCTCTCTGTGCTCAGAGCATGCTGTTCCCTCACTCCTGCCGTTCCCTCTGCCTGGACCAGCGCACCCCGGCTTGTCAGGATCACCCCGGTCAGACCAGGGCCCTCTCTTTGCACCTCCCTGGGTGTGCTCTGTCCAGGTCTGTCTTCCCTTCTGGGGTGGGGGGATCCCCGGGGGTAGGCCCAGGCCCCCAGCGTCCTCTGGGCTGGGCGGCGCCCATGGAGAGCTCTCAGCTTCTTCTTTGCCATTGCTACTCCTGAATACAGCTCCGGATTATTCCCCGGGAGCGGCCAGGCCGAGGGGAGGTCAGCCACTTCACAGCCCACGCCATGCCTCTTGGAGCCTTTCGGGGACGTTGCCGCCCCCTCAGCAGCCTGCCTGTCCCTGAGGGGCTCAGGGCTCAGACTTCCTCTCTCCTCTCCCCGAGCTGAGCCGCCCTCAGCAGGAGAGAGTGGGTGGGAAGTGATGGATGTGGGCGGGGAATGGAGATGGCAGTGCTGGTCCTCCGTCCAAATCCAGGTCACTCCCGGCCTGCTCACAGCCGTCGGTAATTAGGGGCCAGCAGGGCGTGGGCAGGCTGGTGGCAGGAGGCCTAATTGTCTGATTTTTCAGGTAATTAACGGGAGGCTGTCTGGCCTGTCCCCAGGGGCCCAGCATCCGCCCCCCCCTCATCCCCTGAGCAGGCAGCCGCCTAATGAGGCCAGTTACTGAGTGGTGCCCTGGCCGCATTAGCCACCTGGATAGGCCGTGTGGGAATGGCACAGGGTGGGGCTCAGCCAGCACCCTCCCCGAGACGGGGGTGTGGAGGTGCTGCCTGGGGGTCTCCGCTGCTGCCGTCGAGGGGTGGCCCCCCCACCTCTGGGACCCCCCCCTTCCAGCCCCTCCTCTCAGGAGCAGTGTGCGGTCCAGTGCTCCCGCTGCGCTCCCAGCTGGATGGCCTTGGGCGAGCCACTGCCCCATCTGCCCCTCTGTCCATCGGGGAGGGGGCGCGTAGGTGCCCAGCACACGGGGCTCACCTGCTCCCACCTCCTGTACCTCCCTCGGGAGGAGAGCTGGGGCCCGAGGTCACCGGTGTGCCCAGAGCCCCCTCCGCCAGGTGCCTGGTGGCTGAGGGCAGCTTCTGGATCCACCCCAGGCCGCCAGGGGCTGGTCAGGGTCCTGGGAGGGCAGCGGAGGTGGTGGGGTGGAGGAGTGTCTGGGACTGGCCGGACCTTTGGGACCTGAGCCCAGTGGGAGAGGGGAAGCAGGGAGCCCCCAGGAAACGGGGGGAGGGGGGCTTTGGAGATCGTGGCGGAGCTGGCTGCTCCAGGACACGCAGGGCAGAGCCCATGGCCGCGCCCAGCCCAGCCCGCTGTCCGAAGCGGGAACCCATCCTTCCTCGGTCAGTCAGCCACTCCTGGCCCAGGAAACGGGGAGCAGGGGGCCCTGAGGTGTTGAGGTTTTCTGGCTCCTGCGGCTCCTCTGTTTGAAGGATTCTGTGACCTAATTCCACGCTGCCGAACCGCATGCCGCCCCGACTCCTGTAACCGTCAGCTACCGCTACTTTCCTTCCTCCCGGCGGCCCGCAATCTAGGTCAAGGGTTTCCGAACCGTGTCCCGGAGCCTCGTGTAGGAGCAGAAGGGGGAGCCCCTGACCCTCCCGCGGAGCAGCTGGACTTTGATCTCTGAGAAAATATTAGTGGCCTCTCCCGGAGAGTCTGGCTGGGGGCCAGGCCTGAGCAGGCCGCCACAATGGCATGCTGTCCTCATAGAACCTCACCAGGAGGTGGCATCACACCGGGCTTTCCCACGAGGAGGCTGAGCCGCGTGGCCAGGGTCACATGGCCTGCGGGACGGCCAGCTGGGACGCGGCCCCCGGCCCCTCCAGGAAATGGGTTCCGCATTAGGAGGGAAACCAGGGGTGGGTGTTGAGGGAGTGTCACATGTTTCATGATTTGTGTCCTCCAGGGTGCGGTGGGCGGGCACGCCTGCCTCTTGGCCCCCGAGGAGTGTGGTCCCAGCCCCAGGTGGCCAGGGCGCCTGCTCCCCACCACATGGCGTCTGCGGGCACGAGGGTCCATCTGCCTGTCTGCTTCCCTTCCTTCTGCCGGGGGTTCTGCTGCCCCCGAGGTCCAAGCCAACAAGATCCAGCCCAGAAACAGCATATGCTTCCAGCCTCCGCGCGTCCCCGTCCTCAGGCGCCTGGTGTGACGCGCTCCTGTGTCAGCTTGCTCCAAAACTCGGGGTGGAGCTGGCTGGGTGAGGCTGAGCCCGGGTGAGCCCAGGACGGAGCTCAGATAGGGCAGTGGGGACCAGTCCTCGCTGGACCTGGGTCTGCCTTGGAGACTCAGCCTGGGGAGGAAGTGAGGGGTTGGTGGCCCAGATGCAACCTGGACCTAAGACTTGAGCCGTAATATGGAGCTGAGGCCACAGGTCAGAGGCTCGGGTTTGAGTCTTGTCCAGTGGTCAGGCGTCCAGACTTGGCCTGCAGTCAGGGGTCCGAGGGCACGGCCCGTTGCTGAGAACCTGGTAAGGATGGAGAGCCAAGCTCAGTCTGAGGTCAGGGTCAGGACTCAGGCTGAGGTCGGGTCAGAGGTCAAAGGTCAGGATGGGCCTTCCTATTTCCTGGAAATGAACTGGGACAGGACCAGTGACAGAGGGGTGCTCCTGACAAGCCTTCAGGGAGTGAACATGACTATGAAAAGGACTAGAGCAGCCCTGGCCGGTGTGGCTCAGTGGATAGAGCGTCGGCCTGCGGACTGAAGGGTCCCAGGTTCGATTCCGGTCAAGGGCATGTACCTTGGTTGTGGGCACATCCCTAGTAGGGGATGTGCAGGAGGCAGCTGATCGATGTTTCTAACTCTCTATCCCTCTCTCTTCCTCTCTGTAAAAAATCAATAAAATATATTTTTTAAAAAAATAGAAACATCGATGAGAGAGAAACATCCATCAGCTGCCTCCTGCACACTCCCCACTGGGGATGTGCCCAAACCAAGGTACATGCCCTTGACCGGAATCGAACCTGGGACCCTTCAGTCCACAGGCCGACGCTCTATCCACTGAGCCAAACCGGTTTCGGCTCATCGATGTTTCTAACTCTCTATCCCTCTCCCTTCCTCTCTGTAAAAATCAATAAAATATATTTTTTTAAAAAGAAAAAAAATGACTAGAGCAGGGCCGGGGGGCCTGGCCGCTCTCCGGATGTGAGCCTCAGTTGCTCGTCTTTAACCGTGGGTGATCATGGCACCCGCCTCCATCTCCATCACGCTCCATCAGCGCTGCCTGTTCCTACCCTCGAGACTGAGGGCTCGGGGTGGGAGCGATGAGGATGATGGCTGAGGAGGGTATGAGGGAGAGCATGTACGGGGGCCTTTGTCTTAAGGGTTTTTATCTCTCTCCTGCAGGCGGATCTTAGGGGAAGTCCCAGCAGAATAGTCATCCATTTCCCCGCTGTGCCCTTTCAGGGTTGAGGTCTTCACTGACTGGTCAGCGCCAGGGCAGGGGTCGTTCGTCATTGCAGCTGGTCTTGGCTTCACCCACCGGGTGTTGCTGCTTTTCTGGGCCTGGAGCTGAAATACAGCCACGGCCTCAATGTGATCACTAGGGAGGTGACCTTCTGCAACTGCTATAAGTGCTCGGCCAGTTGGTCCAGCTGTCTGTCTCAGTTTCCCCATTCCACTTGTAAGGAATCATCCCAGCTTCTCACTCTCCTGTCCCGGGTTGGCCGCCTCTTCTCCTTCCTGGGCCCAGCGTGGACAGATATTTGGGGACCAGCCCTCAGAGCAGCCAGGGAGGGAGCAGGCCAGCAGGAACGAGAGGCCGTCGGGCGGAGGAGAGGGTGCCAGGGAGGCAGCCTTATCACAGGCCTCTCTGTTCTCATCTCCCACAGGGCCAGTCCCGGACCAGCCTCAGCCGTTCACCCGCCACTGGGGCCCTGACCCCAGAGGTCGCCCCCACCCCAGGGGCCACTAGGAGACTCCCTGGAGGCAGGAACCAGGCGCATGTGAAGGGGGGAGGCTGCAGGGAGTGCGGGAAGCCCGGGAGGGGTGTGGAGGGCCAGCAGAGGACTGTGGAGCAGAGGCCTGCCCTCCCACCCGGGACACGAAGCCTCCGGGGCTTGGCTGTGAAGTCCCGGTCACCTCCTCCGGCTGAGCTATTAATACCCGCCGGGCCCACGCACCCTGGCTGGGAGGACGCCGAGTTCCTCCGGGGCTAAAAGCGGTCCGAGGTGGGGGTGGGCCAGGCACGCTCTCCTCTCCTTGCTGAAGGAGCCGTGGCCAGAGGCCAGGCTGGCCAGGAAGGGGGCCTGAGCCAGGGTGGGTACACGGGGTGTCGGCCCTGGGGATTTCAGGTCGGAGCAGGAAGGCGCTTGGCCAGTCTGATCCCCAAAGCTCAGAGACCCAGGAGGGGGGCTAGCCGGTGGTCCCACCCAGGAGGGAGCCCACCAGGAGGTCCCACAGCCTGCTGGCCTCCACCAGGACCTTCCCCTTCCCCTCAGACCTCAGCTCGGTCTGCTCCGGCCGCAGTGGGGCTGGGGCGGGGGCTGCTGTCTCCTCTTACGAGGAGGGTCCTAGATGGGGAAAGGGGGGGCTCCAGGGCTAAGTTTGGAGACCCTGGTGGGAGCTGGGGCACCTAAAGCACTGCCACGCAGGTTCCAGCATTCTCTGAGGTGGGAATTCCTGGCAGCCCATTGTATAGATGGAGAAACGGAGGCTCGCTCATCCGCCAAGGCTGAGCTGGTTTGTCAGACTCCAAACCCTACCTGCGTTGCCTCCCGTGACGTCATTACGAAAGGAGGTTGCTTGGTTTGTTTCGGGAATCCATGAACCAGGCGCTTCACTCAAAATGTTCCGGGCACCCTAGTGTCCCCGGCCCCCTGGGGCGGCTGGACCAAGCTGGGGAGCCGGCACACACCCCTTCCTCCTGCACCGGTGACACCCCCTCCCCAGGGTCAGCGGCCACTTCCTCCCGCTTCCCGGGCTCAAGGGCACACCCTGCGCCGGGCTCCTGGGCTCTGGCCAGGGCCCCCCGAGGCCATCTGCTCCCCGCCGCACCCGGCCTTTCCCACAGCAGGTGCTCCGGCCCAGACGCGGACCCCAGACGAGGGCACACTTGGCCGGGAGTGTCCTGACGAGAAGATGCCTGAGATGTCAGCCCGAGGCCTGGAATCCCCACAGCTGCCTGGCTCCCAGGGCTGGGCACGGGGCCCTGACCCAGGGCGGGCACGAGTCAGGTGTCTGCGGAGTTGGGGCAGGTGGCGGCAGAGCCAGGACAGTCCGCCTGCCTGTGGTTAGCACGTCTGTCAGCACTTCCCGGCTGCCAAGCCAGCGGGGCAGGCACTGCGAGGCTGGGGGTTTTGAGGGAGAAACCCCCTGCCTGAGACAGAGGGAGGAAGCCCAGCCCTAGGCTGAGGCCTGCCGAGACATGTGAGCAGGGAGCAGACCAGTCCCCATGGGAGCTGCTAGAGGGGGCCTTTCCTGGTGGCTGGTGGGGAAGGGGGGGTGTCCCCCAGCAGAAGGCTGCTCAATATCCTAGGCTCGGGAGCTCTGTACCTGCCTCCCCTCCCCAGGCCCCACTCCGCCGGGAGGCAGGGGCCCTGCAGGACCAGGCAGGCGCCCTCGGGCCTCAGCTGACCAGGCTACACTGCCCCCAGGAGAGGTGCTGGCCAGCCCTGCCTGGCTGCTCCTCGGCCCGGGAGGGTCTCAGCTTCAGACAGCGGGTCCCCACAGCCTCTCCACCGGCCCACTCGCCCCTGCACCCGCACGTCTCCACACGCCCACCTGCCCACCTCCTCAGGGCCGCCTTCCTGGATTGAGAGAGAAGAGGAGACACCCCCTTCCCAACGCCCACACCAGGCCCTGCCCACCAGCCAGCAGAGCCCGACCCGGGACGGCTTTCGCCTCCATCTCTCTGCTCCCACTTTCTGCTGCTCAGTCTGGGGCTCCGGCTGCTGAGACCTCATTGCTCGGTCCCCTACCTGTGTCCCTGTCTCTCCTCCCTGGGTTTACCTTTGTCCTTTGCTCTCTGACTAGGACCTGACTCTCCCTGTTTTAGTCTTGCTCTCTGCCCCCCTCTCTGTCTGCGCCCCTCTCTGTCTGCGCCCCTCTCTCTCTGTTCCTCTCTCTCTGTTCCTCTCCCTCTCCCTCTCCCTCTCCCTCTCCCTCTCCCTTTCCCTCTCCCTTTCCTTTTCCCTCTCCCTCTCCTTTTCTCTCTCCCTCTCCCTTTCTTTCTCTGCCACCCCACTCCCTGGTCTGGCTCTCTCCTGTCCAGTCCTCCTCTCTGCGCCCCCCCCTTCTGTCCAGCCTCTCTGGCGCTGTCACTCTGGGGCCCTGGCCTGGCACAGTCTTCTCTCCCCGCGGTCTGCCTCCTGTTCAGACACCTGCCCTGACGTCCACTCATGGGCCCCGCGAAGCACATAGACAGAACCTGTGGTCTCGACTCTGGCCCCGTTCCAGGGGAGCTGCTGTGACTCCTGAAGGCCGAGGGTGGACAGACAGGCCCGGGCCGTGTGCTTGCCCGTCTCCTGGAGGACCTAATGGCCCTGGGCCCTCCCTCTGCCCAGGCCCCTGGCCCTGGGTCCCAGCCAGACCCCGAGTCCCAGCACTGCGGCTTCATGCCCCACCCATCACGGTGGCTGGTGGCTGTGTGGCCCGAGTCCCGCCAGCTCTGAGCTCCAGTGTCCTGGCGGTCAGGGGGCCAGCGGGGTCTGCTTCGGTGGGGGTCGAGGCTGCAATGCCAGAGCCTCCAACTTGGCTGGCCCTTGGCACTGTGCCCAGCACATAGTAGTGCTCCATAGAGTCCTCATGACTGGCCCGAGCCCCTGCTGCTTGGTGTCCCGTGTCCCCCCTGCGTCCCGCTGTCCCTTGCTCTGTAGGAGGGGAGGTGTCCCACACCTGGGACCTTCCTGTCTCCGAGTCGGCTGGGCTGCACGCTGCGAATCACGGCTGGCTGGGGGATGTATTTTTTTTTAAAGGACAGTTTTCTGGGGGGGAAAACACGCAGGAGCTATAATTAGTCGGGAAGAGGAAAGGAGCGAGCGTGTGAATCACCAGCCGCAGTGACAGACGGTTCGAGCCGAGCAGAAGTTTGGGGAGAAGCTGCTGGGAGTGGGGGTGCGTTAGGGGTGGGGTTCTGTCACTCTGAAGTCTTCATGCCCTCCCCCAAGGCTCTGCCACCCGTCACCTTGTCAAGGTCTCAGCTCCTTGCCTCCCTGCATCTGCCTGCTGCCCCGACTGTCCCCCGGGCCTGTCCCGTCACCCCCGGGCCCGTGCCAGGCCCCGCTTCCTCGTCCCTGGGCAGAGGGCCTCGCAGTGTGGCTGAGGGAGACCCGGCAGAGGGCTGGGGTTGCCAGGGCATTGGCGACCATCTAGTCCAACCCCTCGCGTCGTCACCCACCTGCTCAAACACGGAAGCTCTGCTGGGGGCCCGCAGCCCAGCAGCCCAGCAGCCCGGGGCCCCAGGCCGCCAGCAGGGAGGGCAGCCTCTCTGCCCAGCGGATCACAGCGGCCATGCTGAGCCAGCCCCGGGCAGGGCACTGGGCCGCCAAGGTGACCATGCCCAGCGCCCTATGCCTGCTGAGCCCGTATCCTGATGGGGTGGCCACCAGCCCTGTAGGGAGAATGCTTGGTGCCACAGAGCAGGAGGCACAGGGACCCGGGACCCAGAAGTAGCTCTGACCCAGCCTGGTGGTCACGGAGGGCTTCACGGGGGAGGAGGTGGGAGGTGCTAAAGGCTGCAAAGGGCACGTGGATGCCATGATGGGAGGGGCAGTAAGGGACTCTGGCCGGCGCAGGGAGCAGCAGGCGTTGGGGTGGGGCTGCTGGGAGTGAAGCTTCTGGACGGTGGTGAGGCGGGGGGATCATAGCAGTGCTCATTCCCCGGGGTTTCTCCTGAGCAGCTGAGAGGGTGGGGCTGGCTGGCCCGGGCACCCTGGGCAACTGTTCACCATGTGCCCCTGGCCCGTGGGGACCCTCCACCCGTTCTTCTTGATGTCTGGGCCCACTGCCCCAAGGTAACCCCTGTCTGGGCAGTCAGTGCAAGGAGGCTGTGCCCCAGGCTTCTCCCTCCCTCCCTCCCGCCTGGCAGAGGGCTGGCCGCCCAGGTCTCCAGGGAGCTCAGCCCAGGCCCCGGGCTACCCTGGGGCAATGTGGCCGAGACCAAGAGCAGCCAAGTCCCCAGGTCCCCAGGGAGGGGACATGTCCTCCCCAGAGAGTGTCTGGCATCACTCAGCACAGAGAGCTCCCCGCACCCCAGACCCAGGGAGCCTCCGGACTATGGCTGCCCGGCCTTCACCCTGGGGGTCGGAGGTCAGAGAGAGGGAGCATCCCCAAGCAACAGGACCACGTTAGGAAAGAACTCTGGGCACAAACACCCTTCTGCTTTGGGGTGTGGGGATCCCCGGGTCCCAGGCCCCAGACCAGCATCCAGGCTCAAGGCTCAAGCTGCGCCCTCCTGGGGTCTGACAATGAGCTGGAAACCAGGATGTCTAGTCCAGGCCAGCTCAGAGTCCAAGGGCATCATGGGGGTCATTCATTCAGCAAACACTTTCTGGGCACGTTACCTGTGCCCGGCATTGTGCTGGGCCCCAAGGCTCTGAGGAGCGATGGAGCTGACAGACACGGGACCAGGCAGGTACAGCGCAGGACAGAGTGAGCAGGCTTGTGGCAGGGGAGGATGCATAAGGGGCGGTGAGGTCAGGGTGAGCTTCCTGGAGGAAGGGGCCTCTAAGCTGAGTCCGAGAGGTTGACTGTGCCCTCAGCCAGGGAAGAGGAGAAGGCAGTTCCCGGAGGAAAGAACGTCAAGTGCGAAGGCCAGGAGCAGAGAGCGAGGGGAGGGGATTGGGTTTCATCAGGAGTGCAGGGGAGGGGAGGTCTGTGAGCAGGGCAGGGAGGAGGACGGGCTGTGTGTGCGGAGGCAGAGCTGGGCCCGGAGCCCCACCGAGCCCCACCCAGGGCTCCGGAGAAGTAAGGAGTGTGGGATGTGGGGCAGCCTCGGGCCTTTGGAGAAATCACCTCCATTCCCTGCAAGGAAAACAGGGGAGCGTGACTGCCTTCCTTCGTGTCCTGAAATCAAGGTGACTTCCTCGGTGTTTGCTAATGGGTTTGGGACTTTCTGTAATTTTGTTTCAGAAGAAGATGATTATAGGTGTTGAGAATAAACGCAATTATTGTGTGGTGCTGAGCGCGGAGAGTGGAAGGAAAGAGCCTCCCTGAGCTCGCCCACGCCCTCACAGAGGCAGCAGGGGCCCCGGGCAGAGGGAGCAGCTCCCGGAAGCAGGAGGGGGGCTATAAGGGCCCGGTAGAGCAGGGGGTGCTGGGTGCAGCGTGTTTGCCGCTGGGTGCAGGGCAGGACCTGGGAGTGCCTCCAGCTAGCTTCCGGTCTGCTTGCACACCTCCTGGGATGGAGAGCTCACTGCTTCCCCCCTGTCTATGGTGAACTTGCTCCGTGGCAGCAGTTGGGCAGCTCTTCCTGAGTAGGAAGAGGGGCTGCCCCCATCCCCCCAGCTCCATGCAGGGCTCTCTGCAACATAATCTCTACCCTGTCCTTGACCCTTGACCTGGTCTCTCACCTGCTCAGCCTGAGGTGAGGCTGGGGCCGGTGCGGCTCCTGGGCAGGGCCCTGGGCTTCTGCTGACTACATGGCCCTGGATCTGGTCTCCCAGGCGGGTGGTACCTGCAACTCCGTCCCGATGGCTGGAGGGGCCGATCCCCAGCTGGCGCCAGCGTACGCAAGTGAGGAGAAGCCCATGTCCGCTTCCAAGGGGCCCGGCCTGGCTGAGGACAGGAGCCAGTAGGCAGGGCCCGACAGACCGGGGGTGCCGATGGACAGACGGGGGCTCCCATCAGGGTGCGCCTTCGCTCGGCAGGCTTCCGGGTGGCCCCTGCCATGTGTCTGGCCCAACCTGGCCGCTGGGCCCTTGGAATGCGTTAGACACAGACCCCGGGAGCCCATGGCCTGGACAGGCGTGAGGAAGGCAACAGAGAGCAACGGCCCTGCATCCTGGGCCATCCAGGGGGCTCAGCTCCAGATTTGGGAGCAAAATCCTGTGTCCTGGTCATCCGCCTCTCGAGGTCCCCATGGTTCCCGCTCCTGGGACTTGACCCGCACGGCTCCCCATCGCGGGTCCCGCCGCCCCTCCGGCCTCTCGCTGGGGCTCGGCCCCTTTCTCCGCCCACACACGCAGGGGTCATGGTCTCCAGCCCCGGCCTCTGCCTGGAAATGGCCCCGCTCTTCTCACCGCTGACTCCTCCTCAGCGTTCCCGGCCTGAGGCCTCGACGGCCTCCGCTCTGTCCCTGGAGCCCCAACGCTGTGCCTCAGGCGACAGCAACAGCAGTGACACGGTGTTGAGAGCCACCCTGGCACCAAGTAACGCAGGAACGTTTGCAGGGACACATATTCGTATCAAAGACGCCCGGGAGCCAGATTCACTCATCAAGAGGCTTCTCTAGTGCCCACTGCGCGCCCGGGCGGCTGAGCACCGAGGAGCTGGCTGTGGGCAGACAGACCGCCTGTGCCCGTATGGGTGTGAGGACAGACGGACCGCCTGTGCCCGTATGGGTGTGAGGACAGACGGACCGCCTGTGCCCGGATGGGTGTGAGGACAGACGGACCGCCTGTGCCCGTATGGGTGTGAGGACAGACGGACCGCCTGTGCCCGGATGGGTGTGAGGACAGACGGACCGCCTGTGCCCGGATGGGTGTGAGGACAGACGGACCGCCTGTGCCCGGATGGGTGTGAGGACAGACGGACCGCCTGTGCCTGGATGGGTGTGAGGACAGACGGACCGCCTGTGCCCGGATGGGTGTGAGGACAGACGGACCGCCTGTGCCGTATGGGTGTGAGGACAGACGGACCGCCTGTGCCGTATGGGTGTGAGGACGGACGGACTGCCTGTGCCCGTATGAGTGTGAGGACAGACGGACCGCCTGTGCCCGGATGGGTGTGAGGATGGACGGACCACCTGTGCCCGGATGGGTGTCAGGACAGACGGACCACCTGTGCCCGGATGGGTGGCAGGTTGAGACCAGGAGGGAGGCAGGGTCACTGGACTGACCATGGCCTTGGACGAAAGGAAGGACAGACACTCCGCTGTGGGTGGCCCTGAGCACCGCTCCTCTCCGCAGAGCCCAGAGCCCTGTCCTTCGAGGCCCTGCAGACCCGGCCAGCCTGGGCCCCGGAGGCTCCTGCTGGGGCTGGGCCAGTGTCCAAGCCGCTGTGGGAGCTGGGGACAGGCTCGCCACCTGCCCTGCTCACGCCCACCCGCCCCCAGGGTGCCACTCCGAAGCCTGTATGTAACATCCATCCCCCAGCCAACATCTGTCCAGGGTCACCTCGGGTCATGTGCAGGCCAAGGTTCAGTTCCTGGCGTGCATGCATGTTCGGGTGGGGGGTAAGCTGGTTGGGGCTCTGGGAGAACAAGTCCCTGCCTCCCCCCCCAGGACTCCGGAGACACGGCTTCATCCCTCGCTTCAGGCAGCCCCCAGGGCCTCAGCCGGGAGGATGACTGGCCGGAGGCAGCGGCCTCCCTGGGCCCAGCGCCCCGTCCCCACCCGGCGAGGCTCTTGGGGCAGCAGCCTGGCTGACGTGACCAGGCCCAAGTCCTCAGCGGCTGTGCCCTGCCAGCAGGGAGGCTCTGAAGGACACAGAGGGACAGCCGGCTCTTCCTCTGCCAGGACAGCGGCCATTTATCAGGAGATAAGCAGTGGCCGGAGGCAGAGCGGGCGGAAGGAGCTGTCTGCAGGAGATAACCCGGGGTCACTCGGAGGGCACAGGGCATAGGAGGGCTCCTGTCCCCACCCCTGGGCCACCCAGGCCCCCAGGACTCCCCCACCCCGGGGGTGGGGGTGCCCTTCCTTGAATCTGGCTGCAGGCACCTGCCCAGGCTGCGCTCATTGGAACCTCGGGTATGAGAGGTTTTAACCCCATGACGCCGATAACCCAGCCTCATGTCAACCCGAGGGGGACACAGGCCTCTCCTCCTGAGGCGATGAGCCCCTGGCTGCCTCCTGGACCCGCGGCCAGCCCTGGGCAGCCGCCGCCAGAAAAACCTCCCTTAGGAAGTGGCCCTGGGGGTTGCTGGCGGCAGGACCCCACGCTAAGCTGGCCCAGCCCCTCGGGGACATATGACAGAAAATCCTCAAGGAAAGAAACCCGGGTGAGCTCTCAGGCCCGGACTGGCTGAGCGCAGCCTCCGTTGCTTTCCCTTCGATTCTCATGACCCTACGAGGCTTGTACACGACTCATCCCTTTTACAGACCAGCAGCCAATGCCCAGAGGGGTGGAACCCCAGCCCAGCGTCAGTATTACCAACGTACCGCGTGCACACGCCCAGAGGACAGGTGCTGGCCCAGGGCGCCTGTGACAGCAGGTCCTTCATGGGGTCACTGGGTGCCCGGAATGCGCTCCCTGCTCTCATGCCTCCCGGGGACCCCTCCCCACGGCCTGCTCTTGGCCTGATGCGTGCAGGGAGCCTACTGAGGACTGGCGGTGAGTCCAGCTACCTCCCCGTCCTAGTGGCAACCCCAAAGCCCCAGCCCCAGGCGTGTCCCCCTCAGCCCTCCAGGCCGAGTATCCCCCCCGTTTCCCCTCCCTTCCCTAATTGTGCTGGCCTCTGACTCCCCACTCCTTAACAGGCCTGGACTGTCCCAGGTCCATGTTCCGCCCCCGGGCGTGCAGGCCTCTCAGGGACCTGGCACCAGGCCTGGTGGGGCTGAAGACTGCGGCTGGCCGAGGGGCCAGAGCGGACGTCAGTCACGCACAGAACAGAGGCCGAAGGCAGGGCACCGTGGGCTGCTCTGAGCGTGACCTCCGGACACGTGGGGGGCTTAGGAGAGGCGCCGGCTAAGACCAGACCTGAGGGCTCAGCTCCTGTCTGCACCACCTCCCTTCCCAGCAGTGTGGGCTCCCTTTTCCTGTTCTCACAGCCCGGACAGGCCCCGGCCCCCCTCCGTCCCGCCCCGCAGGACAGCAGCCCCTCCCACGCCCACTGCCGTCTCTCTTCCAGAGAGCGGTGTATCTCGCCTTGCAGAGCCTCATTCTTTTTTTTTAAATATATTTTATTGATTTTTTACAGAGAGGAGGGGAGAGGGATAGAGAGCTAGAAACATCGATGAGAGAGAAACATCGATCAGCTGCCTCCTGCACACCCCCCACTGGGGATGTGCCCGCAACCAAGGTACATGCCCTTGACCGGAATCGAACCCGGGACCCTTCTGTCCGCAGGCCGACGCTCTATCCACTGAGCCACACTGGTTAGGGCAGAGCCTCATTCTTACTGCAGGATGGGCAGAGTGACCCTCACGGGGTTTCTGTGCAGATGTGATAAGACGAAGCACACAGATCGTTTGGTGCAGGGTGCAGAAGGCAAAGCCACACCCAATGGGAGGCTACACTGTGCTGGCCTGTCCTGCCCCCCACACCTCTGAGGCCCTGCGTGGACTCCCCATTTCCCCAAAGAGGAGTCTGGGGCTTCGTGGGGTCAGCAAGTGCCCCAGGTCACACAGTGCAGGTGGCAAGCTGGCTCAGCCCCGGCTGCCCTGCACCTTCCGGCACAACTCGACCGCCCTACCCGCTCTAGGGCTCCGCACACACGGGCTCCGCACACACGGGCTCCACACACACACCTGCTCTGCACACACACGGGCTCTGCACACACACGGGCTCCGCACACACACGGGCTCTGCACACACACCCGCTCTGCACACACACGGGCTCTGCACACACACCCGCTCTGCACACACATGGGCTCCGCACACACACGGGCTCCGCACACACACGGGCTCTGCTCACACACGGGCTCTGCTCACACACGGGCTCTGCACACACACGGGCTCTGCACACACACGGGCTCTGCACACACACGGGCTCCGCACACTGGGCACTGCACACACACCCCGCACTGCACACACACGGGCTCTGCTCACACACCCGCTCTGCACACACACCCGCTCTGCACACACACGGGCTCCACTCACACACCCGCTCTGCACACACACGGGCTCTGCACACACACGGGCTCCGCACACATGGGCTCTGCACACACACCCGCTCTGCACACACACGGGCTCCGCACACACACCCGCACTGCACACACACGGGCTCTGCACACACACGGGCTCTGCACACACACACGCACACACACACATGCACACACACCCGCTCTGCACACACACCGCTCTGCACACACACGGGCTCCGCACACACACGGGCTCCGCACACACGGGCACTGCACACACACCCACTCTGCACACACACGGGCTCCACACACATGGGCTCTGCACACACACCCGCTCTGCACACACATGGGCTCCGCACACACATGGGCTCCGCACACACACGGGCTCTGCACACACACCCGCTCTGCACACACACAGGCTCTGCACACACACCCGCTCTGCACACACACGGGCTCTGCACACACACGGGCTCTGCTCACACACCCGCTCTGCACACACACGGGCTCTGCACACACACGGGCTCTGCTCACACACCCACTCTGCACACACACGGGCTCTGCTCACACACCCGCTCTGCACACACACGGGCTCTGCTCACACACCCGCTGTGCACACACATGGGCTCTGCACACACATGGGCTCCGCACACACGGGCTCTGCACACACACACCTGCACACACACTCTGCACACACACAGGCTCTGCACACACACGGGCTCCGCACACATGGGCTCTGCACACACACCCGCTCTGCACACACACGGGCTCCGCACACACACGGGCTCCGCACACACACGGGCTCTGCACACACACCCGCTCTGCACACACACGGGCTCTGCACACACATGGGCTCTGCACACACACCCGCTCTGCACACACACGGGCTCTGCATACTCACGGGCTCTGCACACACACGGGCTCTGCACACACACACACGGGCTCTGCACACACATCACACACGGCTCTGCACACACACACGGGCTCCACTCACACACACGGGCTCTGCACACACACAGGCTCTGCACACACACGGGCTCTGCACACACACAGGCTCTGCACACACACGGGCTCTGCACACACACGGGCTCTGCACACACACAGGCTCCGCACACACCCGCTCTGCACACACACGGGCTCTGCACACACACGGACTCCGCACACACACCCGCTCCGCACACACACAGGCTCTGCACACACACGGGCTCCGCACTCACACGGGCTCCGCACACATGGGCTCTGCACACACACCCGCTCTGCACACGCACGGGCTCTGCTCACACACCCACTCTGCACACACACCCGCTCTGCACACACACGGGCTCTGCACACACACGGGCTCTGCACACACACGGGCTCTGCTCACACATGGACTCTGCTCACACACACTCTGCACACACTCACGCTCACACACACCCGCTCTGCACACTCACGGGCTCTGCACACACACGGGCTCTGCACACACACGGGCTCTGCACACACACGGGCTCTGCACACACACGGGCTCTGCACACACACCCGCTCTGCACACACACAGGCTCTGCACACACACACGGGCTCTGCACACACACAGGCTCTGCACACTCACGGGCTCTGCACACACACGGCTCTGCACACACACACACTCTGCACACACACGGGCTCTGCACACTCACGGGCTCTGCACACACACGGGCTCTGCACACACACGGGCTCTGCACACACACGGGCTCTGCTCACACACACCCCCCTCTGCACACACACCCGCTCTGCACACACACGGGCTCTGCACACACACGGGCTCTGCACACACACGGGCTCTGCACACACCCCCCCTCTGCACACACACACCGCTCTCCACTCACACACGGGCTCTGCACACACACAGGCTCTGCACACTCACGGGCTCTGCACACACACCCGCTCTGCACACACACGGGCTCTGCACACACACGGGCTCTGCACACACACGGGCTCTGCACACACACGGGCTCTGCACACACACGGGCTCTGCACACACACGGGCTCTGCACACACACGGGATCTGCACACTCACGGGCTCTGCACACACACGGGCTCTGCACACACACGGGCTCTGCACACACACGGGCTCTGCACACACACGGGCTCTGCACACACACGGGCTCTGCACACTCACGGGCTCTGCATACACACGGGCTCTGCACACTCACGGGCTCTGCACACACACGGGCTCTGCACACATGGGCTCTGCACACACACCCGCTCTGCACACACACAGGCTCCGCACACACACCCGCTCTGCACACTCACGGGCTCTGCTCACACACGGGCTCTGATCACACACGGAGGGCGTCTGGGTCCTCGGGCTTTCTGTGTGCTTCTCAGGACACCTGAGCCCACAGGACGCCAAGCTCATCTGCTGGCTCTGGACCCGGGTGGTGAGGCCCTGCCCGGGCACCACTCTCCCAGGTGGGGCTGTAGCTGAGTCCCCCCTCCCCTCCCTTGGGGTCCCTGAGGCCGGAGAGATGCTGCAGGCGCATGTGCAGGCAGAGGTGGCCTGGCCTGGCGTGGAGCCCGAGCCGCCGGGGGAGTCCCTTCTGCATTCCAGGCACATCTGAGGCTGCGGCAGAGGCTGCGGGGCTGGGGGAGGCCAGAGCAGGAGCTCCCCGCACCTGCCTCAGCACCAGCACCGTCAGTGCCGAGGAGAGCCCCCACCCCAGCCTGCACCCCGCTCTCTGCCCCCAGGCTCCCTCCCCACCACCGGGAGGACCACAGCTCCGTTGTGTGGCTCGGTGCCCTAGCCTCCCTGCCAGCCTCTGTTCCATCGCCTAAAGATGGGAGAACAATGCCTCCCTCCAGGGGAACAGCCGGTGAGTGCCAGGACAGAGCTGGGCAGGAGGGAGAGCCGGACTCAGTGCCTGGAGCTCTGGTAAGCAGGTCGCCCTGGGCCGGATGTGGCCTGCAGCGCTGACCGGATGGATTGATCACTGACCTGCGGTCAGTCCAGCCCACAGCTTCTGTTTCTGTCTCTGGGACTCACAGGTCCAGATCATTCGTTCCCTCCCCTCTGGAAAAGCCGGGGTTTGCAGGCAGCAGAGCCTGGAGACGGGAAGGAACGAATGATCCTGCGGGCTGCTCAGCCCTGCCCTTCCCGGACCTCGATGGGCCTAGATGGGTGCGGGAGGAGCTGGGCCCTGCCTGTGCCGCCCCCGCTAATGCGGAGCTGAGGCTGAGCAATGACCTAAGAGGAGGAACGTGGCTCCAGGGGAGCATGGGCTGTGCTGCCAGGTGCCCACTAGCCCGTCTGGAGGAGGACCTCCGCCTCACACCTACCCAGACCCCCTTGGACTTGAGCAGGGCGTGGCGGCAGCCCTGGGAGAGAAGAGCCGACCTTCCCGCCCTGACCAAGACCCACCGGGAGGCAGAGGCCTCCAATGACCACGGGGTGCAGGACTCCCAGGGCTGAAATCTGAGCAGACTCCCTGGAGAAGGGGGCTCTGAGATGGGGAGAGAGAAGGCCCGCGTCCCAGGAGAGGGAGGACAGGGGAGCGCAGTAGATGTGGGGCGCAGGCTGAGCCGCGGGAGGATGGGGGCATGGCCAGAGTACTGCTGCCTGTGGGAACGCGCCGTCCCACTGGGGGACGCTGGACGCCAGCTTCGGGGGCTGATGCATCGATTCAGGGGCCGGTGGCTTCAGGGTCAAGACCCATGTCCTGTTTCCGGACGTGGTGCCCGGGCACCCCCACCCTGAGCCTGCGAGAGCAGCTCCCGGAAGGACAGTTTTCTTCCAGAACTTGCGGAGCTGCTGTGCCCCACCCTCCTCCAGCCCCAGAGAGGTTTCTAGGCCCCGCAGGGCACCCCAGCTGCAGGGCAAGTAAAGGGGGGTTCGGCTCCATGGGGAGAGGTCACGGGGTCACATCAGAAGACAGGATTCAGGCCGCTGGGAGATTCTGTGGCCAACTAGCCATGCCTGCGGGGCGTGGAGCACGGGGGTGAGCTGTGATGGCCGAGTGTTTGCAGCCCCACACTGTGCAGATGGGGAGCCTGAGCCCCAGAGTCGCCCCTCAGACCGCAGCAGGCGGTGCCCCCCCTCAGGCCGGGGCTGACTGTTCTGCTCTCCGTCAAGTGCTGACTGTCTCAGGGCAGATTCCCAGGAAGGGGCCTGGGGTTAAAGGTTATGCATATTTTTAGGCCTTTGGACTCAAGTTGCCAAATGGCCTCCAGAAAGCATCTCGGGTCCCACGCCCTTGGGGGGCTGTGAGGCAGCTCTGAGGAGAGGAACCCGCCCCCCCCCAAAGCTCAGTTATATCTGTGGCCTGGGACAGAGCAGCCTGGACTCCCCCCTCCCCCGACTCACACACACGGAGGGAAAGCTCACCTGCCACGCCAAGGCCTTGCTCTGTGCACACAGCAGCATGAGGGCAGCCCTGCCCTCCCGGGGGCTCACGGGGCGCCACAGATACACAAGCCCTCGAAGCCCTGGTGGGCAGCGTGGGGGGAACAGCACGGGCACGTAGCTCGGCCTGGGGCCCAGGCGGCTTCCGGGAGAGGCGATGCCAGCCCACCAGCCCGAGTAGGAGGCAGCTGGCCTGGCTGGGCACAGAGGCCAAGGCAGTGCAGCCGGGCCTTGGGGGAGCCTGTCCCTAAGCCTCTCTGGGAGGGGCCGGATCTCGGGACAAAGCACCCCCATTCCGTCCCTCCTGCCCAGACAAGCACCCCCATTCCGTCCCTTCTGCCCAGACCAGGGCTGGGGCTGGCTGGGCCTCAGTTTCCACACTTAGCATCCTGCGAACCCGGCAGCGGGGTTTGGAGAGCTCGAGGGAGGCTTCAGCTTAGAGCGAGGGTCTCTGCGGGCCCCAGACCCCCAGGAGGCAGACTTCTCCTGGGAGGGGACGTGCCGCAGCCCCATCCCCTCACCCCTCAGCCCGATGGCGGCTGCGGCAGGTCATCCCAGGGCCCGGGGTCATCAGGCCAGGCTCCCGCGGGCTCCCCAGGCACCTGAGGCTCCTCCACTTCTCGGTCCCCTGAGGGCCGCAGGCCAGGGGCCGCCTAGCAACGGAAGGAGGTGGGAACTCTCAGGGCCCAGGCCTCGGCCATCTGCAGGGGCTCAGCCCGTAAGCCCCCAGGGCCCTGGCTTCCGTGGGCGGGGAGGCCTGAGGGACCAGGATTCTGAGACTGGGGGTCAGCAAGACAGGCAGCCAGGACAGAGGGGCCCCGGACCAGGTGTGGGTGGGAGAGTGCCCGCCTCCACTCCCAGGCTGCCTGACCTTCGCCCAGCCCGAGCCCAGCACCCTTCACTGGGGCAGTGCCCCCTTGACACCCTGTGCTGCTGGGAGCCCTGATGAGGGGGTGCAGGAGGCAGGCTCCGGGGAGGGCTGGGCCGGGCATTTCCTGCCGACGGTGCCAGGCTCCAGTCGCCTGAAGGGGTGATTCTGAGTCTTAGTCAGAGGAAGTGAGGCAGAGCAAATGGGCACTGCGTGTGCGGTGCCGCTGGGCCTGGCGGGCAGGGTGGGGAGACGGGCAGCTTAGGAACCAGGGAGCGGGCCTGGCCCTCATCCCCCCGAGGCCACACACAACAGCCAGCCTCCCGCCAGCACTGGGTGGGTCACCCTGAGACCAGGACCCAGGGGTGAGCCGCCCCAGCCTCCGCTCCCTCCTGCGTGGCTGAGCCTCTCCTACTGCTCACCTGCTGTGTGGCTTAGACCTCACCTCCCGCTCCTGCCCTCCCACCCCGTCTCCCCTGGGAGCCTCAGGGCTTTCGCCTGTGAAGTGGGCGAACTGGAAACGGCATGGCCCTGGCTGTCCCCCCAACACCAGGAGCCACTCTCAGGGTCCAGAGGAAAGAGCCCCCAGGATGGAGTTTATGCCTTCCTTGAGCAGAAGGGTGATCCAGGCCCCGAGGGCAGGGCCCCCTGCAGAGCTGGCTGCAGGCAGGTGTGCCCAGTGGTGGTGCCCCAGCCCCTGGCAGAGCCCTCTGGAGGGGCCAGCGAACAGAGCCCCCTTGCCCTCCATCACGTGGTGACGTATTCACCCCACGGCTGCCTGTAGGCCCAGGCTGTGGGCACCTCCTCCAGGTCCCCCCCCCCCCGACACACACACACACAGCCCCTGCTCTGGGCCCTGACACCCTCATTCCCAGGCTTCTCCCTGACCCAGCTCTGACCAAGGGGGTCCAGGTGCAGTGTCTGTCTTGGCCCCCAGACTGGGACCTCCTCCCTAGGGCCCCCCTCTCCCTGCTGAATGGAGAGGGAGGAAGCTCGGGCTCAGGGCCCGCGGCCCTAAGGGAGGAGGCAGGAGGCCGGCCGCGTAGGAGGAACACCTGGGTAGGTCCTGGCCCGCCTGCCTCTGCAGCCGGGTGCTCGTGGGGGGCAGGGCCAGCCCAGGGGCGAGCAGAGGGAGCCTTAAGACGGAAGTCACCGGGAGGAAGGTTGGCCTGGAGAGGCCTCCTCGGCTTCCCCTCCCCTTGGGCCAGGGCCCCTCCCGCCCCTCTCTCCTGGGGGCCCGCCAGCCCGGCTGGGACAGAGCCCAAGTGGGAAGTCGTACCCCTTGGGGTTGCAGATGGGAATGGAGCCCGGGAGGCGGCCTCAGCCGGCCCTTCCGCAGGAGGAAGACGGAGGCTGGGCCGGGAGGGACCAGGGCGGAGCTGGCATCCTCCTGGCAAACCTCTCCGACCCGGCCCGATGGAGGGACGGAGGAGGGTCTCTGGGATGGCCGTGGCCAGGCCACATGGGGAGAAGGTGCCGGGCTGGGCGGGCCGGGCGGGCGGCCTCTGCTCCCCGCGGCCGGCCGGGTGGGGGCCGCGGCTGTTGATCCAGCCCAACAAGGATGAAACGGCCTTTGTCCTGCGGCGGCCAAAGTTGCTGTGACGAGAGGAGGCGTGACGTGAAAGGGTCATTGTTCCCACTTGGGCAGCCCCTCGGGGAGCTGAGGACCAGCCCGGGCAGGCTTCGTGCCAAGGTGCAGCCCTGCCCGCGGCCTGGATGCCCAGGTTCTCGGCCTCCTACCCCTGGCCCGTCCCCTCCGCTCCCAGGCCAACCTGAGTGCAGTGTGCACCCCATGGGGGCCCCACAATACAGCAGAGCGTGCGGGGGGCGGGGGGGACCCCGTGTTGGGGGCTGGGCTCTGCTTTTTGCACACATGTGAGCCAGGGAGGAGGGGTGCCTGGGAGCCTGTGGAGAGCGTGGGAGATGAAGAGGTGCTTGGTCCTGGGACAAGGACACAAGCCGGGGACATCCGAGCCTGAGGCCACAGCCTCGGGAAATGTCCCCCGCCTCGCAGATGAGGGGAGAGAGGCCAGGAGAAGGGACTGGGGGGCCCAGGCGCACAGCCTCCCACAAGTACCCACCCCTGTGGGCCTCATTCTCTCTGGACACCTGAGCCTCCGTCCTGCCAGCTCCCAGCCCCTCCACATTCTCCCCCGAGCAGCCCTTCCCCCCGCCCCCCGCCTTTACCAAACCCAAACCTGACTGGGTCCCTCCTCGGCTCCACGCTGCCCTGGCCTCCGTGTCCAGCAAGCTCTCATGCGGCCCTTCCTGGCCTCAGGTCTGCAGTCTCCCTAGCCCTGTGTGGGCCGCTGACTGCACTGTGGACTGTTCCATCTGCCTGGCTTCTGCCCCCTCCGGGCTCTGGGGAAGAGCCAGAGGCTGGGGACAGTCAGCAGGAGTGGCCTGTCCAGGCCGGAGCTGGGGGCCCCTTCTGCCCGCCCGGCAGCCTGGATGGCTTCAGTGCCCACAGCTGCTCTCCCCGCCCCACCTCTCCGCTGCCCCCCGCACCTGGCATCAGGCTCAGCTGACCCAGGCCAATTAACCCTCCCCCAGCCCAGAGGAGAGCTGGCTCCAGAGTGAGCCTTTTCTCCCTGGAGGGATGGAGCTAATTAACCGAGAGGGCTTAATTAATCAATTAGCGTGGCCTCCAGACCCCTCCACTTAGCTGAGGCAGAGGCAGGCATTTGTAAGCAGGAGCTGCCAGCCCTTCTCTGCAACCAAAGGGGAAGGCAGCGACCGCGGTGGGCACAGAGGCAGGAGACCCAGTCAGTGGGCGGAGAGGTGCCAGTCTCCCACCGGAGCTCTGAGCAGGTGCAGAACCAACACCTGGGCATGTGGCATACACAGGGCGGCATGTACTCTGTGACACACGCCATGTGCACAGGCCACAGGCCTGACGTCCAGAGGTGGCCCGGACAGTGGCCAGAGAACCGCTGATCCCAGCCGGACCCAGCACCCTGGCCAGCCAGGCCTCCAGGGGATGGGGCTGCACAGAGGGCCAAGGGAGCCAGAGCAGGTACCGGCGCCCCCGGTTGGGGGAGGAGTCTGGGAAGGCTTCCTGGAGGAAGCAGCATGTGAGCTGGAGAGAGGAAGCCGCTTGCAGGAGGTGCGGGTGATGCAGAGAATTCCAAGGGAGGAAAGGCTGTGCGAAGGCCTGCAGGCCGGGCAGCAGGAGGTTCTTCACTGGCGATGCCCCTTCTCTGGGACGCCTCCCAGGCCCCGTACCTGCTCCCATGGGTGTCCCTGAGTCTCGGTGCTGAGGGCCAGCAAAGAACCCAGTGAGTGCTGGTGACCAGGGGGAGTCCAAAGGAATGGAGCAGCCCAAAAGACGCCCGGCAGAGGATCGGCCTACGTTGCAGGCCTGGGGGCGACCAGGAGGGGGCAGGAGAGAGGGCTGCAGGGCCTGGGGGTGACCATAGAGGGCAGGAGAGAGGGCTGGAGGGCCTGGGGGTGACCATAGGGTGCAGGGGAGGGCTGCGGGCCTGGGGGCGATGTGGGGGGGCAGGGGAGGGCTGCAGGGCCTGGCTTGGGGATCTAGGGAAATGTGCCTGGGCCTTTGCTGCTGCCAGTCCCGCACAGGCAGGGGCCAGGCTGCCACAGCTTCAGGCTTACCTCGCTGTGGGGTGTGGCACAGGATGGGCAGGGCGCAGATTCAGGGGGGCTAGTGAGGAGGGTCTTTGGGGAGCAATGCAGGAAGGCTGAGCAGACAGTGAGAGGGAGCAGACGGAGATCAGGCCCTTCCCACAGCCCAGGACACAGAATCCAAACTCAAACCATCCCAGACATGAGCCGGGAGCAGAGAGGGGCCTCCAGCCCCCTCTCCTCGGGCTGCCACTGGCTCCTGGCTCCTCCTGGTGCCAGGCCGCCCCGCCCTTGGGACAGAACTGAGTCCTGAGGCTGAGGGCCAGGTCCCTCAGGGTCATTACTCTCATTTCTTGCCTGTGCAAATGGGGAAACTGAGGACTGAGCGGGCGGAGGCTTGTCTGAGCTCAGAGCGAGCAGCAATGGCTGTCCCCGAGGTGCCCTCTGCAGGGGGCGGTCACAGTCCCGAGGCCTCTGCCGAGAGGAAGGCCCTGTCCCCTGCTTTCTCCCCTCAGAGCCCGGGGGTCCCCGTGGAGCGGCCGGGGGAGCCGAGGCCCGGAGAGCGCCCACCAGGGCCGTGCTGCCCGGGGGTCTCCAGCGGAGCGAGGACCGCAGTGCCCTGCTCCTCTCTGGGTGTTCGGCGTGCGGGTGCACAGTGAGGCGGGCAGGTGAGCGGGGACTCCCTCTCCCAGGCCAGGGTTCCACCACGGACCCACGCACGTCCTGGCTAGACTCGCCCTTCTGCTCATTCGGGCCGAGGACCCGGAGTGGGACAGCTGGGCCCCTCCCTTCACCCCACGGCCCCGCCTCCCATGAGGCTTCAGGCCGCTGCTCCTCTGCCCCCTCCCATCGGCCCCCTGGCCCCCTGGCCCCAGCCCTGTGCCCTGCCCTGCACACGTGGCCCCCGGACTATTTCCCACGCAGCAGCACGAGGTCTTTCTAGGGACAAGCAGGCCCTTGCGGGGGCCAATCCGGACCACAGCCCGGCTCTCCCCGTCCAGCCCTGGTGAGGAGTCTGCTGGCTCCTGGCCTGCCGCAGGGGTGGACGGAGTGGGCAGAGGCGTAGATGGGTGTGGAGGGCGATGGGGAGCCTGCCCGGAAGCTGCAGGGTGGGCACCGGGGAAGGGGCTGGCTGCCTGGGCAAAGGGGTCCTGGCAGGGGCCGAGGGGCTGGCCGGCCGAGGCCTCCTCTCACCCCTGGGGTGTTGCTAATGCGGGTCTTTAATGGCCTCCCTGGGAGGAGATGCCCTCACCCCGCCCCACCACACTCGGGTACCAGGAGGCAGGCGGCTCCTCCATCACTAAGACCTGCTGGGTCTGTTCCACCTGAGAAATGAGGGGGCCGTGTGTGTGTGTGTGTGTGTGTGTGTGTGTGTGTGTGTGTGTGTGTGTGTGTGTGTGTGTGTGTGTCTGTGCATGAGTATCTGATCCTTCTCAGGGCCGGTGGGAGAAGCTCCCAGCCCGATGGAGGAGGCAGGATCTGGAAGGAGTGACTCAGGCAGCAGGCGGGGAAGCCTCGCTGCTACCTGGTCTCCCTCCGATTGTCTGAGCCTCGCTTTCCCCACTGCACAGGGTTGGGGGGGAGGCAGGAGGATTCGGAACTCTCCCAGCTCTCAGGTCCTCCGGGGACCAGCAGTCAGAGGGGAGCGGTCCCAGGGGTCCTCTGGGAAGAAGTGAGAGGGCTGTGCCCAGAGGAGGCCCAGAACCCGTGGGGAAATGTGTCAAAGATCAGACCGCAACCCCCCCCCGCCCCCGCCCCCAACCCAGGCTCCTGGGTGCGGGAGGTTCATGTGAGCGCCTCCCTCCGGGCGCACCCGCTTCTGCCAGGCCTCTGGCTTCTGAGAGGTTGGCTGTGGGGGCTGATGTGGCCACATCCACCCTGACCGGAGGGCAGCCTGGTGCAGACGGGGGGGGGGGGGGGGGGGGGGGGGGGGGGGAGGGGACTGGGGGCAGGCCTGAGGTGCCAGGCAGTGGTGGCTGCAGGGAAGGGGCAGGGGCCACATGGGCTTGCTGCCCGCCCCCTCCTGCCCCACCCATGAGGATGAATGGCTGTTTGCTCGCTGGGAGGGGCTGTGGGGGTGGCGGCTGCCCCCCCCCCCACACACACACACACGCTCAGCAGACCCACCCTAAGGAAGTGCTCACATCTGTTGTGGTCTGGTCAGACCTCCCGCAGGTGACTGTGCACATGCTGCAAGCCCGTTCTTGTGTCTGGCCTTAGTCACTGCTGCTGTTGCACCTGATTCATTTGTCAGAGGACAAGTGAGGGCCCCATTATCCTGCCGCCCAGCCTGACATCACTGAACCCCCTGGGGCATGTTCCCACTCCTGGGACAGCCCAGCCGGCACCCACCGGAAATGGCTGCGGGATGAATGTGTGAGCGGGTGGGTGGCTCAGGTCCTCCTCCCGTGGGAATGCTGAGAGGTGTCTGAGCAATGGGGAGGGGTCGCTGCGAACTGGGCTGAGATGGAGAAGAAACAGGGGCCCAAAGGGAGGCAAAGGGTCAGGAAGGTCAGGAGGAAAGAGATGGGACTGAGGACACAGAGACAAAGCCAGTTCCACCCCAGAGAGCTGGTGTCCAGGGGCTCGGGGGACACAGGCACCCAGGGCCTCAGCCAAAGGTGGCCTGGGCTGCACAGGGTCCGTGGGGGGTGGGGGCAGGAGCAGGTGGGATAACGAGCGCCGAGGGGACCCTGAGTCCGAACACAGGGACCACGAAGCGAGAACCTGGGACTCAGGGTGAACGCAGAGTAAGCATGGCCTAGCCCAAGGTCACCCAGTGAGGACCCAAGGTCACAGGTGAGCCAGCCAGCCAGCACCTGGCCCCTGGCCCCTGGCCCCCGGCAGGCGCAGTGCTGAGGACACTGAGGGTAAGAGAGGCCACTTGGCCTGGGGAGGCTGCCTCCCTCCATCCTGTGCCTGGACACGCTGGCACTGCCAGGAACTTACTCAGCCTGTCGAGGGCCCAGCCCCCAGCCGGGCACCCGCGGGCTTCCCCAGCCCTGGCCGAGGGCAGTGAGAACGAACAAAGGCCCAGTCTCTGCCTGCCCAGGCTCCCACCCCCTCGCCCGCCCCTGGCACAGAAGGTCCAGGGCCCTGAGGAAGTGCAAGAGCTAAAGCAGCACCCACCCCTTTGCCAAGGATACAAGTCGCGCCCCCCCCCCCCCCCCCCAGCGGGCCTGCTGGCTGCACAGCAGGGCCCACATTCCACGTGGGAGGGGTAGGAGCTGGCGGCCACACAGCGGGACGCGGCCCAGGCCCCTTTGCTCAGAGCCCGCCCTCTACCCTGCACGGTAGGCTTGCCAGTTCGACGATTCTGGGGTTCTGGTCGGTCCCTCCAGGCAGAGAGGGGACAGGGAGGGCAAGAGCCTGGAGCGACCCCTGGGAGAGCCCTGGGGAAGGTCACCTGGAAGGAAGGGATCAAGTCACATGAGAGGCGGAGATGGGGAAACTGAGTCAGCGCCCAAGCCTCCTTGTCCCTGACTGGGTCACTCAATCCAGTTAAGAGATGGAGGCGTAAGCCCCTCTGAAGCCCCGTCTCCCTGTCTGTAACACGGGGCTGTCACCCACTGGGCC
Source organism: Ia io (assembly GCA_025583905.1). NCBI lineage: Eukaryota > Metazoa > Chordata > Mammalia > Chiroptera > Vespertilionidae > Ia > Ia io. The sequence goes on along the minus strand of JAJQQW010000018.1, from coordinate 57,805,745 downwards.
TCACTCCCCTGGGCACGGCACCATCCTGCTGGCCCTTCCCGTCTCCCTGTGGGGCCTGTCCTTGAGCCCCAGAGGGCCTGGGTGGATGGCCAACTCCCCCGTAGGCCCAGGCTGGCAGGAAATGGACACTGGGTGTCTGGGCGACTGGCCCCCCTCAACAGAGATGGGAACAGGCTCAGGGAGGCTGAGGGACCTGCAGGTCACCTAGTTCCACAGGAGCAGCAGGTGCCCCGTCCTTGACAGGTTTCATGTCCCACTGGTGCCCCGTAGCTGCAGGGGTGAGGGAGGGTGACCAGTGTGCAGCCCGTCCCACCCACAGAGCCCTGGGCAACCCGGACCATGTCCCAGCAGACAGACTCAGGAGATGCTGAGCAGGGCTCAGCTTTGGGACCTTGGTCCACGAAACCTCCCCAAGCCTCCTTCTCCTGTCAGCCAATCAGCGAAAGCCGATGCCCGGCCTGCCAGTGCCCGGGGCCATGGAATGCCCACACCCCGCTTCTCCCCGAGGTGTGGCACTCCTCCTGGCTGTGGGCACCTCCGACTGAGCGGAGCCAGTGCCAGGAGACCCAGCCACCACTTCACACAGAACAGGCGCTGGGATGCTGGCCAGTGTCCCCTGGTCCCCGGCCCTTCAGACACCGTGATTCATTTTAAAGAAAAAATAATATTTATTTGCAATATAAACAAAGTCCCATCGCTGGCTCGGGATATGTGTGTGTGTGTGTGTGTGTGTACATATATGTAGGGTCACAAATTTTCCTTCATAAGGTTATAAAGCAAAACTGGCCCTTCTTGGCATACTCTCAATTTACACAAATCTGATGCATCTTTCTGGGTTTTTCTTTTTAAAAGTAAAAAAGAGAGAGAAAGAGAACCATGAACAGCATGGAACCTTTTTGTCAATTTCTCGACTGTGGCAAGATTTGAATCCGCTGCCTTGAAGAATCCCTGAAAACAACCCCCGAGAGGTAAGATGCAGTGGGGCAGGGGGGCCACGGGGCCCGGCCCCGCTCAGGGACCCGGCCGCCCGCTCCCCGCCCTGGCCCCACGCGGTCCCGACACCCGGTAGAACTGAGGCTGGAGAAGGAACAAAACCGGAGAGGCTAACGGAATCCGTGGCTTTGTTCTGTGGATACTGGGGGTGAGCCGGAGGACAGAGCCCTGCACCCCTTTCACTGTCCACCCACCCTCGGTCCCTCTGCACCTGCCCGGGACGGAAATGGGATGGGGACGAGGTTCCTGGTCGCAGAAGGCATGGGCAAGATGAGCACTGGGCAGGCCTCACTGGACAAAGGGGCTGGGAGTGGCAGCTGACCCAAAGCAACAGCCAGGGGGAGGGACACCTGGGAGGCAGGGCGGGGCCCCCCCACCTGAGCTTCCCCCAGCCATTGGGCCTCCACTGTTACCAACAAACAGAGACAGAAGTAGTGGGTTTGTAGAGAAGAGGCCCGGGCCCAGGCCCTCCCAGGGGCTGAGCCCAGAGGGCTAATGCTGCTGCTTGCTGCCCGTGGTCCCCCCCCCTGCAGGACAGCCGCAGGGGCTCCTGTCGTGGTTAGTCTGCCGGACCACCTGAAGGGCGGGAGGGAGGGCAGAGAATGCAGAGACCACTGGCCCAGCCCCATGGCAACCGGCAGCTGTCACCAGACCAGCGCAGGGCCACGGGGGCGGGGCCGGGTTGGGGGACGTGGGTGCGACGGGGTCCCCCCTTGGAGAAGGGCCCGCTGCAGAAACAGGCTTCACACATGTGCAAAATGCATTTGGTCAAGGTCAACACGGGGTTCGTCTTTTCCATTAAAAAAAGAAAACAAAAAGCCAATGACGGCAATTTGGAAATGGAAAGAAAAACAAAACTGAGAACACTTCTCTCTCTCTCGCAGGATCAAGAACGGGATGAAATACTGGTTTATACAATCCACTGCTGCATGTGGCCTGAAAATAACACTTTTCATTAAAAAGAAAAGTCAAGAAGACGTGGCCTCAGGTGCCCGGGGCTTGGGTTTACCTGCAAAGTAAAAAGTAAACTGGGTCCGTGGTGTCTTTAAAAACCGCCGACTGGCTGGGCCATTCGTAGGAAGTGGCCTGCGGAGAGGACGGACAGGACGAGGCCCCGTCTGACTCCGCAGCCCTGAGTCTGAGGCAGGGCCCCTCCGGAGTCCTGCGTGGGGAGCGCTGCTGGGCTCCGTCCCCGGATGATGAGCGCTCAGCACCCGTCGGCCTGGCCTGCGGGCACAGGCGATGTCCGGGTTCCTCGGCTCCCTGGGGAGGCCGCGCCCTGCCCTCGTGCCCGGCCTCACGTGGACTCCAGGGTGTTGAGGGGGAACAGGTTGTGGTTGGTGGGCGTGGAGAAGTAGAGCTGCTCGCTGGGCGTGTGGTTGTCGCACGGGCTGCTCAGCCCCAGCGTCCGCTCGAAGTCCAGCAGCTGCCCCATGAAGTTGAAGTTGGGTGAGATGTTGGACTTTTTCCTCTTGACAAAGTCGTAGGCGTCGTTGAGTGACAGGTTCATCTTCTGCATCAGGTAGGCCACCGTGACCGTCACCGAGCGGCTGATGCCCGCCAGGCAGTGCACCAGGACGCCACACTTCTTGGAGCGCGCCTCGTCTGAAACACACGGGCAAGGGTCAGGGCACCTCCTCCGAGGAGCCGCGGGAGGGCGGGCACCCAGGGTGGCGTGGGGACTGGCTGGTGCTGCCTCTCTCCTGCGGGACCTGGTGAAGTCCCACATGGCGGGACCGCGGGGATGGGGAGGGCTCTGCCAGGCGCCAGCTCCAGGCCACTGGGCGCCATGCCTCAGCTGCTCATCCTCAGAGCAGGCCCGTGAGCCGGGCTCTTACAGGGACCAAGCCAAGTGAGGCCCCAGACAGGGCTGTGGACAGCAATCCCTGCTGGTCCCTCCGCTGCCACAGTGAGCTGAGGCGTCACCGGCACCCTCTCGGTAACCGGCACCCACAGCTAGTGAGCTGATTTACAGACGAGGGAACAGACACAGGGACAGAGTGACAAGCCGCAGGCACAGAGGCTCCTCCCAAGTCGTAGCACCCACTATGGCACCCCATGGGCACCCCCTCAGAAAGGGACTAGGGGCCCCGGCCCCGCAGTTGGCTCTGGCTAGCCAGGGAGGGACGAGGGCCTCACCTGAGGGGAGTAGTAAGGGGTTTGCTGAAATGGGCCCCCTTACTACTCCCCCCAGGCCTACAAGCCAGTGACATCTTCCACCAACCAACCAGGTTCTGCCCCCCCCTCCCCCGCTCTCAGGCTCCTCTGCCTCAGAGAGAAGGAGCTCAACAAATACAGGTGGAGCCACTGACCCACTCGTGCTCTCTCCTCCCCTGGACCCAGGGCAGCTGCCCCTCTCAGCGCCACAGCCGTGCCAAGGTCACAGATCAACAAGAGGCAGCCCAGGGCCCTCAAGGTTCCCACTTCCCTGCCTGTGAGCTCACTGGGCACCAGGCATACAGTTGGTGCTCAGTCAGTGCACTCCTACACGATGACCCACCCGGGGGTCACAGATCACCTCTCACCTGGTGCCCACAGCCTGTGGCCTGGCAGAGCTTCCCCTCCCCACCCCCAGGGCTACCCAGGGCTAAGCATTCAGTAGGTGCTTAATCCAGACTCGGGGACTGACAGGGGGCAAGACCAGCAGGGGAAGGCAGATGCTGTGGCTTCACGTGGAGCTGTGTGGTCTGACCTTGAGACTGGGGGCAGAAGGCAGGTAGTGAGGGGCCTACAGCGGTGACATACCAGGATATGGGCAACGCCTGGCCCCCAAACCCACTCCTGTGCGATCCAAAGTGAAACCACTTCCGCGCTTTATTTTTAGCCTCGGGGTGTGGCTGAGCAGTGGGGGGGCTGGTGCTGGATCCTGTCCCACTGCGTCCTATGACGCCTGGGACTCAATTCCCTCCTCGTCAAGTGGGGAATAACGTTCCCCCATTACACCCTGTTCCGTCCCCTCCCCAGACACAGAGGGGCTTTCAAGAAGGAGAAAGGCATCCACAAGCCAGACCCAGCCCCTGGGAATCCAGGGTCCCTCCACTCCCCTCCCTCACTGGGGCCAGCACAGACGCTGAGGCAGCACCGCAGCGGGGGAGGGGGTCCTCCCGGGCAGCCCCAGCCCCTCCCCTAGGCCTCCGCTTCCTTCCTTCCTCCCAGCCAGGCACCTAGTTTTGGTTCCCAGTAAGCGGATGAGGCGGGGAAGCCTCCCACTTCCTGTTATTAAAGCCAGCCCAGCCCAGCCCAGCCCAGCTGACACCCAAACGCCCTCATAGGACACGGCCGCCAGCAGGGAAGACTGCCCTGGCCACCCTCCCTGCCACAGGAGGCGGCACAGGCTCTGGGTCACAGGCGGGGAGAAGCCCGGGTCTCCCATTCACTGGTCCCTTCCCCACTCCCTGGGTGAGGGGGGGCCCGGGAAGACAGCCCCCAGTCCAGCAGCGCCCAGCTGGCCGAGGAGGAAGCAGGATGGGGTTCAGAGATAAGGTGGCTCCTGGAGACCCAGTCAGCTGAGGCTGGGCTGTAGGAGGCTCCAAGCCGCACAGCGGAACACGCTGCTCTGGGGGCGGCCTTCCTCGCCTCCCCCACATTCTCTCTACACCCCATTTACTCCAAATAAGCGCCGGGAGCATCTGGGGCCCCACCAAGGCGCTCGGGGTCCCCACATTCGAACAGCTGCCTGTTTGGGTAGGCCTCTGGCTCCAGACCCCCCGTGAACTCACTCAGGTGTACAGTAGGGCCCACGGAGGCACCGTGACAGCCCCGCCAGTAGACACGTGTGCTGGGGCGTGAGGCAGAGCCAGCGAGACCCGTGGGAGGTCTGAGAGCTGTGATGTTCCAGCTCGTTCAGCCTGAAACAGCAGCCGGAAAGGCCACGCTGGACAGGGGGGGCCCCAAGGTGCCCGAGACCCAGGGACTGCCCAGACTCAGGGGCCTCGGTGACTCACAGCGGGCACGGGTACACCCATGGGCACACGCTGGCACATGCACGGCACACACAGGCCTCGGCAGGCCCAGAGGTACCCAGTCAGGCGTGGGCTACACCCAGAGTCTTGTACGCATCTTGCCGCGCCTGCCCACCCTCCCCACCCAAAGCACAGCAGCACCTACCGATGAAGCTGATGGCTTCGGGGAAGAACTGGGAGAGGTTCTGGCTCCAGTGGTCGGAGATGGGGATCTGCTTGTAGGTGAACTCGCCGCCGTGCTCGAAGGCGTTGGGCAGGTTGGGCGTGACGTTGAGGATGTACTTGATGCCGTACTTGCCGAGCACGTCCAGGTTGGTGGAGTCCTTGGCGCAGCCGAGGTAGAGGTAGGGCAGGATCTGGACGGGGAAGGCCGGTTGGCTGGACGGCACAGGACTGCCGTCCGACTCGGTGGCACTGCTGGGCAGCTCTCGGTCCGACTCCCCGTCGGAGCAGTCAGAGCTGATGCGCAGGCCCCCCAGGCCCAGCACGGAGGTGGGTGGCGAGCTGCTGGGCGAGGACGAGCTGTCCACGTTGGTCTCGCAGTGCTCCGAGTACTCTGTCTGGAACTTGTTGAAACCACCTGTGGCCAGGGCAAGACAGGGCCTGGGTGAGAGGCTGTCCGTGCCCCTGGCCAGTGCCCCGGCCCAGATGGGGGCCGCACAAGACCAACGATAGTCAGGGGTCCCCGTGTCAAGCACCATCACAACAGCCAACATGGGCTGTGCCCATAAGTCACACATGTACCTTCTCCTGTCTTCCCCACATCTGTGCTATGACCCACTTCACAGATGAGGAAACTGAGGCCCCAGGAGGTGAAGGAACATGCCTGAGCTCCGAACCCTTACTCATTAGGCTTCAGGGCCCCAGCCACACCACCAGCATTAGGGCCCTGATCACAGGCCCCAGCTCCTCCCTCCTCTGCAGCCCCTCTGCGCACCTGGCCCCGGGTCTGCCCAATAACGGCTAAGTGGTAAGGGAAAGCAGACAACCCCATCTCAGGCCAGCACTGGCAGGTCTGCAAACCGCTTATAGATGAGACTGCAGAGGCCTGAGCCTTGGATTGGGAGTCCAGAGCTTGCCCCCACCCCCAACCAGAGCCTGTATTGGCCGGTCATTTCCCCCTCAGGGGCAGATTCATAAGAGGCCCCAGCTCCACCCCTCCAAAACCCTCCCTCAGAACACAAGACCCCCCTAGCCTTGGACCCGGGGAGGGGGAGGGCCACCAGGGGCTTTACAGGGAGGAGAGGTGGGGAGCGCCTGCAGCTAGGCTGGGCCGAGGGTGCCGCAGGCCTCCCCTCCCTCCCGCCTGCCCGCCCGCTGCCAGCGAGAGGCCATTTTGGAATGTTAATTGGAAACACCGGCTGCAGCCACTCGCGCCCCCCAGTGCTGCTCCCTCTTCTGCAAGCTCTGGGGCAGCAGTCTGGGTCTGGGGGCCCAGAACACTAGGGCCAGGCCAAGGAACGCTCCTCACAGCCCCCCGCCCCCGCAGAGGCCTCCAAGAGGCGGCGATCCGCAAGCAGCGAGCTACGCGGGAATGCCCAGTCCCCAACCCCAATGTCCCTGTGCCCTGGGGGGGCGAGGGTGCTGAGAGGCTCCTGCCCGGACCCTGGCCGTCCAGGGACACGCATTCCAGGCTGGAGGAGCGGCACTTGGGTGCCTCTCGCCTTTGAGGGTCCCAGGATGGGTCCCTCCCTCCCCCGAGGGGCTCAGCTGGAAGTTGGGCGCTGCTATGGCGCCAACAACAGTTAAAAGGAACGCCCAGGCGGGGGAAAGTTTGTTCAGGCCTCTCGAGTCGGACCCAGAAAGGGGTGCAGAGGCGCCCCCCCCCGCCCAGGCCCCCCCCCCAGGCTAAACCTTAGGGGCCGGGCTCCGGAGAGGGGCGGGCGCGGGCCGGGGGCGACGTGGCGCCTGCGGCGCAGGCTGAGCGCGAGGAGAGAAAGCCGCCTCCGGCGGGGCCGTCAGGGAGCCGCGGGAGACCCCTAGCCCCGGCCGGGGGTCCCGGTGCCGCCCTCACCTTGGAGGTAGTAGGCCTGGCAGCCGTCGTCGCGCAGCTTCTGCAGGAGCAGGCCGAGCACCGAGGCAGGCGCGCCGGGCTCCGGCTGCCACTCGGCCGTGGCCTCGTCGTACAGCAGCACGGTGGCCGCCTTGCAGCGCGTGGCGAAGCGCTCCTTGTCCGCGTGGTTCGGGATGATGGAGCGGATGGGCAGGTTGCCCTTGCGCAGGCGGCGCAGCATGAGGCCGGGGATGGCCAGGTTGATGGCCGTCTCGATGTGCGACGACTCGAAGAGCTCGTGCGGCCGGCAGTCGAGCAGCAGCAGGGACGCGCCGCCGCGCGCCTCCAGCTCCTCCTGAAGCCACTCGGCGCTCTTGCACGGCATGGTCCCCGCACCCGTCGCCGCGCCCGTCCCGGTGCCCGCGCCGGATCCCGCACCGGGCTCCGACCCCGCCCCGGTGCCCCCAGCCGCCGCCGTCCCCGAGGCCGACATGTGCGCCCGCGCTGGGGGGCCGCGGACTTGGTTTTTCATGGGGAGCGCGGGTGGCCCGGGGCCGGGGCCGGGCAGCCCTGCCCAGGGACGGCGCCCCGGCCGCGCGGGCCCCAGCCGCGTCTCCCGGCGCCCGTCTCCCGCCTAGCTGCGCGCCCTCCGCCCCGGCCTCCCGGCCTCCGTCCCGCCCGGCCCTCCGCGCGCGCCGCGGCCTGACAGCCCCAATTAAACGGCGGCTCCGGCGGTCGCGCGCCGAGGCGTCCTCCAGGGGGCGGGGCCGCAGGGCCGGCGCCCGGACTTAAAGGCGCCGCGCCGCCGCCGCCCCTCCCCAGGCGGTACGCGGGCGCGCACGCGGCCGGTGCGCCCTGGCCCTCGCCCTGACTCGGCGCCGCCGCTGTCTCGCCTTGCCCGGAACCCGCTCTGACCCGCCTAGAGGGCCCGGCCAAGACGCCCTCCTGGGTCCTCTATACCCGCGCTCCCAACCCTACAGGGCCCTACGGGGAAGGGCTGCCTTGGGGGCGTCCTGCGCCTGGCACCCCCTCTCCACATGAACTGAAGCAGAGTCCCCGGGGGTGGGCGGTCACCTGAGCCACCTCCCCTCTTCCTGTCTGTCAATCCCACTCATTCATCCTCTCAGTGAGTTCATTCTATAAGAGGAAACTGACCGCCTACTACGTGCCAGACAGTGTGCTTAGGCGGCCACCGTTTCAGGTGACTGCCCGGTCCCTGTGATGGCCACAGGCTCCGAGACCTGAGCGAGGTCTCCCCGCAGCAGGCCTGACCGGGAATCTGCACCTCGACAGCTGGCGGAGCAGGACGGCCCAGGGCCGCGCCACCCTCGGCGGGCAGGGGTGGAGAAATCCTGAAAGGACCAGTCCTAGGAGAAGCGAGCCCTTTAAGAAAGCTTTCCAAGCGGAGTGGTGACAGGCGCCGAGCGAAGCGCCACGTGACTTTTGCACTGGGGCGGGTGGGCGGGGGAGCGCTCCTTTATAATCGGCTCTTCTCCGCCCCCCCTTCCCAATGCACCAATCAGCTTTCGTGGTGGGCGGGAGCGCGTCGCGCAAATGGCCAATCGCGGCCAAGGGAGAGCGTGGTGGGAGGGAGGTGGGGCCCGCTGCGGGTTCCACCCAGCGCGGGAAGTGGGCGGGGCCTCCGGGAGCGGGCCGGGCCCGTTCGCCGGCGGGCGGGGCGGGGCGGGGCGGGGCGGGGCGGGGGCGGGGGCGGAGAATGGAGCCGCAGGTAGCGCTGGAACAAAGCGGCTCGACCCGAGCGCGCGCGTGCGCAGGGACCGCCGCGCTTTTCCGACGGAGTCGGGCCTGTCTCCCCGCGTAGGGGGCTCGCGGCCGGACCCCGTGGTCTGTCTAGAGTCTAGACCGTCCCCTGCTGCAGAGCGCCCCCCCTCCTTCGGGCTCACCCCCCCCGCTGTCCGAGGCCCGTGGGCTCACAGCCGCCTGGCCTCCACCCAGAGCTGAGGGAGCCCGGGCTGTCAGGGGTGGGGCCGAGGCGCTGAGCTTTGCCTCCGTAGCCCGGAGGGGCTGAGCTTTCCGCTGACCGAAGGCACGAGGAGAGTGGCCCTGGAGCAGTCCCGCTTCCTCAGTCTTCCCTGCGAAGCGTGGTCTACCCGGAGGGCTTCCTCCCGGGCCACCGGGCTGTCTCGCATAGAAGCAGGGGCCTCTCCCACAGGCGGCCCAGGCACCCCCAGCATGACAGTCAGAGATGCTCTTACCGCCGGGGCTGTGCTGGGCTGCTGGGCGGACACCTCCCTGGGCTCCTAGGACCTGTCGGAGGAGCTTCCAGGGCCTGAGAGGCCAGGACCCAGGCTCTGCCCTCTCCCTTGCTGCCCGGTTGTGCGGTTGTCACCTCTCTGGGCCTGGGTTTCCCAGCTATAGAAGGGCGCTGGCCAGGACAGCACCCAGCCAGTGCGCACACCCTCTCTGTTTGGGAGCTGCTTCTCCCCGCCAGGGCAGGCGCTGGCGGACAGGGGTGGAGGCAGCACTCCAAAAGGAGTCCTGAGGGCCCGGGGCGGGAGGGACCTGCTGGCCAGTGCTCTCACCAGTGGGGGCACAACTGAAATGACCTCCCCTGCACCCCACAGTCCCTGGCCCCGTGCACGAGGGAGAACCGCCCTGGAGAGAGGAAAGGAATTCCTGCCACCCTCACATTGGCTGCCACGGCTCCTGTCTCCCCTCTGCACTCCTCCGGTGCGGACAGACCCCCTGGAGGAGAGACCGGTGTGGAGCTGGGAGAGCCCCCCCCCCCCGCCCCGGGGCAGGATGTAGAGAGGCAGGGTTTGGCTAGGTGCAGGAGAGCATATGGGGAGGGGTGACAGTGGAAGCACAGGCAGGGAGGAGAATGAACACGGCCACGTGCAGGGCCCTGGGCCCCCTTCACAGGGTTCCTGAGCGGAAGCCCAGCCTCCAGCCTCGAACAGTGGGACAAGTGCATAGGATGGGTCAGAGGGTTGCCCCTGGGTGTGTGGGGCAGGGGTGGGGGGACCAGAACCTCTGATATACAAGGCCCAGAGCAGGAGCCTGCCCAGGGTCTGACAGCAAGAGGCTAGCGTTGTCCCTGCCCAGGGACTTGCCCTGCCGCTCAAGCCTCCCTCAGGATGCTGGGAGCGGGAACCTGGTGCGGGGGGACAGGCCTCCTTCTCAGGACTGTGGCCGTTCCTGCCCTCAGGGGCAGGCCCTCTCTCACCTGCAGCCCCAGGAGCAGCGCCTGCTCACAGGCCCATTCCTCCTCCTGCCATCTCTGTGGCATCCCTGTTCACCCAGGTGCCAGGCCCGAACCTGAGGCATGTCAGGAGCCACCCCGAGCACACGGTGAAGGACCGTGCCAGTGGGCAAGGCTTGGCTGTAATGGTGGGATGTTTGATGTGAGCTGAGACGTGCACACCATACACGTCTGCATGCGTTAGTGACCCGGGGCTGTGTCACCAAGAATAGTCTAAGCATCTTAGAAGCAGACGCTCCTTTTCCCACTGGTGTCCACAATCTCTCAGAGACGGGCACCATGTTTTGAATGGCATACACTGGAGGAAGAGCAGGAAGAAGAGGAAGAGAAGTAGGAGGAGGAAGAGGAGAGGAGGGGAGAAGGGCCGATCAGTCCTTGCCCTCCTATCCTAAGAGGCCAGCACTCATTTAGGATGAGCTCCTGCTTGCTCCCCGGAGGCAGCTTTCCGAGAGGGGCTACTTCCCATCCCACGGTGAGTGTAGAGCAGGGGCTGGGGCTGAGGCTGGGCCCCCCAGCCCATGATGCCAGCCTCTGCCCAGGGCAGCTCCATGGTGGGGTGCCATCAGAGCCCTGCCTGAGACCCAGACTGGGGGGCCTTGGGGGCCCTTGGGAGAGAGGATCTCACCAAGGAAAATCGAAGAACAGGACCTGGCAGGAGGGTCGCCAGGGCCAGGAGACTGAGGGCTTTCCCCCCCCGCCCCCCCCCCCCCCCCCCCCCGCTGCCGGGAGGAGGCCAAGGGGGAAGGATGAAGACAGCCCCCCTCCATGTGTGCAGACCTGTCCCAAGCACCTCCTGGACCGGGGAGTGTGTAGGACAGTGCGTGGGCCTCAGAGCGGGACAGACCAACAGCATTGCTCCCTCTCCCAGCTCCTCACCAGCAGGGACCCCAGGCCCTTGGTCAACCTCCCCATGTGGGTTCCCCCCATGGCCACTCTCCCAGCCACATACCCAGCCACCACTCTGCAATGCTTTGTCCCTGCAGACATTACCAGTCAATCCCAGCACTTTCTCTCTTGCCAAGCCATCTGCTGGCTTCAAAACCCTTCTAAGTAGGCATGACCAGTTGATTGACTATGGTAGACAAGGGATTTCAGACCCACGTGCTAAGGCCTCAACTCATAGCCAGACCAGCCAAGGCCTCTCGGTCCCCAGCCCCAGCTCACTTCACCCTGGCCTGCTCCCTACTGCGCCCCAGACTCAGCACCCGGCCTCCACCACTTCCTCATTCCCTGCCCCCACCTCTGACATCAGCGGCAGCTTCTCAGGGGCACCACCGCACACTGCCCCACCTGACTCATCCTCCCCGTGGGGCCCCTGTGCCACCCTCCCTACCCACTTAAGGGCAGTTCAGTCTGCAGGGGGCTGGGGTGGGGCACCGGCTGCCTCGAGCCCCACCCTCCCTCCACTTCAAGCTCCTGTCGGGACAGGTTCCCCACGGGGGCCGGGGCCCCGCTGGGCTGGGCGCCTGGCAGGTGAGTCTTGCGAGCTGTGCACGGGGCTGACTCGGGACTGATGTCAAGTGGCCCGGTTTCTGTCCTGGCGCCAAGGCCACGCCCTGCGCCACAGTGTCCACCTCCTCCGCCCTGCCTTCACCCCAGTTTCCCCAGGGAGGTGGCGGAGCACCCGTCTGCTCTACAGATGGGAACGCTGAGGCCCAGGAAGGGAAATTGTCTAGCCCCAGGGCCTGGCTCCCGCCCAAGCCGGTTACTCACTTACCCACTGGGCCTGGGCTGAGTCACGGTGGTGGCCCAGGTGATGGGAAGGAAACATAAACACCGCGAGTGGGAGGAGGCCTGAGGGAGGGTGGATGCGCCCGCCCGGGGTTCCCAGCTCTGAACTTCCCACCACAGGCTCTGGGCGTCCCGGGCAGGCACACGCCTGACTGTCTCCGTCATGCTCCCTGGGCCCCAGGTCCAGGCTTTGCATCAGCTCTGGGAGGGCTGTCCACACATTTGACAGATGGGGAAACGGAGGCCCCATGGTTATAAGTCAAGCTGTGGCACGGGGCTGAGCCCCAGACCGAGACCCCGGCGCTGGCTCTCGCTGTGGCCCCTGCGGGAGGCGGCCTTGGCACGGCTGCAGCGAGGCCCTGGCTCTACCAGCTGTTCCCGTGTCTGGGCCACCATTGCAGGGGGACACACTGGAGGTAGGGCAGCCACTCGCGCAGAATGAGAAGGGCTGGGCGTGCACAGCTTAGGTGCTGTCTGTCAAAGGCCTTCCATGTCCCCTGGCCGGTCCTTCCAGGGCCCAGGTGCAAACCCTCCTCTCTCTAGTCTCTACGCAGCCCAAGCCTCTTCCCTGACCTGGACCATCTTGTCAGCCTCATCTCTGCTCCCTGCTCCATCCTCACCGTCCGCGCTCACAGCAGCCGGAGGGATCAGGGAGAATGCGGATCGGGCCTGGCCCTCCCCTGCTCCAAAGCCTTATGTGGGTCCCAGCACAGTCCCTTCGGTGGCCAGCATGGCCCTTGGTCTGGCCCTGCTCTCTCCCCGCCTCGGGCCTCCTCTGATCGATCGCTGCCCAGCCCCTCCGTTGTCCTGCCCGCTCTCTTCAGGGCCTTTGCACGCAGTGGCCCCTCTCCTCGAACCCTCCTCTCCAGCTCGTTCCTCTGGCTGCCTTTTAACCCTTCCCCACACCACCCGCCCCCAGGGCTCCAGCCTCCTAGGCTCTTGTCCACACAGGGTCCTGAGATTTAAGGTGCCCTTGGCTCTCCCTGCCATGCGGGTGGTTCTGAAGCCCCTCATTGCGTTCCCCGCGGGCCTCAGCCTGTCCTGCATGACCCGCAGTGAGGACGCCCTGTGGCCAGAAGGCCCCACCAGGCCTCCACCGGCCTCAGGCCGCGGCCGGAGTCTCTGGCTCAGCGAGGGCTCTCCTCCCGCTCAGGCCTGGGTTCCAGTCCTGCGCACGGCCACCTGGAGGAGGGGCTGGGCCGGTGGGGGTACTGACTCCGCCGGGAGCCCCACTTACTGGCACTGAGGCATGGAGGGTCAGAGAAGCCCCGGGGCCGGGGAGCTGGGTCCAGTTTCCAGGCCCCAGGTGAAGGCCAGAGCCCTGTGATCTTACATTCCCTCCCCGCTGCAGGCCTTCTGGGCAGCACCCCATGAGCCCACACGGACTCTGAGGACAGAGGCCTGGGCTTTGGGGAGCAGGGGTCCTCAGCTGCCTGCCCGTCTGGCCCCAGGTCACCCAGGCCTTCTGTTCCAAGCTTCTGATCCTCCTGAGTGTGCGCCCCCCCACTCCAGAAAGGGCCTGGGTCCCCGGTCGCTGAAGTGGGGGTGGGGGTGGTGGAGGCTGGAGGGCATGGCAGGCAGGGAAATGGCAAGGGGCTAGGGGGAGGGCCCGTCTGGCTTTGCCCAACCAGCCTATAGTTTTGGATCAGGAGGGCCAGCGGCTCCCCCAGTCAAGCCCGTCCAACTTGTGAGGCTGGGAATTCCCAGCACCTGGCGGGCGGATGTGCCAGGGCCTGGGCTGGGCCTGCTGAGGGCGGCCGAGAGGCGGTGCGGGTAGGTCTCTGTAGCTGCCAGGCCTAATTGCCTCATTAGCGTCTGCCTGCTGCCCAGGCCTGTCTGATCCTCACCCACGGCCCACAGCGCCCTGTTTTTCAAGAATCCCTCCTGGGAGGCGCTGAGGCATCAATGGTGACAGTGACGGTAACCACGTGGCCGTGATGAGGCTGGGAAACGTCCTGGGAGTGGGTGCCTGGTTGGGGGGTGAGGTCGCTGGGTTGAGGCCTCAGCGCCTGCCCCCCCCCGCCCGTTTCCCGGTCAGTGCCAGCGGCCCAGTACCTGCCTGGCGTGCAGCTTTCCCGTTCCCAGGCGGGCAGCCCACAGCACCAGGGAAGTCTGGGGACTCTCCTTCCTGGCCTGGCCCCACCCAGCCCTATTCTTGCCACAGGGGCCCCACGACCTGGGAGACCCCCTTCCTGCAAGGACAAGGGTCTCCTGGGAGCGAGGAGGGGTCCAATGAACTCTGACTCTCAGGGCTCCTGGGCCAGGGGCCAGCTCTGCCTGAGGCCCCAGTCCTGCTTATGCCGTCTCCTATCAGAGGATAGCACTGCCCTGCCCCCCCTCCCCCGTCTCCAGATGGGGCGGCCCCTGGCCTGAGCCCTCAGGGCAGCGCAGAGCCCAGGCTGGAGGGGTGAGGAGAGGAGAGGGCAGTTTGGCCAGAGGTAGAGTCCTCCCTAGAAATCTTCCTGGGAACCTCAGCCCCCCACCCCCACGCCCCCACCCCCCAGGCCCAGCCCAGGAGCTCAGGCTGGGGAGCAGGCTGGATCCCCCACAGAGCTGGGGACACAGCCGACTGCCTGCTGTGGAATCGGGTGGCCCCTGGAGGTGCCTCGGCCGCTCCATCCCCAGAGGGGGGCAATACTTCTGCCCACCTAACTCCCAGGGTGCAGGGCTGCCGGCAGGGCCTACATGGGACTGTCGGGGGAAGGGGCTCCTTGGGTTAAGGTACTGGGCTCAGAGCCCACCCCACTGCACTGCAGGTGGCAGGTGGTCTTGGCCTGGTCGCCTGCACCAGACGAGGGCAAGTGCTGCCACTTGCCAGGCCTGCACTGGACACAGCGGGACAGTCCCACGTAGCCCTCGGATGACCAAGTGAGTGCCGTGTGTACTGGGACAGGGCTGGGTGAGATATGGGGGGCAGAGGTGGAGATTGGGGAGCTTGACCTAGAGACTTGGTGCTAATACTGACTTGATCACTGCCCCTGCCTTGGGCCTCAGTTTCCTCCTCTATATCATTCAAGAATGCCGTGATGTCCAGCGTCCATAGCTCAGTGGTTGAGCATCGACCTCTGAACCAGGAGGTCATGGTTCAATCCCCAGTCAGGGCACATGCCCAGGTGGTGGGCTCAATCCCCTGTGGGGAGTGCAGGTGGCAGCCGATCAATGACTCTTTCTCATCATTGACGTTTCTATCCCTCCCTCCCTCTCCCTTCCTCTCTGAAATGAATACAAATATCTAGAATAATAAAAGAGTAATATGCTAATTAGACTGGACGTCTTTCTTTCTTTTTTTTAAAAATATTTTTATTGACTTCTTTACAGAGAGGAAGAGAGAGGGATAGAGAGTTAGAAACATCGATGAGAGAGAAACATCAATCAGCTGCCTCCTGCACACCCCCTACTGGGGATGTGCCCGCAACCAAGGTACATGCCCTTGACCGGAATCGAACCTGGGACCCTTCAGTCCGCAGGCCGACGCTCTATCCACTGAGCCAAACCAGTCAGGGCCGGACATCTTTCTTGATGAAGCCTGGGCAGGAGGGAAGTCAGCCCGGTCCCGGGTGCCTGCAGGTGGCCGGAAGGAAGCAGCCCGGGCCCCGGGTGCCGGAGGGAAGCTGGTGCCGGCAGGGGGGTGGGGGGGCTGGGGGGATGAGGAAGGCCTACTCTTGCATGAATTTTCGTGCATTGGGCCTCTAGTATTAACAATAAAAATAGAAGACGTTTGTGAGGCAGGAAGAAACACCAGGTGAGGGGCCTGCCCTGGGCTGAGCACGTGCCCTGGCTCAGCCCTCTTGTGCCTGGACAGTGGAGAGGGCCTGAGGGCAGGCAATGACCCCACCCCCACCACGGGCAGGCAGCGAGTGTGCAGAGTGGGATCTGAGGAGAGGCTGGCCCGACGGGGAGGGACACGGAGACGGGACCGAGCAGCTGCCCATCTGTGGCTGTCGTGGTGGGGGTGGCGC
Organism: Ia io; assembly: GCA_025583905.1. Classification (NCBI taxonomy): domain Eukaryota; kingdom Metazoa; phylum Chordata; class Mammalia; order Chiroptera; family Vespertilionidae; genus Ia; species Ia io. Next base: position 57,789,884 of record JAJQQW010000018.1, on the reverse strand, counting down.
AGGGACCCGTGCAGGTCCCTCCAGTGGGGCAAGGCTCTGCTCACAGCCTCGCGCCTCTGCCTGTGCCCACGCCTGCCCTCTCCTGAGGAAGGGGAGGGAGGACCTTGGTTACCGGCCCTGCGTGGTTCAAGTGGTGCTCCCCCCACACCGTGGCCTCACCAGCCCGGCCTTCCCTCCCTTCGCTGTCACCCCATTCAATCCCCACCCTTTGCTCAGACCCAGCAGAAACCCCCCTCTCTGACCTCAGGGAGCCCTTCCCTCCAGGCTCTGACCCAGGCCTCCTGCCTCCTCAGGGCCCTTCCTGCGGCGTTGTCCAAAGTGGGATCCGTGGAACCCCTGCCTGCCAGGTACGCTCCGATGAAAAGACTCGTGTGGTCAGAGGTCTGGGAACTGCCGTGAGCGCTGTGGCCCCGGCCGCACAGCACAGGAGTGTGCCAAAGGCTCTGACAAGTACTGTAGGCACACAGCGGCCTTTATGTTGTTCATCTGGCGTTTCCGTAACTCTGGTGACCACAGCATCGGCTTCCCCACAACCCCTACTCCCAGCTCAGCCCACGGGCCCATGCCCTCAGCGTGTCCTTCAGGGAAAAGGGGGCCTTACGCTGCCCAGTAGCTGTTCACACCCCATTTCTCTTCTCTGGACTCCCCTCTGCGTCTTCAGATGAGAAGCCGCTCAGAACCCCACAGCCTTCTCTGGCTGCCACAGTCCGAGGTGTGCTTTTCACAAGGGGTCCAGCTGCCCAGTGGGATCGGCTGTCCTGGCCAGGCCCCGGGGTGGGGGGGGCGATTAACTGGGTGCTGCAGAGCAGGCTGGAGGGTTGAGAGGAGCCGGACGCCTGGCTGGGCGGCCCCCGCCAGCTCTTGGCTGTGCCCACCCCCGCTCTCTGCTTGGGGGCTGTGGACAGGGCCCCTCCCCACATCCAGGCCCGAGCTGGGTTACAGCCCTGAGTCTCCTAATGAGTTCCACATGCAGCGGATGCCTCCGAGAGGAAGTGGGAAGGGGCTGGGAGGGGAGAGGGGCCTGGGCCGGGATGGGAAACATGTGCTTTGGAGGAGGAAGAGGAGGACGAAGGGCAAGAGCAGAGGAGGCAAGAGCCCGAAGACTTTATCCCTGGAAGTCCGCCCCCCCGCAAGGTTGACCCCAGCCTCCCAGGTCCCTGCAGAAGGCCCCAGTGGTCTCTTGGTGTGGGGAGACCCCTTAGGAGGCCCAGGCCTCTTTTTCAGGCAGAAGAGCCCCCCATCCCTGGCTCCGCTTGGCTGGGTTCTGGGCCATTAGGGGCGGGACTATAGGAGGCGGGGAGCCGAGGTGGGGGTGGGCGTGGCATGAGGAGGCCCCAGCACAGCCAGTCAGCCAGCAGCCATGGTTCATTCACATCCACCGGCTGACCTCCCCCACACCCACCCCTTACCAGAGCTCAGGGTTTACTGAGGCCACGGACTCTGCCGCCCTAACACACACCTCGGCCTGCCGCCCCGCTAGCTGGTGGGCAGGGAGGTCTGGCTTGTGAGTTGGCGGCCCCATCCTCCCTCCCTGCCCAGGGGGGCTGCGCATGGGCACCCAGATTGGCCTGGCATCTGAAGCCTCCTCAGGGAAAGGCTGTGTGGGCGCCAGGCTGGCGTGTGGGGTGGGGTGCTCAGTGGCGGTTAGGGAGTAGAGCCTGAGGGCCTCAGGGGGTATAACGTGTCCCGCTCGCAGGAGCCCCAGGTTGCTGGCGACATGACCTCTCAGCCTGGAGTGGGCCTTGCAGCTGGCAGGACTCTGATGCTGGGGCCCCGGCCTTCAGCTCCACCTCAGCCCCCTCCCAGGTCGTGGTCCGGAGCCCAGCAGGGACAAAGCCTGCTCGTAGAACTTTGTGCAAACTGAACAAATCTTCTGGCACCCCATGTGATGGAGCAGGAGGCCGAAGCACGAACTGGTGAAGTCAGAGCATTCCTGGCAGTGGGAATGGCAGGTGCAAAGGCCCTGGGGTTGGAATTGGCCTGGTGTGGCCGGAGGGACATGAGGGGAGTGACCAGTGGTAGGAGATGGGGGTGGGGATCCAGCAGGTGTTATGGCTGTGGCGGGTGCTGTGGCGGGTACTGTGGCCACTGGAAGGCGTGGAGCAGGGATGGCATGAGCTGTCCTACAAGCCTTTTTAGTGTGTGTTTTACTCTCACAGACTCGGGCTGCTATATGGAGAGCAGTGGGCTCGTCAGGGTCAGGACAGCCACATGGAGGGGATGACAAGTCTGGCCCCACAAGCTGTGTGTCCTCAGCAGACTTGGGATTGCCCCGACTCCCCGTGAAAGCCTCCAGGGATGGGGAAGCCATGACCACAGTGCTGCTGAAGGCCTGTACCTGCCCACCACACACCGGCAGGTCCCCGCCCCCCGCCCCCAGGACTGCAGCCTCCTCCCTGCCCACTGCTCGCGGGAGCACGTCCTAACAGCGGCCCGTCCTAGCAGGGCTGGGGGCCTCCTACAGCACCTGCCAGGCCGGTTAGGGCAGCACCCAGCTTGTAGCCACCTGCAGGGGGCTTATCACCACCACTTACCACAAGAACCTAAGGCTCAGAGAGGTCATGTTGCCACGTGGAGGTCACACAGCGGGCCAAAGGCAGAGCCTGAGCCGAGCCAGCCTCGGCCCCCCACCCAGCGGGAGGCAGCAGCTGCCTCATCTTGTCGCTCAGCAGGCGTCTGGCTCTGCTCCCACCTGGACGCGAGGCCCAGGAACCTCACTAGCTCAGTGGCTCTGACACCCCCTCCCCCGCCCCCAGGGCAGGTGTGTTGGAGGATAAAACCCTCCCCGGCTGGCTGGGCCCCAGCCCAGTGCAGAAGGCACGGACATCAGGCACAGGAAACTGGCCGGGCTTTCCCACGGAGGCAGAGGGCGGGGCCTCTGGAAACCCCAGGAGCCAATGGGAATCAAATGCCTGCGGCGGGGGATGGAAGCTGGGGGGGGCGGGCGGGGCAGCAGGGAAGGTGTGGTATGTAGGGGCTCCCACTGTCCTCGCTCTCCAACACCCCGAACGGCAGCAAACAAGGGTGTCCTGGCCTCAGAGCGGACTCGTGCAGGGTGCAGGGACGCACCAGGGCCATTTTTGCCGTATGGGCCCTGGGGATGGGGCTGATGAGGCCTTACTCAGAATGAGCCATTTCTACGACAACCTCAATGAAGTCTGTTTTAATGTTCAGATTCGTTTGCCCTGGTGAACACAGAGGGAGAAATCAAAGCCACCACACGGCCGGCGTGCTTGTTCCTGGACCCACTGGGTCAGGTGGGTCCGCACGGGCATCGGTCCGAGTCAGAGAAGACTCAGGCTCACCCACCCAGGCGTCCACGCCCAGGCTGAGGCAGGAACAGTGGGCACATGGCAGAGAGAAGGACAAGGCCCCGGAAGGCGAGGGGAGCAGGGTGGCTTCGGGCCCCTCCTCGGAAAGCTGGGCCTCAGCTTTCCCAGCGGCTCCTCCACCGAACCAGACATGGCCCCTCATGCCTGTGCACTACACCGTGCCGACGGGCGTCCATGGCTGGGCGGGGCCGCCAGGGGCGGGCAGCAGGGTGGGCAGAGGCATGACCCCTGGGCTTGGGACGGACCTGATTCCTGCAGAGTTGAACCCCGTTTATTTACCTGAGTCCCACAGTACAAATCCCAATCAACCGAGCTCCTGATTCCACCCCCGATCACGGTGTCACTCTCTGCATGATTAGCTGCTGGTTCTCCAGACACTGCTTCAGCTTGTCCTCCGTCAGCGTCAGCCTCTGCTCCAGGATGCAGACCGTCTGCAACACAACAGGGGGCAGGCTCAGAGGGCGCCACGGGCTGCCCCGGGACCCGCAGCCAACCCCGCTGCTGTCCCAAGGCCAGCTGTCGGCTCTTCCCACCCCGGGGACTGCCCTCATCTCTGGTGGCTGCTCGGACAGCTCCTGCCCTCCTGCCCACCCCTCCCGGCTCTGGATGGCTGTGCTCTGATGTCGTGGGCCAGACAAGACACCGCAAGGGAAAGGAAGGGGCGGGTCCCACAGCCCTTGTCATTCCGAGACACCAAGGTCAGGAATTCCTGGCCCTGGTGGCCTGGCGTTTAGACTGGAGTCTGGGGGCAGAGCCACCTCCTCTGGGGCCAGCTGTCCATGAACAACCGGACACCAGCAACCACCTTCATTCCAAAGGTGAGGGCACGGCGCCCACAAACGAAGGCCCCCCACCAGGGCCACCCACACCTCAGGCCCGGGACCACTGCCTTGGGGAAGACTAACTCTCATCTCTGAGCCGTTTTCTCCTCGGTGATGGGAGGGTGGCGCTGAGCTCAGAGCAGTCCTGGAGCCGAGGTGACAGCACGGGGCCAACTTGTTGGCTCGGCCCACAATGCCTGTCACCACGACGGCTTCCGGAGGCTGAGCCCTTGCTCCCAGCACGCCCGGCACGATGGCTGGCCTCCAATGCCCGCAGCTGCTGGGGCTGCACATCCTTCGTGGGCCAGGGCCAATCTTGCAGACGTGGCCCGGCTGGCGTGGCTCAGTGGTTGAGCATCAACCCATGAACCAAGAGGTCGCCCATTCAATTCCCGGTCAGGGCACATGCCCAGGTTGCAGGCTCGATCCCGGGAGGGGGTGAGGGAAGGGGGGCGTGCAGGAGGCAGCCGATGGATGTTTATATGTGTCTTTCCCTTCCTCTCTCTCGAAATGAAAAAATAAGACTTGTGGCCCCCCTCTGGCTCAGGACAGTGGCTCTGGGCGCCAGTGTGCTCCCCGAGGGGCTGGCCCACGCCCTTAGTCTTCTCCCTCTGGCCTGCCCACGTGTCACCGCACCCCAGCACTGCTCAGCCCGACCCAGGCCGGCCATGACGCCTGTGCCCCACTAAGGGAGCCTGTGCGTGCCAGGCCCACACCCAGCACTGGCCAGTCTACTGTGGGCAGGCATCGAAATGGGTCAGATAAGAAATAAACTTTCTATGAATTTTCTGTTTGTTGGTGGCTTTCCCAAGAGGTTTCGCCACCTTCCCCAAGGGCTCCAAGAGGCACTGGGCCTCAGTCCAGTCCCTTTGCTTAATGAAGCGCGAGACCTCTGGGAGGGCGCTTCCCACTCAGGCTGCTGTAAATCCTCCCAGCGCCCGCACCCCCGCCACAGGGGCCCGCACCTGGCCGCAGGGCAGGCCCGAGAAGTGCTGCCTGGACTGTGAGCAGACCCAACCCCGAGAGGCAGAGCTGAACGGGGATGTCACTCCCTCCGGCGGGGGAGGGTCTGCATCTCGGAAAAGTGGTGGAAACAGCCCCTGGCTGGTCCAGACCAACCAGCATTCCTGAAGTTTCCACTGGCTGCTGAGACACTCAGTGCGCCAAGCTTCAAAATCACTCTTCATCCAGACTTTTTCCGACAGCCCGGCCTCCAGGCCGCGGCGGGAGCCAGCCTGCCTTCCCTTCCCCGGCCGTCCCCCTGAACTGTTCACAGGGACCCACTTTCCCAATGCGGAGGCAGTGGATGCCAGGCCACCACAGGCGTGAGGGTGCTGAGGGGACCAAAACCAAGATCACGAGCCAGGGGTGTCCAGCATGACACCCGGGAAATCCTCCTGGGAGAGGCTGCCAGGGCGTCTTACTCAAACCCCATGCCCCTGCCGAGGGGAGACGCTGTCCTCTGTCCTGTGGGGGCGGCATTACCAGGGCCAGCGCTCCTCCCTCACGGCTCAAGGTGCGTAAGGCGCTTCCTCTGACACCCTGAAGGGCCTCCGAGTGCAGCACAAAAGTAACTGTTTATTTTTAGTCCCCAAAGAGCCGTAGTGAGACCCAAAGAAGCTGCCCCACGCCAGTCCGCGGTGGCTGTCGGCATCTGGCCCCGACTCCGAGCGGGGTGCACAAGGCAGGGTCGGCAGACCTGCTTGCTCCGAGCCTCCCGCCTCTTCTCTCTGGGCACGGGGTTTCCAGGAGGGGTTTCCAGGGGTCTGCCCACGACGGGCTCAGGGCCCTCGAGCCTCTGGGGCCCAGAACAGGGGAGCCCCGCTCCCACAGTCCCCCACACTCGCCAATGGCCCAAATCGGCCAACTCGGAGGCCCTGTGTGGGCCAGGGCCCGGGTGTAGATCTCTGCTGGCCTCCAAGTGACCGAGGGTGAGCCTCCACTCCTGGCGTGTGTGTGCAGGGCCGAGCTGTGAGGGGCTCAGGGGCGTGGCCGTGGCCAGGATTCTCCCTGGGCTCCCGGGGGTGCAGGGCAGAGCTTGCCCTGAGGAGGCAGTCAGGTGTGCCCCGAGGAGGACCCCGGTCGGAAGAGGGAGCGGCCCAGGCCCTTCATGCTGCCCTGTCCCTGTCCAGCCGAGCTGCGAGCTCTCCCTGGGCTGGGCCTGTTTCCCAGTCCGCACTGCCTCTCGCCCGTTTCCTCTGGAGGTGGGTCTGTCCTCATTCTCTGGCAGCTCTTTCTCAGTTCTCACTTCCACTTCCTTTCAGGCCTCTTTCTCACCCCCTTTTCACGTGTGGCTGTTTGGGGTGCAGGGTGTCAGTCTGGCCCAGGAGACTGAGCTCCGAGGAGAGCCTGGGCCCCTGCAGGACCTCCTGCTCTGGGGCTGATGCCTGGCTGGCAGCCCTGGAAGGAGAGCTTCGACCATGACGGGGCCTGGAAGCCATTGGTCACAAGATCTCATTATGTTTTCTGAGACATCCAACTTTTAAAAATGCTTTTAAAATAAAATTCAAATGGTAAGTTAAAAAAAAAAGAAAAAAGACACTCCAAGATGAGTCGAGGGAAATGCATTCCAAATAAAACATAGCAGGTGCAAAGGCCCAGGGGCAGAGAAGAACATGACAGTCGTACGAGTGCCAGGAGACGGGAGTGGCTGAAGAGGGAAGAGAATGCGGTGGCCACAGGAAGGTGGGAGAGGGCTCTAGGGTTCTCAGCCAAAAAGGGACAGGAGAGGGGAAGCCTCTACTCCCCGGCCTGTCCCCCAACTCACAGGTCTGAGCAGGCGGAGCCAGGGAGGATGGTGTCCTGCAGGCCGGTGGCCAATTTTCGGAACGCTGGCTCCGGAGTGAGCTCTGGGGAAGGGGCTTGGCCTGGGACTGACCGGGCTGCCCGGCCCCACCATCAGCAGTGAGCTGAGGGAGCGAACAGGCGCTTCCACGCTGACCAAGGGCGCGCCCTCCGAGCCAGGCCCTTCTAGCAGCTGCTCCTCCTCCCACGGCCACTGCCACCACCCACAGCCACTGCCACCACCTCCTGCGTGTGCCCCACGAGCTGATGTAGTGGGAAAACTGGAGCTGTGGCTTCCACAAAGCCCGAGGGGCCAAGGGGCACCCACCAGCCCCCTGACGTCACCCACTCCCACACGTCTCTCAGGTGCCTGCCATGTGCAGCAAACAAGACTGGCTCCCAGGCTCCCAGGCCTGGCGAGGCCACAGGACCGGTCCTGTCTGGGCTGGCTTTGGGCAGAGCTGCTCCCCCAGGACTGACACATTTTGGAGGAAGGAGGAAAGAACGATGATCAGCCAGCCACTCTGTCTCGTCTCTCAGATCTCTGGCCAGGGCCTTACAAAATGCTTCTGCGGGTGCGCCTGGCTCTCGGCTCCCACTGACCCCTAATCCCACCATCTCGGGACTTCTCCGCGCCCACATCCTGCTCCAAGCAGGGCCCTGCGTGGGAACCGCCGGGCCCCTTAGATCAGCACCGGTTCTGTGGACCAAGTTCCCTCCTGGCCTCCTTGGAGCATGGACACAGGCAACACAGGTGGACAGAGCAGCTGGGCCAGATGACGATGGAGGCATAGGGCCGCCCTCTGTCCACTGCCACCCCCTCAAGCACCCGCTGGGCTGGGGGCACAGTGGTGAGGGGAACTGAGACTGCCTGGAAGGTGCCAGGGCCACATGTGGGCAGAAGCTCAGATTGAGAGAAGTGTTGGGCGAGGCAGTCGCTGGGCAGAGGCCAGGGGGATGGGGAGCTCAGCAGGGGCTGATGGGGGTGAAAACAATACCACAGTCAGAACCCACACGAGACCCCTGGCCGCTATGTCCGGCAGGACACCTCTGCCCCAGCTGGCTCCTCCTGCCCCAGGCGCCCCACTGTCCCCATCCTTACACCTCGCCTTCCTGGTGATTCCTGGGGCCTCCACATTGCTTCCGCCACGTCCCTGCCCTTCCGACGGCTCTGGCATTCGGGTGGTGTGGCATTCACCTGGCACTCAAGGCCTGTGCTGCCTGCGGCTATGTTCTTCCTGCCCAAATCCCGCCCACCGGGGCCTACTCCGGTCCTCCTGCCCGAGAAGTCCTCCAGGTCGCGGCCCCACCTCCGGAGCTTGCCTCGCTGCCCAGCACATCTCGGTGCAGCGCGGCTGTGGGTTCTTGGGAAGTGCTGTCAGGGTGTCTCCTAGTCCCCACCCTAGTCATGCACGGCGACACGGGTGCCAGAGCTGTGGAGCCAGGGTTCGAATCTGAACCTGCTGAGTGGACTCAGCTTCAGATCCCTCATCTGTCCATTGCAGCTCGTAGGGCACTGTGATCCTGTACTAACGGCCAATGTTTAGGTGGCACTTGTCTGTGCCAGCCTGGGCACAGGGCTGCACATGGCTCCACACCTCTTACCCTCACGAGGGCAATGGCTGAGCTGGGCTCTTGGGGGGGCTCTGGGCCCCGATGGGGCGTGATGAGGCCCAGAACATGCTAGCCTGTGGTCAGGCCTGGGAGGGTTGGAATCACTGGGGCACGTGGTGGTCTGGCTGCTTCTGTGACGGCAAGTTCCCTTTAATCATTTCCAGGATTGAGTTGATTTGTGCTCCTCCGAGCCCCCCAATGCAGGAGCCAGATTACTGGGGGACAGAGGGTCCCAGATGTCCTGGGTCTCAAGGAGAGGGCACAGTCACCGGGCACTGGTGCCAGGTCAGAGAAACACCCTGGGCCAGCCACTGGCTCAACGCCCGTCTCGACTGTGCCACACAGAATGCCGAACTTTCCTTTGGTTTCATTGCACAAACGGGGAAATGTGGAATTAATCTGCCCTCAGAATGGTTTACTTCACTAGGATTCTAAAAATCTAAAACAGATGCAATAAAAGGGGCTCTCTCTGCTGGGGGGTCTACTGAGCCATCTAAACAAAGGGGCCGCTGGGCCCAGCGCCGGCCCAGCTCCTGCCGCTCCAGCTCTGCCGCTCACTGCGTGTCTGTGCATGTGTGTGCACGGGCAGGGCTGGCCCGCTGCCTCTCAGCCCAGCCGGGCCCGGACTCCGGTCTCAGCCCGGGGCAAAGGCCAGCGCTCGGGCAGCTTCCTGCCGCAGCTTGACGCCAGAGGCACGGGGACGGGTTTCCTGCTCCCCACTGGCCTCCTCTCCCAGCCCAGCTCCCCACACGATAGGTGCACGCTGAGTGCTGAGTGCCCGAGCCCTGGGGACAGAGGGCAGGCTGGGGAAGAACATGCCCCCAGCTGGGGTCTTGGACCTGGCGGGCTGGAGCGGAGACAGCGGTGGGCAGGCTGGAGGGAGGACACTCCTGGCCTCCGCCGGAAAGGGGTGCACCCAGGGGGCAGGAGTCCAGGAAGTGCTGTTCCTCCCCTCCCACCTCAGGACTGACGTGGGGACTAAACGCTCCGAAGGAAGGAGTGGAGACGCCCCTCGTGCTGACGCCTGATGCGCTCCCTTGCCCAGGATCCCACCCAGCTGCTGCGCAGAAAGCCGTTTCTAATGCAATCCCTCATCTCTCTGGCTCAGCGACTCTTTTAATGGCCCCTTTGCCCCACAGTCTGCTGCTAACACACAACGGGCTTGTCCCTGGAGGCCTCCCCCCGCCCCCGCCCGTGACCTCAGGGCACGGGGCTTCCTGCGCGCTGCATCCCAGCCACCTCTGCAGTCAGCTCTGCAGGAAGCAGTGGGAGAGACGCCATCTTCCACTGCGGATTAGCCACGGGGTTAGGATCCGGACTAATTCACCTTCCTCGTGGCCTTACAGCAAATCCTGTGAGATAAACACAGGCTTTTCCACACCACCCCAAAGGAGAAGCTATAAAAAGTGGGTTCACTCCCTCCCCAGAAAACTGGATGCTCCGGGACCCGTGGGGCAGTGCACCAGGACCTGAGCCCCACGCTGCCGACACTGGCCTGCGTCCACGCTCCTCTCTGTGCCAGCTGTGCCCCACGGGCAGGCCCCAGGGTGTGGGGCGCTGGTCACCGCTCAGCCACGGGCTCTGCTGAGCTCCGACTCCAAGGCGAGTCCCCACAGGGCTGCGCACGGCGGGAGCCGTGGCCTTGGCCTCTGCATCGTTTCTTCAGAGGCTGACCTGTCCGACGGTCCACATGGATTCACTTTCCAGGACCTCATAAAACACACCTGTCCCGAGTCAGAGACACGCGTAGTAGCCCCGTGGACGGGGGACCTGGTGCAGCAGACAGGCCGGGCCGTGGCCCTGTGAAGCCCCGGGAGGAAACGGGCTCCCGCGGCCAGTTTTCTGGACACACCAGCTGGGCCCAGTCGGCTCTCCCAAATGCCATGTCCTCCTCCGTTCCAAGCTCCCTTCTGCTGCTTCTCCTCCATCCAGCCATGGCTGCTGTGGGTCAGGCCCACCTGGACAGCCCTCTGCAGAGCAGCGGGGAGGCGGCAGGCCCGCCCGTAGCTGTCCCCCACCTCCTCCAGCAGCGCCCCACTTGGGAGGGCGCCATGGGCTGCAGGGTCAGCGGTCACGTGGACAGCTCAGCGCCATGCAGGCCCGTTCGGGGCTGCCTGTCTCACCATAGCACTCACATAGCCCCCTCCCATGCCTGGGCTTCACCCTTCCTGGAGGGCACGGGGGTTCCCAGGAGAGCGAGAGCAAATCTGGAGTCCCCGCTCCCCTCCTCCCTGCCGCCTTTCCGCCCTGGGCCTGCTGGGCCTCACAGGAGAATCTCAGAGACGCCTGGCCATTCCCAGGCCCAGCAGGCGGGCGGGGCCTTCGCGCTGCAGCCTGTCGGGGAGGGGGGCTTTCTGTCACGGTGCAGACGATGAAGACAGAGCTGCCCGCAGCCCCCCAGCGCTTCTGCATGTGCAAAGCCAGGGGAGCCTGCGGATCAACTGCCACGAAGAGACAGGGCTGGGGACCGCGGGCGTCAGACGCCAAGCGTGTCTATGGCGCAGAGCAGAGGGTGCCGAGTCCGGCTCCGGGAGCAGCTCTAACAGAGGAGTCTCTCCTGACAGAGGCGCTGGCCGAGGGCAGCCCTATCCGTGCGGGAGGGAGGACAGCAGACCCAGGCCAGGCCAGGGGGCCATGTGCTCATGTGGAGGGGCCACTCCTGTGCAAACAGCACCCACCGCCCCTGCCTGTGGCACTGCCGCCTGCAAGCGAGGCAGAGTCTGCGCACATGACACGGGACCACGGGGGGGGGGGGGGGACTGACTCACACTATACCTTCCCAACAAGCTCGGTCGGGGAACACCTGGAGGACTGAGCTCAGCCACCTTCCCACCAGCGTGGAGCGAGACGCCTCGCCTGAGTAGCCCATCAAATAGGGAACTGCCAGGACCACAGGGCGGGGGTCATGGTGTCTCGAAGCAAAGGGGCCATCCTCGCCAACTCCCCGAGCCGGCTTCTCAGTTACTACCATTCCGAATGCTAACACGGAACGAGCCTTCCACGCGCACCCCAAAAACAGCGACAGGAAGCATTTTTAGCGTTTTACTCCTCTGGATTCAAGGGAGCTATTTTTAACCATCTTCTCAGACTCCGAAGTTCTGAAGTCTGTCCTCCGAGGTTCTAATGGAGCCCACCTCCCAGCCCCTCCCTCGCTGCAGAGAGCACGGGGCAGTGCAGCCCCCACAGGAAGGTGGGGCCTATTCAGTCTCAGGCCTGCTCCCCTCCCCTCCACTCCCCTCCCAATGCCTGAGTCTCAGGCCTGCTCCGCTCCCCTTCCCTCGCCTCCGATGCCTGAGTCTCAGGCCTGCTCCCCTCCCGGCATGGGCCTTCTCAGGCTCACAGGCTCCAGATGTCTGACAATGAGCCGCAGGCCCGCCCACCCCTGTCCGTCACTGATGTCAGCCTTTCCCTCCTGCCTTTCCTTCTGTGGGTCCAGGTGTGCAGTCCCAGCTGGGACACTGGGACACACTGGAGGCCGTGTGACACGGGGAGCTTCCTCCCTCGCTCCAGGCCAAGGCAGGAAGGAGGCTGTGGCCCTGTGTCCGTTTCGTCACAGACTCAAGGGTCCTTTGCGTCCCTCCCACACCCTCACTCTACCCGAGCTGAACCAAGAGAGGGGGTCTGCACCCGAAGCCAAGGGGGGAAGGGCCTGAGGACCTTTAAACCTTGCCTTGTCCGCTCCCACCCCTATCTTCCCCACACCTGCCATGTGGGGCTTGGCCCGTGGCCTGGACATGCTCAGGGCCACCAGGCCTGCAGGCGAGCTGCTCGCTCGGCCAGGACGCTGCTCCCCAGGATGAAATGCCCCGCTGGCCCCCCACATTGCCGGCCGCCACCTCATCAGGGTCCTTTACTGAAGCTACTGCCCTACAGGCTGTTAGGAGCTGCCGGACCCACGCACGCTCCACGGGGCGGGCCCACGTCTGTCCTGTGATGAGGGTGGTCAGTGCCACAGCGCCCCAGGGCCAGGCACGGCCAACACCTCCCACAGGCTCACCTCCTTCAGAGCTCACCACGCCCACGCCCCTCCCAGACACACACCAGGCGGCTCCGAGGATAAGGGCAGTGCCAGCTCCAACCCGAGCCTGGGCTCCCCTGCCTTGACTGCAGCCGAGTGTGGACCCGGCAGTCGCGTGGCCTACCTGGGTGAGGACATCCAGCTGGCCCACGATGTGCTCCAGCGTGCTGGTTAGCGCCTGCGGCGTGCTGGCGGGCTCCCTCGGCGCACTCTGCACTGACTCCTGGCTCCTGGCTCTGCCCGGGACGTGGAAGTCCACTTCTGGCTAAAGACAGTGAAAGGAGGGGGCGCTCAGTCCTGGCTGAGCGTGGAGGGACACTGAGCGAGGAGTCGCCCCTACGAAGGGCTGGGACACCACGGGCAAGTGGAGGAAACGAGTCCGAATGTTCAGGAGGAATGGCCACAGGCAGGGCCACAGGCGGGACCCCACCACGGGCGCACCCTCTGCAGCGCCCCCTTCGGAGCAGCGGGAGGGGAGCAGGAGCGCCGGAGGGCGCCCTCAGGCGCTGGAGGCCCTGGGCTGCTCCTGACAGGGCTGGGTTTCTGCCAAAGATCCTTCAGACCCCAAATGTAGAAGACATTATTCCCCCAACCCCACCACACTGCGGGCAAGTGGCTTCAGAAGGAGACTCATGCCAGTCCACATGTGGCCCACAAGCCACCGTCCACAGTGTGGCCCCCAAGCCACCGACCTGCGGACACAGCGGTCGGTACCCAGTTTGGTCTGGGAACCTACAATCCCTCTTGGACTTGCCCCTGTGGGAGGGACGTGCTTCCATGGGCCCAGCTGCTCTTACACCCAGCCCCAGGTCTGACACTCTGGGTCACCACCACCCCCAATGCCTGCCGGGCACAGGGCTGAGCACAGCACAGGCCCTCCACAAACACTCACACTTCAGACAGCCAAGCCCCCCCAGCGGCATTCCTGTGCAATGACACCTCCCAGGCGAAGGGCCCGCAGCCCCACCCGGCGCGTGACCCCGCACCGGCACTCCAGCACCTGAGATGTGGCATTTCCCCAAGAGCTCAGCAAACAAGCGACAAAGCGAGCTAAGATGGCGGGCAAGAGTGGGGAGACACCCCTATCGGGGGAAACTGCATCGGCACCTTGTTGAACGTCAGAGGGTAGGAGCGGCCTTGCCCGGTGGCGTCTGTCACGACTAAAATCACACGAGCCCACATGCACACGCCTGTGGAGCTGCCCCAACAGGCAGCAATAGGAAGCAGTGAGCTGATACTTGTAACACAGGTGAGTCTCAAAATAACCAGACCACCCTCATCACAGGACAGAGTGAAAGGAAGCAGACTGAAGGACACGTGACCGCGTGATCCCTGTATGCCGCGGCTGGCAGTGCGCACGGGCCTGTGACAGCAGGTGCTGCCGCGGCTGGAGAGGGGCCGGGGTTGGCTGCAGGAGGCACGAGGGAACTTCGGGGATGGAGTCACTCTACACGCTGACATGTGGGGATTACATGCCTGTGTGGCCACTTTTACACATGGTGGATGTTACTCTTTACACATTACGACTGGCTTTTAAAAAACGCAGTTACAGTGGAAATGTCCCTGGGAGCCCGATCTGCCAGCCACACGACACCACCTGCTGCCACTCTTACCCAGTGTGCCAATCACCTCTTCACGCGCCAGCACCAGTGGGCAAGGCCCAGGCTGAAGACCCGAGGGGCGGCCCATGAGGTCCACACGGGCCGGGGGCACGGTTCCCAAGGCAGAGCCAGCGTCACACTTTAGAGCTTTCGTTCCCAAAGCCTCGCTGCCCAGTCGTCAGGGGAGCAGGCGTCCCCGGGCAGGATCCCCAGCAGTGGCTGTCCAGTCTGTGGGCATCAGGCCTCAGCCACTTAGGGGGCCACACACCTGGCCAGCAGCCAGGAGCGGCTGGAGTTCCCATGGAGAGGCCAGGAGCTGACCCGACAGCACCCGCTCTGGTGGGAGGGTAGTCACTAACACCCGCCCCAGGCTCTTCTCTTAATCCCTCACACTGGACCTTGCCCTGCCCGGCCGCTCCAGAAACAAGCTCTGTAGCAGGCACGGGTCCACGGCTTGAGCTGGGACATGGACAGGACAGGGAGGGGCCCAGGCCCGAGATCTGGGCTCTCACTGGTGCCACCTCCTTCAGCAACAGGCAGGGAGAGCCTGCCCACTGCCCACTTAGAACGCCAAAGCATTCAGTCTTCCCAAAGCCGAACAGGAAGACGGACGGACACACACACACACACACACACACACACACACAGGAAGACGGACACACACACACACACACACACACACACACACCCAAAGCCGAACAGGAAGACGGACACGGACACACACACACACACACACACACACACACACACACAAAGCACCGGACATGATGACACACACACACAACCCATGATGTCTTTTCGCTGAGTCCCCCCCCTCCCCCATGATGAGACCTTTTCTTTCGACCCGTCAGTCCAAGTGAGGGCGCAGAGGCTCGAGGCCAGGCCTTTCCCAGTCGGCGCCCCAGCCCCTGGCCCTGGCCAGCGCCCTCATGGGAAGTTAACGGCGCCCTGCCTGGCCGCCTCCCTGCTCGCTCCTCGGGCCCTGGCGAGGACAGCAGGGCGCAGAGCACTCACTTGGGCTCACCCTCACCTCCAGCGTCTTAAGTGGAAAACAGCACGGCTCTTTTCTCAGTCCAAGCTCAAAACACGCTGCCGTATCCCCACACGGACTGTGGGCTAGACGCACGACAGCCTTGTCTGCCCTGTAATTTAGGGTTCCGGCCTGGAGTCCAACAAGAGGAACTTCTGGTTCTAAACACAGCCCTGAACCCAAGAGGAATTCTGGTTCTCAAAACCTTCAACTTGCTTGGCGACCTTGCCCCCGGCCCCCAGAGCCAGCCTGCTGGCTGAGTGAGTGCAGATGGGCAGGGTGCTTCCCGCTGACCACCACCTGTTCCAGGGGGGCGGCCCTTGCCCGGCTCCGTTCCACACACACGACCGGGGGCACTCCCGCTGGTGCTGAGCACCTCGGTCCCCCACTCCTGCCTCGAGACAGACACACCTCGGTCCCACATCGAGACTGAGGCCGCCACACGAGGAGCTCAAGGCTTCTGATCAAGCCCAGGTGTTGACTGTAGGTTTTTAAAAAAAATTAGACCGCTTTACACTAATTTTAGGCTTAGGAAAAAGCTGCAAAAAGTGGTAAAGAATTGTCATCTATTCTTCTCCCAGGTTCACCCAGTATTTTAAATATATTTTTATCGATTTCAGAGAGGGAGGGAGAGGGAGGAAGAGATAGAAATCAATGATGAGAGAGAATCATTGATCGGCTGCCTCCTGCACGCACCCTACTGGGCATGTGTCCTGACCAGGAATCGAACTGTGACCTCCTGGTTCATAGGCTGATGCTCAGCCACTGAGCCACGCTGGCTGGGCAGGTTTCCCAGTATTAACATCTCACATAACCATCAGGACAATGGTCACCCCAGGAAATCAACACTGGGTCCATGGCATCAGCCAAACCGAGGGCCCCACTGGACGCCCCAGCTTTCCTACTAACGACCTTGGATCCCGCTGGCCCAGACCCCGCCAGGCCCTCAGGCTGTCAGTGGCTTCTCTACCGTCTGCCGCGATCTGTCAGTTCCTCCGTGACCTTGGCGCAGTGGGAGAGTCCTGACCCGTTCTATGGCCCGATGTCCCTGCATTTGGGTCTGGTGTTTTCTCACAAGTGGGGTGAGGTCATGCGTGGTTGACAGGAACACCACAGAGGCGGCTCGTGCGAACAGGGCTGGCTCTGCGTGGCGCTGACCTGACAGTGGCGCTGACCTCTGCGGGTGTCCCCCATGCCAGGTGACACACCCCCGTAACTGGGACTGTGGCTCTGGATGGGAACGTGCGGCTGCCCCGCAGAGGCGGCGTCTCACGAGGATGAGCGGCAGAGCGACCTCTCTGGAAGACGCCAAACAGTGGCATTTATTTATATCCCGCTTGCAGACAGCTCAGGGAACTGCTGCAGTGAATCTTTAAAAGCCGGGAACAAAGGTTGGCTATTTTAAACTCTCCTTGCACTTAGTTCAATGGAGAGCGTGAGAGGCACTGGCCGCACCCGGGCATTGCTCCCAGGCTTGGCAATTCCTATTTTGTGCAGCATCTCAGGACGCGAGCAAAGCCCGCCAAGACAGATAACCCACTGGCCCTGCCTCCCCTGCAGAGGCACCAGAGCCTAACCCCTGCTGCCCGAGGGCACGCCCGGGTCTCACAGCGCCCGGTCCTAGAAAATACAGCAGCATGGAGCTGGGTGAACTCAGGTTACATCCCCTCCATCCCCCCTGCTGGCAGCGAAGAGGAACAGTGCCCCCAGCGGATGCTGCCCCGTCTCCCCCCATCAGGCAGCTGGCAGGAGCTGGCCACCTGCGGGCACATCTTGGCTAGAACAAGGGCTCCTGGGGCTCACAGTCACACCTGTCCCAGAGGACAGGGGGGTGGGCCCTGAAGCTCCCCCCGCCCCCACAGCGCACCTCTGACCACCAGGACCTCGGCGGGGCGGGAGTGGGTTTTCTCGGTCTCCCACGTCCTATCAGACACACACAATGTGGGAAACGTGAATATGGACAAGGCACTGGTCCTCAGGAATTAGCACTTTTGTTGGAGGTGATAAGAACACAGCAGTTATATAACCCAGAAATGCCTTTATTCGGGGTAAAATGATATATCTGGGATCAAATGAAAATCCTCCAGCTCTCCTAAAAACGCGGGAGGTGACGAAACGCGTGGTGAAGGCTGCAGCTAGAGCCGGGTACATGGGGTTCCTAACACTGCTCTCTCCACTGTCTGTGCTAGCTCAGAAATCTCCACAATGTGGCTTTTTGTTTCGTTTTAATAATAATAAAGAAGGCTCCTGGGCAGTCGGAATAGTTGCAGAACTGAGGCCACACAGTGGGACCCCCAAGAGGAAGCTGAGGCTCAGGGTCACCCCGCTCGTCCTGGCCTTTCCAAGCACAGGAGGCAGATCTGCCCGAATCCACGCGTGTTCAGAGCAGCCCAGGCGCTGCCGCAGACAGCCCCGAGGGCACCTGGGCGTCCAGTGAGCCCGCAGCCATGTCTGCACCTTCACAGAGACTCATTTAAAGAAAATCTCCATGGAAACTGTCTATTCTGATTTTCCCATGGCAACCAATGAGAACACAAACCGAGAATTACCCAACACCCTACACCACACGGGCCAGGCTGCCATCCAGTCTGGAAGACAGAAGCTGCTAAGGGCTTATCCCCACTGACAACGGAAAGGACGGAAACTTCTCGTCCAGAAACGCAGATTCCACCCCCTCCAGTGCCCAGGCTCTGCCCAGACCACCCCATGCCATGCAACCCCCCAACAAACCAGGCAAGAAAGTTCCTCCATTTAGTCAGGGGACCCTCAAAATGCCAAAGGACATTTGGCTAGAGCCGCCTCTAGCCTCACGCTCCCCCCCGCTGCCCACAGGCATGTGTCCCCTGAACTGACGTCCTGAGCATCCTGTTCCAGACACGTGCTGGGCACCACGGGACAGCAAGCCCCGGCCCCCAGGACACGAGGGAAGCTTCTGAGTAGCTGCCTCCAGAGAGAGGGACTGCCCCAGCGAGCAGAGTGCCGGGGGGCGGGGGGGGGGGGGGGGGGTTCACAGCTGCTGGCATCCTGGGAAGACTGCACGGAGGAGGTACCACCTGCGAAGGAGTGCAGTTCTGCGGGGGAACAGGAAGATGGCCCAACGAATCGGTGACACGTAAGCAACCCGGGCTGCTCCACTTTGGATCCCTTCTTCCACTTGCAGGTTTCTGGGTTTGAAAAAGCAGCATGGAGGAGGACAGAGGAAGGAGGGAGGGGCAGGGAGGGAGAGAGGGAGGAGGGAAGGAGGCTCAGGTGCCAGGGGCCTCAGGCCGTGCCCACCTCTGCCTCTGTGTCACACCTATGACCTCTGCTGGCTCTCCTGGAGGGGACTTGTCAGCGAGGCACCCAGGTCGCCTCAAGCTCAGGTATCAGACCCTGTCACCTGCCCGCTTCCCCAAAGGCCCGCAGGCTCTGGAGAGGGGAGCCGACCCAGGCACCACATCTGCCGGGCAGAGGGCACAAGGAAGGTGGCCTGTGGATTCAAGAACAGGTGGCTATGCAACGACCTATGAGCCAGGAGGTCATGGTTCAATTCCTGGTCAGGGCAATGCCTGGGTTGCAGGCTCGATCCCCAGTAGGCGGCGTGCAGGAGGCAGCTGAGCAATGATTCTCTCTCAACATTGATGCTTCTCTCTCTCTCTCCCTTCCTCTCTGAAATCAATTAGAAAATATTTTAATGAAAGAACAGGTGGCTGGACAGATGCAGCAGCACTGGCGACAGGACAGAAGAGGCCACAGGCCCAGGAGGGCTGCGCTGGCCCACCCTCCCGACACCCTGGGTGGAAGCAAAGCCCTTGCACTCTCCCGCCGGCTGACACCGAGCTGCAGGGCCTCTGGGCTTGGAGCCCGCAGCGGCACGGGCACCACACGGGAGAGACCCAGCGCACCCCTCCTCTGGGGAGAGGCCGCCCGCAACACCCAGGGCCTCTCCTCGCGGTCGCCCAGGAGCCTGCACACGTCCTACGATGGACAGACTCTCCTCCCACTGCGGCCCTCGATGCCAGCGCCACAGTGGGCAGGCTGCCTTCTAGCAGCGTGGCTGGCAGTGGTCCCTGGACCAGCAGCAGCGTCACCTGGACGCCTGTTAGAACGCAGACTCCTTACTGCACTGACTGGGGCTGCGGGGGGAGGGGGCTCTCACATGCCGCCATGAGACTGCACTGAAGCTCGGGAGCCACTGCTTCTCACCGGGCTCGCGTCCACAGGGACGCAGGGCACTGGGGGCCGCTCCTCAGCCAGAGCCCAGCACGTAAGAGGCCCATCTCGGCCCCACGGAGGCCGAGCCCAGGGCAGAGGCAGGCGACGTGCAGAGCCTGAGCCCTGGGCCCGTGACACCGACACTTTCCCCAGATGCCCGCGAGCACAAGGCTTCCTCTGACACACCCGCTGCCGAGAGCCCCTTGAACAGTCTGAGAAGCTCAGAGAACAGGAACTCGGGGAGGAAGGAGCGGCTCCCTCTAAGACATGTGAATCGGGGTTCATTCCTGCTCCCAACACCCACCGCCCCCCACCTGCCAAGCGCTCCCTCAAATCCACTTCTCTCCCTGGAAAGCAAGCACCAGCCAGAACCCTCCGCTGTCCTAAGGGACCCACGTCTGCCACGTTCCCTGAGGAAGCGGATCTACGCTTCCCCCACCTCAACGCCGACTCCTTGGACCCCCAGAGCCTCGGCACAGGCAAGGTCCGGGGCCAAGACCCTTGGGGCCAGGAATCGGGCCCAAGAACCCCTAAGTCAGGCCCAGCCCTGTGCAGCACCCCAAAACAAACCGTGGGAGCGGAAGTGAGGGTGCAGGTGTGGCTGGGTCTCCACCCTCAGAACCAGAGGAGCCCGAAGCGGAAACAGACCATCCTCAGGGAGGCGGAGGCCTCCTCCTCGGGGGCCGGGTCCTGAGCACCTGCCCGGAGACGTCCAGGGGCAGGAGGAGCAGAGGCCTGTTCCCACCCCGTCGAGGGCTGGCTTTGGGCAGGAGGCAGAGGCCTGTGGGCCTCCCCTTGGGTTTGAACAATCGCCCTGACTGGGGGCAGGGGTCATCCAGCTCTTGATCGGACAGAGGAAGGAAAAGGAACACTTTAAAAATAGCTAACGCTTGCTGGGCACTCGCCAGGTGCCAGGCACAGGGCCAATGCCACTGGCAATGCCACTGGGTGGGATGTCAGCAGGGAGGGCCTGGCTCCCATGTGAGGTGAGGAGAAAGGGCCTCGGCCCTGAAGGTGAGGTCTGTCTGCACTGGAGGACAGCCAGCCCCAAGAACTCACTAAGTGGGTGTTCGGTTTTACTGAATTACCCAGAATCCTATACTCCCCCCTCCCACAGCCTTCCTTCCCAATTGCATAACAGGCTCAGAGATGTGTGGAGGGAGGGCAAGAACAAATCAGAACAGATGAGTCTTTGCTACTCGAAGTGATTTTAAAATGCTCTCGTGGTTGAGGCAGAATCAGTCCTGTGGCAGCTGGGACTTGAGGGGCAGGTGCCAAATCCAAGGTCAGCCAAGACACAGTGGTCCTTATGCCTCAGGGACAGGCCCCAAAGCACAGACAGCAGGAGGGAGGGAGCGGGCGAGGACCGGCTGCACGGATGCTCGCGGGCCTCACAGCCCCTCCCGGAGGCCTCCTGCTCGGAACCCTCCAACCTCGCTCCAGCCTCGCAGCTTCCCGCCCCCCTCAGCCCTTCCCCTGCAGCCCCCCAGCAGAGGAAGCGCCCCGACCACAGCAAAGACCCTCATCACAGCTCGGCCCAGAGACGAGGAAGGGGACCCATTATTCGCATTCTGAGGGCTGGGAAACGGCTTTTGCTTTTCAATGTGGAAAGCGCCTAAAAATAAGCGGTGAATTCCCCCCGAGGCTGAAAATAGCTGCGCAGTGAGCAGGGCCATTCAGAGCAGGCTCAGGGACGGCCTTCGTTCCAGCAGGAGCTGGACGCCTCAGAGCCGGGTCCTGGGCGGGGGTCCGGGCAGGGGGGCTGTCTCGGGCTCATGGGGCTGCCCGTCCTGTCTGCCCCTCGCTTTTAACTGCCACACTCTAACAAGCCCACCGTCAGGACTTCAAGACCCAGCACCTGGCCCGATGGGCTTCCTAGTCCTCAAATGCCCGGGCGTGACTCACGCAAAGGTCACGCTTCAGGGCCAAGGCCCTGGAGTAATACGCAGAGCCGGGGGCGGGGCCCACAGCGATGGTGCTCATGGGCTCCCTGAGAAGCCAAGCCCCTGGCAGCCACCACCCCACTCACTAGGCCTGACCCCGTGCAGGCGAGCCCACAGGCGGGAAGGGCAAGGACAGTCTCCATGGGCTGGAGCGGGATCTTCCCTGAAGAAAACCAGTTGCTAGAGGTCCTTTTTGTTATTTACCGTAAACCCAGGCCGGGGAAGTGGGGTCTTTGCCTGGAGCCACACAGCAGGGTTCAGACCCCAGAGCCCACATGCTTCCCTCCACTTGAGTCCCGTGGGGATGCCCACCCTGCCCTGTCCTGCTGGCTTCCTGCCACAGGCCTCTTCCCAGGTGACCAGGCCCCACAGTTCTGGGAAGCAAGGGTGCCCACCCCCATCCCTGAGCCGGGACGAAGGACGAGAGGCCCCGCCCTTGTCCAAGTCCCTCTACTGACAACTCCAAGAAGAGGGGCGTGGGGTCCTCCCCTTGGTGTTACCAGCCTTCCTGAGAGACAGGGGGCGCCCTCCCCTGGGGTGGGGAAGGCAGGAGCGTGGGGAAGAGGGGGTCCCTAGTAGCCAAAGGCTGGACGGACCAGGCTTCCTGGTTCGATTCTGGGCAGCCTTGGCGCGCTGGGCCTTGGACAAGCCACTTCCTGTTGTCTGGGCCAGTTTCCGGGGGTGGAGAGGCCACGCTGCCTCCGGGGCCAGGAGGGAGCTCCGGGCCTGCGGCCAATGGGGCCTGAGACCCTCCGGCTCGCAACCTCGGCTTCAGTGTGGGTTTCAGCCAAAGCTGAATGCACCTTATTCAGTTACCCATTTCCCCAAACATCACTGACTGTTTTAACTCAGGAACACGGAGTGCCCTCTGACCACCACGGCGCTGAAATGGCTTGTAGCTGAGGCACTTCCTTTCCGTGGTTTAAACAAAAGGAAGTGAGAACCACAGGGCCCAGCTGTGGCTGCAGCCTGCACCCTCCAGGAACCGTGCCTCGTGCCTCACCCTGCAGGAGTGGGTGCCGTGGCAACACCCTGCCCAGTGGGCCGCCGGGCCCAGGCCCCAGCAGCCCGCCTGCTCTGCGGCCCTCCCGCCGTGGCTGCTCACCCCAAATCTGAAACAAAGCAACACCACGAGGGCCGAAGTGTATTCGCTAAATGACAAGGTCTTACTAGTTCCTTCTGTGACCAGCCTTGAACCCCCACCGTCTCCGAGCCCAATGCAGTTCACCGTGACCCAGGCCGCCAGGCTCACACCCGCCTGCAGGCCACTTACCAGGTTCCTGGAGGAGCTGGCCAGCGCGGCCGGAGGCCTCAGCCCCTTCGCGATGTCTCCATAATCCACATCGAAGTTGCTCTTCCAGACCATCACCTGCCGAGATGAGCAAACAGAATTAGGGGAGACGCCCTCGCCACTCCTTCATGGAGAAGATGGGCCCACAGGCCGCCCCCATAGCTCCGGGCCAGAGGCAGGACAGTGATCCCCACCTGACACCCCAACTCAACTCTGGGACCTGCCCCACCTCCACAGAGCGGGCCTTTTGGACAGGCCTGGAGGGGACCTGGACAGGCCACCACCAGGCCCCTGCACTTGCTGGTCCCCTGCCTGGGCTGTCCCAGCCGCTGCACCGCCACCTGCTCAGAGGCCTTCCCGGCCCTGCTAATTCTCACCAGGGCCCCTACTTCCTTCAGAGCACTGGGGTCACTGCCTAATCCAGGCGTCCTCAAACTACGGCCCGCGGGCCACATGCGGGTGTTTTTGCTGTTTTGTTTTTTTCACTTCAAAATAAGATACGTGCAGTGGGCATAGGAATTTGTTCATAGTTTTTTTAAAAATATAGTCCAGCCCTCCAACGGTCTGAGGGACAGTGAACGGGCCCCCTGTTTAAAAAGTTTGAGGACCCCTGGCCTAATCTGTCCCCTTTCCTCACTTATCATGTCTCCCCACTAAAACAGGGGTTCTAAGAGCGGTGGCCTTGCCTGCGGCCATGAGAAGTGGTGGACATGTGGACTCCAGCCCAGACCACGGGAGTGAAGATCCCGGTTCCACCCAACTCTAGGCAAGGGACTCAACCTCTCTGTGCCTCAGTTTCCTCATCTGTGAAAAGGGCACAATCCTAGTTCCCCCTCACAGGGCTGCAGGGAGGCTCCCAGCTCGGCACAGACACTGGCACCAGGGAGAAGTGGGTAACACCCGCTTTAGCTCACCTCCCACTGGGAGGACCTTCACATCTGGAGGTTCCTGGGCGGCAAGAGCGAACCCTGCTGGAGGGTGTCAGCCTCGTGTGGCTGCCCTCGGGTAGGCCCACTTTCAGGACAGCGGCCACAGTATCCACACAAGACGCAAACTCAACGTGCCCCGGGCGTCCCACCGCTGGGCCAATTCCAGCAGCAGAAGGGCCACCCGGACAGGAGGGACGCTGGCAGAGGTCACCCTGAGGCGCTCAGAACCGACTTCAGGGAGGCAGTGGGCGCTGACGGCAGCAGCCGCCCAGGGACGGGCCAGTGTGGACAGAGCCCTGCATGCTCCCAGGCTGCCTCCTGGACCGTGTGCCCGTCTTCACCAGGACTTGCCGTGTGCTGTGGATTCACTGGCTGCCACGCCGGCCCAGGGAAGGCTCGGGGTCCCCTGCTTTCTTCCTCCCTCGTCTGCTTAGTGCAGGTCTGGGAAGACGCCTGCCGTCTCTCACCTGAGCTGTGCTGGAAGCCCCGTCCCCCAACCACCATCTCCTGGCAGAGACACAACCAACACCGTCCACGGGGCTGCAGCTGGGCTCCCTGGGAGGGTGGCTGAGCGGTCAGAGCTGAGGCCCGGCATCAGGAGAGGCCTCCTGGGCGGCCCACCAGGTCAGGAGTGGTTCAGAATGGCCGCCCTTCCTCCCTGGACAGACAGCGCCACCCGGGAACCTGGAGAGGTTTCCCAGGGCGGAGTCATCAATGGCCCCGAGGCCTCCCAGATGCCAGGCCTGGGCCAGACCCCAGGGCCTCAGCTCACAGGGTGACAAGTAAGCCAGGCCCTCCTCACACTAGTCCTCTGCAGCCTTGGAGTCTGAAAATGCTGACACCCTCCCCCCGCCCGCCAACAGCACGCAGGTGAGCCAGGAGCCAAGGGCGCCGACCACGGAGTGGGGGCTCCAGGGCACCCTGGCTCTGCTGAAACTGTTTCCTCGCCACAGGACGGGGGATGAGAGGGCTGCCCACAGCTGCCGTGTGGACTATGTGAGGCAGAGCTCCGGCCCCGGGGCCTACACTCCCGGCTCGCAGTAAGCACCCACTAGTGACCTCACTATTCACACATGACCAGGAGAAAGAAGTGGTTTAAAGCTTTGTTCTAGCTCTTCCGTGGCAGCAGCCAGGCCCCAAGCTGGCGTGAGCAGTGCATGTTCTGAGACCCTGCCATGGAGGTTGGCACCTGCTCTGGGGAGGCGAGGGCCCTGGGTCTGAGCACCCGCCCCCAGCTCCTGCCTCTGTGGCCACTAAAAGCCAAGAGGAACGCTGGCCCCGCCTCCCCGAGCCCCCCAGCCCGGCCCGTCGGTCAGTACCCCGCCGGTCAGCACCGGGGAGATCCAGGCCACTCCTCACGCACCTGCTCGTCGGAGCCGCCGGAAGCGAAGTACTCCCCCGTCTGGAGAAGGCGACAGTGGTGGCCGGACCCTGCGAACAAGCGAGAAAGCACGCACGCAAAGGTCACCCTAGATTCCAGAAGCACGGCAAGAAACCCGGAGCTAAGCGGCCGCAGCCCCAGACAAAGGGCTGAAGGCTCATTCAGTCTCGGTCCCCAACCCGGGCATGAGCGCCACCCTCAGACCTCTGCCAGGACGAAGGCAGGTCACGGGCTGTGGAATGAGCAGGACAGCCCACCCTGGCAGCCACGCTGGGCTGGCACCACTGTCCCCACTTCCCAAGGAGAGGCCAGCAGCCCGAGAGGCAGTGACCGATCCCGGCCTGGGCAGCGGGCGCTCTGGCCTCTGACCCGCACTCAGACCCTCCTCCTAGCAACCCCCCAGGAGGCTCCGGCACTCGCTCGCTCGCCAGCGTCTGCTGAGCTGCTGTGTGTCCCAGGGGTGGCCCCGTCAGCAAGGAGGCCCTCTGGGCGGAGCTGCTGCCCTGGCACGCCGAGGCTCTCTCCTGACCATGGCCAGGACATCCGCTCCCAGCCCTTAACCGTGGGCTGCAGGCAGGGGACAGAGGCCAGGCTGACGGCTGGATTACTCACGTTGAAACTAATGAGCTGTCCCCCCCCCCTTTTTTTTTTAAATCCTCACCCGAGGGTATTTTTTCCATTGATTTTTAGAGAAAGTAGAAGGGGGGAGGATGGGGGAAAGAGAGGGAAGGGGAGGGGGAGGGGAGAGAGAGAGTAAGAGAGCCACATCGACTGGTTGTATCCCACACTTGCCCTGACTGGGACCAGGGATTGAACCTGCAACCCTTGTGTCTATAGGCAAACTGGGCAGGGCTGTTCCCCCTCTTAATCATCCAGGCCAGGAGGCATGACCTTCCCTCCCCTGGAGCAGCCCAGGTGGCCCACATGCCCCAGGCCAGTCACACTGCTGCCTCACCTCCGGCAGGCCAGGCCCCCTGGTGGCCACTGTCCCAGCCCAGCGAGGCCCCGTATGCTCAAGCTGCAATAACATCGGTGGATCTGTATCTGAGCCTGTGATTGCACAACAACCAAGCTCCCGAGCACAGTCAGCAGCCCTGGGTGGGGTTCCGGGCTCAGCAATGGCTGCCTGCCCGCACGGTGGGCCAGCTGGGGCGCGTGGAACCATATGCCAGTGGTCCCTGTGCCATTCAGTCACTCCACAGCGACACGAACACCAACTGCACAGCCACAAACACCAGATTTAACTCCCACCCACATCCCGCCCACCACCCTCTCCCAAATAGCTCTGGGACTTAAACCAAATGAGCATGGCTTGAGATGTTGCAGAAAATACAGAAAAATCAGCCTCTATTTCAAGTGCATTGCCTCCCCGCTTGCCACACAGCTACAGGGCCTTGCTCGGGGCACAAGGCTCCGGAGAGCAGCCGCGGTTGGTGGGAGAGCCCTTCCTCTCGGGGTTTTCCTGCTGCAGCGAGGGGAGCTGGGGGAGGAGGCTCCTGGGCAGTCCTGACCCCCAAGTCGGTCCTGGATACAGCAAGTAGCAGGGACTCCCTTTCCTCCTGCTTCCATGGCAGGGCCCAGGCAGATGGCACAGGACGACTGCAGAGCTCAGAGAGGGCACTGCACCCCAGCCAGCCCAGGGCCCTCGGATACCAGGCCTGGCCTCCGGGACTCAGGCCCTGGGGGAGAAGAGCCGATGGGCCTGACTATTAGGGGCACAGCAAGCAGACCTGCAGACCCTGGCAAGCCCCACTCAGGTGTGCAGCTGCCCCGCACAGCCGCCCCGAGCCCAGGGGCTCCCGCAGATATGCAGGCCTCCCTCCCACTCGTTGTTTGAGGCTCCCAGGGCGGCGGTACCTGCAGAGCCTGGAGACCCCGAGGCCAGCAGGGCAGTGGCTCCAGGGCTCCACTCCAGTGGGACCAAGAGATGCCCAAGGTCCTGAGGGGACAGGCGGCACTCAACCAGCCCAGGAGAGTCTGACCACCACGTCCAGATGCCATCTGCCCCCTCCTACCCCACTGAACCCCCTAGTCCCTACTCAGCTGCGGGCCGGGCCCAGCACTCTGATGGAGGTCACAGGTCTGATGGGGTCAAACCTGTTCCTGCATGTCACCCCACTGCCTAGGCAGCGAGGGGACCAGAAACTACCGCCCCGATGGCCCCACTCCACGAGGCGCAGGCTCCTCACCTGGTGTCCATGGAGCGTGTAGAGCAGCCGGCCCTCCATGAGGTCCACGATCTTCAGGGTTGAGTCGCTGGAGGCGGTGACCAGGTAGTTTCCCGACGGGTGGAAGGAGAGGGCGTTCACAGCGGCACTGTGCACTGGGGAAGGGGCACCCGTCAGGCGTGGCTGGGAGGCCCCGGGGCCCTGCTGAGGCTTGAGGACGGGCCATCAGGCCACCCGAGGCTGGGTCGGGGTGGCCCTTGCTCAGAGGAGCTCTGGGGAGCCCCACAGGATTTCCCAGGACAGCTCTCGATCCGTGAACGTCACGTGGATGCCTTGCAGGGCTGGTGGGGGAGGGCCCATGAGCTGGCCGGCGCGGGGAGACTGCACTGCCTCTGACCAGACCCTTGGTCTCAGAGGCCAAGCCAAGGGCACAGCTGGCTGCACAGCTGCGGTAAAACCCTGTGACCACACCTGGGGGGGGGCGGGGGCTGAGGCCAGGGGACCGAGAACGGGGAACTCCAGCTAAAGCTTCCAGCGAGGCCAGGCCAAGCCCTCAGGGGCCTGGGCAAGCCAATGACTAGAATCAACTTGGTGCCAGGAGCCCAGCGAGAGATGGTGGACAGAAGCCAGACTCAGGGGCCCTGAGTCGCAGACCCAGATTCTCAGCTTTGTGCTGCGTGACCGTGGGCAAGCCTCAAACTGCCCCTGTGAGACGGGGAGCAGCCTACTGACCCCCGGGCCGGCCACGGGGTGACAGACCTGCACATGCCTGGAAGCCACAAAGCACACTGTGGCTCGGGGCGGGGGCTGCTGCCCACGTGTCTGAACAACTAGTGTGGCTGGACGTATGGGCCTCACCCACCTCCGCGGGACGGGTGCTCCCAGGCCCAGCACCTGCCGACTCCCTGCTGAGCTGGGAAACCAGAGCACCCCGCAGCCAACAACCCCTCACCTGAGACAAACAGCACCAGCTCCCTCCTACAGCCCAAGGGGCCCATCCACCTGGCGGCCAGGCATGCCCTGTGGGGAGCACAACCATGGGGCAGCTGGCCACGCAGTATCGCAAACGGAATTCCCCCAGTAGAGCCAACAACCTCACACACCCAAAGCCCACTCAGGAGTGCCTGGGGTTCACCCGTCACTGGGGTGACCTGGCTGTTACTGTGTTCTTAAAACCTCCCCCGGGGTTTCCTAGGGATCAGGGACAGCACCGCGCAGCGGGCTGCTGCCAGGTGCCGGGAGTCCCTCCTGGAGAATCAGCCTCTCTCTGGGCAGGGGAGAGCCTCTCGGGAGAAGGTGCTGCCACCGAGCTGTCTGGGGGCCGGTGACCAGAGCAGACCTGGCCAGGTCCCTCCAGCAACAAAGAGGGTAGCCCCCCAACCACCAGGCTCTCCTGGCGCTTAGGGTGGGGGGAGGGGCTTGCTGCCCTGTGAACACTACCACGTACCCTGCCCAAAGCTCCGAGGGAAGTCGGTTGTTTGCGGGGTACCCCAAGCCCCCCGGAGCCTCTGACCTACATCGCGGCAGGGAGCACGTGCTGGGCTCACCGAGTGGCGCTGGCACAAGAGGAAAGGCAGCAGCAAAGCCAGGCTGAAACCTCCCCACAGGTCCCTCGGGCCTGGGCCCCTGAGGCCACCTGAGCCCCAGCCCTGCCAGTCATTGGCCTCCCCCACCCCCACCCCCACCCCCACCACCAAGCCTGCTCCCTAGGACCCCAGGGACCTCTCCACAGCACCTCCACCTTCCTGACTGCTCTGTGCCCCCCACCCCCACCGCCCACTACAGGAGACCCCGCTTTCTTCACCCCCGGCTCTGCCTCCTCAGCCCTCCTGCTGGGAGAGGGGCCGCAGCCCTCTTCATGCTAGATCCCGGGGCCCAGCTGGCCCCTCCACCCACAGCACTGGCTCCTACCTCTGCTCCAAACCCATCCCGGGCCGGACCCTGCTCTGCTGACGCTCAACCCCCCCTCGGACATCGGGCACGGACAGCCCACCCGCCTGGCACCCACTCACTGCTTCCTGCCACGCACTTCTCGGCATTGGTCCTCACGTGCCTCTCATTCCTCACTCCAGGGACAGGCGGTCCCAGCGCTGCAGCCAGCCTGCATCTTTAGAACTGGGCCAGAGCACGGCATTCAAGGCCTTCCCAGTGGATGCCCACTGCTGCACCCACCACCAGCAGACCCGGCTCCCGACCCTCAGGCGGGCCCGGCCTCCCCAATCACACTCCCGGCATGCATGACCATCCTCAGGAACCCGTATCCAGGGCACTGGTGCCATCCCTTCACAGACAGGGGGCAGCCTGCACTCCTAACCCTGCACCTCCCCACGCTCCCTGTCCAAGCCCTTCCGGCTGACGCCAGGGCTCCTCTGTGCCTGCCCACCTTCCCCAACGTCCAGTTCAGGCCTGGAGCAGAAGAAGGGCCTCTAAGCCTGGCGGGGGGAGAGGCGTGGCCTCCAGGTAGAGGGCAGACCCCCACTGCAGCTCTAGAAGCTGCTGTTCTAGAAGCCTCTGAAATGGGCATCATCAGTGACAAACCCCAGGGCTCTGGACAAAATTGGTTCCTGTGGCTGGCCCTGCCACCTGGTGGTCGTGCAGGGTACTGCAGGCCTTGACCATGGAGGCTGGCCTGCGAGGACACCAGACCTCCTGACTCCAGACTGAGACCCAGCATCAGCAGCATCCTTGTCATGGTCACTCGGACTTCCCTGGCTCCCGCTTCGTGCCAGGCACTCTCCAAGCTCTTCCACGGACCAACTCTACCCTCCCAGCACCACCTGCGAGAGGCCGCGTCGTTGCCCCAGGAAGCCCAGAGGCGTCACGACCCACCCAAGTCACGCAGCTAGGACACGGACGTGGGTGCAGAGCCCCCTCCACCATGTGCCTTTCAGGTCCACCCGCTCCCCCTTCTTGGAGGCCTGTCACTTTGGTTACCCCAAGGAAGCGCTGTCCTCAAGCATCTGAGAACCCACTAGGAAGGGCTTGTGGGGTGTTGCTCTGAACCCCAGGCCCACACCTTGTCCAGACGTGTCCTTCCCGTGTTCAGTGTGAATTGTGGAAGTGAGTGAGCCCATGAACGTTAAACTTAGTCCCCTTCGCAGACAAGGGCTGCCAGCGTGGCCCTGGAGGCAGAGCCTCTACTACAGGGGGAGGCAGTGGCACAGGCAGCACCTGAGGTGCCCCTGGAGAGGAGCCCTGGCCAGAGACCCAGCAAGGGCTCCCCAGCTGGCCCTGCAGTGAGCATGCGCCTCTGCCACTCCTAAGTGGGACAAAGGGCTTGTCCATCTCCTGGCCAAGGCTACCCGCCCCTGGAGATCCTGACGGACCGGGCCCTTCCCACCAACAGGGCTGTCCACAGGCTCCCCAGGCGGCACTGAGCCAGCGCTGGCAGCGGCCCCCGGGGCGCGGACACTCACGCTGATAGTGCTGCAGGAGCCGGTGGGTCCGCACGTCCCACAGCTTCACCGTGTTGTCCATGCCGGCGGCCGCAATGCACGTGCCGCTGGGGTGGAAGTCCACGTAGGTGACGAAGCTGGAGAGACAGGGTCGTCACGTCAGAGGCCTGTGCTCTCTCTCATCTGCTCGTGCTGCCCCAGAATGCTCCCCCCACCGTCTCTGTAGCAGGTGGCCGAGGAGAGCAAGGAGGAGCGGTGACAGCAACGACCTGAGCAAGGCCCAGCACCAACTTCTAAACACAAGGGCAGAAAGCAGTCTTCAGACCAAGGTCAGCGCTGCTCGGGGCTCCGAGGCAGAGACGGCGCCCTCGCCAGGGCTGGAGGCAGGCAGGCCTGCCCGCTGAGGCCCACGCGAGGGCCAGCAGGGCCTGGGGCCCTCAGTGTACCCAGGCAGGACACCCAGGTGGGTAGCATGGCCAGCTCTCAGAGGGGCTCACTGAGAGGGCAGAAGCTCGGGTGCATTAGGAACCCAGAACAGGCTGAGCTGCAGGCCTGTGCTGAGCTGCAGGCCCCTGTGCTGAGCTGCAGGCCCCTCCTGCTCCCGATGACACGGCAGTGTGAAGAGCCACCGCCCGCTACAAGGTCGCGATCCCTTTCACTTATAAAGCCACCACCGCACAGGGATCACACCTACGCGCTTTTAGGGGGTGTGGGTTCAACTGCTTTCAGAGACATCACAATTCTGAGAAGCAGAGAGTGAAAAGAGGGGCCCGAAGAATTACGTGCCCCGGGGTAGAGCCCACCCCAAGGGGTTAAGCTTCCCCCTTATTGGTAGGGATGGGCTGAACCTTCCAGCCACTAGGACAGCTGGAGCCAGGGGGTGGCAGAGATGGCTGCCCGGCCCCTGCTTTTCTGAAGCTCCGCAGGCGGAGGCGGCTGGGGACTCACCCGCCGTGCTCGCAGTACGAGTGCACACACTCCCGGCTGGTCTTGTCCCACAGCTTGACAGTCTTGTCATCACTGGCGGACACGATGAGCCGCCCGTCGGGGGAGAACCTGAGTCAGGCAAGGCAAGTCACACCACAGGCTGAGCTGTCACAGGCGCCACCCCACCTCCCACAGCCACCCTCCTGCACTGCCACCACCTGTCCCCAGGAACCAGCAGGCCACACGCCTTGCTCTGACCCCAGTGACCCTGGGCCGCGGCTGCCCCTGTGAGATGGGGCAGGCCCCGCGCATGGCGGGGAGGGGGGCGATGTGTGCACAGACTGCTGGCGCTGTCAGTGTTAAGGTGGCCTAAAGCCCGCATTGTTCCAGGTCCTGAGTCTCTGTGACTCCCAGTGGGTCAGCAGCATACAAGCTGCCAGCAACAATGTGGGGGTTCCGGGGCGCCTGATGGCGAGGCCTCAGAGCCTCGGGGACCTCCCAGCACAAGGGAACGGGTGCCCTTGGAGAACATGTAACTTGCTTGGGGTCCCCAGAACACAGCCAGTCCCTGACCTCTGACTCCCATGGTTCCCAGTGTCCCACACCCCAACCTCCTCCACTGGATCAGAGATCTGACAGGTGAGACCTCTGTTGAAAGAAAGAAAAAGCTGGAAGCAGACACATTTGCGTCTGCAATCCTTGGCCTCCGAAAAGTCCTTTGGGTCACCCCGACCCCTCAAGCACTGCTCCCCACACCAAAGGGAAGGCCAGCAAGAAGCCTGGCCCCGTCCGACAGACCTGGAGCAAGATCCACCCGAGGAGCAGCACCCCGGGAGGAAAGGAGGCGACCTCGGTGCAGGGACAGGCTGGACCCAGCTCTGTACCCACCCTGTGCCCGGGGCAAGATACTGCCTGTTCTGAGCCTCAGTTTCCTCATGCAAACGGAGTGACACCCTCCTCCCCGCCGCCCCCCGCCCAGGACTGCCAGGAGGAGTCAGAGGAAACGGGGTGGCAGTGCTGACGTCATCTTATCGCCGTTGTCTTGCCCTGGGCTGTTTAAGCCCTGGTGTCGGTCACCATGACAACCGGATAACTACCTGTCACCCATCAGCTCAGTGAAGCTGTTCAACAACTTACAATGGAAGAGGTATTATTGTTCCCATTTCCTAGACAAAGAAGCCGAGGTTCAGGAAGATTAAGGAGTGGCCACCTTGCCCAAGGTCAGGATGCTGGCGCCTGGCAGGCCCTCTGTGCCCCCACCCCCAGGTGCCTCCGAGAGTCTTGGGCAGGACGCTCACTTGGCACAGCGGACCCAGTTGATGTGCTGGCTCAGGGAGAACAGGAACTTCTGGCGATGGGTGGACCACACCTTGACGGTCTTGTCGTCGGAGGCTGTCACGAGGGACTGGCCATCGCTGCAGAAATGGACGCTCCGCACCGTGGCCGTGTGGGCACGAAACACAGTTGACTCACCTTTGCTGCGAGGACAGACACCCAGAATCAGTGACGGGAAGGCCCTCCCCCTTGGGAGCCCTTCCCTAAGTCCACCGGGCCTGAGCGTCCAGAGCGCCCATGTCACCCACGTGCAGCAGCAGCCGGCGCGTCACTTCCACAATGGCCGTTGTCAGCCCCAATTCCTCTCCGACCCTGATGGGAGGGCCCCCACTGAGGCCTCAGCTCCCGATGGCACCTCCTCGGGAGTGGGGAGATGTCCCACGGTGACCAGTCCAGACCAGGATGGGGACGGGGTGGGGACAGTGCTGGCCCCAGGGCCCCAGATGCAGACAAGGACCACAAAGTCTGGAACTCACACATTGGGTACCCAGAGGCGGACGGTCTTGTCGCGGGAGCCCGAGGCCAGCAGGTGTCCGGAAGGGGAGAAGTTCACAGAGGTGACAGCGTCCTTGTGGCCCGCGAAGCGGTAGGCACGTGACTGGGGCTTCATGTGCCAGACCATGAGGCACGAGTCCATGGAGCCGCTGGCTGAGGAGAGCGGGAACCCGTGACCCTCGGCTCTGTGGGCCTCGAGTCCCCAGCAGGGCTTTGGGGTGGCAGGGACAGTAGAGCAGCAGCTCCCCTTGCCCCACGGGAACAGCCACACCTCCAGTGAATGCCGACCAGGCCTGCGAAGCAGGGCCCATGGGAACCAGCCCTGGGCTGCAGGTCCCCAGACACCCGCTGAGGGCACTGGAGAGCAAGTCCAAGCCAATGGGCCTTTGACCCCTCAGAAGCCATGGGGAGTCCCCAAAATGAACCAAAAATGATTTTAGTTTCCAAGACCAGCAGCTTCTGGCAGGGGACCTGGACCCTAAGATGAAGAGGGAATCTCGCCCATAGAAACAAGCAGGACACAGCCAAGCCCGCTGCGTACGAACCCTCGAGCAGCCAAGTTGGGGGCTCAAGAGGGCACAGCTGCAGCACAAGGGCGTGGGGGAGGGGTGCTGGGCCTGCTCCTCATCCTTCCCTCTGGCAGGCATCTCCAAGGTGCCCACATCACCGTGGACAACACTCAGTGGAGGCCTGAGGAGGAGGAGCGCTGTTCAGGGCCCACTCCACAGGCCAGATCCAAGGGGGAACCACAGACCCCAGTGCCACCCTCAAAGGCGCCCAACCTCTCTGAGCCTCACACCTTGAAGCCCAGCGCCCAAAGAGCGGGCTGCCCGGAGCGCGATGCTGGTCCAGAGGGAGCATGTGGGTCCTCACAGTCGCTGCTCCCCAGGCCACACCTCCCTGGGGGGCCCCTGGCCTCAGCTCATAAGCTAGTGCCCAGGACAGGGTGGCTCCTTACCCAGGTGCTTCGTGTTGAGGCTGAAGTCCACACAGGTAACTGCATCTCGGTGGCCCTTAAAGTGCCTCTCCAGCGAGGGGTCCTCCTGGGGGAGACAGGGTCAAACGTGGGACAGCTGGGTGAGGAAGAGGCTTTCTGGGCGAGCGGCAGGGGGGGGGGGGGTGTTCAGGTTACAATACTCACAGCATGACCCTGTATAAAGAAACTAGTGACCCGGTGCACAAAATCCGTGCACATTAAAAGGGGATTAATTAGAGGAAACAATTTAATATTGCTATTTGCCCTTTCTCTATAATAGAAGTGTCAGAGATGAAAGAAAATTAGTAAAATGTATATGAAAACCTTCCTCCTGTCAGAGTCTAGGGCTCACCATGGGACCCAGAGTCAAGTCCCCGCCCACCCACATGCACCTCAAAATTGCATGAGACCCAGATCCGGCCAGCCCCCAATTGGGCTAGATCTAGACCTGGCCCTTGTCAAGCCCTGCCGGGCAGGGGGCATAGCCTTAGGTCCCCTGGCCCGGCGCCAGGATGGGGGGCATGGCCTAAGGTCCCCCAGCCCAGACCAGGGCTGGGGGTGTGCCTTGAGGTCCTCCGTCAAGCCCCACTGGGTTGGGGGGGGTGCAGCCTGAGGTCCCCTAGCCCAGCACCAGAATGGGAAGAGCACCTTGAGGTCCCCTGTCAAGCCCAGCCAGGCAGGGGGACAGAGCCTCAGGTCCCCTGGCCCAGTGCTGGGGTGGGGGGTGTGTGGCCTGAGGTCCCCTGTCAAGCCCTGCCAGGTGGGGGACATGGCCTGAGGTCCCCTGTCAAGCCCCATGGGGGCGGCGGCGGCGGTGGGCGTAGCCTCAGGTCCCTGCTGATTGCTCGTTAAGGCTCCTTATGGGAACCTGGCCTCAGCTGTGGGTGCAGCCCTCTTTGTGACAAAGTGATGGTCAGTTAGCATATTCCCTCTTTATTACCGTAGATAGGATTCTAAGGAACCCACTAAAAGACAATTAGAACTAACAAATAAGTTCAGTAAGATTGTAGGATACAAAATCGATATATAAAAATAAACTGTATTTTCGTATACCAACAGGGAACAATCTGAAAGTCAGGTAACAGTTCTATTTGTGACACACTTCAAAGATGTAAAATAGGAATGATTTAACAAAAGTATAAGACGTATCCAGTGAAAACTATAAAATACCATTGAAAGAAACTTAGGGAAAAAAAACCTAGGTAAATGGAAAGATAGCCCATGTCCACAGCTTGGGAAACCTGACATTTTTAAGGTGTAATATCCCCCAAATAGTTCTACACACTCAACATAATCCCGATGAAAATCCCAGGCGGCTTTTTTTTTTCTTCTTTTTTTTACAGAATTTGACAAGTTGACCTAAAATTGATATGAAAATGTGAGAGAGCCAGAACAGATAGCATCTTTGTTTAAGTCTTTAAAAAAGAACAAGAAAAATGAGCCCCTGTAAGAAGCAGTTAGGCAGGTCCTCAAAAAATTAGTTATTTATCAAATGACCCAGCAATTCAAGGTGAACACCTGAGAGAACTGAGAGCGTGCACATGCAAAACCCGGCACACCCATGTGCCGAGCACTTCAGTCTAGCCGGCAGAAAGTGGACAAGCCCAGCGCCTGGCTGGATGAATGGATCAACAAAACGGGGTCTGCCCACGTGACGGAGC
This sequence comes from Ia io, assembly GCA_025583905.1. NCBI lineage: Eukaryota > Metazoa > Chordata > Mammalia > Chiroptera > Vespertilionidae > Ia > Ia io. The sequence continues at coordinate 57,753,989 of JAJQQW010000018.1, read as the reverse complement.
CCCCAGCCGTGGGAGGCACGAAGCACCGGGCACACGCTACAGCACGGGTGAGCCCAGAGAACATTTTCCTGTGAAAGAGCCAGACACACAGGCCACGTTTTGTCTGATTTCATTTATACAAAATGTATTTTTTATTGATTTTTTACAGAGAGGAAGGGAGAGGGACAGAGAGTTAGAAACATCGATGAGAGAGAAACATCGATCAGCTGCCTCTTGCACATCCCCCACTGGGGCTGTGCCCGCAACCAAGGTACATGCCCTTGACCGGAATCGAACCTGGGACCCTTGAGTCCACAGGCCGACGCTCTATCCACTGAGCCACACCGGTCAGGGCTGTCTGGCTCCATTTATACAAAACGTGCCGAAGAGACAGAAAATAGGTTAGCGTTGACCAGGAGCTGGGGGAGAGCGCGAAACAGGAAGGGGGTGACTGCTTACTGGGTATGGGGGTTTCTGAGTTGACAAAAATGTCCTGGAATGAGACAGTGGTGATGGTTGCACAATAAACACTGTGAAGTCACTGAAAAACACTGAGTTTCGCACTTTAGAAGGGTGCGTTTCATGGCAGCCCGCGTCTCAAGAATCGCACCCCCTTCCGCTCAATCCCACTGGGCGATGGCCTGTGAACCCAACGGTCAGCCCGGGGAGACCCCTGGCATCGCCACCATCGCCACCCCACCCAGCGCCAGGCCCCAGGCCCCAGGCCCCAGGCCCGGCCCCGCTCAGGAAGCCGGGAGACACTGCTCCAAGAGGAGTATCCGGCCAGGAGTTTGGAGCAGGCCCACGTGGGAGCCTCTCCATCCAAGGGCAGCTCCCGCCTTAGCCCTGAGATCGCTCCCGGCATGCAAACACCTCCCCCTGCCCCACGTATCACCAGGGAGCCCAGCAGGGCCACTGCCACCCTACAGAGCTGTAACCAGGACAAAGGTGCCCCCGGCTCGGGGCCCGGCTCCGCCCCCATCACACCTGCCCGCGTCCCCCTTTCAACAGCAGAGGGCGTGGCAGCTGGGGGAGGGCCCCCAACAGAGCAACGGCCCGGCCCGACTCTCCGGGAAGAACACGAGTAAGACAGTGCCCACCGGCAGGCTCCACGGGCGGAGCCAAGTTCAGGTCCACCCCTGGCCCGGGGACCCCTGACATCTCCCAACACCCTCTCCCCCAACCCCATGGACTCTGTGGTTCATCCCCCCGCCCCCCCCAAAGGTGGTTTGTATCTACTGGGAACGAAGGGGGGTGGTCTTGCGGGAAGAGCACTAGATTAGGGGTCCAAATGCCTGGTCCTCGGCTCACGTCAGTCCCCAGGTGCCTACGGGGACCAACAGGCCACCACCCAGCCGCCCGGACTCTCGACCCAGCCGGAAGGCCTGCAAGTTCGAAACCACCCCTCTGGCCTCCGCGGGAGCGTCCGCCCGGCCGCCCGCACAGGGCCTGGCACGCAGGAGGCGCCCGGACCCAGCGCGCCCTGCAGACGGGAAACCGGGGCCGTGGAGACGGGCTCGGAGCCCGGAGGCCCCCGTCCCCCGCAGCCAGTGCCCCGGCCAGGTTCCCATGGTCCGTGCGCGGAGACTAAGGCCCGGCGGCTGCCGCCAGCACGCACTTACCGCACAGGGCGCGGCCATGGCGGGGCCCGGGGCGCCCGAGGCGCCACAGGAGCCCGAGGAGGCAGCCGCTGCCGTTGCGGCGCGTTCAGTTTCCGCGCCCCCAACCGCCGCCAATAGCAACGCCGGTCGCGTCCCCTCGCCCCGCCCACCGCGCTTAAAGGAGACGCGGCGCCTTGGCTAGTTGCTCCCCTACCGGAAGCAGAGCTGTAGGGCCGGCTCCACGGCCTCCGCTCCAACCTTGGCCAGGCCAGGCGGCCTACGGACGGCGCCGCCCAAGGCCTCTGGCCACCGACGCTTCATCCTCCCTGGGAATTTCCAAAGCCCTGGCCGAGGCGTTCGCCCCACCCGCCCGTAGCCCGGTTATCGAGCCGGCGAGCACAGCTTCCTGGGAAATGCAGTTCCAAGACGGCCGCCACCTGACGTCTGGAGGGAACTGGGACTACATTTCCCAAGATGCCTTGAGGGCGGGATTGAGAGCCCGTGATTAACCAGCGCTGGCGAAAGCCGTAAGAGTCCCGGAAGTGAGTTCTGGTCTGTTTACCCTCTTTAGAGCGCTCGGTGGGCTGGGTTTTCGCTCAGCTCCCTACTAAGAGCCAACTCTTCGCCCTTCGGGAATTCCTTAAATGGTTCGCTCCTCCGAACGCGCTGAAAACAAATGCCGACTTAACCCACACACCGGTCACTTGGAATCTCACCCGTGGAGTGGAGAGACCCAGGTTCCGCACTCAGTGCTCCCCGTGCTTCGTGTGCGACCTCGGGGGGGGGGGGGGGGGGGGGGGGGACACCTCCGCTCTGCGGGCCTCGGTTCCCCCGTTTGTAATGGGAGGGAGTGTGGTGCACCTGCCCGTCCCTAGACTCCTCAGCCCTGCGAAGCCCTTTGTAAATTCATCACGTGCTTCCAAGGGGAGGAGACAGCCCGGGGCCTGGCCAGCCGAGGCCGTTGCTGCCCTCTCGGTGCTGTGGGAAAGCCAGGCCTTTCTACCGCACCTTCCCCGCCTGGAACTGACCTGGACCGGATGTTTCCCAAGATTCAGGAAACCTCCATAAACAATGCCCCGCCTGTAGAAAAGGTTTGTGAGTTTATTTGAGCCACAGTGTTCCAGGGCGTTCAAAATTCTCTGAGCATTTTCGCAGCCGATTGAGAAAAATGCTCGGGGAATGGCAGTGTTGCAACTAGTTTATACATTAGACTCAAAGGAGGAGACGCTGCATGAACTCCACTGGAGGTAGATTAAAGAAGCGGGAGAAAGCCAAGTGGGAAAATCTCCAGGACTGGATAAAAGGGAAAACGGAGAAGCACATACTTCTTTTACGTGGGTGGGTGCAGGATAGTTAATTCAATGCCCCGGTAAATAGAGATGGTGTGCAGGCAACGCGATGACAGGGAGGGTGGGCCTGTGCTCTGATACCTGCAGTTGAGCCTTTTGAGGAGAAGGAGCTGCTCAGGGGTGCGGACAGGCACCCAGAATCCGCGACGGGAAGGCACTGAAGCCCTGGCCAGGTAGCTCAGTAGGTTGGAGCGTCATCCTGTGCACCACAAGGTTGCTGGTTCCATTGCCCGTTGTGGGCTCAATCCCCTGTAGGGGGCGTGCAGGAGGCAGCTGACCCATGTTCCGCTCACACATGGATGCTTCTCTTTCTTCCCCCTCTCTCTAAAATTCAATTTAAAATTTATATATATAAAAAGAAGCAACCAATGAATGCATAAAGAATTCAACAACAAATTGATGTTTCTCTCCCTTTCTCTAAAGGCAATAAATAAAATTTTAAAAAAAAGAAAATAACTCCATTTCAAAGGTATGTTATCCTGGATGCGTAAAAACAATGGACGGGCTCACTTAAGGTCAAGATTGACATTTGCTCAGGAAGCTATGGGCCTGGTCTGTGACTGCCTGCCATGGCCTGCCCAGTTGGGAATTTATGATCAGACCATCCTGTGTGGTTCCTTTCCATCACTGAACTTGTCGGGGCTTCCGTGTTGCCCTTCCTCCCCCCATAGCTTGTCAGGCTCATGACATAGCCCCTTTGTACACATTTCCATCACTTCCTGGGCAGGCTGACTTGGCCAGATGCCAACACTGATTAGGACAAAGCCAGGCCCTGATGTTTCTGACCACACCTGAGGCTTACTTAAGGTGGTGTTTCCTGGGCCTGCAAGCCAGAGCCCGATTCAATATGCTCAGAAACTGGCGCGTGCACGGAGCTGTACTCGGGGGGGGGGGGGGGGGGGGGGGGGGGCCGAATAGGTCTCCTTTGGACCTGGAAGATCTAGGACCAGACACAAGAAACAGCCACATGTGGTCCAGCCTTCACTGTGATGCGGCATGGAATTGGGGCCTTTATGTCAGAAATGTTCAGGCTCATTTTACTGAGATACGATGACTTTAAAACAAGCTTAGCATCACTCATACCCTGAAGTTGTTCCACAATGCTCAAAGGATGACGTTCAAGCCATGGAGCACCCCTCATCTCCAGGAGCTTGTAATCTGCAAAACTGAATTTGGGGAGACCCTTCTGGAAGATGCTTTTCAAATGCCAGGCTTGCTCAAAGGAGAGACACTGGGAGATTTCCCTCCCCCTCCCCCATCTCTCTGTGTCCCACTCTCTCCTGTCCGTGCTCATCATCGGGGAGGAGCAGGGGCCGCCCCACCGTCTCTTGCTTGTTTATTCTCCAAAAAATGCAGAGGTTGACTCTGCCGACATCACACAGACAACCCAGGATCCGCCACCGGCGCAACCTGCATAAGCCAAGATCGGTGCCTCCACCTTTTTTTTTTTTTTTTTTTTACAAAATAATTAGCCATTTACATGCAATAAACATTAGTATTTCAAGAAAAATTTTAAATATAATTTACATGCAATAAACATTAATATTTCAAGAAAAACTATTTTAAATATAATAATATTACATGCAATAAACATTAATATTTCAAGAAAAAAAGATTTTAAATATTACCAAAACTGTACTAACATAGTATCATATCACAAAAGTTGTAGGAAATATTAAAAATCTGCAAATAACGGGGTTACTTATATTCTAAAATATTTTTTTCTTCTGGTTCTATTTTTGTTCATCAGTTTATGTTGTTCATTATATTCCACAAATGGGTGAGATCATGTGATATTTATCTTTCCCTGGCTTATTTTGCTTAACATAATGCTCTCCAGGTCCATCCATGCTGCTGCAAATGGTAAGAATTCCTTCTTTTTTACTGCAGTGTAGTATTCCATTGTGTAGATGTACCACAGTTTTCTAATCCACTCATCTGCTGATGGGCACTTAGGCTGTTTCCAAATCTTAGTTATGGTGAATTGTGCTGCTATGAACATAGGAGTGCACATATCCTTTCTGATGGGTGTTTCTGATTTCTTGGGATATATTCCTAGAAGTGGGGTCACTGGGTCAAATGGCAGTTCCATTTTTAATTTTTTGAGGAGGTGCCTCCACTTTTTGACTGAGCACCCCACCCCTACCCCATGCCTCCTCCATCAGACTGGACTCCATTTCTGAGTAAGGCCTCTACGTTGGGGGGGCTGCATGTTGGAGGAACCTCAATGTGGAGGGACCTCCATGGGGAGGGGCGCCTGGAAGACAGCTTCTTTTCAAGCGCCCTGGTGGCAGGGAGGTCTCTGTCCTGGTACAAAACTCACAGACAGTGTCCAACATGAGAGCCTCCTTCCCTCTCTCACTCCTAGAGCACTCTGCCCAAGGGCCAAGACGTCAGGGGTCGGCGGGGGGGAGGCTGAGAAAGCAGGAGGAAAGGCAGGGATGACACCGCCCACGGGGCCCAGCGCCCCCTGCGCCTGGAAAGCCGGGCTGCGCTCTCAGGCCGCACCACCTGCAGGGGGCAGCGCAGGTGCGGGCCAGGCCCCGGCAGATCTAAGGGGGAGTCCAGGCCTGCTTCTGGGCTGGGTGATCAAGCAGGAGTCACCCCACCCCTCCGAGCCCCCAGCCTCCGTGTCCTCAAATGTAAAACAATCACAATAACCCTCCACGGCGGGGGAAGGAGGATTCCATGCCCTGTGACGTCAGCCAGAGCTGGTGCTGGGCTGCCACTGCTCCATGTGACTCCTGGCTGGACCTCGGCCGCACCACACACCTCTGCTCTGAAGACCTGGCCCGCTCTCTGCCTCCGCTTCCACCACTCCCGGCGCTCTCTGTCGCAGCCACGCGGTGTCCTCACTGTCCTCTGGACAGAAGGTGCCCACACACACTCCCCTCTCAGGCCTCTTGCACTGGCCATTGTCCCAGCGTCCACTCAGCTCAACCCAGCGCTTCCCGCGGGACTGTGTTCGAACATCCCCTCCTCGGGGGCCCCCTGTCCCTGACCCCCCTCCTGAAAATGCCAACCGCCTCCCCCTGCCCCTGCTTTCTTTTCCACCAGCGACAGATCGCCACCGGACACACTGGGCTTGTCGGTTCCTTGTCTTCTCCCCCGAGAATGCCCGCTCCGGGGAGCAGATGCGAGCACACGGCTGCACCCAGGACAGGGCCTGGGCAGAGCGGGCACCGTACACATTTGCCAAGTAAGTGAGTGGATCATGACAGGATTGCCCAGAGGTTGCAGCGGGGTCTGTGATGGGCAGGACTTGCTCTCAGCTGGAGGGAAGGGGGGAGGTCAAGGTCACGGGAAAAGCTTCTTTGAGGGCGCAGGGAGGTCTGACCGTCGGCACCCAGGGAGCACAGGTGTCGGCTGAGGGGAGAGAGGCAGAGGGCAGTCGCATGCAGGGAGCAGCCCAGGCAAAGGCCTGGCGACAGGGCGGACCTGCCATGTCTGGGGAGCAGGGTCCAAGCAGGTGGGCTCAGGAGGAAGGCTCGATGGGAAGGCCAAAGGTAGACAGCACCATGAAGACCAGTCTCGAAGGGCAGGGGGACTGAGGGGAGCCATAGAGACCCCTCCCACATGGAGCTTTGGGACCGGGTCTGCTTGTTCCGGGAGTGACATAAACAACATGAAGCTAACAATCACATGATCCTATCAGTGGATGCGGAAAAAGCATCAGACAAAATCCAGCATCTGTTTAGGACAAAAACAGTCAGCAAGGTGGAGATAGCGGGGACACACCTCAACATAAGAAAGGCCGTATGTATATGGCCCTAGCCGGTTTTGCTCAGTGGATAGAGCGTCGATTGCAGACTGAAGGGCCCCTGATTTGATTCCAGTCAAGGGCGTATGCCAGGGTTGTGGGCTCCATCCCCAGTAGGGGGCATGCAGGAGGCAGCCCATCAGTAATTCTCTCCCGTCATTGATGTTTCTGTCTCTCTCTCCCTCTCCCTTCCTCTCTGGAATCAATAAAAACATATTTAAAAAAAGAAAAAGGGCAGGTGGGGGGAGGTTGTGGAGCTCAGGGTGGCAGACTTTTCCTGCAGGTACCCACATACATGTGCACACGTGTGTAGATATGAGTTCACAGGAAGCCAAACCCCGCTCAAGGAGTTACACCTGGGACAGGTGACCCTGGGGCCCAGCCTGCAGCCCGCCCACCTGCCAGGCAGAGCTGTCAGAGCAAGGCCCAGGGCCCCCCTGGCAGCGCCCGGGCAGGAGGACCCCAACGTCAAAGCTGTGCGCGTCAGAAAATTCCTTGGGAATCCTGAGCAAGGCCACCACTGACGTCATGGACTTTCGCCGATAGTCCTCACCCCCAAGGCTACTCAAACCCACAGCCTTGGCATGATGTGGGGGGAGGGGTACAGCCATCATGGGGGGAAGCAGGACCCAGAATCAGGCCCGGTTGACCCAGTACAGATGCCGGCCAGCCACCCCCACCTCCCAGAGGAGGAGGTCGGAGAGGGTCTGCCACTCTCCCACCCTCCCCATAACTCCTGCGCCCCCGACAGTCAGACACGCCTGGGCTAACCCTCCTTCCCCGAGTTGCCCAGTGGGGTCACCCCTAGGCCAGGCCCTGCCACGAGACACCCTCTGAGCTAATCAGGTTACGCGGGCAGCTGGCTGAACCGAGCTCACCTGCACCACCACGACCTCTGGGTTTGCGTCAGAGACATCGAGTGCTCCTGGGACAGGATACAGATCGGCACTGATAAGCCTCACGGAGCCAGGGCCAGAGCCCCCGCTGCTCACAGGGCTCCGCCCGCTGCCCCAGCCTGGGCACCTCCCCTCCCCACCCCACCCAGGCACCAGGCCCGGCCAGAGAGTCCCACTCCGTGCCCCCCTGTGTGAGGGTCCCCAGCTGCTCAGGCCTGGCTGGTTGGGAGGCCCAAGCTCCAGGCTCCGTTCATGTAAGGGCACCCCTAAACCTCCCTCTCCCACCTTTGCCAAGCACTGCGGACAAGATGGCGTGGCCCTGGCCTCAGAGGTCTGGACACAGGGCCTCGGGGAAGAGCAGGCTGGCAGGGTGGGCTGGGAAGAGAAGGGAGGGTTCAGGAGGGCGGCTTGCCCACAAGACCTGGGCAGGGGCATCCCAGGGTAGAGGGGACAGCAACCACAAGGGCCGGGGTGGCGATCTGCTGGGAGGGGGTGAGGGACAGGGAAGCGTGTGGGGGTCCTCTGAGTGGGTGGGCCTTGCAGACTCCCCGGGCTCCTACCCAGCGAGAGGGAGCCGCGGGGGTGGGGGGGGCGCTTTGAGCAGAGGAGGAAGGCCAGGCAGGTTTGCTTTAAAAACCCCCTCTGGCCCAGCCCCAACCCCGGCCGGCGTGGCTCAGGGGTTGAGCATCGACCTACAGACCAGGAGGTCACACTTTGGTTCCCGGACAGGGCACATGCCGGGGTTGTGGGCTCAATCCCCAGTGAGGGGTGGGCAGGAGGCAGCCGATCAGTGATTCTCTCTCATCATTGAGGGTTCTCTCTCTCGTTCCTTCTCCCTTCCTCTCTGAAATCAAGAAGGAAGGAAGGAAGGAAGGAAGGAAGGAAGGAAGGAAGGAAGGAAGGAAGGAAGGAAGGAAGGAAGGAAGGACTCCCTCTTGCTGCTGGTGATAAGATAACGGTTTGCTGTGTGTGGTCTGGGCAGCACCCTGAGAACTTGGAGAAACGCAGGTTCTCGGGGCCCTGCTGAGTCTGGAACCCTGGGGTGGGGCTCAGAGCTCTCCAGGATCGCGGGCACCCCTCCAGCAGCGTGGCTCCAGTGCTCCCACCACTGGGGCAGGGAGGAGAGGGCTGGGGGTGGGTGGGAAATGAGCTCATGTCATTGGCCCTCCCCTCCCCGCACCCCTCAGGCCCGCACCCCTAAAAGCCCTGGAATCGCAGGGCCTGTGAAAGGCTCTGCCAGACTTGCCAGCCAGACACAGGCTCACCTTTGCTCTCCAGCTGATTATATAACCCGCTCCCCTTGCCCGACCGGAGCCTTTATTTTCAGAGATCTCCTGTTAATCCCTGCACGACAAAGGCCACTCGGTCACACTTCAGCGGGTTTCCTCTCCCCCACCACGGCCCTGCCCCACCCCCAAGTACGCCTGGCAGGACGCCACCTTCCATTGCCCTCTGGGAAGTGCACGAAGCTCCAGGTGCCCCTGGCTGGACTGGGGTGATGTGTAAACCCATCGATCTTTCCCGAGGTCTGGGAGACATACTCGCTCCTGAACTGCCCCGGGACCTCAGGAGTCTGGGGGATCAGGAACAAGAAGGGAAGAGGGTGGGGCCCCCTGAGGGGCCTCCGGCCAGTTACTGGCAGTCTCTCCGGAAGGCTCTTTGGCCAATGTGATGCTTGGAGGCATGGGTGGGTCCCCGGTGGTCAGACCTGCCGGCCTGGTCTCCAAGCTGGACAGCTCCTCCTCTGGCCCTGCCAACAGCCAGGCATCAGGCCCGGCTCAGGGCCCCTGGGGGGCCTCAAGCAGAGCTGGGCTGGGCTTGGCTCCCAGGAAACCTTGCTGAGGGCCCATTCATCAGCAAGCGGCATCCAGCCAGAACGGGGAGCAGAGACTCGGGGGCCAGATGGCCCTGCGCCCAGGAGCCCGGGGCCCAGGAAGTGTAGCTCTCCCCATCGTAAGTGCCAAAAAAAAACACTTGGAGCCACAGGTCTGCGCTCCCATTAAACAGGTGGGGAAACTGAGGCCCTGAGAGAAGAAGGGACTGTTACAGTCACACAGCTTGACTGGAATGCCCAGGGAAGTCTCTGGGTTCGCACTGGCCAGTGGGTAGTGTCAGCGGGCACCTGGAGCAGGATGGCCGCAGAACAGGAGGCTGAGGGCGGAACTGTCAGGGCTCAGGACAGCCCCGGCCTCGTCAGGGACTCGGGGGGACGGAGGGAGGGATTGTGAGGCCCCATCCCAGGAAGCTGGTGAACACTTGGTTGGGGGTTGGCAGTAAGGATGAGGGGTGATGCAGCGTCCACCATCCCGTGATCCTGCACGTGGGTGTGACACCGTGTATGACTGTCCTTGTCCCCCCACAACGCTGCGACTTCGCAGCTGCCGGTGGCTGTGAGGGTGAGTGCTGCTGGGCATGCGCTGTGCACAAGGAGGTGTTAGTGGCTCCGGCACCTTTGGGCCTGGGACCAGGCGTGGATGAGGAACACCCGGCGTGTGCCCCCGTGACTGTGGGCAGAAACTCGGCCCAAGGAACTCCTAACCCTGGGAGTCACATCTTTCTGTCTGTAAGGCTTTCCGTCTGTAAGGCACGGCAGCTGGGGACAATGTTCGGCATGTCGTTACCCAGACAGAGTACATCAATGTCATCTTCCCATGGGCTGCCCACCGGAGGCAGTGAGGACGGGGGGAGGAGGGGTCTGGGAGGGTCTGGGGGGGGAACGTGCCACATGCCCTGTGGTCTGTCCCGAAGCCCCCACCCCAGCGCAGCTGCACGGAGCCTCCGTGGGGTGCTGACACACACCCAGTCCACAGGCCAGGCCCGGGATCAGACGGCAGCCCCAGGGTGAGCACAGACGGAGGCGTGGAGGAGGCTGTGCAGGCCGCGGGGCGGGCCCACGAGAGCTGGAACACGGAGGCGGTGTGGTGGCGGGGTGCCCGGGCTGTGGGCACTTGCCGACCGCCCTGGGGCAGGCTCCCACAGGTGCCCCAGCAGCCGGGCGTCTGGTCAGTGGCCTCGCTCAGATTCCTGCCCATCTGTGGGCTGTGTGCTGACCAGCCATTTGCTTCCCCCGTTCCATGCCTGCCTTGTTGCTGATAACCTGCCCACAGTCGGCCTCATTGCGGGGCCTGAGAACCGCCCCCCTCTCTTCCCCCCCCCCGCCCCCGCCTGCATTCAGGGTGCAGGGAGCCTGCGTGCAGTCACCCACTGCGGGCTTTCCTTCATGGGCGCACGCACCTGCGCATTTGTTCCCTCGCCCCTTCCTTCCTCAAACGCTCAGAGCACCTCCGTGAGCCAGCAGCACTGCTGACTCCCACCAGCCCCCCAGGTCAGAGCCATGAAGGCAAAGTCCAACAGACCCCGATGTGGGTGTCTCAGAAAAGAGGAACCCGGGGCTGGGGGGACGGCGGCCGTTAGCTGGAGGGAAGCTCTGAGCTGGTGTCACAACCAGCCGCTGCAGGGAGCCAGAAGCTGGGGAGGTTGGGTAAGTGTCGTGGCTGCCCGCCCCACCCCCCCCGGCCCCCATGACTGGGTCTGGCAGTCACCCTGCCTGAAGCCTGGGGTCTGCCTCGGCTGGGGCTCAGCCCCAAGGCTCCAGAACTGCCCCCCAATCCCAAACCCGCAGAACAGGGTCCCTCTCTGGGCTGGCTCTCAGGGCTCCTCCGCTGGCCCAGCTGCCTGTGCTGCCCTCAGGGTCCTCCACCAGCTACACCAGCCTCTGCGGCTCCCACGAGGGCTTGGAGGGCTTCAGCTCCCCCTCCCTGAGTGAATGAGGGAGATCTTTCTGGAAGGGCCCTGGAGAACTGCCAGCGTGTTGTCTTGGGAAAGACCCAGATGAGAGGAACTTCTTTATTTTATTTAAAGAACTAGAAGCCTGGTGCACAAAATTTGTGCACTCGAGGGGGGTCCTTCAGCCCAGCCTGCGCCCTCTTGCAGTCTGGGACCCCTCAGGGGATGTCCGCCTGCTGGCTTAGGCCCGATCCCCTCGGGGATCGGGCCTAAGCCAGCTGTCAGACATCCCTCTCACAGTCAGGGGCTCTCACAGTCCGGGATCCCTCGCTCCTTACTGCTCACCTGCAGCGGAGGCAGGAGAGGCTCCCGCCACCACCACTGTGCTCGCCAGCCATTAGCCTGGCTTCTGGCGCTCCCCCTGTGGGAGTGCACTGACCACCAGGGGGCAGCTCCTGCATTGAGTGTATGCCTCCTGGTGGTCAGTGTGTGTCATAGCAACCGGTGGTTCCGCTGTTTGGTCAATTTGCATATTAGGGTTTTATTATATAGAATACTTTATTTATTTTTAGAGAAACAGGAAGGGAGAGGGAGAGAGGAGAGGAACATGGAGGTGAGAGCATAACATCGATCGATCGGCCACCTCCTGCACGCCCCCGACTGGGGATCGAGCCCACAACCTGGGCATGTGCCCTGACTGGGAATCGAACCAGCCACCTTTCGGTGCATGGACGACGCCCAACCAGCGGAGCCACACGGGCCGGGCCAGGGGACCTTTTGCTTTCCCTGCCATACATGCTATTTGCGTTTTTACCATAAACAAATATTATCTATTCAAATACATTTTTCTTATTAAAAACACACACAGTGAGAATGCAAAGTGTGCACATAAAAATCGGGATGCAAGGCTTTCCTTGAAAAATGGGAAGAAGGCCAGGCCCCTGTGGCTGCCCCTCAGCCCAGGGGTCCCCAGGCCACCCGCTGCCCTGGCCCCTGGCCCCTGGCCTCGGTAATGCAGGGGTCAGCCTGCTGGGTGTGCGGGGCGGGTGGGGGAGGGGTGGAGGACGCTCCCCAGGTGGGGGTGGCTATTTAGCCATCAGCCCCAGCTGATTTCAGTCACAAGGGCTCTCAAGGCCGCTTGGCGCCGGGGTTGGGAACGTTGGCGTGTCACAAGCCTGCGAGTCTTGCACAAGAAACTGTTAACTCAGTCCCAGTGGGGCCCCAGCGCGGTTCTGGCCTCACCTCCCCCACCCCGGCTCCAGGGCTTTAGGCCCAAAGGGAACCCTGGAGAGAGGGAGAGCCCGTGGCCCCTTGGCTCCCTGGGCCCAAGGGCCTGGGCAAGGGCGAGGGGTGGGTGGCCAGGCAAGGAGACACTGAGAGAGGAGGGCGGGCGGCTGCTGGAGTGCCGACGCCAGCTCTGCATCAACGAGGACAGTCACTTCCGAGCCCCAGTTCCCGCATCCACCGGCATCCTAACACCACCGGCCTGGGTTCCAGGTGCTGGTCCCGCCCAGCCCAGAGCCAGGTCGCAGGGTCCCCATGCCCACCTCCCACCTCGAGCGTAGGAGCACATCAGCCAGGGTTCTGCGGAGAAACAGAATCTATTTTTTAAAATATATATGTTTTTAATGATTTCAGAGAGGAAGGGAGAGAGAGATAGAAGCATCAATGATGAGAGAGAATCGTGGATCGGCTGCCTCCTGCAAGTCCCCATTGGGATTGGAGCCCACAGCCCTGACCGGGAATTGAACCATGACCTCCTGGTTCATAGGCCGATGCTCAACCACTGAGCCACGCCGGCGGGGCCAGAACCGATTTTTCGGGTTATTTTAGGAACGGGCTCACGTGATTGTGGAGGCTGTAGGGCTGGGGGGCTGGAACCTCGGTAGGGGGAGTCCTTCCCTGGAGGCGGTTTGGCTCGAGGCCTTCAGCTGAATGCATGTTGCCTACCGCATCCTCAAGGAAAATCTCCTTTGCTGGTGGTAAATGTTAATCACACACCCACACCAGCCGCCTCCACTTGGAGAACCTCGGGAGCTACCTCGGGGCAGTGAGAGCTAGATAAGAACCGCATTCAGGCCCGGCCGGTGTGGTTCAGTGGTGAGTGTCCACCTATGAACTAGGAGGTCACAGTTCAATTCCTGGTCAGGGCACGTGCCCGGGTTGCAGGCTTGATCCCCAGTGGGTGGGGGGCGGGGGGGGAGGCGTGCAGAAGGCAGCCAATCCATGATTCTCTCTCATCATTGATGTTTCTATCTCCCTCTCCCTCTCCCTCTCCCTTCCTCTCTGAAATCAGTAAAATACGTATTAAAAAAAAGAAGCCGCATCCAATAAGGCAGTGGTTTTTATTACGGAATTACTTTTTTAGAGGATTCTTTTTTTTTAGAAGGATTCTGCCTACCCACACTGGACCCACCCCGATTCCACGGAGACCGGAACCCCTGGCTGCAGCCCAGCCTCCCTTCTCCCGGCTTCCTCACCTCCCTGGGGGCGGGGGGGCACTGGACTAGAAGGCCGGTCAGCAGGCCGGCCATGCTCTCCACGCGCTGGCTGTGGGACCTTGGGCAAGTCACGTAACCGTTCTGAGCCTTTGTCCCATGTGTGGGGCTGATCGTTATCCTGGCCCGCTGCTTCGCGAGAGCTGAGGTCGTGTGTATAATCCCAGCGCCAGGCCACACATCTGAACGGAGCTGTTACAGCGGCCACACTGCCCACTGCAGTGTCACCCCTGCTGGCTTTCTCCTGATTGCTCCCTGAGCCTTGCTCACTCTCCCCGCCCATTCTCCCCGCCTCCTCCCTCCTCTGTCCCGGCTCCCCCACGTCTGGGCAGAAGGGGTGCTGGACAGGCCTTTCAATGCCTCCAGGACCGGAAAGAAATGCAGGCCTTGCACCCTAACGGATTTGGCTCAGTGGATAGTGTTGGCCTGAGGACTGAAGGTCCCGGGTTCCATTCCGGTCAAGGGCACATGCCCGGGTTGTGGGCTCAGTCCCCAGAGGGAGGCATGCAGGAGGCAGCATATTAATGATTCTCTCTTATCATTGACATTTCTATCTCTCTCTCCCACTTCCTTCCTCTCTGAAATAATAAGAAAAATAAAGAAAGAAAGAAGGAAGGAAGGAAGGAAGGAAGGAAGGAAGGAAGGAAGGAAGGAAGGAAGGAAGGAAGAAGAAACAAAGAAAGGAAGGAAGGCTTTGCCTTGGTTGATGACCATATTGTTGGTAGCAGTTGGGGCTCTGGGTGAGCCCAAGGCCAAAGCCACACGGATCGTCAGCAGCGTAGGAGGGAGGTTTGTCTGTCTTCAGGACGGTCCCACGTCCACCCAGGTCTCCCTGAGGGGAAGGCTGCAGGGTTTCTTAGGTGGCGGACAGAAGTGGAAACTGAGGCCCAGAGGAAAGCGGTGCACTTGCCCAAGGTCCCTCGGCGGCTTGACCCTCACTGCGGGGCCAGCTAAAAATAACTCCTGGTCCCAGAGGGGGAGCAATGGAATCCCGGCTGGGGGGGACAGCTGCCTTCCTCCTCACTGCTGGGTGGGTGCTGTGCCCAAGAGCCCCGATGGACGGTGCAGATGACGCAGACTGGGGTGGGGGAGGGGGAAGGCCGGGCTCAGTGTCCTCCCCAGAATGGGGCCTGGCCTCGCACGGGCTCCAGCAGCTTGGCCTTCCCTGCCCAGTGCAGGGGTGATAAGATGAGTTTGTACTGCAGCTCTGAGGGGAGGAAAGGGAGGGAGGGCTGGAAGGAAGGAAGGGAAAAGGGAGGAGGGAGAGGGTGAGAGATGCCTGAATGAAGCCTGCGGAGGGATCACAACTCTGCCAGAATGGGGACCACCCTGACTCAGGGCGTTTGCAAAAACTGAAGCTTAGGACGCGGGGTGATCTGCCTGCGATCCCAGAGGCAGAGGCGGCCTAGCCAGGATTAACTCACGGCTTGCCTCTCCTGCTCTCCAAGTGGAAACCACTTTCCTAAAATGTGACCCCAAGATACCCCTCCCCCCACATTAGCAGGAGAGAGGCCTGCTTAAAACGCAGAGTCCGCCAGGCTGGTGTGGCTCAGGGGTTGAGCCTCGACCTATGAACCAGGAGGTCACGGTTCAATTCCATGGTCAGGGCACATGCCTGGGTTGCGGGCTCCATCCCCAGTGTGGGGGGGTGCAGGAGGCAGCCGATCCATGATTCTCTCTCATCATTGATGCTTCTCTCTCTTCCTCTCCCTTCCTCTCTGAAATCAATAAACATTTATTTAAAAAAAACCACAAAAAACAAAAACACAGATTCCTAGGGCAGAACCGAAGGGGTGTGGCCCGAGAGTATGCTTGTCCACCCGTGCCCTGTGTGTGGGTGTGGGTGGGGTGGGGGGGGGCGCATGGGCCCTGGCCCGGGAAGCTCTGTGGCTCTTTCAGGACCCCTAGTCTGACCTCCGGGCCCCAAGGCCCCTGCAGCCAGCTGTGGGGCTGAGTCACACCACCCCCAGGGATGGGGACTGCCTGGGCCTTTCCCACTCCGGGCCTCACCCACCTCCCAGCCCCACGCAGCCCCCCTTCCCGGCAGCACACCCCTCTGGAAGCTTCCTGGCAGCGGGGATCCCCCTCCTTCAGAGTGTGTTGGAGAAAGAGCCTTCTCCTCCATCTGGACTTGTTTCCAACATCCTATTTCTTTGTTTCCCAACCTTTCCCTCTCTCAAACAGGAAACTCCCGGAGGGCTGGAGACTGGTTGGTTAAACAACGAGCCTGTGAAATCCATGACTTCACCTGACCCTCCTGCCAGCCACAGGTGCCAGGGCTGGGAGGGCCTGACAATGAGGAGACCCAGCTGAGAGGGGTGGAGGCGGCCCGAGGTCAGGCCTGAGGCCAGGGCCAGAGCCGGGGTTGGGACCCATGTGCAGCGCCCCCCCCTCCCCCGCCCCCGTCCAGCTCTCTCTGCTCTGCGTTGCCTCGGGTCTCTCAGAACAGGGGTTATGACCCCACAGCCCAGATGAGGAAAGTGAGGCCCAGAGGTGGGCGAAGCATTCAACACCATCTTTATCCTGCACTCACTGCGAGCTGCACTTGGGTCTGAGTCCAAATGTGTCTTTTTTAATTGTTTCTTAAAAATATATTTGTATTGATTTGAGAGAGAGGGAGAAAGAGAGAGAGAGGAACATCAATGATGAGAATCACTGATGGGCTGCCTCCTGCCCACCCCACATTGGGAATGGTGTTTGCAACTCCGGTATGTGCCCTGACTGGGAATCGAACCCTGACCCCCTGTCCATAGTTCGATGCTCAACCACTGAGCAACACTGGCTGGGCCTGAGTCCAAATGCTGACCTTTCCCCTTGACTCCCTCCAGCGGATGGGCCCTGCCCAGGGCCCCACAGCAGGATGGGTCAGAGCTGGGCCTTGAACTCCCAGGCCAAAGCCTTCACCCTGGGCCCCTGCACTGGTCCCAGTGCCACTCCGGACCCAGAGGCCTTCTCTGCGACTCAGAGGGAGGGAACGAGCACCTGGCCACAGCGTGGCCACTGTCGCTCTGGGCTCTCTCCCTCTTATGAATGCCTCACTGAGCACTGAGTAACCTGGAGAGCCCTTTCCCCGAGCATGAGGAGGGCCCCTCTGAGCCTGGCACAGGCCCAGCCCAGCCCGGCCTCAGTTTAGCTGGGAAGGGTGTGGAGCACGGTGACTGGGCTGGCATTCCTGAGAGGGGCTTGCCAAGCTCTAGCCTGCAGGTGTGGTCTGCGGGACACTCAAAGGAGGCACAGCCAGCTTTGGGCTGGAGTCCGAGCCACCCAGCCGGTGCCCAGGGTAGCCAGCAAGGCACTTGGGACAGCCCACAATGAAAAAGAAAAATAACTAATATGTGTCAAACCCTAATTATGTGTCAGGCCCTGTGCTTCCACCCCAGGTCTCAGGGCTGTGGGGTGTGCGGGTTCCATCCAGCCCTGTTCCTTCATCTGGGACCAGAAAGGGCCACAGCTGGGCCTCCTTCCGCTTCTGCTCCTCCCACTGCGAGGCCCCCCGTCCGGTCCCTGGCACATCACCCCGAGGACCACTGCAACCTTGAGCAATCCAGCCCCACCTCCTCCAGGGAGCCCTCCGTCAATCTCGAAAGCGAGCTGGGGGGCGTGGATTCTGCCCCAGACTCTGGTCCTGAACCCCGCGTTTCCCCTCCCTCCTCCGTCCAACTTGTCCGGCTTCCAACCGCAGCGACCCTAGTTCTCCCCCCGCGCCCCCCCGCGCTCTGCCCTTGCACGGCCGCCACTGGGGGAGGTGGGTTCGCGGCGCGGGCTGGTCAGGGGGAAGCGGCACGGGGTGGGGTGAGGGTGAGTGTGCGCAGCATGAAGTCACCCTCCTCCCGCCGCCGAGCCCTCCTCCTCCCCCGGCCCCCACCCCGATCCTGGAAGCCCGGCGCCCCCGCCCGGCCCTCGGGTCCCACGAAGGCCGCGGACGCCGGGAGCGACGCAGCGCGCCTGCGCGGAGGAGCCGGCGCCACGGCGCATGCGCGGCGCTCCCTCCCGCCCTATATTAGGACGACAGCGCCCGCGGCCGACGGCTTCTCGCGGACAAGGGCACCGCTTCCCGAGGGCTCGTCGGCTCGCTTCTCGCCGCCCCCGTCGCCCCCGCCTCCCCCGCCTCCGCACAGTGACCGGCGCAGGTGAGTGAGGGTCCGCGCTCCGGGCCCGCGCGGCCTCCAGCCCGCGCCAGCCCCGCTCCCCGGCGCTGGGACCCCCTCCCCCACCGCCGGTCACCTGCCGCCCGGGCTCAGGGTTCTCCGCCCAGACCTTTGGCCTGTACGACCGCCCTCCGACCTTCCCGGTGTAACTGGCCGCCTCGGAATTCCCCTTCTCCTCCCCGCGGTTCCCGAGCCCTCGACCCCGGGTGACCTCTGGCCGCCGCCCCGGCACCGCGCGCCAGACCCCGCGCCCGCAGCTGCCGCCGGCGCCTGCCCGCGCCCGCGCCCGCCGTGCGCCCCCCTGTCGGCTGTGCCCAGCTCCCGGACTTCCTGCCTCGCTGGGGGCCGCCTAGGGTGGGGAGGCCGGGTGGGTGACGATGGCTTCCCCCCTGGCCTCGCTCCGGCACCTGGGTGTGTGCTAAGGTGTCCCGTCGGCGCTGTGCATCCTCCTCCCAAACCTGTTCCGCGCTCGTCCCTCCTTGGCCCACCCCTTGGGTGTTAATCCGTGTTTGCTCCACTCGGGAGCGCTGCCTTTGTGTGGAGCTGGGACCTGGGCTGCTTTGGGGGACCTGGGTAGAGGTGCCCCCCACTCCTTAGTGGAGTTGCGTCTCGTGCTGTTCTTAGACGTCGTGGAGTGAGACTTCTTAGCACCCCCGGGTCCCCTTGCTGTGAATTACAGGCGACACCCGAACCCAGTGACCTTGCCGGGGTGTCTGCCCGATTATTAACAAGTGTCGGTGTCACTCAACTCCCCGCAGGATCAGTGCACCTCCCGGACGGACCGATATGGAGACTGTCGTGCGCCGCTGCCCGTTCCTCTCCCGCGTGCCTCAGGCCTTTCTGCAGAAGGCGGGCAAGTCTCTGCTGTTTTATGCCCAGAACTGCCCGAAGATGATGGAAGTGGGGGCCAAGCCAGCCCCCCGGGCCCTGTCAGCGTCTGCAGCGCACTGCCAGCAGGTCAAGGAAACCCCTCCCGCCCACGAGAGTGAGTGTCCTTAGCCACCCAGTGGGGTTCAGTCCACAAGGGGGGTGGGGGTCATGCCAACCCAGGGGGTCACTCGGTGCTGGGCTCAGTTCTTCGGGGGGATTATCTCACGTCAGCGTCGCCCTAACCTCCCAGGTGGGCGCTTGGGGTTTTCCGTCTCCAAAGGGGGAGCGGCGGCCAGTGGCCACTTGACCGGTTTCTGGGTGCAGGAGTGCCCTGTCCGTGGAAGTGGAGAGTGGGCATGCTCTGCCCCGGCCGTCCATCATGAAAGATTTGGTCCTTTGGCTTTTCTTACTTTTTTTTTTAAGTGAATCGACTATTTTTAGAGTTTTAGGTTCAAAGCAAAATTGAGGGGAAGCTTTTTTTGGCTTTTAAAGTTACGATTTTATTCTCCTAATTTGCTTTTATATATTATTTGTTATGGTAAAATGTACGTTACAAAATGTACCATCTCAGTTTTTAGGTAATTTAAAAAATTATTATTTTTAGGGTTGAAAATTTTTTTTATCATCAGTCATTCTTAAGCGTCCAGTTCCGTGGCATTGAGTACATTCCCGATATTGTGCAATCACCACCATCTTCAGAGCCCTTTCCATCTTGCAAAACTGAAACTCTGTCCCCATTAAACACTAACACGCCCTCCCCCTCCCCCAGCCCCTGGCCAATGCTGGTCACCTTTCTGCCTATGAGTTGCTCCAGGAACCACATGCAAGGGGAATCATACAGAGTTTGTTAAAGCAGGATTGTTTAACACGTGTATCTTTACTTTGTACACAATTTAAACCTTTCTGTGTTTAGTGAAGAGATCAGAGGTGGCTCAGGTGTGGTCCGGCTGTGCCAGGAGGGGGTGAGCGTTTCCGATGCCCCTTAACCTTAGAGGCAAGTCTGCCTCCCAGGCTCCGTGGGGTGTTCTCGGGTGGGGCGTGTGGGAGGGGCATGTATTTTTCTTTAAGTGGGAAGGATTCCGTACTTTGTAGGATTGCTTTTCCTCTTGGCCTTTGCTCAGGAGTTATTTTTTCACTGAGCAGTCAGAGCCCTCTGTGCCATTGTGTCCCCAGCAGGAGGGCAATAGGCGAGTGGCATGTGGCCTGTCCACTTGATAGGCTGCCCTGAACCTCACCAATGACGTTCACAAACTCCTAGTTTAGGCAGAAATTCGTAGTGAAAAGAGCAGAATAAACAAGCATCTACTGAAGAGGAGAAACATTTTTAAATGTGCACAGGGGACAAGATTACACCCAAATGTCTATAGTGACTGTCTTTTGCTTTTTTTTTTTTTTTTTTTGAATCAATTTTTAAAATTGGCTTCAGAGAGATGAAAGGAGGGATCGAGGGAGGAAAAGAGGGGCCGGGGGGAGAGACATCGATCAGTTGCCTCCTGCACATGCCCTGACCAAGGATCAAACACGAAACGTGGGTGTGAGCCCTGAATGGGATGACGCTCTGACCACCCGAGCCACGCCCGCAGGGCTACAAAGGCTCTGTCTTGAATGATGGAACTCTTCATTTTCCTAGACTTCCTGCATTGACTATGATGAATGGAGCGAATTTCAAAGCAGCCTTTTAAACTTTCCTTTACGGAAGATTTCAATGAAAAGTGTATTGTGACACATCACTCAGGTTGTAAGAGAGGCTAGCCTGTGACTCACAGGGATATTCCAGAATGATGAAGAAAGACTTTTCTAGAAGGAAGGTGGATGAATTTGCTCAAGGGAAGAGGGATGTCATTGTAACTAGAAGCCCACGGTGTGACGTCCGTGAAGTTTGATGAGAAGGTAGAGGAGGTGTGTGCCTGGGACACAGCCATGACTTGAGCTCTGGCAAGGCAGTAACCTCATGACCTTACTCTTTGCCTGATTTCCTTTGTTAAGAAGAAAACCAATCGTGTATCTGTCAAGAAACAGCAGGCTTCTTTGTCAAGAATCTGTTTAGAAAAAATTAGCAAAGCCCGGCCGGTGTGGTTCAGTGGTTGAGCCTCAATCTATGAACCAGGAGGTCACGGTTCAATTCCCGGTCAGGGCATGTGCCTGGGTTTCGGGCTCGATCCCCAGTAGGGGGCGTGCAGGAGGCAGCTAATCAATGATTCTCTCTCATCATTGATGTTTCTATCTCTCTCCCTCTCCTTTCCTCTCTGAAATCAATAAATAAAAATTTTTTTTAAAGAAAATATTAGCAGAGAAGAAATTGTATGAACACTTCCAGTGACCTTTGAGAGTGTGACCTCAAGAAGCACGCTGAATGTGTTTGGGGTAGATTTACTAGGAACAGTCCAACTCAAGAACCCTGGCAGTCTGAAACCAGAAAACAGCGTGTTTGAGAGGAATTGTTTCCCGTGAGGCAGAAGAGCCGCTGCTACAGCAGCAGGATCGATGGCCAGGGATTTGTGTCTGGTGGTGGTGGGGAAGAGTGAGTACCAAGTTTGTCTGGGGCCGTAAGAGAAAGAAACAGGTGGTTTTCTGGTGAGGTAAGCAACCAAGCCTGGGGCTTCAGTTCTTCCGTTCCCCCCACAGAGGACAAAGCTGCCAAGGCCGAGGCTCCGCTGGCTCTGGGCGGCTCCCCGCCGGCTGCAGATGGCACGCAGCTTCCCCCTGGACACCCGGCCCCAAGCCAGGGCGCTGCAAGCAAATGCCCCTTCCTGGCAGCCCAGATGAGCCAGCAGGGCAGCAGCGTGTTCCGCAAGGCCAGCCTGGAGCTGCAGGAGGATGTGCAGGAGATGCACGCCGTGAGGACAGGTAACCGGGAAGCAGGAGACGCCCTCGTGGCTCTCTCGGACCCTTGGGTTCACTTACAAGCTGCCGTTGGGAGAATTGGTGTCACACCGTCCCCTGCGGAGCCCAGGAGGAAGCTACGGGAAGAGGGTTGCGTTGCACAACGTGGGGCTTTCTGTTGGGGCGGGGTGTCCAGCTTTCACAGTAACCGCCTGCTCTCTGAGCACACCCTGCAGGCATGGCTGTTCCACCTCCCCTTTGTTTCTCCCCATCGTCCGGTGGGAGTAAAGGCACAGACGGTGTCACTGCAGTACGTGATGGTCTGGGGCTCCCGCGCTGTGTGTCTCGCGGATGGTTAGCGAGTGGCAACCTTCATCCCAGCGTGGCTTCTCCATGGAGCACCCACAGTCCCCGGAAAACGTCCCTAGCAGAAATTCTGCCCTTGGCTGGCACTGTTTTCTGCAGTGGGAACTGAGAGGAGGGTTGGGGGTGTGATGGCTGGGGAAGACCTGCCAGCCAGCTAGAGAGCCTTGGCCTGGAACATCCGCTGAGGCTGGCTGGTGGCTCTGACTCTGGCCGATCAGGAGCCGAAGGGGAGCGAAACTTCACACCCCCAGTTATAACTACCTGCGGTCACGATGGGCTCTGCCCGCCGTAGAGACAGCGTGTCCGGAAGGTATTGGACTCGGAATGCAACATGGGTCCCCTTTGCCTCTTGTCGCTTTCGTTACAGAGGTTGCCCAGGCCTCAGTGAACCCCAGTGTGATCAGCGTGAAGACGGATGGAGGGGAGCCGAGTGGTTTGCTGAAGAACTTCCAGGACATGATGCGAAAGCAGAGGCCGGAAAGGGTGTCCCACCTGCTCCAGGATAACCTGCCTAAGTGTAAGTCTCACGCTCTTTGCCTGACGCAGGAGAGTTTAGGACTTAAGCACGCATCACACTCAACACCACATCCCACGTGAGGTGTGGACTGAAGCCGTGGCCCTGCTTGATGCCCGCAGGTGCTCTTGGCCATAGTGAGTCCAAGCCCTGCTGGCACCTGCCTTCTCTCAGCACTGCATCCACACTGGCACGGTGGCAAGCACTGGCCGGGCACAGTCTCCAGGCGAGGACGCTGTCACTTGCCCATATGAACACATCACTCGTTTGCCCAGCACCCCCTCGGTGGCTGAGCTGGGGTGGGACCCGGGTCTTTCAGCCAAGCCAGACGTGCTTCCTAACCACCGGCTCTGCTGTCTCCCGTCGGGCCTTTAGCTGTTTCCGCTTTCCAGTACGATCGCTTCTTCGAGAAGAAAATCGACGAGAAGAAGGAGGACCACACCTACCGAGTTTTCAAAACCGTGAACCGGCGGGCACAGCTCTTCCCCATGGCGGACGACTGCTCGGGCTCCGCCAGCAAGAGGCAGGTGTCGGTCTGGTGCAGCAACGACTACCTGGGCATGAGCCGCCACCCCCGGGTGTGCGGGGCAGTCATGTGAGTAGCCCTCGGCGTCCGGCCCGGGGGCAGCGCTCGGCGGGACTGGCTCTCCCGTGGGGGAGGGGCCGCAGCTGAAAGTGAAGTCCACAGCGAAGGACTGTTCTCGGCCTTAAACGGCCACGGGGCTCTCAAACCTGACGTGCAAGCAGTTGTGGGGCCCCTGGTGTGTGAAGTTGGAGGTCATGGGTTCAGCGTACACCTGTGTCCACTTCCTGCTGCGTCAGAAAGACATTCAAAAGGCGTCGATCTCACACGGGTCCTTCGGGAGGGTGCCATGGCCAGCGGCCCAGGGAGCTGCTTGCTGCCGGGAGCCCCTCGAGGTCCGTCCTGACACCGCGTGGCTGGTCTGCAGAGGCGGAGGGAGCCACGTCAGGGGCCCTCTGCAGCCTGATGCCGAGGCACAGCCAGGAAGCCTCAGCCGATGCTGAGTGCTCAGGTGACTCAGGCGGACGCTGTGGCCTCAGGAGGCATCCTCCCCTTTGGGACCGTCTCCCTCTGCATCCAGAGACGACGCTGGTAGAGAGTTCTGGGCCCCGGTTCACAGCGAGGGTTCCAGAACAGGAGTGTGTCTCCTAGGCCCGGAGGGGGGACCGGCTGGCGTCCTGTTCACACAGGCAGGGGCTTACGTGCTGTCTGCCTGCTTTGGAAGGGACACCTTGAAGCAGCATGGTGCTGGCGCCGGGGGCACGAGGAACATCTCTGGAACCAGCAAGTTCCACGTGGACCTGGAGCAGGAGCTGGCCGACCTCCATGGGAAGGACGCAGCCCTCCTGTTTTCTTCCTGCTTCGTGGCCAACGACTCGACCCTCTTCACCCTGGCTAAGATGATGCCAGGTAGGGGAACTTGCGCTGGGGGGTCGTCAGGGAGCCCCGGTCCCTGCTTTCTGTGGTTTCTGTTTCCCGTGGTCAGCTGCAGTCCAAAATTATTTAATGGAAAGTTCCAGAAATAAGTGATTCACAGGTTTTCCACTGGGTGTAACTCTTGAGTTGTGTGATGAAATCTCCGGAGTCCTGTCCGTCCCTCCTGGGCGCTCTGGCCAGGTCTCCCGGCTGCACAGCTCCCGCCGTTAGTCACTCAGTGGCCGTCTCAGCCTCAGACTCGCTGTCACAATAAGGTGGTGCTGGTGTTGAAGTCTCCCTTCCCTACTTAGTAACGGCCCGAAGCACAGGGTGCTGCGGGCGACGCGGACGTGCCCAGAGCAGCATACAGTGCTCCCTTCAGGGACGAGGGGAACGTTCTTATAAAAATAAGTTGTGTGGCGAGGCGGCTAAGGGCTGTCAGAAAGCAGAAAGCATTCTGCCCACGAGGTTGCAGTGTGTAAACTAAACTCGAGCGCAGGTGCGCACGTCGGAGAGAGCAGTGCTGTGTGGTGCGGTGGTTTCCGGCACCTGCTGCGGGTCTTGGGTTAGCGGGCGGTGGGTTAGTGGGAGAGGAATGTTGACAGCAAAGAGGCTTAACCAGCACCAGTTGAGAGGAGTGGCGCGTCTGGGCATTTGTTGTCGGATTGGGTGTGAGTGTTGGCACGTGTACATTCTAAGTTCCAGCCGAACGTGACCCCAGCGAGGGTCAGCTGCAAGGGCTTGTCCGTAGCTGGTTGCTCCCGACGCGCGTTGTGCTCTCTGAAAAGCCTGTGGGGTCCTCCTTGTTTGTAGCTCGCCTTTGACTGGGTTTGGAGCGAGGCAGCGATTTAAAAGCAGGTTAGCCGCCTGCTGCAGGTGGCCCTGCACCTCACCTGTGGCAGCCTTCTCGAAGGAGAAGCCTAGTCGGGAGCTTGCCAGGAAGAAACAGGCTCGCAGTGGCTTTCTCCTGCGGGCAGAGCAGCGGTCTCTGTGCGAAGGTGGTTGTCCCTGGCTGTAGGCTCTAGGAAATAGCTTGTCTTTGGAGCAGGTGGCCGTAACTCAAACCTTTTTTGTCTGTGTCAGGCTGTGAGATCTACTCTGATTCTGGGAACCACGCCTCCATGATCCAAGGGATTCGGAACAGCCGGGTGCCCAAGTACGTCTTCCGCCACAATGACGTCGGCCACCTCAGGGAGCTGCTGCAGAGGTCCGACCCCCAGGTCCCCAAGATCGTCGCGTTCGAAACAGTCCACTCCATGGACGGTGAGTCTGCACCTGAACTGAAGAACTGGCTTGAACTCTCTTTTTCTCGTTTCCTTTCTTTGGAACTCTTCAAACGTGTCTATTTTGGCTTTGCAATTTCTTTCCTTTGACCCGTCTGCTAGGGTTTGTCATCGGCAGACAGTGGATAGATTTGGGTAAACGTAGAGTTTCTGCTCTGGCTTTTACCCACTCTAAGACCCCAAGTTCACCTGGAAACCGGGATTTAGTGTTAATACCTAGAACGTGTCATTTAGTTCCGGCTGGCTCACCAGGACAGGAGTCTGAGGCGCCAAGCCCTCAGCGTGGTCTGTGTCCCCGCAGGCGCCGTGTGCCCGCTGGAAGAGCTGTGTGACGTGGCCCACGAGTTCGGGGCGATCACCTTTGTGGATGAGGTCCACGCGGTGGGGCTGTACGGGGCCCGCGGCGGAGGGATTGGCGACCGGGACGGCGTTATGCCAAAGATGGACATCATTTCTGGAACACTCGGTACGTGCTCTGCGCGCCCTGCTGCCTGCACTGAGCGCCACGGGGCCAGCGAGTCCACGGGCTGGCCGGCCTGATGGGGCCAGCGGGGAGCGTAGGAAGCCGGGGCTACTTTTGGGGCGAGTTTTTGTTTTCTCAGTGAGGGGCTGGCGCAGCCTAGCAGAACCCCTCAGAGCTGGAGCCTGGCTCCCAGGATCCAAGTGACTGAGCCCATGCAGACAGCTGTGGCTCCCGCCACCCGGCCGCAGCCCTCGCCGTGCGCCTCGGACTGTCCCCTGGGTCAGAACTAGAATTCCAGTGCTGCTGTCCGAGCGGCTGTAGGACCAGCGGTTCGGTGTCGTGGTGCTGAGCTCTGTGCCATGTGCCTGCCACGTGGAAACCAGTCACCTCACAGCTCCCCCTCCTCGAGAGGCAGGGTCTCCCGGGGCCAGACTCGTGTAAGTCCTGTCTGCACAGCTCTCTTGCCGTCTGCGCCTCAGCGTCCTCGGTGGGACAGGGAGAACAGCCCCTCCCCCTGGCTCTGTGGAGAAGTAAAGGGATCGTGTGGAAACAGTTACTGTGGACATCCTCTTTGCCTACGAGGCACTGAAGAGGTGGGAATGTAAATCGGGTAAATTTGAGGACTTCACGTTAGTAAGGCCATTGGAGGCCCAAGTAGCAGTTGGTGAGGGAAGGTCGCGTTCTGCAGCTCCGTGTAGGAGCCAGGACCCCGGGCGACCCAGGCAGACCCTGTACAGGCAGAACGGCGAGCAGGGCCCCCTCCAGGGAGAAAGCCCTGGTTCATGTCCTGGCCCCGCAGTGGCAGCTCTTCCTTCAGCCGAGAGATGGGAAGGCCCGAGAAGGAAATTCCCAGGAAGAGCTTAAGCCACCCAGCCCTGCAGGGGGTCCCAGCAAGAATGTTAATTACAGAGCAGAGTGAACGGGGAGGGCTCAGGGCACTGGAGCTGGACCCTGAAACCTGAGAACAGGTTACATAAAGGATTTAGCACGGATGAAAGACAAGGCTGGCCCAGTCTCCCCCCCCCCCCCCCCCGCCTCCACGGTTCTGAGTTTTCATGTTTATCTGGTAAATAAATGCTGTCAGTTCTGTGTTTACTGAAGTAGGAAATCATACCGGTCCCACCAAAACAGTGACCGCCTTTGTCGGGTGACAGTCCCACCTCCAGGGTGATACTCACAGGGAGAGGTCGTCCCAGAGCACACGTCGGGGAGGGCAGGGCGCCGGCGAGCCAGGCAGCAGCGTGGCGTGCGGGCCCTGGGACCAGGTGCCAGGGTGTCACGGACTGGGCAGGACCCTTTCCCGATTTCCTCAGCCCCCCTTTGGGAGGTGGGAGGACAGCCTTCCTCAGTCTTAGGTCCAATGGAGCAGGTGAAGCGGGCGCCCGAGGCTCCAGCGCCCTGCTGCGCACCCAGGGCCGCTGCCTAAGGACTGACAGCCTGTGTCTCCCGCCTCCCGCAGGCAAGGCCTTCGGCTGCGTGGGCGGGTACATCGCCAGCACCAGCGCTCTGATCGACACCGTGCGGTCCTACGCGGCCGGCTTCATCTTCACCACCTCCCTGCCGCCCATGCTGCTGGCCGGGGCCCTGGAGTCCGTGCGCATCCTCAAGAGCGCCGAGGGCCAGGCGCTGCGCCGCCAGCACCAGCGCAACGTCAAGCTGCTGCGGCAGATGCTCATGGACGCCGGCCTGCCCGTGGTGCACTGCCCCAGCCACATCATCCCCGTCCGGGTAATGGCCGGGGGGGGGGCCCGTGGTGCACTGCCCCAGCCACATCATCCCCGTCCGGGTAATGGCCGGGGGGGGCCCGTGGTGCACTGCCCCAGCCACATCATCCCCGTCCGGGTGATGGCCGGGGGGGGGCCCGTGGTGCACTGCCCCAGCCACATCATCCCCGTCCGGGTAATGGCCGGGGGGGGCCCGTGGTGCACTGCCCCAGCCACATCATCCCCGTCCGGGTAATGGCTGGGGGGGGGGCCGTGGTGCACTGCCCCAGCCACATCATCCCCGTCCAGGTAATGGCCGGGTGGGGGGGCCGCGGTGCACTGCCCCAGCCACATCATCCCCGTCCGGGTGGGCCGGGCTGTGCTCCCGGGCTGAGACGCTGGGTTCTCACCTCCTGAGGTCGGGCTGGGCGATGGCGGCCGGGCTGGGGCAGCGTCCCTTCTGGCACTGGCCCTGACCCCGGAGCCAGAGCTCACTGGCTTGGACACGCGGCTTCCTGTTAGGTCATTTTCCTCCACAAACAGCAGCGCTGCTGGTGTCGCCGGGAGCAGTGTGGGTGACGCAGTGCTGCCCGCGCTGCCTTCGCCCAGGCGTGCACGTCCGCTGGGGGCCAGGTGACAGCACCCGTGGTAGCCGCTGCCCCGCCCACCTGGGGAGACCACTGAGAGCACCCCTCATGCGGGTCTGTGGGGTCTGGGGCGGTGCACTGCCTCCCCGCGGGCCGTGCTGCTCGGACCTGCGCCCACGGCGCCGGCTCATTGGAAGCTCCGCTAAGAGGGGTCCTGCTCTGACTTGACCTTTTGTCAACGCAGGTGGCAGATGCTGCGAAAAACACCGAGGTCTGTGACGAGCTCATGAGCAGACACAACATCTACGTGCAAGCCATCAACTACCCCACGGTGCCCCGGGGGGAGGAGCTGCTGCGGATTGCCCCCACCCCCCACCACACCCCCCAGATGATGGACTACTTCCTGGGTGAGTGCGGACACCCTCCCGCAGAGCGCGCCCAGGTAGCCCGAAACGGAGTGACACGGGTGTTTGAGCCACTCCGCGGCGGCAGAGTCGTTCCGGAAGCTCTGAGGGAGCCTGCTGGTCCCCCAGGTGGACCCCTGCCCCTTGGTGGTGGTGGTCTGGGAGGGGAGAGGCCTCCAAGGCGGGGCCTGTCCTGGCACCCGAGTCTGGCTTCGCTCGCTCTCCTTCCCGAGGGCGTGTGGTCCCAACGCCAGCTGCACACCTGGCCGCCCCACACCTACCCCCTCTGATAAGCGTGGGGATTTCATCCTGCTACTCAGAGGGGGTGCAGTTTAAAGCATATGAATTGCTTATTTCTGGAATTTCCCACGTGATATTTCCAGGCCACGGTTGACCACAGGTAAACTGGAAAGTGAAACTGAGGATAAGGGAGGGTGCTGTGTGCTGTCACCTCTGTCTGATTCCAGAACGTTCATCACCCCAGAGAGAAACCCACAGCCACTAGCGGCCACTCTCACCTTCTCTCCCCCACACCGGTGACCCCGCCCACTGCCTGTCTGGACTTCTGGGCTGGAGTCCCGGTGGGCCGTGGCCTGGCTTCCTCGGTGTTTGCAGGGCCCTCCCGGGCCGTAGCGGGAGAAGGGCTCCATCTCTCTCTCTTCCCAAGCTGTCCTCCTGGGACGATGGGCCGCATGGGCCTGTGGATTGATGGGCATTTAGGTCCCACTCTGACTCGTACGGAAGGCGCACTGCTGCGAACATCCGTGTCCGTATTTGGATGGGGCGCTTCCATTTCTCTCGGGTACAGAGTCCTCTTAACCCTTAACTGTCTGCTCCCAGGGAGTCTGCTGGCCACGTGGAAGCGCGTGGGGCTGGACCTGAAGCCACATTCCTCGGCCGAGTGCAACTTCTGCAGGAGGCCGCTGCACTTCGAGGTGATGAGCGAGCGGGAGCGATCCTACTTCTCGGGCCTGAGCAAGCTGGTCTCCGTGCAGGCTTGAGTCCTGAGCCGCCCGCAGCCGCCGCCTCCACATAGCCTCCATGTCGTCTGTCTGTGTGGACTAAGTTATATTAAGTTTTAATCTACAGTGAAGGCACAGTCGGGAAAATAAATTCTGTTTACTTGCTGGGTCCTCCTGTGTTTGGCTACAGACTCCAAAGTCGTTTTCTTTTCTTTGAGGTTGGTGTGTGTGGCTGAGATTTATAAAATGTGTGAGAACACACATCTCTGGCAACGGCTTCAAACCTGTGGCAACGGCAGGGCCTCCGGTCCGCTCGAGCCCGGCCGCCTCTGAAAGCCGCTGCGTGGTGGCTCTCAGCCCGCAGCCCCACGGCCCCGACAGTCACCGCAGTGACGTTTCACTTGCAGTTTCTCATTTCCAATCTTAACTGGTGGCAGCGCCGCCCAGCGACCCGCCGCAGCTGCCTGCTTCCCTTTCCCTTCCCGCCGCTGCCTCGACTCACTTCCCTCCAGTGGGGCCTCCTGCCCCTGCCCCTGCCCCGCGTGCCCGCCAGGACTGGGAGGGCTGTGCTCTGCACCCTGACCCCTTCCCTCCTGTCCTGGGCCCACTGCTGCCTGCACATTCCTGGGACCAGCTCTGTCTTCTCCATGAATTTCTCCCCTTCCTGCTCAGCCCCGTGGGCCTGCATCAGACTGTCACTGCCTTAGAGCACCCCAACTCCGGACCTAGGAATGAGTGGGTGAAGACGTACACACAGCGGACTACTCCCCAGCCATAAGACACGGCACTGCCATGTCTGCTACCCGCGGCATGCGAGTTGCGTGCTAATCAAGTCGGACGGGAAAGGACGAGAACCCATGGTTTCACTTCCCTGTGGGATGTAAAGCAACAAGGGGGACAGTTCAGCAGCACGGTGTTTGCCGGGGGGGGGGGGGGGGGGGGAGACAGGATGGAGAGGGTCAGATCCAGGTGACCAGGAGCTGGGACAAAGGAGCCGGGACTGGGGGTGGTGAGCGTGCACCAGGGTTCACAGAGGCACAGTGCACACCCGCAGGTTATGCACCAACCAACGTCACCCCGCCAGTTTAAGACGGGTCCCTTCCAGTGGCAGACTGCCCTTTTCTGCTGGTCCCCCTGGTCTTTGTCCCTGTCCCCACGGCTCTGCTCCCCCGGTGCCTCGCTGCTGTGGCCGGTCCGTCTGCCTGCCACGGGCTCTCCCAGTGGTATTGGAGCGGGCTGTCCTCGGCCTTTCTCCCCTAGGCTTCCAGGCCACGACTTCCCGACTCTCCTCCTCTACCTGCACTTAACCCTGCCCCCCCCCCCCCCCGCACATGGTCTCACCCAGCCGTCCAACACCTGTGGCCACCCGGGGCTGCCGCTCCTCCCCTGTCTGACTGTCATCTGCCCGTCACTCTAACCTCCTGTGGAAGTTGGTCCCTCACATGAGGCTCTTAGCCAGTCCCACTCCCACATACATCGGGGGCCAGGCCACTTCCCGTCACCCCCACGGCACGGCTGCCATGGCTCACGCACCATCATCCCGACACGTGCCCGGCCTCGACCCCACAGAGCTGCCTGAGAGCTTCTTTGGCGGTGGTGGTGGGTTTTTTTTAATCCTCACCCTGGGATATTTTTCCATTGATTTTCAGGGAGAGTGGAAGAGAGAGGGAAAGACAGAGCGAAACATCGATGAGAGAGAAACACATCGATGGGTTGCCTCCTGCAGGAGCCCCCACCAGGACTTGGCCATGGGGAAGCCTGCAACCGAGGGACATGCCCTTGACCGGAATCGAACCCAGAACCTTTGGGTCTGCAGGCCGACGCTCCATCCACTGAGCCACACCGCTGGGGCCCGAGAGCTTTGAGTCTGAATCACATCCCGCCGCTCCCCGCAGAGCACGGTCCTGGGTCCCGGCTGCACTCGGCACGCTTCCTCACGCAGCTGACGGTGATCTGGGGTCCCAGCCGCATCGCCCTCCCACCTCATTTCTTCCCCTGCGTCACCTGTGGGCGGGCACCCTGAGCCTCAAAAGCCCCGGGAGGTCTCTGGCTCCCGGACCCGGGGGTAGCCACGGTTTCTCTGCCGCGTTTCCTACCCTGGGTCGTGGGGCTGCCTCTCTTCACACTCGACAAGGGGCCTGAGGACACCTGGCCCGGCCCCCGTCCTGGGGAAGCCCCTCGCGGGTTCTCGCCATCACCTGGCCTCCAGCCACCCACGCTGCCCTGGCAGGCACGGTCACCGCCACAGGGACCCTCTCCGGCGGCCAGCACGGCCCTGCACGGGGTAGGCACTGAGCCAGCGTGTGCGAGGGAACGGAGGGTCAGCCTCAGCCCACGGGCTGCGACAGAACACACTCGGCAACAGACACGGAGTCCTCACCGTTCTGCAGGCTGGGGTTCCCGGGCGCCGGCCCACTCGCTCCTGGGGAGCTCTCCCCTCCACGCCGCCTTCTGCTTGGATTGAATTCGCACGGCCTCTCCTCCCACCTGGGCGGGCGGGGCATCTGCCTCTTCTCGCAAGGCCGCCGGTCCCTCGTGCGGGTCCCGCTCCATGCCCTCGTCTACGCCTCCCTCCCAAAGGCCTCACCGCAGACGCCATCACCCTGGGGTTGGGGTTTGACATACTGATTTGGGGGGGACCGGCTAGGACCCGAGAGCTTTGAGTCTGAATCACATCACGCCCCTCCCTGCAGAGCACGGCCCTGGGGTCCCAGCTGCAGTCAGTTACCTGGTTCCTCCCGCAGCTGATGCCATAGGCCAGGGGATGCCATAGGCTAGGGCAGTGGTCGGCAAACTGCGGCTCTCGAGCCACATGCGGCTCTTTGGCCCCTTGAGTTTTTAGCAAAGGCCAGCTTAGGAGTACCCTAATTAAGTTAATACCAATGTACCTACCTATATAGTTAAAGTTTAAAAAATTGGGCTCTCAAAAGTTATTTCAATCGTTGTACTGTTGATCTTTGGCTCTGTTGACCAATGAGTTTGCCGACCGCTGGGCTGGGTGATGCCATAGGCCAGCTGATGCCATTGCTGCATGAGGAGGGGGCCAGGGGATGCCACAGGCCAGGTGGTGCCATAGCAGGAACCCACGACGGCATCCGGCCTACTTTCCCAGGAGGAACGGGTGAGCTGGGCAAAGCCCAAGCCGCTGAGGACAAAGAACCTCTGGTCCCCTCAGATGGAGCCACGCACCCAGGCCGGCCACCCGCACAGTGGCTCCCCAGGCATCTCTCTGCTCAGGAAGCCAGCCCCACGGAGCCCTCAGTGTTCCCGGGGTCTCGAGGTCCCACGCCCGCCACTCCCTCGGGCCGTTTCCTTCCTGTGGGACTCGTCCGCTGGCGTGGGGCCCAGGTCTCTGAAGGCTTAGCAAGACCCCCGTCCTCCTCACAAGACTCAGAGCCCGCGGGGCCCACGGCCGTCAGCTGGACTCTTCTCGCTGCTGCTGGGGCTACAGGGGCTGAGGGAATGGCCCGGGGAGGGGTGGGATTTGTGACCCGAGTGACAATGAGAAGCCCGGCTCCTGAGAAGAACTCCTGTGGCCCTCGCCGGAGTGCTCAGTGGTTAGAGCTTCGGTTCTCGGACTGAAGGGTCCCAGATTCAATTCCGAGGCAACCAATGGATGTGTCTCTCTCACATCGATGCTTCACTCTCTCTGCCTCTCCCCCTCCCTCCCCCTCTCTCTGAAAATCAATGGGAAAATATCCGCGGGTGAGGATTAAGAAATGAAGAAAGAGCTCATGTGAACATGAATGGTGTCATGGAAGTTTTCCAAGAGCGTTTAGAAGCCTCCGGCATTTCCCCTGGAGGGGAGGGGTGGGTGCCATTTCAAATCTTAGCAGGTGCATTTCCTCCCAGGTGTCCTGTCTCCTCCCACACCTCTGCAAGTCTCCCTGCTCCCCGTAGCAAAACACAGGAGGCCACGCCCGCGCCTGCAGGTGCCGGCCCTGCTCCCGGCTCCCCGTGCCTCTGAGTCAGCCATCTGTCTCTGATCCCTGTTCAGTGCTGGGGGGTGGGGGGTGGGGGGTCCCTGGCTCTGGGTGGAGAGAGAAAATAGCAAAGCCACCTGAGCCCCTTCCCTAGTAATGACCCAGGAGGGCCTGCTAGGTTTATCAGACCTTCCCACACGTTACCACGAATCCTGATCACGCTGTGGCCAGCCCCATGTCCAGATGAGCAAACTGAGGCTCTACATGGGAGTTCAGACCTGCCCAAGATCACCCACCTGGCAGAGCTGGTCCCTGGGAGCCTGGGTGCGGGGAGGTTCCACCTGGGATGGCCGCGGGCCGACGCAGCGGTTCTGAGAGGCAGGCAAATCGGCTTCCCGCAGGCAGGGCCTGCTTCCTGCCCAGATCCTGGAGCCGCTCACAGGGGCCTCCCCAGCCGCCCCCCTCCCCCCGCCGGGCAGGACAGTTCTTGTTTCCTCCTCCCCCGGGCAAGGGCCCAGGGCCAGGGAGCGCGGGCCGCTGGCCTTCACCTGCTCCTCGGGGAGCCGAGCCGTCGGCCGCCGGACAGGGCAGAGCCCGGGCTGGGTCAGATCCTCCCCTCTCCCTGCAGCAAGCGGACCACAGGGCACCAGCCCGGCACCAGCCCCTGCGCCCGGGTCCGAAAGAGGAAGGTGTCCCACATCCTCGCCACGCCCACCCCAGCCCCACCCCAGGCTGCCCACAGTCAGGCTGCCCACAGTCAGGCTGCAAGGTTAGCCAAGGCTGCGGCCGGCTCAACCTTCCCGTGGGGCCCTGAGCAGCCGCGCGGTCCCACGGTGGCCGGGGCCAGTCAAGCTGGTTCCACTCTGTCGCCCGGGCCGGCTCCCAGTCAGGCGGCCTGCGTCTCTGCTCCCAAAGTGCAGGCTTGGTTGTGGGGATGTGGAGGCAGCTGGCCCAGGACGAAGCGCCCAATGGCTTCTGGCCTGACCTGACCCACGGCTCTCACGTGCGCGCAGTAGGGACCCTGGCAGTCGGGGCTCCCTGTGGTGTCCCGAAATTCACACACACACGCATGCACACACACACACACCCACACGTACACACACGCACGCACGCACACACTCTCCATTCTGACCCCAAGTGGCTGCGTCTCGGTCTCCGCGGTGAGAGGCAGGGTCCGGGGAGGGCCCAGCGTTGCCGACAGGCGGAGGCTCACCTAGATGTCCCTTTGATGCCAGAACAGAGGCCCCGCATGTGCTCCAGGGGAAGCAGAGAGGGGTGGGTGGTGAGCTCCCTCTGGAACCCTCTGTGGCTCCCTGCTCCTGGGGCGGCTGCTGCTGCTGCTGCGGGATGTCCTGCTGGCCTTCCTCTCCCACCCTGGGCAGCCACGCCGGGCACAGCACAGGCATGGCCAGCAGGGGGCGCAGTCGCCCCTCTGAACTCACCAGGGGGCTTTCCCCATCATCCATCCCCTGGGACCCCGGCTGCCGCCTCCCTGGAGGCAGACCCTGAGGCCAAAATACCACCGAGGCGGCTGGCACTGCTGGGACGCAGAGGAGGGGTCCCAGCCTGCTCCTGGGAAGACCAAGACCCCGTCCCGGTGCCCGCTTCGGCAGCACACGTACTAAAATTGGAACGATACAGGGCACGTTAGCATGGCCCCTGCGCAAGGATGACACGCAAATTTGTGAAGTGTTCCTTTTTTTTTTTTTTTTTAAGACCACATTCCATGACCTTCCGCAGACACCACACCCCCCCCCCCCCCCCCGCAACACAACCACCCTTGGCAGCTCCCTCCCCTGCAGACCCCCAATGGCCTCTAGCCCTTCTTCCCTTTAGGAAGCCTGGAAATTCCCCCTTCTTCCCTTCCATTCACACCTCCGGAGCTCAGCGTAGCCGGTAGCCATGGGGCCTGCCAGGAGCATTTATTGAGTGCCTGCTGTATGCCAGGGGCCTCGGCCCCTCTGCAGAGCGAGGCAGGCTGGGGCATCCCAGGCAGAGGACACGGCAGAGGCGGGGCTGGGTGTGCCGGCGGCCCCCCCACTCACTACTCGGCCGTGGTGGGGCCCCGGCAGAAGTTTCGGTTGTAGAAGTGGTGGTTGTCCCTGGTCAGGGCCACGCCCAGCTGGGCCCAGAAGCTGCTCTGGCCGCTGGGCTGGTGGGGCCAGAGGAGGACGCTCTGGCGGCAGAGGCGCTGGCGGAGCCGCACGTAGCGGGAGCGGTGGGCGTTGGGGCTCAGGATGGCCAGCACCACCACGTCCTTGCGGTCCTCCAGCAGGCGCTGCTGGGCCAGCAGGAAGCTGGCGCGCAGGAGGCCGCTGACGTGGTCCGTGTGGGCCAGCACGAACAGCGTCTTGCGGCTGCTGTAGACCGAGGCCCACAGGTTCTCGAAGAGCGTCTTGCCGGGCAGCCAGTCCCGGTCCTCCAGGCACAGGCGCAGCGCCCGGCGCCCGCGGCGCTCCTCCAGCCGCACCCGCAGCTCGTTGTACACCCAGTCGGCCACGGCGGCGTGCGTCTTGTCGAAGACCACGAAGGCGTCGTAGGACAGGGCATCCGCGCCCCGCCGGTGCCCGCGCCGGGGCAGCCAGGCCAGGCCCAGGTAGAAGCAGTACCAGAGGTCCCAGCCGCACAGGTGCTGCAGCAGCGGCACGGCCACGCCCAGCGCCACCACCAGCAGCGAGAGGCCGAAGCAGTCCCAGGACAGGGCCTCGTCCAGGCAGAGGCGCAGGTCCTGCGCGAAGATGCTGCGGCCCTGCAGCTGGCCCGGGCTGCCGCACTTGACCTGGCTGGCCAGCCCGGGCACGGCCGCCTGCACCTGCAACAGGAAGTCCACGAAGGCCGCCCCGCAGGCGCAGTGCAGGGGGTTGGCGCTCACATCCAGGGACGTCAGGGCGGCCGCCACCTGGGAGCCAAACCAGGAGGGGTCCAGCGTCCGGAGGGCGTTGTGGCTGAGGTTGAGCTCTCGCAGCCCCGTGGCCAGAGCGAAGAAGCCGAGGGCCACGAAGCTGATGCGGTTGCGGCTGACGTCCAGCCTCCGGAGCCGGGTCTCCGCGGGGAGGCTGCCGTTGGTCAGGGCCTTCAGCTGGTTCCCCGCCAGGTCCAAGCTCTCCAGCCGGGGCAGGAGGGTCAGGCTGCTCCAGTTGAAGAAGGCCAAGTAGTTGTCCTGGAGCCTCAGCCGCTGCAGGCTCCGGGGGAGGCAGCCCAGGTTGTGCGGCAGGACGGCGTGCAGGTGGTTCCGGGACAGGTCCAGGCTGACCAGCTGGCTCAGGCCCTGGAAGAAGTGGAGGTAGAGGTCTCCCTCGTTCCACATGCGGTGCAGGGCGTTGCCGCTGAAGTCCAGAGCTAGGAGCGAGGTGCTGCAGAGCTCCGGGGACACGCGGCTGTGGATGGCGTTGTGCGCCAGGCTGAGGTAGCGCAGGCCGGGCAGCTGTGCCACGAAGCTGAGGTTGTGGCCCATGCCCTGCATGCTGAAGGGCTGGCTGTTGTAGCTGAGGTCCAGGGCGCGCAGGCGCGGCAGCTCCGTGAACGAGCGGCCGTGGTACAGGTCCAGCTTGTTGTAGGACAGGTCCAGCACCTGCAGGCTGGTCAACAGCGTGAACTGGGAGCCGTTGACCTGGGAGATGCTGTTGTAGCTCAGGCGTAGGCACTGGAGGCGCGACAGCCCGGCGAACATCTCCGGCTCGATCGTCACCAGGTTGTTCCGCGACAGGTCCAAGGTGAAGGTGAGGTTCTTGCAGCTTAGCTTGAAGTCCTCGGAGCCGGGGGTGTCCCCGGGACCCGGCGCGGGGTTCCCCGGGGGCCGCCAGCCTGCCTCCCCGGCATCTGCCTCCCCCGTGGAGGCCTTCAGGCCCAGGGTCCCGCTGATTCGGTTGTTGGACAGGTCGACCAGGCGCAGGCCGGGGAAGGCCTGGAAGACGCTGAGCTGGGCCCGGCTGATGAAGTTCATCTGGAGTCGGAGGCTCTGCAGGGCGGGCAGGCCGGCCAGCGGCCGGAGCGTGTATTCGCTGAGCTCGCGGAAGAAGATGCCGGTCATGTCCAGGTGCTCCAGGGCGCGCAGCCCCCCGAAGGAGCGCGCCAGCCGCAGGTGGGCGTAGGACACCCCCTTGTGGTAGTTGAAGGACAGGTTGAGTTTGCGCAGCCTCCCCAGTCCCCGGAAGGCTGTGGTGTTGGTGATGCTTTCGTACAGGAAGTTCTCGCTCAGGTCCAGCGTGGAGAGGTTGTCCAGGCCCCGGAACCAGCGGTCGTCCAGGCTGTAGAGGGAACTGTCGCTCAGCACCAGGCCCTCCAGGCGGCTCAGGTTGCTGAAGGTGTCGGGGTGCAGCTTGGGGAAGCCCGGGGGGCACTCCACGCAGGGGTTGCGGGCGTGGTCGCAGCGGCGGCAGTTCCCGCCCACGTCCAGCACCCGCAGGGCCGTGAAGTTGGCCAGGTCCGCGGGCCCCAGGGAGACGATGCGGTTGTAGGACAGCAGCAGGGTGTGCAGGCCGGGGGGCAGGCCGCGGGGCACCGCCGTGAGGTTGTTGTACTTGAGCGACAGGTGGGTGAGGTTGCGCAGGCCGAGGAGGGCGCCCGGGGCCACCTGCACAGCCCGGCCGCAGGGGTTCTCGTAGTAGCAGTTGCCATCCATGAACAGGTGGCTCAGGGCGTGCAGGCCGCGGAAGCTGGCGGCGTCGATGACCAGGATGTTGGTGCGGCTCAGGGCCAGGGTCCGGAGGGCGCGGGGCAGGGCGGGCACAGTGGTGATGTTGTTGTAGCTCAGGTTCAGCTCCTCCAGGGTGGGCACGGCCAGGAAGGTGCGGGGCTCGATGGTCATGTGGCAGGCCCAGTGCATGATGCTGAGGCTGCTGGGCGGGCAGTTCCACTTGAGGTCGAGCGTCCGCAGGCTGGACAGGTGCGCGAAGTCCGCGTTGTGCAGGTGGCGGATGCGGTTGCAGCGCAGGGAGAGGCTCGTGACGTTGCCCCGGGGCGAGGACGCGGAGAAGTGGGGCACGGACGTCAGGAAGAGCCACTCGCAGTTGATGTGGTTGGGGGCCTGGACCTCACAGGGCAGGAAGGCGGGCAGGGCGCCCTGGGCCAGGGCCAGGGCCAGCACCTGGGCCTGAACCAGGAGGGACAGGGGCAGCAGGGCACCGTGGCCAGGGCCCTGTGGAGGGGGGGCAGGGGGCGTGAGTACCAGCCCAGCTTCACCTCCCCACCCAGGTCACGGAGTCCCCCCCCAGGGAGGCTCCCGCCTCTCTGCCCACCCGCCTCCCGCCTCCAAGGCTTGGGGTACCTGGACTTGGGTCGGGGACTCAGCCGTTGACTCAGAACTGCTTCTGAGACCCAGAACCCAGACTCATGGTCCAGACTTTCACTCAGAACCAAACCCCAGCTGCACAAGAGCCAGCAGGTGCCCACAGACCCCAGGCTCCGCCCCCCCCTCCCTCCGTCCTCAGCCCATTTCTCTTCTCTCCTGAGCAAGGAGCCCCCTCCCCCCTCCACCCGCTGCTCCCTACCCCCTCCCCCTCCCTTTGGCCAAGACCCAGGCAGGAATGAGGGTCTCTCGCTGGGGTCCAGGCCAGGGACCATCCAGGGCCTGGGCACCGGCGGGCACTGCCCAGCTCTTTCCCCTCGGCCCAGGAGCCCTGGACCTGCTGCGGGTCGGAGCCAGGCCTGGGCGCTCAGCTTTGCCTTAGCCCCCGGGCCACATGGAGCGAGCCCTCGGCCTCAGCCTCCTCGTCTGCGCAATGGGTTGGGGCTTTCTGCTCAGAGATGGGCTCTGCTCTGATGTCTTTGGGGCCCAGGACGTGCCCCGGGCCATGTGGGTGACAGCGCGTCCCCTACTGTCTGTAGCTGCCAAGCCCACCTCTCTCCCCACCCGTCCCCCATCCCTGGTCCCCGCTGCCCCCTCCCCGGGGGTGCTGAGGGTGGCGGTCCTACCATGACAAGGAGAGGGGGCTTGTCCAGAGGGTCTCGCTTAGCCGGTCCCTTCCCGCTGAGACTGCTGCCAGCAGAGGAAGTGAGACTTTCACAACCTCTAGCCCCCTCCCTGCCATGGGGGGGGGGCGTGCAATGAGTCAGGCCATTTGCATAGGCAGATGGCAGCCAGGAGGCCTGCTCCTTCCTCTTTCGCTCCCCTCCCTCGCCCCAGCCTGTCCCCCCGAGGCCACCCGTCTGTCCTGGGCCTCACACCTGTCTCCTGGGGACCCTGGGAGACACGGGGGCCCAAGCCCAGGCGATGCTCACCGAGGAACTGGCACCGGGGGCAGTGCCAGACTCAGCGGGCATGCCGACACCGGCCGGGGCCTCCCCTCTCACCCTCACGCCCCACAGGCGGCACACAGGCCAGCGCCTCCTCCCCGCACCTGCCCTTCCTGGCCCGGTGGCCCCGTCCCCAGAGCTATTGGGAGCTGAGCCTCCCCCGGCTGCACCTGCACCCCGCAGCCTGCTACTCCCCTAGGAGCAGGGCCTCCCGGCTGTGTTCCCCACATCCTGGTGCTGGTCAGAGCACAAGCCCCACGGCCGGGCCACTGGACCGCCTGGCGCGGCCTCCCAACGGGCTCCTCCACGCTCCTCGGGCCCGAGCCTCCGGGGCCCCAGCCCCTCAGCAAGGCCCTTGGGCTCCAGTTTCAGGTCCTCCGGCACCTGCCAGTCCCCCGCCATCTCTCGCCTAGACCAACGCCCTCGGGCCCTCCTCACGGGTGGCCGGCTTCTGTGCTCACACCCACGCCCACGCCTGTTCCCATGGGCCGCAAGTCACAGGAGGTCCCCCCCACCCCCTGCGACCCTTTCTGGAGCCAAAGCCACACCCACATAATGGCCAAGGCCCCGTAGGACCTGCCTCCCTGACCAGTCCCTACCACCCCAGCCTCCCCGTGCTGGCCTGGGCACACCTGCCACCACACCGGCCTGGACACACCTGGGCACGCTCCCGCCACACCGGCCTGGACACACCTGGGCACACTCCCGCCACACCGGCCTGGACACATGTGGGCACGTGCCCGCCACACCGGCCTGGACACACGTGGGCACGCGCCCGCCACACCGGCCTGGACACACCTGGACACGCTCCCGCCCGGGGCCTGTGAGCGTCCGGTTCCCTCTGCCTGGAAGCTCTCTTCTCGCAGATCCTCCGTCACCTCCCTCACGTCTTACTCACCCGTGGGCCTCTCAGTGGGGCCTCCCTTGTCTTTTGTCTAAACCTTCATCCTGGGCCGAGCCCCTTTTCTGGCTGTTTTCCTTTTTGTAAGTTTTTACCAATTAACATGCCATTTCCTTGCTTTTGCGTCGTCTATTACATAGTCTGGCACGTCGGACCTTTTCTGTCTGTATCCCAGGGCCCACCCGGTGCCCAGCACACAGTAGGTGCTCTGCTGGCTGTCCCGCCCTCAGCTGGACAGAGAGGTTCTGAGTGATGATGAGTGGACAACGCAAAGGGCTTCTGCTGGGGGAGGCAGGGCTAGGCCACCTCTGCAGGGATGGGTCAGACCTGAGCCCTCGCCCAGGCTGTGCCCACAGAGCAAGGACAGTGCCAGGTCAGTGGCTGAACCCGCCATCGACCCGGGTCCTCACCCCTGCACCCCCCGCTGAGCCCCCAGCCCCAGGGAACCTCTCCTGGGGCCCCTGGGACCAAACACCCAGGCCCTCTCCCCTCCCAGCAGCCACCGTCTGCCTTGGGGGCAGAACCCAGGTCCCCGAGGTGCCTGTGAGCTGCCAGGGAAGCCCATGCGTGCGTGCACACACACCAACTGGACACTGCAAGATTTCAGACGCCCAGGCACACCCACCAGAGCCCAGCCCCACCGAGGCCGGGAAGCCCAG
Organism: Ia io; assembly: GCA_025583905.1. Taxonomy (NCBI): domain Eukaryota; kingdom Metazoa; phylum Chordata; class Mammalia; order Chiroptera; family Vespertilionidae; genus Ia; species Ia io. The sequence goes on along the minus strand of JAJQQW010000018.1, from coordinate 57,712,902 downwards.
TGGGCAGAGCTTCCCGGTGGGGCAGGCCGCGGAATGCCCCCAGGGAGCCCCCCGTCCCACTGCCCGCCTGTGAGTTTATCCCACAAGAAAGGGGGCAGGCGTAGGTACGGGTTTGAGAGGAACGGGCCCTGCACCACCAGGAAGGGGAAGTGGCTATAATTAGAGCTGTCCTTCCAGGCAGAGGCAGAGGAAGCCGGATCGTCGGAAGCAGACGCTCCGCCTCGGGCTCCGGGGGGGAGGAAGGGGCCGCTGGGAACAGGTGGATTCTCCCCCGAGGCCTCCGGGCGCCAGCCCTGCCCACGCCCGGCTTTAGCCCTGGATGCACTCCCCGCGTGTAAGACCTGCAGGAGAGTGCATGTATGTCGTTTAAAGCCAGTAAGTTTGGCCTGACAGGTGTGGCTCAGGGGTTGAGCGTCGACCTGTGAACCAGGAGGTCACGGTTTGATTCCCAGTCAGGGCACATGCCCGGGTTGCAGGCTCCATCCCCAGTGGGGGGCGTGCAGGAGGCAGCCGATCCATGATTCTCTCTCATCGCTGATGTTTCAATCTCTCTTTCCCTCTTCCTTTCTCTCTGAAATCAACAAAAATATACAAAGCCAGTGCGTTTGGGGAACTTAGAGCAGCCAGAAGAAACCCACACACCGGCCCCCCCCGCCCCCCCCCATCACAGGGAGGTGCCGCCTTCCGCACTGAGCCCCCGGCCACACACAGACCCCTCTGAGGCGGCGTCCTCGCACCCACAGACACAGTCTCTCCTGACACCTCCCACGTGAGGGAGGGGCCGTCACACGCACGGGGCCTCCCAATGCCCAGGGCCAGCGGGGAACCCTCGGGCCAGACTCCGGTGTTGATTTAAAAATACTTTATTCTTTAAAAAATACAGCATTCAACCATCTCATCTGCTGTGACCCCCTGCCCGGCCCCGACGGACCCCACCCCTTGTGGCCAAAGGATTCTGGGCTGTGCTGGGACCCTGGTCTCAGTTCCCTTGGGGACCAAGTTCATGCCAGGCCCTGGAGACAGCCACGCAGGGCCCCTGACACGCAGGCACACAGATGAGGGGCAGGGAGGGCAAGGGGGAGGGTCGTGAACGCCAGCCCAGTGGCTCCTGGAAGCGGCAAGCGTGGTCCGTCACCAGCCCTCCCGCCCCAGAGGCGGCCCTGCCCCAGAGGCCGGACAGGGAGGGAGGGCGGTGGCGAGGAGCGGGCGGCGGGCAGCCCCACAGTCCACCGGCCGGCGCGGCTCGGTCCGCCTCTAGCTGTCATCCCCGTTCTCACCGGCCGGCGCGGCTCAGTCCGCCTCTAGCTGTCATCCCCGTTCTCACCGGGGCCGCGGATGAGACGCTTGTGGCCGCGCTTGCCGCCGGGGCCCTTGGGCTTGGCGAAGGCCTGCTTGAAGGCGTGCTGCTTGGGGTGCACCTCGTCGTACAGGAAGTCGGCCGTCAGCTCGGCCCCGTCACCGATCTCAATCTGGGAGGGGCAAGCCGTGTCACCCACCGGTGCGGGGCCCAGACTCCCCACCCCCACTCCTGGGGCACCCCCTTCTCTCTCACACTCCAGCCTGGGGTCTCCTCCCCGACCCCCACCTGGACGGCCACCTCCAGGAACATGGAGCCTGGGGCCGGCTGCCCCGCACACCCTGGTCACCCTGCCTTCCGGGCCCGGGGCAGGAGACCCGGAGCCAGGGCTCGGGCCCGCCCAGGCCATCAGTCAGCGGGGCAGCCCTGGACCGGGCCTCCGTTTCCCCCCAAGAGGCAGCAGTGGCCCTGCCCCTCCACCGTCTCGGGACCCCAGGCCCCGGAGGAGGCGGGAGACGGCCTCGGGGGGACACGCACACCCACCTTCTTGGCGATCTCCAGCCGGAAGTCCTGCTCCACGGAGTCGAGAAGGCGGCTCTTGCAGCTGGAGTAGAGCATGCGCTCCCGGATGCTGCACTTGTACCCCGGCATCGAGTAGATGAACACTGTGGGGAGCGGGGCGAGAGCGGGGTGAGCGGGCGGGCCCCCCGCGGCAGCCCGGGCCTGCTCCCGCCCCGCCCCGCCCCACCCTGCCCGGGGCCCCGTGCCACTCACCCACAGACTCGAGCGGGTCGCCCTCGTGGGTGTGCCTGTAGAGGAAGAAGTGGTAGCGGGCGGCCTCTCGGGGCACGCGTGAGGGCAGCTGGGCCACGTCCGTGGGCTCCGTGTGCACCAGCTCGATCGTCTCCCGCTCCAAGTCCAGCTTCTGCCGAGGGCAGGGGGTGCGAGGGCGTCGGGTGAGGCAGTGCCCAGGCCCACCCGCCATGGAGGTCCCGGCCCCAACTCCCCTGGGAAAGCTCTGCTGGGAGAGGTCCCCCCGGGGCCACGGACAGGACCAGCCCAGCCTCAGGCGCCAGGCCGCTGGGGGCCAGGTCTTGGAGAGGAGGGGCCACTCGGCACCAGAGGGGGCAGCCTGGACCACAGGGGCCGAGGGCCTGCCTGCAGGTGGGGGTCGGGGGGAGTCTGGGACAGGAAGGGGCTGAGAGCTAAGGAGTTAGCGGAACCCAGTGTGTACAGTGTGCGGGCGGAGAGAGGCGGGGACTGTCACAGGCCCCCTGCCCATGAGCAGGGACAGGGCAGGGGACAGAGCGCATCCATGACACACGGCAGCTGCACCCAAATGGGAGCAGGAAGGGGCGGGGGCGGAGGCGGGGAGGTGTTCCCGCCGGCACACGGGTGAGCTGCGTGGACAGGCTGGGGATGCGGGTGTGCACGCTTGCACACTTGTGAGGGAGGCGGGGTTGAGGTGGGGGCTGAGCGTCGCGGTCCGGGCGGGGCGCACCCACCAGCTGGATGTAGTTGATCGTCTTCTGCCGGAGCTGCTGCAGCGCCCGCTGGGCCTCGGGCTGCAGGGGGAAGGCGAGGCCCTGCAGCGTCTGGTGCTTGCTCTCCACGCTGATCTCTGTCTTCACCTGGGGCAGCGATCAGTGAGCGAGGCCTCCCCTGCCGGACCTGACCGCGGCCAGCCGGGGAGCACAGGTCCCGCCCCCCCGCCCAGCACCCCCACCTCGTTGATGCGGATCTGCTGCAGCTCCCTCTCGGCCGAGGTCAGCGGGGCGGGCGCCGCGCAGGAGGACAGGTGCTTCTGGTAGCCGGCCAAGGAGAGGTCGTCCTGCCGGGTGCAGAGGCATGAACGGGCGCCTCGGGCGGGCTGCCGGGAGCCCTTGAGCACCCAGCTGGCAGCCCGGGACCGCAGCCCTCCCCACCCATGCCCCAGCCTGGTGCCCACTCGCTCTGTGACCCTGAACCCGTCCCGTCCTCTGAGGCCTGTGACCCCGGCTCGGAGGGTCCAGCTGGAGGCGTTACCTTCGCGGTCCCGAAGAGCTCGTCCTTGACGTGGCCGCCCCCAAACTCCTTCTTCACCGTGGCCCGGGTGGCCGCGTACAGCATCTTCAGCCGCACCTGAGTGACGGGGGACAAGCCGTGAGACCCTCCAGGCAGGGCGGTCTCTCCTGCAGGCAGGGCCTTGGGGCGGGGCAGGTCACCGCCTGGTGCCCACACCCCCGGCAGAGGGCGCCGTGCGGAGGCGAGGCTGCAGTGGGGCGGCTCGGACAGCAGGGGGAGCCCTTGCCCAGCCCATCCTCTGACTCGCAGACCAGGAGGGCTGCAGGCGAGCAGGACCTTGTCCCTTCAGCTGCTCTGGAGCAGGTCCCGACGTTCCCCCCAACCCCTAAGGATCGGCCTCGTCTCGCTCAGCCCCAGGGTCCCCTTCCCCCGATCTCGGGACTGGGCAGGGCACCGGGACTCACGGGGGAGTTGTCAGGCGACCAGGCGAGGAAGAGCCACTCGAAGCCCTGGGCGTTCCTGGAGTCCAGGCGGTAGAGCAGGTAGCAGGGCTGCTGGGCGTCCAGGAGCGGCAGCACCGCCCGGTCGTAGTCCTGCTCCCAGCTGCCCACTGGCTCCCGGGACGCACCCAGCGTGAGCTGCTCTGGGGGCAGAGGCAGGGTGAGCCCGAGTCCCACCCCCACCCCCACCCCCTGGACCTCCCGCCTCTGGCCACCCTCCCCACCTTCCCTGGAGCCCCCAGTCCCTGAAGGGCGAGGCTGTGACCGAAGTACGAGTGAGTGGGTGAGTGGGTGACAAAGCTGCCACTAGGGTCTGCTCCCTCCGCACACGCACGGAGACAGCCACGGTGATGCCGCACAGGACTGGGCGCAATCACATGAAGACACGCAGATGCGTGCCCTCCGCCGCCAGCAGTGGGGCCCTCATGGCCACCAGCTCGCTGCTCCGTATGCGCCCCCAACCCCCGCACAGCCTCTCAGAGCAGATGTGCTCGGGGGGCTCACAGCTGCAGCCACGGGGCAAGGAGACAATCACGCCCGGGCCAGGGGTCCTGGCACCTGCTACCAGGCCCCTGATGGGGGCAAGGGCCCCAACATGCTAGGCCCAGCAGCCCAGCCACCTCTCTGCCGGCCTCGGCCGCCTCGCCTGCCCTCCCACAACTCGGAGGGGGTCCGGGGCTGAAGCCAGGGCCGCAGGCTGAGTCGGCCGGCAGCGCTGTCAGCACTCTTCAATAGGCTGCCCCGTCTTCACCCCGGGAAGTTGTATGTTGGAAGTGGAATTCCTGGTTTCTCTAGAAAACCCAGGAGCGGGGCCACACTCAGGTGGAGATGGCAGTGGCTGCCCGTCAGAGGGCCTGGACCCTCCAGGCACGTCCAGCTGCCCACCACTGCATGCAGGACTGGGCGGCACGTGCCCCCCCGAGTCCTCCAGCTCAGACCTGGGGGGACGTCCCGTCTGGGCAGACCCTGCTTGGAGCCCATTCAATGCATGAAAAGCCATCGGGGCACCAAGCCCGTTCGGGGAGCCCCCTGAAGGGCCCGCGACTGCAGGGCCAGGAGGACCTGGGGGGGCGGCAGCCCAGTCCCAGCCCCAGAGTCTTACCCTCGTCTCCGGGGACAGCCCCTCGGCACAAACGAATGGGGAGAGGAGGAGAGGAGTCCTCTATTCCGGCCCCACAAGCGTCATCTGCTCCTCTGCCTCCTCAAACCCTCCCCACCTCCCGCCTCAGCTCAAACTCTCCCCCACCCCCCGCATAAGCGCATGTCCCCAGGTCCAGGCCAAGGCCCAGCCACGCCCAGAATTCACCCATCTGGATCTCAGAGTCCTTCTCCCCTCTGTGGGGCACTTTTTGGGGCTTCTCGGTAGGACTCCCCCTGGCCAGCAGCCACGCCAGTCTAGGCCTGCCAGCCACCGACAGAGGTGAGTGGCACTGGCCACATGGGGCAGGGCCCGGCCTGGCTTATTCCCTGCCCCCTGCCCAGCCCATTTCTCCCTACACAGCCTGTGTGTGTGTGTGTGTGTGTGTGTGTGTGTGTGTGTGTGTGTGTGTGTGAGGCGGGGGGTGGGGGGCGGGCCGCTGGGCAGGACCCCAGGGCCAGGCCCGCTTGCTACCCCAGCTTCAGTTTCCTGCTGTTTAACAGGAAACAGAAATGACCACGCCACCTCCAGCGCTTTCTACAGGCGCCTCCCGTTCCCAGAGGGGGAAACCGAGGCCCTGCGTGGGCTGGAGGTCCGTGTTCCCACCTCCCAGAGAAGGGCGAGTTCAGCACCCAGCCTCCGTCCCGCTCCCAGGGGCACTCACCGTCCTCAATGACGACTTTGATGAGCCGCACGGAGCCGGCCCGCGCCTTGGCGAAGAACTCCCTCAGCTGCTCGGTGGCTACAAGCACAAGAAACATGGTGGGGATGAGCGGCGGTGGGCAGGGTGAGCGGCGGTGGGCAGGGTGAGCGGGTGAGCAGGGACACGGCAGGGACGCGGTCGGGCCTGCTCTGTTCTGCGGGGTCTGGTGGCTGAGCGGGGAGCTGGGTTAAATACAGCCCCCCATGTGACCGGGAACCTGAGATGGCTGAACATAAGCTCCCAAATTTAGCCAGCAGAGGTGGCGGGTGAGTGGCCGCCTGGCTGCAGGCGCTCTGGTGACAGGGCAGCGGGGACGGGACAGCCCGTCGAGGAGGGGGTGGGCTCTGGGCAGGCCAGGCCGGTGGGAGGAAGGCCAGCGCCGAGCTGGACAGGGAGACACTCAGTCCTGTCATAACCACAGACAGAAACACGTGAACAGTTCCCCGATGACCACTATGCCCACTGACACACACGTGTGTACATGCACACACACGCGCATATTGCATGTGGCAACAAACAGGTTCATACTCAGCCCAGCATGTGTGAACGTAACACGTCAACACGTGCAGGTGACAGAGGAGTGTGAATGCCAACACCCCGTCCACGAGCACACGCTCAGCTGGTCTAACACAAATGGACACTCGCGTTGAGACACACGCACACCCCCAGCCACCATGCCCGGTTCTAACACACACACACACACACACACGAATGGCAGACGCAGAGCTTGGCAAACGCATGTTTGCAGGCAAAGGATGTATAAAGGTTACACAGAAACACAGGCATGCGCAGACACAGGGGGCAACAAGCTCCCGCCCCCCAGGCAGTCCGGAAGGCTTCATGGAGGAGGAGTGACTCTCAGGAACTCCCCAAAACAGACCTTGGACCACAGAGCTGGGAGGTGACAGCCAATGACTAGGGACCCGAGTGCAGAGGTGAGGACCGTGGTCGGAGCTAGGGAACACGGGACGTCACAGACCCACTGTGGTTCAGGGAGAAACCCCGGTCCACGTGGGAAGGGCCGACCTGGTCTCTGGGCGCACAGGCCCAGCCAGCATGACCTTAAGGCTTCCCAGAGGTCAGGAGGATCCTGCAGGAACACCGCTGGAGGGCTGAGGTCAGAGAGTATTTATAGGGCCCGCAGCTCGGGGGCCGGGGGGGCCTTTAGGAAACACACGCTGGTCACGTCCTCAGGCGCCCCTCACGCAGGGCGGCCTGAGCCTGAGGCCCGGGCTGGGCACCACCCTCCCAGGCCGCCGGGTGGGCAGGTCCCAGCTGAGCCCGCGCCTCCTTGGTGCTTGGGGCAGCCCCACGGGCCGGGCAGAGCTGCCCACCTGCAGGGCCTGAGCAGGTCTCTGGTGAGGACCTGGCCTCTGGGGCGCCACCTTCCCCATCGCTGTACGTGACCCCTGACCTCACTGACCCTCACACGCTTCCCTATGTGGGGCTCACCCCCACAGGCGGAGGCCCGTGGTGAGGAGGAAGCGGGGACGGTGCTCCGTGAGGGGCTTCCACTGATGACACACTCATTGTCTAGTGACCGCCGGCCGCTGTGCGGGGCGCCCGCTGCCTGCTCGGACCTGCGAGGGAAGGCCAGGGAGCAGCTCTCCCACAGGGGAGGCTGACGCGCCCCTCCTCCTGTTACCAGGGCAGTGACACCCCAGAAGGGGAAGAGACAACCCCCCCCCCCCCCGCCTCCTCAGCCGCCATCAATAATCCAGAGGCCGGGCCTGGGACACCTGAGCCTCTCATCAAAGATTCATGCCCCCTGCCCCGCCCCCTGCCTACCCACCCCCCACCTGGGAGCCTCAGGTTACAGGTCCCTCCCTGCCCTGCTCTGAGGTCAGCAGATTCACACCTGACCGGGGAAGGGCCAACTTTCTTCCCACTCCCCGGGCTGCCGGCAGTGAGGGGTGGGCTGCTCACAGGCAGGAGGAAACGAGAGAGTGAGTGGGGCCCCCGACCACAGGACTGTCAGCCTGGAGCTCACAGGAGGAACCCTCGCTTCCGATTCCCGCCCCCCCCCCCCCCCCGCCTCCATTGGGGCAGCAGCAATGACCAGGCAAAGGGGAAGGAAGGGACAGCAGGCAACTGTTCTCTCCTGTGGGGCTGAGTCACCGGAGGCTGGCCAATGCCTCCCTGGGAGAGGCTGGCCCACCGGGGGCGGGAGGGGGGGACGGGAGAGGGGGGGAGGCTGGCCCTGACCCAGGCCCGGGCCTGCTGTCCTGTGGGACGGGGCCAGGGAAGCCCTCAGGGCTGTCTGGCCAGCAAGTGGCCACAACCACAAGCCGAGATCTAGGCAGGCGGTCAGGCTGGTCGATGGTGGCCCTGCGGGGGGGCGGGGGGAATCCTGGTGTGGTGGGAAGAGTGGCTGAGGGCCAAACCACCAGGCTCCCTGGGCAGACCATCTGGACCTTCTGCACAGGCCAGGCAGCCTCTCGGGCCAGCGGAGGGGGACACTGAGGCCCAGGGAGGGTCAGGACGCCTGGCTCCCGGCCACGGCCTCTCTCAGCCTGTCCAAGGAAGACACGGAGGCCCTTGGGGGAAGGGGGTGATGCTGGTCTGGAGAAGCTTGGGTTTGGGGGAAGCTGGCCTGGAGTCTCCAGGGCCAAGACCCTCCCCCACAAACCCCATACTTGGACCCTCTTCCGTGTTCCCAACCTGGAACTGGAACCATCCAAGTCTGGCCCCAGCAGACGCAGATCAGAGTGGAAAATGGAGGGGACCTGAGGTCAAGGTCAGACCCGCCACGCTCCCATCCCACTCTGAGGGCCCTGTCCCAGGTGTCCCCAGCCTAGCTTGCAGGAGTGTGGGAGGAGCCAAAGGTCAGGGCCCCCTCCTCAAACAGACACAAACCCACACAAGCCATACACAGACACACCCGGTACATGCATCCATGGTAACAAATGCACACTGAGATGCACCCAGATCGTGCACACAGACACCCACAGACGTGTGCACAGTCACGAAACACTGATGTCTACAGATGGTCCCATGTTACTGTGTCCATTCATCCAGCCACTAGTGTATGTGCACCCGGCTGGGCACACACAGGGCTGGCTGTACACACAAGGCAAGTGAACATGCGTGCACACTTCCCCAGATGTGCGCATCCGGGTGCACCCTCCCCCAGAGAGGCACACAGACCCATAGATGGGCACGCACAGGCACATCCACCCCCGTGGGCACACACGACACGGAAACTTCCGCCCCAGCTGGGTACCTACATGCGCACCCACTCCCAACTCTGCACAGGGAGCCCCCTCCCCCCAGATGTGCCACCCCAGGCGACGCGCGGCTGCAAAAGAGAACAGGAAGCTTCCCCGCGCTGGTGCTCGGGAGGAGCCGGGAGCCGGGAGCCGGGAGCCGGGGAGGGGGCGCAGCGGCGGGTGGAGACCCTCTGCCCCCGGCCCGCCCGCCATCGCCCTCACCGTGGATGCCCGTCTGGTGCGCCATGGCTCCGTGCCCTGCTCCGCCCGCGCCCTCGGAGCCCTCGGCTCGGCCCTGGCTCCGCTCCGCTGGCTCAGTCCCGGGGGAGGCGGAGGCGGAGGAGGAGGAGGATGTGGCGGGGCCGCCCAGCTCGCGCTGCTTCCCGGGCGGTGTCGCAGGACCCGCCCCCAGCTAGCCCCGCCCCCAGGGCGCGGCCGGGAGGGGCGGGGGCTCGCGCCGCGCGTGCGCACAGGCCGTTCCCTGTTCCGGGTGGGCGTCGGGCGCGGAGCCGGCGGGCGGGTCCGCGCGCATGCGCGAGCCCGCCTCCGGGGGCGGCGGGGAACGGTCCCGCTCCGTGCGCGTGTGTGCGCGCGTGCGCGAGCCTGTCCGCTCGGGGCCAGCTGGGTTTGCAAGCCGGCGGGGTGCGCAGGTCCCCCCACTGGTGGCCGGGAAAGGGGTCCGCACGTGGATGGGCGTGCGTGTGTTTGCGCGGCATCCCTGGCCCGGAGACCCTGCCTGAGCGCCTCCTGCGGGGACTGGGCACCAACGAGGCGGCCCCGCCCTGCGCTGGGGGCCCACCCGCTGACCTGCCCGGCTGGCGGCCGCGAGCATGTGAGGGGCCGCTAGGAAGACGCGAAGTTGGAGTGGAGACCTGGAGGTCCCCGTCAGAGCCGGCCTTTCCCCGCCGGGGGACCTGCAGGTGCAAAGGCCCGAGGTTGGAGGAGGGCTAGAGCTTGGTGAGCTGAGACACTGCCGGCTCCTAGCCAACGGGTCAGCACCCAGCAGCCTGGCCTCGTCTGGCATCAGCCCCTGGGCGAGTCTAGGACGATCACGGGTCCAACCAGAGCCCATAGTGGTGCCCCGTGAGGGTGGCTGGGCTGCAGCGGGGAACCAGCTTCTTGCCTTTGCTTAACTGTGTCCGTATCTTGTGTTTCAGACACGTGTGACTGAGTCCCCAATTCCGGGGGTGTCGGTTCTTCTCACCTCCATTCTTACAGTCCAGATGGTACAGTGTCTCCCTCCCTCCCCCTCTTGCAAAGAAGCACAGTGCCCAGCAGACATTTTTCCTTTTCTCGATAAAATACAATTCTAGTACAAATGTAAACAAATTTCCCAGCTGGGCATGGCCCAGTGGCTGACATGGACCCAGGAACCAGGAGGTCCCGGTTCGATTCCCGCTCAGGGCACAGGCCCAGGTTGCAGGCTCTATCGCCAGTGTGGGGCGTGCAGGAGGCAGCCGGCCCATGATCCTCTCTCATCATTGATGTGTCTCTCTCTCTCTCCCTCTCCCTCTCTGAAGCCAATCAAAATATATTCATTTAGTTAAAATATATTCATATTAATTAAAAATTCTGGCATATATGCCCCATGGAATTGACACGAAGATTCTTTCCTCTTGCTGAATCCTCTCCACCAGAAGAGGTGATGCCGCACCTGAACGGGGCAGAGCCGGAGTTGAACCCATGTTCTCTGCGCTTAATGTCACAACCCTTGAGCGTCCGGGGATGAAATGAGTTCCAGCCGGAAACGGAAAGTATTAGCTCACCACCCTAAAAAGTCCGGGGGCAAACGCTTCGGGCCTGGCTGGGTCTGGCCATCCACTGTGACCAGTGGCTGGGTCTGGCTGTCCACTGTGACGGGGACTGCTCCTCCCTCGCTGCCCCCCCCCCCAGGGTGGGCTCTGTTCTCAGGAAGCTCCTCCCCCGGGGCCCCTGAGAACCCCACACCAGGAGGTCAGCAGTGACCAAAGCGGTTTTCCTCCCTCTCTCTCTCTCTCTCTCTCCCCCCCCCCCCCCCCGTTTTTTTTAGAAAAAGGCCCAGGACTGAGTCTCCTCTGGCAGCGCAGGGCCCATTGGAGAGGCCACTGTCGCAGGAGGAGACAAGGGCTCTGCCCCGTCATGCGCCTCCCCCCAAAGGGGGAAGGAGAGGGGACCTGAGTGGCGTGAGGTGAAGATCAAGGCCCTCTTCCCAGAACAAGGGTGACAGTGAAATATAGACCCCAGACATGTCCTCTCTGTCACCCGAGAAAAAACAAGTGTCACCCCTAACGCTCCTCCCGCCCACCCCGACGGCGCTTGCTCCAGTGGCTCTGACGTTTGCGGTGAACATTTCTCTCTGGGAAGGCAGTCTCCTCCCGAGGTTCCCCGAGCCCAGCAGGGCGCCGGGCGGTGGCTGAAACACCAAGCCTGCCTCTCGGCCGGAAACAGCATACGGTTTAGGCACGTGAGCGGGGAGAGTAAGAGACCTGATGATGCCCAGTACTTGCCCGCTCAGGAGGGGGTCAAGGAGCCCACCTCTCACCCCTCACAGCCGCCCCGGATGCAGGGCCCTGACCCACCTGTGGGAGGAAGGCCCCCTGGCTGCGCAGCTGCAGAGCCGGGAGTGGAGTTCCCTTTCGCTAGATCCCGGGGTCCCACCCAGGGGCGTCTGGGACAAGTTCCCAGGGGCTGCTGCTCCTCTGCAACCACGTGGCATTTTTTTTCTTTTTTACTTATTGATTTAAAAAAAAAAATACATGTTTATTGATTTCAGAAAGGAAGGGAGAGGGAGAGTGAGATAGAAACATCAACGATGAGAGAGAATCATTGAACGGCTGCTTCCTGCACGCCCCTTACTGGGCGGACAGAGCCCACAACCTGGGCAAGTGCCCTTGACCGGAATTGTACCTGGGACCCTTCAGTCCACAGGCCGATGCTCTATCCACTGAGCCAACCGGCCAGGGCTTATTTATTGACTAGAGAGAGAGAGAGCGCAAGAGAGGGAGAGAGAGAGACAATTTGTCATTGCACTATTCATGCATTCATTGGTTGGTTCTTGTATGTGCCTTGACCGGGGATCAAACCCACAACCTTGGTGTGCAGCATGCTGCTCTCACCAACCGAGCTACGCAGCCGGGGTGGGAACCACATTTTGAGAAGGAGCTTTCCTGCCTTCAGGGACGGTTTTCCGAGTGTATCCAAAGTTGGCGGGCAGCTGCTGAGCGCCAGGGGGTGCCGGGGGGGGGGCAGGGGGGTCCCAGGACTGGCTTAGAGCAGCTGATGTGCAAATTTGCTGAAAGCACCCTTGGAAGTAAGCCTCGAGATGCAGGAAACTCCCAAGAATGTGGCTCTCGAACCTGGGTCCTCTGGCCACCACCTCCCAACCCCTGGCGAGATGGACTCGGGCCACCAGGAATTGGTTAGCAACACTTGCCAGGGGGCTGTTTTTTAAAAAGATACGCAGAGAAGGAGGACCAAGATGGCGGCATAGGGCGGACGCCTGATTGTTGCCTACCACAACAATTTTGAAACTACAACTGGAAAACAGAGCAGACACCATCCAGAACTACCGGAGGGCTGGCTGAGCAGATGCTCTACAACTAGAATAAAAGAGAGGGGGAGCTCTGAGAAAATGGCTGAAGGAATTGCTGAGAGGGAATTGACCAACAGGAATTGGGATCAAGAAGACGAAACCCCGCTGGGTCCCGGGTCCGGGTGAGGCCGCACGCCCCTGGGTCCGGGTGAGGCTGGGAACTGGGTCGGGGTGGGGCTGGGTCCCGGGTCCAGGTGAGGCCACATGCCCCTGGATCCAGGTAAGGCCGCACCCCCCTGGGTCCGGGTGAGGCTGGGTCCCGGGTTCAGGTGAGGCCGCGCACACCTGGGTCCGGGTGAGGCCACGCGCCCCTGGGTCCGGGAGAGGCCACGTGCCCCCGGGTCCGGGTGAGGCCTCACGCCCCTGGGTCCGGGTGAAGCTGGATCCCGGGTCCGGGTGAGGCCGTGTGCCCCTGGATCTGGGTGAGGATGGGTCCCGGGTCCGGGTGAGGCCACACGCACCTGGGTCCAGGTGAGGCCACGTGCCCCCTGGGTCCAGGTGAGGCCACGCGCCCCCTGGGTCCGGGTGAGGCCACATGCCCCTGAGTCTGGGTGAAGCCGTGCCCCTGGGTCCGGCCGAGACCAAACCAGAGGGTGTCGGACCTGCATTACCACCATTTGTCCACCATCCAGAGCTGAGGGGTCAGTACCGACATGTACACATAAGGAACTGGTGGACATTGATATTGGGTCTCAAAAGAACTGTTGGTCCAGAAAGAAACTCACTACAGACTGATTCATTTGCCTGTCAGCATAACTATTATTGCTCGTCTCACATTCAGTTCTTATATCTCTAGTGACACATGATCTCGCTCATCTAGGGGGAATGATGAACAACATGGACTGATGAACAAGAACAGAACCAGAAACAAGGAGGCATCGATTGGACTATCGGGCCTCAGAGGGAGGATAGGGGAGGGTGGGGGGAGGGGGGAGAGATCAACCAAAGGACGTGTGTGCATGCATATGAGCCTAACCAATGGTTAAATTCAACAGGGGGTTGGGGCATCTGTGGGGAGGGGTGTGGGATGGGAATGGGGGGATGAGGACAAATATGTGACACCTAAATCAATAAAGAAATTAAAAAAAAAAGTAAAAAAAAAAAAAAAAAGATACGCAGAAAGAGGTTTGTGCTAAGAGACTGGCCTCATCTGATTACAGGGGCTGACAAGTCCCAATGAGACGGGCCAGGGAGCCAGGACAGGCAGAAAAGGGAAACTGAGACCGACAGCTGGACCAACTAGCCGAGCACTTACAGCAGGTGCAGAAGGTCACCTCCCTAGTGTCACATCGAGGCCTTGGCTGTATTTCAGCTCCAGGCCCAGAAAAGCAGCAACACCCGGTGGGTGAAGCCAAGACCAGCTGCAATGATGAACGACCCCTGTCCTGGTGCTGACCAATCAGTGAAGACCTCAACCCTGAAAGGACACAGCCGGGAAACGGATGACTGTTCTGCTGGGACCGCCCCTAAGATCCGTCTGCAGGAGACAGAGCTCAAGACAAAGTCCCAGGGTGGGCACTCACTCTGGGGCAGCCTTCGCGACTCCGTCTCCCCTCTCGCTCTCCCGCAGGCATGCATCTCCTAACCTCTAAAGGACCACGAGGCTTGCGACCTGGGGAGCACTGGGCAGCGGCAGCTCGTCCCAGGCTAACCCCCTGACCCCGTCCCCAGGCCCCTTGGCTCTGACTTTGCAGAGAGGTAGGGCGGCCGCCTGGGCTCCCCTGATGCCTCTCTATGCTAGGCCCTCCTCGTTCACGGTCCCCAGCCCTCATGAGCGCTCCCTCTCCGTCACCTGGATGTTGTGAAGTCTGTCCTGCAGGAAGTCAGGAACCCACATGCTACGGGCTGGCCGGAGGCAGACCCGCCACAGCCAGGTCCGCTTTCCGCTAACACCACCCACCGTCAGCGAGCTGCCCGTAGCAGGAGGCGCAGGGAAGTGCTGAGGGATTTCCAGTCCAAGCCAAAGGCCGAGAACCGTGTCCCAGGGCAGGAGGAGACGGGAGTCCCCTTTCAGCAGAGCAGATCCGCCCTCCCCTGCTTTTCTGTCCCCCCAGGCCCTCAGTGATAGTGGAGCCTGCATGGGTGAGGGCGTCTTGTTGACTCAGCCCGGCGGCAGGGAGGACCTGGCGGCCACCCATGCTTTCCTGAGGGGGAGCCGGCATCTTGGATGGGACAGGAGATTCGTTTTTGGAAAGGAAAAAAAAAAAAGCTTTTTATTGATTTCAGAGAGGGAGGGAGAAGAAGGGAGAGATAGAAACATCAATGATGAGAGAGAATCATCCATTGACTCCCTTCTGCAGGCCCCCTACTGGGGATCGAACAGTAACCCAGGCATGTGCCCTGTCCAGGAATTGAACCCGTGACCTCCAGGTTCATAGGTTGATGCTCAACCACGGACCCAGGCTGGCCGGGCAAGACAGGAGATTCTTACGCAATTTTGAGAACCATTGGCCCAAGGACCACGGGTCATACCACAGGCAATGAGGTCGGGACCACGTGTTCTGTGAGCTCCCTCAGAACCCGGCCTCCGCCACAGAGGCACTGGTCTGAGGGGCGGAGAGTTGCCGAGAAACCCACCCCTGCACACCAGGCCTTGCTCCCGTCCCGGGAAGCCTGCTGAGGTGGTATAATCCGCGCCCCCGACAGGTGAGGCAGCTGAGACGCAGAGGTTCACTAACTCGCCCAGCTCAGAGGAGCAGCGTCCAGAGCCAGGCCCACAACGTGGACTCCAGGTACCGCTGCCTGCCTGCTGCCAGCTCCGATCACGGGCACTGCAGGCCGGGGTGAGCTCCCCGGGCACCCAGCTCGGATCACGGGCACTGCAGGCCGGGGTCCCCGGGCACCCAGCTCCCGGGCACCAGGCCGGGGTGAGCTCCCCGGGCACCAGCTCGGATCACGGGCACTGCAGGCCGGGGTGAGCTCCCCGGACCCAGCTCGGATCACGGGCACTGCAGGCCGGGGTGAGCTCCCCGGGCACCCAGCTCGGATCACGGGCACTGCAGGCCGGGGTGAGCTCCCCGGACCCAGCTCGGATCACGGGCACTGCAGGCAGGGGTGAGGCTCCCTGGGGACTGGGGCTCCCGACCCCCAGAGCCGAAGCTGGCGCCAGGGGCTGGAGGAAGGAGAGCCGAAGCTGAGCGGTGCCCCTGGGCGCCCAGAGACACCACCAGGCTTTACCCACAACACGCCATCGCCCCCGGCCTGCAGGCGGACAGAGCGCCCCGAGGGGAAGTTCAACCACCCACGTCAAGCATGTCAAACCCGTGGCCGCCGGCCGTTTGACGTGCTTGACCCACGTGAACACTGCACAAGGCCCTAGGAGCTTAATCACAAGGAACAAGAGCCTGTAATGATTGGAATCGAGAGTCTAGGTCAGTGGTCGGCAAACTGCGGCTCGCGAGCCGCATGCGGCTCACGAGCCTCGGTTTGCCGCTCTGTTGACTAATGGGTTTGCCGACCACTGGTCTAGGCACTCTCTGGAAAACAAGAACCCCATGACGGGCACCGTGAGTCCTAACTGAGATGTGAATATGGAAGAGCTCGCCCGGCCAGCGCGGCTCCGTGGTTGAGCATCGACCTATGAACCAGGAGGTCAGAGTTCGACTCCCGGTCAAGGGCACATGCCTGGGTTGCGGGCTTGATCCCCAGTAGGGGGCGTGCAGGAGGCAGCCGCTCAGTGATTCTCTCTCATCCTGATGTTTCTATCTCTCCCTCCTCTCCCTTCCTCTCTGAAATCAATAAAAATACATTTTGAGAAGGATTTAAAAACATGAAAGAGCTTGATGGTGTGGGGAAGACCTGCAGACACCCAATGTCATCATCGTTATCGTCTCTGCGGGCACACGCCGAGGGCACAGCACGGGACCCCAAAGGGCCACGCCGTCACGTCTGCACGCGTGTGGAAACATGCGGACGCTGCTCTTCCTGGACCACGGCTGTTAGAATTTGTCATGTTTAAAAAAAGGCACCATTAGAGAAAGTGAAGCGACAGTGGCCTCTGGTGGACGTGAGCGGGAGTTACAGCCGCTATGGAACCTGCTGGCAGGACCTCGGGCCGAGGAGGGAGGGGAAAGCATGCGTGTGCACTCTCACCTAAAAAGCCCGACTGTGACCTGCCAGTTCCACCCCACACCCCCGTCCCTTTATCAGAGGGCAGGCCCCTCTCAAACCCAGAACCCTCTAATCGGGCACGCGAGCACCTCCGGGCCCCAAGGGTGGATGTGAAACCTCCTCCACGGGACAAGCTGCGAACGATGCCCAGCCGCAGGGAGGCGGGCCCCATGAGGACGCAGCGGTGCCTCTTCCGCTCCCGCAGCACCCAGCTCCTGGAGGGCCAGATGGCTTCGGGGGCCCTGGGCAGCGTGCTGCGCCTGCTCAGCCTCATCAGAGGTTACAGCCCTGCCCTCGCCAATTGGGCTCCGTGGGTAGAGCGTCGGCCCGAGGACTGCAGGGTCCAGGGTTCGAGTCCGGTCAAGAGCAGGTGCCTTGGTGGCAGGCTTGATTCCCAGCCCGGTTGGGGTCCATGCAGGAGGCCACCAATCGATGCATCTCGCTCACGTCAATGTTTCTCCCTCTGTGTCGCTCCCCTTCCCTTCCACTCCCTCTAAAAATCAACGGAAAAGTATCCTCGGGTGAGGATCAACAACAGCAACGAGGCCACGGAGCCACGGGACCCCGCAGCCAGGCCGCCGGTTCCCGCGCCTGTGCTTTGGCATCAGCGGTCCCGCCAGCCTCTGGGATCTCTCCTTCGCCCCGTGGAATTCAGTTCTTTAAAAGGCTCATCGGACAGCGCTGGGCCCCAAGACGCCACAGGGGCAGAATCAGCAACCTTCGAGGTCCCATCCCGTCCCCGAGACGCCCTGGCCTGCTTCCCTGGGCAGTGCCCCCCACATCGAGGGCACGTGCCACCCCCTCTCCCCGTGAGAGGGTAGGGGGAACAACTGCCCTGCTGACCACACAGACGGCTGGTCCGGAACCTGGACCGACCCCAGCAAATGGCAACAGGAACTGAGAGTGAGGCTGGAGGGGGGGGGAGGGGCGGGACAAACCCCTCCAGAGGCACCGCTTGCCGTCTAAAGGGGCCCCCCGTCTAAAAGGGGCCCCTATCTAAAAGGGGCCCCTATCTAAAGGGGCCCCCCGTCTAAAAGGGGGGCCCCCCGTCTAAAAGGGCCCCCCCATCTAAGACGGGCCCCCCATCTAAAAGGGGCCCCCCGTCTAAAGGGGCCCCCCGTCTAAGAGGGGCCCCCCGTCTAAAGGGGCCCCCCATCTAAGAGGGGCCCCCATCTAAGAGGGGCCCCCCGTCTAAAAGGGGCCCCCCCTCTAAAAGGGGCCCCCCCCGTCTAAGAGGGGCCCCCCCATAGGTGCAGGGCAGGCAGTGAAGGCGGCAGAGCGGGGCAGGGCGCAGTATTAGCTGTGAAAAGCTCTGTGCACCTAATGTTATCCTTCCCCTTGAAGACTCCCAGGTCTGTTCCGCAGGCAGCGTGTCCATGTGCGCGTGGAAAGGAGAAACGAAACGACGCCAAAAAAGCGAACCTTTTAATAAAAACGGCTCATAAAAATCCTAGTAAATTTCAAAGAGCAAGGTATGTCTCAGTACATTTATAAAAGAACGTTTGGTCCTTTTACAAAAAGCTCCCTTTTCACGTAAACAATCTCTTATTTACAGTCAGACAGGCACACCGCCGCCAGCGCGAAGCCTATTGCACGTCACAGAGAAGCGCCCGTGTTTCCAGAGGCTCCCAGCTCCCACTCTAGATTGCTTTTCAAAAACCAGATTTACGTTTCTTGGGCATAATAAATAAAAATGCGGCGTGTGTTTCGCTACTTAAAACGACAACCAATACCTTTAAAAGTACTTCTCTGCCTGAGGAGGGGAGGGGTCGGAGGGTCCACAGGAGCTGAACCAGCCTCGCAGCCGTCCAGGGGAGGGGAGCCCTGAGCCTGCCCGCCCGCCGCCCACTCCACAGAAGCCCTGCCTGCGGGGAGGCCGGGCGGCCGATGCGGGATGGGAGGGAAGACGAAGGTTTCAGACAGGCGCCATCAGCACTCAGAGGGACCGCACCTGCCGGGAGCCAGCGTCCGAGAAAGTGCCGGAGCGCCCGGAGGGAAGGAAGGTCGGAAGGTCGGATGCGAGCCTGCGATCAACCAGTAAACTGAGCGGAGGCGAGTGCTCGGGGCAGAGGGGGCATCAGGCTCCGGCCCCCGACTGCCCACCTGCCCCTGCCCCGCAGGCCGGGCCTGTCCCTGGCCACCTGCGGCCCAGCCGTGCGCACACAGAAGCGCCGGGAGCTCCGCCGACCGCGGACCGCGGCCCAGGCAACCGCGCGGGCCTGGCTGCAGACACGTGCTGGGCGACCTGCAGGGAGAGGTGACAATCCGGCCTCTCAGAGGCGGCACCGCTGGCTGGCAGCACTTCCTGTCACCTCTCATTCCAGGAAGTGGGGTTCCCGTCACATCCTCTACCGCGGCGAGGCCGCCCTGAGCCAGGCGGAACCAGAGGCAGCCTTCCCGAAGGTTCTCCCGAACCCTGCTCCTCACGCCCACCAAAGCATCACGTGGACCGCGAGCGGGCAGGGGGCAGCTGTTCCCGGGGTGACGGCCGAGCCAGGGCGCTTGGGGCAAAGCCAGCGAGGGCACCTCCGGCATCGCCCGCTCAGCCTCCTGCCCGCACCGCCCTCAGAACAGCCCGGACCTGCAGGCGCGCCCTGGCTCCAGGGGCAGCCCGTGGACCACTGGCCCGGCCCCGCCGGCACCGGCCCACGGCCACCCGGCACTCAGCTGGGACCGCTGTGCCGTAACCGCCCACCCAGGACGAGCCCGGGGCCCGGACACCAGAGGGTGCGAGACGCACTACAGGACGCGTCTCGGGTCTGTGGAGGCCCGGGGGCCTCTGTGGCACTCGGGCGGGGCCCCTTCCCCGGTGTGAGGAGGAGGGAAGGCCCAGCTGCAGGGCTGTCCCCAAGCTGGAGGGAACCAGGGTGGCAACGAGAGAGAAAACACACGGACGCTCGGGGACCCGCCATCGTCCCCAATGGGTGCTGAGGAGTCAGCTCTACTTATCCCGGGAGAAGGCGCAGGGGAGAGGCGCGGGGGGAGGTGTAGCAGGGAGGTGCAGGGGGAGGCGCAGGGCAGAAGCGCGGGGGGAGGTGCAGCGGGGAGGCGCAGGGGGGAGGCACAGGGGGGAGGCGCAGGGGGGAGGCGCAGGGGGGGAGGCGCAGGGGGGAGGCGCAGGGGGGAGGCGTAGCGGGGAGGCGTAGCGGGGAGGCGCAGGGGGGAGGCACAGGGAGGAGGCGCAGGGGGGAGGCGCAGGGAGGAGGCGTAGCGGGGGAGGCGTAGCGGGGAGGCGCAGGGTGAGGCGCAGGGGGGGAGGCGCAGGGGGGGAGGCGCAGGGGGGAGGACCCGCTCGGCCTGCCTGTGCATCTAACACGGGACATTGGGGTTCTCCGAGTCCATGAGAACATTTAAAATCTGTACGACCCTCCAAGACAACTCTCTATTCAGCAGCGGAGACAAGGCCGGCACAGAACGCTCCGGACCGAGGAGGAGAGGGCAGGACAGAAGCGTTTGGTTCTTCTACTTTAAAACAATTTGCATAGTGAACACTGGGAAGACGGAGGTGACACAGCTATTACTGAGACCCCTTTAAACCGCACAGAGCGGAACGGCACGCCTTTGGGGACAGTGACAGCACTCCGAGGAGGAAGAGCGTCCCTCTGGGGAGGGTGTGGCCGTGGCCTGCGCCGCGCTGGCTCCTCGTTTGAGACGGAGAGGAACGCATCGGAAGCGCGCAGTGCCGGGTGGGCCACGTGATGGGGGGGGCAAGACTCCCACCCTTCCTCTGGGCTCAGGTCCCCCGCGGCCACACGGAAGCAGGTGAGGTTCGCACCCCTCCACGGCGCACAGCAGGTTCGGCCAGGGGCTCTCCTTCTGGCTGGGAACGAGGAGACGAGGAGGAAAAGGAAGAGACGGCGTTTCAGCTCAGGCTCCTCCTCGGGAGCCGAGACCACCAGGTGGAAAGGCCAGGACTGGCCAGGAAGCTGCAGACTCTCCCTAACACCTCCACCCCACCCCACCCTTCCCTGTCCCACCACGTGGCTACACAAAACACGCCTGTTCAAGCCACGGCGGCAGCTGTGACATGCCGCGCGGCCCAAACGAAACCACATAAGGCACTGACCCAGGCTCGGCCGCGGAGCGTCGCTCCAGAGCGGGGCCCGGGCACCTCCCGCCCTGACTCAGTCACTTGGCACGAGACACGGGAAACAAACGAGCACAGTCAGAGCTGAGCATCCTGGGTCCGTGACCACGCGGCAGCACAGGCAGGCTCAGGCGTGTTTCTCTCCCCGAAAGGCACCTGGTTCTGGAGCTACGCAGCCCCTCAGGCAAGTCCCAGTGAAGGTAAGACACATCGGGGTCCCCCTGCTAAGCTCTTGGTGCGATGGCCGCACGGGACCGCTACTCGTCGGCGCAGAACCGGCAACACGGCGAAGGCTCCGGGGGCGCAAACAGGTGGCTGGACGGCTTCTCCCCCCGTGGCCCAAAGTCACGGGCGCCCCGGGAGAGCCCAGTTATCCGACCAGAGAGAAAGGACGACAAAAGGCAGTGAGCAGGGAGGCCCCGGGACCGCAGGCCCTCTGCAGGGGTTCCATCCACAGGCGCCGACGGAGGCGGCAACACTGCGTCCCGGCGAGGGAGGAGACGCTGGTCCGCCGTCCGAGCCACGAAGATCCGTCCACGGTGCTGAGTGGCATCAGCAGGTCCTCCGAGGCCGACTCCTGCGGACCTTCTCAGCTCACATCACACCCGTGAGAAAACAGGGCATTTTATTGAACAGAGAGAAACACTAAGGGAAGCAGGACGCCACTGGATGTGAGCGAGGAGCCGACAGATTCCGGCGGCACGCGGTCGGCCAGACTCCGGCCTCCACCTCACGCAGGGCCGGGCGTGGCCGGTGTGGCCGACGCAGCGCTTTGGTCCGGGCTCCACAGGCCACAGAGCAGTGCCTGTCAGATCAGGCCGACCATCTGGTCAATCTGGCGCATGTAGACGCTCTTCAGGGGCAGCGAGTACCTCCGCTCATCGGGGACGCGGTTGCACTAGAGAGAAATGGGACCGTGGGAATTTCGAGTTAAAGATCCATGTGTTGACCCGGCCAGTGTGGCTCAGTGGTTGAGCATTGACCTATGAACCAGGAGGTCACAGTTCAATTCCAGGTCAGGGCACATGCCCAGGTTAGGGGCTTGATCTCCAGTAAATGGTGTGCAGGAGGCAGGCAATCAATGATTTTCTCTCATCATTGATGTTTCTGTCTCTCTCTCCCTCTCCCTTCCTCTCTGACATCGATAAAAAAGTATTAAAAACCCTCCGTGTGCGGAGCCTCAGGAAATGGGGCTGGAGGAGCCGACTGGCCTCTCGGCCGGGCACTGCAGACGGGTCGCGTGTCCCGGGTGAGGCAGGATACTACCAGCATCTGCCACGAGATGACCCGGCCCCACCCCCAGAGGTGACAACCAGGACGCTCCAGACATGGCCACTGTCCCTGGAGGAGCGGGCACCCCTCTGGGAGCACGGGTGGTGGAGCGCCCTCGCCTCCCAGGGGCACAGGCGGGGACCCGGGAGGCTGACGTCCACGCACGGGCACAGTGGCCGGGACTCCGAGCGGCACCCGGGTCCCACCCCACCCAGGTCTGCAGAAAACATGCTCTTTGGGAATCCTGCGGCTCCTCTGGTTTACGGGTCCTCTCGTCCTCAGCCAGAACCTGACTGCGCACAAGTGCGTCTCTGTGGGTAACTGGAGGCCTCTTCCCCCTCGGAGAGCGAGTTCAGGACCAAACGTGTTGTCTGGAAGCACCACCCCGAGGAACATGCCCCCACGGGGACTCACCTCGCTCTCCTCATCCTCGAAGGGCCAGCCCTGACAAGTCCCTCAGCTGGTCCCGGCACCGCCCCCCCCCAACCCCCTGCCCGCGCTTCCTTCTGCCCGAACATCCTCGCTGCGGGGCCTCCTCCCCGCCCAGGACCTACTGAAAAGCCAGCTCCTCCGGAAGCCCTCCAGGCTTCCCCCGGCAGGTGGTTCCCTCCCTGTTTTGACAGCTCTGTGGCTGTCCCCTCAAGTTCCTGGGGAGGAGCCGGTCTCCCCACCAGCCATGTCCTATCTAGAACCGGGGCCCCTCGATCGGCCCCCACCCCCAGCTGCGTGACAGAATGAGGTCTATCATATGAGCGTCTGCTCCTCGACCCCTCGGCTGGGAGTGACTGGCCACCGCTCTGCGGCTCCCATGCCCTGACGCCACCTGTGACCGCCTCTGTGAAACTCAGGCAACCCGTCTGAGTCGTTAATGAGGGGCGTCTTCTCTCCGTCCACACCAAAGCGACCCCCGAAAAGCAACTCACGTTGGAGCTGGAGTTGATGACTTTCAGGTCGGGAGCCGCCGGCCTGTGCAGAGCCGTCCCGGCTGCGCGCCCGTGCTCGTCGGGGAAGAACTCCTTCCACGGCGCCTCCCGCAGGTGCCTGTCCACCGACACCACGTGGCCCTCGGTGGTGAACATGTACCTGGTGCCGGCCTTGTGCACCGGGTTCTCCTCATCGAACAGCTGGCGGGAGAGGAGACGCCATTGGACGCCGGCAGGTGGACCCCAGGTGCGCCCGACCCCGGGGAGCTGCCAGCCCCGCTTTCCAGGGACCAGCGACTGGGAAGGCGTCCGCGGTCCCAGCCCGGCCGCGCGTCTGAGGCACCACTTCTGCTTCACCTCAGATGTCCCCCCGGCCCCCGGCTAGAGAGTCCCAAGGGCTAGGACGAAGGCCCAAACCTGGGCTGTCTGCGGAACCCCGGGATGAGCCCATGTGCTCCACCTGCTCGTTCCGGTGTCAGCACCGGGCCGGCGCTGTGCACACGGCCCAGGGCGGTCCCTCCCGCAGGGCTGTGCTCGGGGGAGAGGGGCGGGAGCACCAGGAAGGCCCGGCTGGAATGGGGGCCGGTGGGGGGGCGGTGGGTGCTTAGCAAACGCCGGTGAGCGGCCACTTAGAATCTCAGGTGGGAGACACCTTGCCATCACCGCAGGTTACAGATGAGGACAAACAAGACCCAGTGAGCGGGACAGGGTCGGCCCAGCTTCCTCCCCGACCCGGGGTCCTCGCGCCCAGACCCAGGGGCCTCCTTCGCTCGCTCCAAACGCCCTGCGAGCGCCCCCCCAGCACGGCTGCCATGGGGTGCAGCCAGGCCCGGCTGCGCTGGGGGGACGTGGGCACAGGGGCCGGGGGCAAGAGAGCCGTCCTCCCACGGGGAGACGAGGGCGCCCTCTGCGGTCTCCTGTGGACGGTGATGCCAGGAGCCGAAGCGTGGGACCAGCACCTCCCAAACCCTCTTGTACCGTCCCAGCCACCAGACCCCGAGCTCCCTCCAAAGACCGAGTCAGCAGGGCCGCGGCCAACAGGGGCCCCGCCTGAGGCCGCCGCTCAGGACACAGCCTTCTCGGCATCTCCGCCTCAGCCTCCTCGCTGCCCCCACCAGGACACCCCGCCCCTGGGCCTGAGGGCGTGTCTTTGTGGGCAGCCACGCTGAGCGCAGCGGCTCCACGCACAGGCGCACACACGCATGTGCATACGCACCACACGTGCGCACACACATGTGCATGCAAACCACACGTGCACATGGCAGCGTGTAACATGGGAAGAGCACGGGGGAAGGAGCCAGGACGGGGTCCGAGTGCAGCCCCGCCCGTCACCCCGAGAGCCAGGCGGGTCGCCCGCATGTACGCACACTGCACAGTGAACACTGGCTACGCTCCCGCAGTTCCTCCAGTGCGGCCCTCAGTCTGCACACATGAGCATGTGCCTGTGGCCACGGTCGCACCGTCAGAGGCCAGCCCCACAGGCTCCACTCTCTCCTCGGGGAAGCCTCTGACCCCTACAGACGTGGGTCCCCACAGACCGTCACCCCCCTTCGCACACCTTGTGATTTCACATCTCCGCCTACCGGACGTGCCCCCTCCACGCAGGGTTAGGAGACTGCCGTCCCGGGTCTGCCTGCTGTGCTCGTGTCCTGGGCCATTGCACTGTCCCGCGCGGAGCAGGACCCGTGGGCACGGGCGACACCGTGTGGCCTGGCCCGAGCTGACTGCCGCGCCCGGGGGGCCCCAGCACGTACCAGGTACAGGTATTTGCAGGTCTCGCTGAGGAAGAAGCTCTCCATCCGGTCCTCCTTGGACTTGTCGATGACGTGGTGCAGCGTGGCGTACCCACACCTGCAAAGTAGCCCGTCAGCCCTGCCTGCTCCCTCGAGGCGCGCGCTCACCACGCAGCGGAGCGGGAGTCCAGTCACGGAATAACCAGCCCCACCAGCAAACACCCACGGCAAACAGGTTACGCCCGGTTTCAGTGCTGTCCGCCTTAGCCGAGCCTGCCTACACATTCGTTTAAAAACAGATTTGGCGGCCCTGACCGGTGTGGCTCAGTGGCTAGAGCGTCGGCCTGAGGACTGAAGGGTCCCAGGTTCGATTCCGGTCAAGGGCATGTACCTTGGTTGCGGGCACATCCCCTGTGGGGGGTGTGTAGGAGGCAGCTGATTGATGTTTCTCTCTCATCGATGTTTCTAACTCTCTATCCCTCTCCCTTCCTCTCTGTAAAAAATCAATAAAATGTATTAAAAAACAAACAAAACGGATTTGGCGGCTGAATTGCCAGGATGGGCGGGGAGGGGGCGGCGGGGGCGGGTGCTGGCAGGTTTGCTGAGAGCATACGTGACATCGAGAAATGACTGGGACGAATTCAGGACTGATTAACGTTTTCCATCCTAATATTTATAGACCTGACGTATCATTTAGAAAGTCTAAGACGGCAGTTTATAAAAAATACTCAGGATCCACTGCTCGGTAAAAAAGCAGGTCACAAAACTGAAATGGCTTTTTTTATACAATATATGCATGCACACACGTTACATACAAATACATACAAATGATGAGCACACAGACGTAAAGACTGTGCTCCTCTCTGCACGTGGCAGCCCAGGACAGTACCAGTGTGTGCTTTACGTGTGAAACAGGGGAGAGTTACTTGGGAAGAATACAGTCCCACAGTCTGCCGGCACCCACCACCCGCCGAGAAGGGACAGGCGCTGACACAGAAAGGAAGCAACTTCCCTGCAAATCAAGACGAGGGAGCCGCCCGCCACGTGACCACGCGAGAACCCCGTTCCCCGGAGCAGCTCCCCGGGAACCGATTCCAACAGCAGGAGGAGGAACTGGGAAAACTGACTTGACTTTCGTGTACTTCTCCAGACTCTGCAGGATGTCCATGCCCACGTGGAGGTAGAAGGGGTTCTTGGTGGCCTGGAGACGAGAGAGCGTGAGCCAGCAGGGCAGGGGCGTGGACGTGCCACAGCGCGCATCACCAGCCCGCAGCGAGCGTCACGGGCTGCCGGTGTCTGGGTAAGGAGTCACGGCCAGAGGAGGGCACAGGGCCCCGCCGCTGAGGGTCACAGCGTCCAGGGCTAAGTGTCAGCTCACGTCGGCTCCCACGGCTGGGCCACACCCTGCCCGCCTTCCTGAGCCACCAGCCAGGCCTTGCTTCCAGCGCCATCTGAGAGCACGCCAGTGTCCTCCCTGCCTCAGAACTCTCCTGAAGCCTGTGCCTTGGGCACGGGGAGCAGGAGCTCGCCTGGGGCCTCACACAGTCTAGTGAGGTCCCCACGGAGGCTGCTCTTGGCCCTCCGCTGGCCCAGTTCAGCCTGGGGCCCCAGAAGGCTCCTTAGGAAAGGGTTTGCTGGGAAGGTGAGACTTCCCTCCAACAGTTTCACCGTTGAGGGTCATCTTTTTTAATCCTCACCTGAGAATAGTTTTCTTTTGATTTTTTTTTTTAACAGAGTGAAGGGAGGGAGGAGGGGAAGAGAGAGGGAGGGAGGGAGGGAGGGAGAGAGAGAGAGAGAGAGAGAGAGAGAGAGAGAGAGAGAGAGAGAGAGAGAGAGAGAGGAAGGGGGAGAGAGGGGGGAAGCACCAAAAGAGAGACACCTGGACTGGTTGTTTCCCTCCCACCCTGCCCCGACCAGGCCGGCGATCGAGCCTGCAAGCCGTCCCCGCCCGTGGAACCACGCATGACGCTGACAGTAGACGCCTGGGCAGGTCACTGTCAGAACGACCAGGAAACGAGAGCCCACACAACCAGCAGGGGTTCCCTGAGAACCAGGCCCCCAGGCCCCAGCTGCCCGGCGCCAAAACCTGCTGCGCGGACCAGACCCGCACCTGGTAGAGGAGGTAGGTGGACTCCACCAGCTCCGGCCGCAGCGGGTAGAAGAAGACGTCGGGGGCCTGCAGCTGCCAGTTGTACCGCTCGGGGAGCGCCCCGTAGCGCTTCCAGATGGCGTAGTAGAAGGCGTGCAGGCAGATGGCATCTTCCACGTCTCCGATCAGGACCTGCAGAGGCACCGGCCGCCGGGCTAGGACACTTGCCCAAGGCTCTGGCTTCCCCTCCCCCACACCCATACCCACGCTGGGCTGGAGACAACCCCAAAGTAGCACCCAGAGCAGGAGAGGCCTCCCCGGGGCATCAGTGCCAGGAGGACGGGCACGGCACCGCCAGGGCTTCGCTGTGATCACAGACAAGACAGCCGAGGGGCACCCTAACCCGACCCCGGGCCACATTTCGGACACGGCTTCCCCTTATTTGTGGCTCCGTCCAACATTCTGGAACTAACTCCACCAACAGGACCACTGAGCCACGTCCTGCCATTGCCCTCCCGAATCCAGAGGAGCCAGGAGCGCGGCCGTTAGGAGGGAGGGCCGGCGCCCCAGCGTGCGTGTCAGGGAGGACGGCGTACCTGCAGCCCCGGGAAGAAGGCCTGCAGCGAGTCCATCCACGTGTTCATCAGCCGCCCGCTGAACATGTCCACGTTGACGTACAGTGGGGGGTCCCCTTCGCCCTCGTTGCAGGCTTCCCGGCTGCGGCAAGCATTGCGCAGGTGAGAGAGGATGGTGACAGGCCGGGCTCGTCCCCCTGTGGCCCCCGAGTTCCACTTCCATGGCGTCAGCATGAGCCTTCCTCCTGCCCCCCGCTTTTTTAGAATTTTCTTTATCTCACCTTGTCCTGGCCAACGCAATGGCTTTGGTCATTTGTACAAAAATGCTAAAAACTGGCTTTCAGCCCTGGCTGGTGTGGCTCAGTGGATAGAGTGTCAGCCTGCGGACTGAAAGGTCCCAGGTTCGATTCCGGTCAAGGGCACATGCCCGGGTTGCGGGGGCTTGATCCCCAGTGTGGGGCGTGCAGGAGGCAGCCAAACAATGATTCTCATCATTGATGTTTCTATCTCTCTCCCTCTCCCTTTTTCTCTCTGAAATCAATAAAAATGTATTTAAAAAAACCAACACAAAAAACGGGCTTTCAGCATTGGTCTTCCAGGCAAATGCACGTCATCGTAACAAGCTGAGCCCTGACCTCAGTCCCTGTGAGTCTGCTCCGCAGGCCTCGGTGGACATCCGGCCTGGGAGATGCGTCCTGCTGTCAGTCTGGGCCACGGTGGCCGCAGGCTCCTCGCCTTCCTCCCCAACTCCTCCCGAGGTCACGTGCCTCTGTGGCCGAGCAGCCCGTGAAATGCACGACTGTATCATATAAAGAAGTCATCAAGCCCTAGCTGGTTTGGCTCAGTGGACAGAGCATCGGCCTGCGGACTGAAGGGTCCCGGGTTTGATTCCCATCAAGGGCACATGCCCAGGTTGCGGGCTCGATCCCCAGTGAGGGGCGTGCAGGAGGCAGTCGATCCATGGTTCTCTCTCATCATTGATGTTTCTATCTCTCTCTATCCCTCTCCCTTCCTCTCTGAAATCAATAAAAATATATTTTTTAAAGAAGTCATCAAATACATCCTACCTCCCCCCCTTTTTAAAAATATATTTTATTGATTTTTTACAGAGAGGAAGCGAGAGGGATAGAGAGTTAGAAACATCGATCAGCTGCCTCCTGCACACTCCCTACTGGGGATGTGCCCGCAACCAAGGTACATGCCCTTGACCGGAATCGAACCCGGGACCCTTCAGTCCGCAGGCCAACGCTCTACCCACTGAGCCAAACCAGCCAGGGCCTACCCTCTTTAAGCCTCTGCAGACAGATTGCCTCTCCCGCGATACTGGCGCCTGCACAGGTAGCACCTGAATGCGCATAAAGTCGGAACCAGTGGTCGGCAAACTGTGGCTCTCGAGCCACGTGTGGCTCTTTGGCCCCTTGAGTGTGGCTCTTCCACAAAATACCACGGCCTGGGCGAGTCTATTTTGAAGAAGTGGCATTAGAAGTTTAAGTTTAAAAAATTTGGCTCTCAAAAGAAATGTCAATCGTTGTACTGTTGATATTTGGCTCTGTTACCGAATGAGTTTGCCGACCACTGGTCGGAACTCAGCCAGAGTGGCCCCAGCTCACCCTCTGCAGGAAGCACTGGGACCTTCAGCGTAAGGACGGGCCACACAGGGCACGGGGCGCACAGCAGGTCTGCGTGGGAGGCCTGGCTACTTCGGCATAAAAACGGCGTCTCTCCCGACCAGGCCCCACGCCGCGGCTGCAGGCACCCCTCCGAGCCAGCCGCCCAGGGCCGGCTCCTCAGTCCATTTGGGGCTTGAAAAGGTAACGTGGTGCCCGGCCGGAGGGGCTCAGAGGGTCGGAGCAGCGTTCCATGTACCGGGAGGTTGCGGGTTCGATTCCCAGTTGGGGCACATGCAAGAGGCAACTGGTGGGTGTCTCTCTCTCACACCAATGTTTTCTCCCTTTCTCCCTAAGAAGAATCAGGAAAAACTGCCCCCTCCCCAAAGCAGTGAAAGTGGCTGAGCTCTGGCCAAACAGCCTGTTAGCGGAACAGCACTCCCGGTGGCTCCCACGGCAGCCCCTGGGGGACGGGTCCAGGCGGGAAGCCCCGAGCGAGAGACATCAATGACGTCAGGGGAGATGCCAGGGCAGCCGCCACCTGGATGCACAGCTGAGAGGCACGGACAAGGTGGTTTAAACCGGCAGAGGGAGGACTGGGCCACGCCCTGGCTCTCGGCAGGGGAAAGGCCAACCCTAGCAGCTCTCCGGAGAGTGAAGGGTCCACAGTGACTCAGTGACCACCCCGCACGACGGCTGCCGCCCTGAGAGCCGTGGGACGCAGGGCTGTGGCTCCCGGGGCAGCCAGGCTCCGAGGGTCCCCAGCCCTGCCGCCCTGGTGGTCCTGGCCCCGGCCCGTCGGCTGTGCGGTCAGACGCAGGCGGCGCGGTCTGTCACTCTGAGAACGGGTCACGGAAGCACACGGTCTCTCTCTCCGAGGGAAGCTGCCAGGAGCCGCCTACAAGACGCCCGAGTTGCCGAGACCTCCAGCCGCCGGCCAGCGGCTCTGGCCACCGTGTGCACCGGAAGTGGACTGTGCGGCTTGACCGGCCTCGACAAGGCGCAGCCCCGCCAACAGCCCGGGGACAGTCCCGTGAGGCCCTGTGAGAGGCGGGCTGCGGCTCTGAGCACTGAGTTTTGGGGGTCCTGCGATGTAGCAGGAAGCAGCCAATGCACCTCTTCACCCCCAGATGAGGGACAGGCAGCGGGGAGCCCAAGGCCAGCGGGGCCGGGAATTTGCATGGGGACGGCGCCCAGGCGGCGGGCGCGGCCGGACGTACCCCCTGCGCAGGTAGCTCTGGATGCTGTGGTAGGCGGCGTTGAACATGTCCAGGTCCTCCTTCTCGCCGAAGAGGATGTAGGCCTTGAGGAGGTACTCGTAGAAGGAGTCCAGCCCGGCGCCCAGCCCGCTCTGCTTCCCCACCCAGTGGCCCGTCTGAATGTTGACGACGTTGCCTGCGGACACGAACGGAGTGGGTCAGGCTCCCGCTGTCGGGGGCAGGGGAGTGGGGCAGCCCCTTCCTGAGGATGTGGCACAAGGACGGGGAGAGTGGGCCCTAACTGGCGCCCAGCCCGCTCTGCTTCCCCAGTGGCCCGTCTGAATGTTGAGGACACGAACGGAGTGGGTCAGGCTCCCGCTGTCGGGGGCAGGGGAGTGGGGCAGCCCCTTCCTGGGCCCCTGCCCCGAGCACCCCTGGCACAAGGACGGGGAGCTGGGCCCTAACTGTCCTCAGTCCCAAGGCAGCTCAGCCGCAGGAGCCTGACCCTGACGCCAACACGGGGGAAACATTGAATGCGAATGGGACCGGTGTCATTTTGCTTTTCCCATCGAACCTCACAACCACCCTCTAAGCAAAGTCCCCGGAGGACACTGGGCGGGGCAGACACCGAGGGCCGATCGCCGAGTGGTCACTTTTCAGATTCAATGGTACCGGGGAGGAGAGGAGGGAGCGCCCCGGAGAAGGGGAAGGACGGGGCCCAGGTGGGCAGTCCCGTGGCTAGAGAAGGGGAAGGGGAAGGGATGGGGGCCCAGGTGGGCAGTCCCATGGCTGGAGAAGGGGAAGGGAAAGGGATGGGGGCCCAGGCGTGTAGTCCCGTGGCTGGAGAAGGAGAAGGGGAAGGATGGGGCCCAGGTGGGCAGTCCCGTGGCTAGAGAAGGGGAAGGGGAAGGGATGGGGGCCCAGGCGTGTAGTCCCGTGGCTGGAGAAGGAGAAGGGGAAGGACGGGGCCCAGGTGGGCAGTCCCGTGGCTGGAGAAGGAGAAGGGGAAGGACGGGGCCCAGGTGGGCAGTCCCGTGGCTGGAGAAGGGGAAGGGATGGGGGCCCAGGCGCAGTCCCGTGGCTGGAGGAGGCGCGCACACCTAGCAGCCCCGTGCCGCTGCTCCGGAGGCTCCACAGGGCCTTCACCGCGCGGCGGGCCACCCACTCGAAGGTGGAGTCCCCCAGCAGCCGGCTCAGCATCCCGAACTCCACCAGCAGGGACCCGGCGCCGGCCGTGCACGTCTCGTTATTGCTGTCGGGGGGCACCCCCGTCTTTAGGTTCACCTGGGGACGGGAGAGACAGAGGTTCGTGGTGTCCGGGTGACATGGCTCAGTGGATGAGCATCGACCTATGAACCGAGAGGTCACAGTTCGATTTCTGGTCAGGGCGCATGCCCGGGTTGTGGGCTCAATTCCTGGTGTGGGGAGTGCAGGGGGCGGCCGGCCGGTGATTCTCTCTCATCATTGATGTTTCTGTCTCTCTCTCCCTCTGAAATCAATAGAAGTCTTTAAAAAAGGTGTGTGGGGGGGTTTGTGGCAAAACTCAAGGAACCCGCAGGGCCGGCAGGCGAGGCCCCGCCCCTAGACTGAGTTGCGGGGAGTCAGCTCGCCGCCTCCTGCCTGGCCGGGACGAGCTCGGGAGCTGCAGACACAAAGGGGAGACTGGCCCGGGAGACGAGGCGTGTGCAGCCACATGTTTGCGGGCGCTCCCGGTGCTCCCTCCTGCTCAGACCGGGAGAGAAAGGAGGCCCAGCGAGGCGGGACAGGCCGCTCCGTCACGGTCACTGTGGCGCCGGGCCTGGCCACTCTCTGCCGGGGCTCAAGCGGCTGACTCAAGTCCCAGGGGAGTCCTGGGCTTGGTGAATCAGACCGCAGGGATGGGCTCTCACTCCAGGGCTGGCATTTAAACCATCAGCAAACGTGCTGTCTGTGCGGGCTTCACGTGGGAGCAGTCACACGGCAGTCCCCAGCTCCTACAGCACGGGAGGGTCTGGGGAGATGTATCCCGGGGAAACGAAGACACACCCACGGGGGATAACCCCACCCGTGGAGGGCGATGCTGAGCCGGGCACACAGCTCTGTCCTGAGGAGGAGATTGCGGCAGGTATGCGCTGTGTGCCCGGCACGCAGTAGGTGCTCAGCAAATGCCAGAAAAATGGAAAAACGTCTGCATCGTATGTAGGGCCAGATTCTCTCAAAGACACAGCTGTCCCTTGTGTATCAGCCCCTTTCTCCCCCCCAAATATGTTGCTCAACAGAGGTTTCCATTCAGGGAGATGGGCCGAGAGCCAGCTGCCTACCCGGGGATAGGGGATGCCCGTCTTGGTGTTTTCGAAGGCGGGCAGGAGCCGCACGGCCAGGTCGTGAGCCATGTGCAGCAGCTCGTTGTCGTAGTCCTTAATGGTCATGTCGCCGAAGGGCTGCTTGGAGTCCGTGATGATCCTGTGGGCGGACAGGAGGCTGCCCAGGACCCTGGTGGCAGGAGGGACACAGAAACGGCAGAATCGCATTCGCTGTGAACACGCACAATCCCGTTCGAGAGACAGAGCAACCCGAACTCTGCCTGCGCTCGGGGGGCGGGCCTGGGGCCTCCTGAGGTGCTCCCCAGCCGGGAAGAACCGCCTGCTCTTAGTCACCACTTTTACTGACAGGAAGTAACGGGGCACTCATCTGGGGGGGCCGGGGATGAGGCCACGGGAAGTAACAGCCGAGGTCTGTCATCTCACCGCCTCAGCCAAGGGGGGGGAGTGAGGGAGGGGGGAAGGCTCGAATCGCTCTCAGGCGAACACGACCTTTATGCTAAGACATCGCGCTGGCTTCCCTCACTTGGGGGAACACGTGGCTTCTAAGAAACAGAACCGGCAACACAGCACAGACGAAATCTTCAGCTCTGGCGCCGAGCAACGGAGGAGTATTCTCCAGCCTCCCCACGGAGGCGAGGGAGGAGGAGACCTACTCGCAGGGGAGCCCCAGCTGAGGGCCGTGTCCCTGAAAAGCACTGCTTTCCAGAATGAACGCTTTCCTAACTTCAATGTCACCTCAGGAAAACTGCGCAGTAATACAAATTTCAAAAAGTTTACATGAGCCTGGCTGGTGTGGCTCAGTGGTTGAGCATGGACCTATGAACAGGAGGTCACAGTTCGGTTTCCGGTCGGGGCACAGGCCCGGGTTGTGGGCTCGATCCCCAGTGGGGGGCGTGCAGGAGGCAGCCGATCCATGATCCTCTTCCTCATGGATGTCTCTGTCTCTCTCCCTCTCCCTTTCTCTCTGAAATCAACAAAAATATATTTTAAAAAAAGTTTAAGTGACAGAAAAACAGTCACAATATATCGAGCTAAACAGGCAAGATACAACACTGGGCACGGAACGCGTGCCACGTCAGCGGCACACACGCCAGGAGGAGCCACACCAGGCGGTGAGCAGTGGTCCTCCCTGTGGCGGCGGCGGAGACGGGGGCGCTCATTTCCTTCAGAAATTCCCAGGGGTTCCCAGGACACCGCGAAGGAGGGACACGAGCCCAGACCCGCATGAGGGACTCCCCCTCACACCTCCGTCAAAGCGCGTCTTTCCGGTCAGTCCGAAGTGCAAGGACTGTGAGACGTCAGGAGTGAAGGGGTAACATGGCCGGGCGCCCGCGGCCCCCGTGGCCTCTGCCTCGACCTCGTGGCCGGAGGACCTCCCGGGAGCGTCTCTCCCACAGAGGCCGCCCGCCCGCCAGCATTTCGCGTCCCACCTCACCTGATCGTCGCCTCGAAGACCTGCACGGTGGAGTCTTTGTCAAACGACACGGTGTTGATCACCAACTTGACCGCCTTCTGGAACTCGGATGCGTTTCCCATGATCTGTAACAGAGGGGGCGGGGCTGAAGGACCCAGGGGCGGGGCCAGCCCTCCGCTCGGCACCCGGTGAAATCCAGTGAGCTCTGGGGCGTCGCCAGACACCTGGCCCGCCGTGCCTCCAACTCAGCAACCCCGTCTGCGAACGGTAGAGCTGAGCATCGTTCCTCGGGCACCATTAGCCCCCTTCCCCTTCCCCTTCCCCTTCCCCTCACTCAGGCATCAGAGTTCCCAAAATTCCGGGAACGATAAAAATCCGCCCCCAAACGGAAGGAACAGAACTGCGACCTTCCCTCCAGCTCCTCACACACATGGACAGCTCGGTGCCTGGCTCCCAGGAGACCCAAACACCTGGGAACGGCGGTGGCTTGTGGCCCGGTTGTTTACGCGCGGAGAAATAGAAGTACTATCTTTTGGAGCAAAGCACAAGTCCAGGGACATTCAAAACAAACAAAACACGAGAGACAATTAGCTCGGTTCCTTTAAAAACACCCTAGCCCGGCGGGCGAGGCTCAGTGATTGAGCTCCATCCATGAACCAAGAGATCGCTGGTTGATTCCTGATCAGGGCACATGCCTGGGTGGGGGGCTCGATCCCCAGTAGGGGGCGTGCAGGAGGCAGCCAATCGATGTTTCCATCTCTCTATCTCTCTATCCCTCTCCCTTCCCCTTTCTCTCTAATCAATAAAAACCTATTTTTACAAAAGGGCCTAGAACCACGATCCCTATTGGATGCGTGGGCATGACGTCACACCAGGCTGCTCTCTCCATGTGAAGTGCAAACTGCGCACAAAACTTTTTAGATTCATCGGAAGGAAATGAAATGCCTTCATGCTGTTCAAAAGTTTAAGACAGCCCTGGCTGGTTTGGCTCAGTGGAGAGAGCAGACTGAAGGGTCCCGGGTTAGATTCTAGTCCAGGGCACATGCCCGGGTTTCAGGCTTGATTCCCCAGTAGGGGGCGTGCAGGAGGCAGCTGATCAATGATTCTCTCATCATTGATGTTTCTCTCTCTCCCTTTCTCTCTGAAATCAATAAAAATATATTAAAAATTTTTTATGACAATCCTGGAACTGTGATGACATCCTAAGGACACACACACAAAACAAGGAAAAACAAACCACCTCTGAGACACAGTTTTCCCCGGTGTGCCTTATTCCCAAGCTCCCTGGTCTGCGGACCTCGGCCCCTCGCTGTCCCCTCCCCGCCACAGGCAGAGCGTGTACAGGCGGCTCGGCTCTGGCCTGCAAGCTCTCTCTTTATAAAAGACGGCGCCATCGTGCTACGGCTGCCGCCGGCCGCCGGGCCAGGGGACCTGCCTCCCAGGGCCCGCTGCACATCTGTGGGAGCCCATCTGACATGCTCCCGGAGGAAAGGAAACCTCAACAGACGCGCAAGCCCAGCAAAGGCCGGATGTTGTGCAGCGGAAACCACAGAGGTCTGTTTCCTTCCAGATGTTGGGCAGCACCTCTGCCTGTGGGCAGCTGCAGCTGCCGGTCTGGTCTCAGGTCGAGAGGAAGGCGATGAAGGAAGTGGCGACTGTGACTGGCCAGGCAGTCAGGTCAGCCAGCAGGTCTGAGGCCCTCTCTCGGCGGGGCTGGATGGGGAGGCAGACAGGGCTTGTCAGAGCCTCTGAGATGCCAGACGTGCAGACTTCTGCCAGTTCCCCGGGGACAGACTCCTTTCAGTTGGGGTCCGTGCTGGGACACGCTGGCGCCAGAGAAAGTCGCTTTGCACACACACTGCTCTAGAGGCGGGGAGTGCGGTGGGTGACAAGGAGGCCTGAACGCCAGGAGCGCGGCGGGGGGACAGGAGGCACGCAGGGCGCGGGCGGGGCTCTCGCGGCTGTGCCGGAGTCCCAGGACGCTGTTAAGCAGCACTTGTGGCTGAGTCAGCCTGCCATCTCCGACAGGTCAGTCCTCAGACAGGTCAGGCCTCTGGGGGCCAAACGGACCGGTCTGGGCACATCGGGTTGGGATGGCAGACGAGGGGGTGGAGTCAGAGATGCAGGAGGAGATCCTGGGAGACAAGTGCTTGGCAACCTCAGCCTGGCAGCTCCACCCTGGCTGCCCCATTAGACGGGGCCCAGTGGAATGCACATGAGCTCTCCAGCTCCTGCCCGTTCTGGCACCTCCCCTGCGAGCAGCGTGCTGGCCAGCGCTGATGCAAACCTCGCCAGCATTGCACAACTCACTCCCCCGCTGTAACCGCTCACAAGCTTAGACCACAGTAGGAATGTGCTAAGGGCGAAGGCTAGCTGGACATGCAGGCTGAGACCTGAGCCGTCCCCTGGGAGCCACACCAGGTGGCAGAGGCCACGAGGCCTGGCACTGAGCACCTGCCACAGAGCCCACGGCCGCCACCTGCTCTGCAGCCGGTCAAAGGCCTCCTGTTCCCCGGTCAATGGGGGGCACAGGCAGCACCGAGGGGAGCCTGTGGGTCTGTCCAGAGCACGGGCCGCGAGGACAGGCCGTGGCAGAGGCCTGGGCTCAGGGCCGCACGGGGTCAGGGGACTGAGGGACCCTCAGCTCGCGTCTTTTCCTTCTGAAACCTCCATTTCCTGCCGTGAAGGTTACAGTTATTGTGGTGCTAATGAAATGCTCTTTTGATCCTTCGAGGCAATAAAATAGTGCAAAACTGGGAGAAAAATAGGTTTCCCCAAATCATCACATTTTCCCTCATTTCACCAGCAATACTTTTCTTGCTCTGGGCGTCAAGGCCACGAAAAGAAACAACAGTTAAGGCCTGGCCGGTGTGGCTCAGTGGTTGAGCACCGACCTATGAACCAGCAGGTCACGGTTCAATTCCCACTCAGGGCACATGCCCAGGTTGCAGGCTCGATCCCCAGTGTGGGGTGTGCAGGAGGCAGCCAATCAATGATTCTCTCTCATTGATGTTTCTATCTCTCTCTCCCTCCCTTCGTCTCTGAAATAAAAAAAAAAAGAAACAACAGTTATGAAATCTAGGAATATATTTTGAGTTATCAGGTTTCCTGGAATTCCCATCCTTGCGGGGAGCTAGGGTAACGACCCCCCAAACCTCTTGATTAATGAAAAGAACAGTGAGGCTGAGGACTTACTGCCAGCGTGTCCAGCGCGTCCACGAGCGTCAGCGAGTAATTGCCCAGGACGTCATTGATGTTCAGGTTGGAGCTGAAAAAGAAACGAAGGAAAAGGAAACAAAGGTGCTTGTGTTAGAAGAGAAAGGACAGGAAACTCAGCACCCGTCAGCCCCGAACCCTGCTGGCCACGCTCATCCATCCGGGACTACTCAGGGCGGGGCAGTGTGGAGGTCTGCCTGCCTCACAGGTCGGTGCCTTAACCCCAAAGGGCGTCCCAGAACAGCCACGACGCGGACACTACCGCGGAGGGAGACCCCGGCGGGAGGCAGGGGCAGTGCCGAGTCCTGCCGTCTTGGACGCCCGTTTCATGGCCCTAAGCCCTAAGCGCTCGCTCTGTTCAGTTTCCAGTAGCTCTGACTTCAGATCCTTAGGAGCAGAGAGGGGGTAGCCCTGCCCCCAGTCCTCCAGCTGGGAAGTCAGCCCCTCCAGCCGGCCACACCCAGAGGAGCCACCCCTCCAGCGCAGTCTCATCATCTCACCGTCCTGGCCTCGGGGAATAAATGAACTTCATGCCGTGTTTCACTCACACTCATCCCAAAGCCCCATTGCCCCCGTGGAGGCTGAGAATGGCTGTGACACGACCAGGACACTGCCCCCACCAACACTGCTCCCCTCTCTGGTTTGTTTTTTTTTTTTAATATTTTTATTGACTTCAGAGAGGAAGGGAGAGGGAGAGAGAGAAACATCAATGATGAGAGAGTCACTGATCAGCTGCCTCCTGCACACCCCCTACTGGGGACTGAGCCTGCAGCCCAGGCATGTGCCCTGACCGGGAATTGAACCGGGACCTCCTGGTTCCTAGGTCGCCGCTCAGCCCCTAAGCCACGCCGGCCTGGCACCGCTCCCCTTTCTGAAACCATCTGGAGACCCAGCGTCAGGGCTGCAAGAGGTGAGGCCCTGGGCACGAGGGCAGTTCTGGGTAACAGACTCCGGCACGGACAGCAGTGCGTGCGCCCAGAGGGCAGGGAGGGGGAACAGCTGTCTCAGGGCAGCTCGACCAGGTCTGGGATCAGGGATGCCCTGTCCCATCCCCACAACCCAGAGAGGAACCACAGAAGCTTAAAAAGATGGAAGTCGGGGGAATCCAGCGACGGTTTAAGGACCAAAGGAGAGCCCAGTTCCATTGTCACTGGTGTCCTGGCGTCTCCCCTCAACCCCCGACCACGTTCCCTACTCCTGGGACACGCGACGGGCCTGGCCGGGAGCAGGAGGGCGCTCACCACGCCCTCTGGTCTTCTCAGGCCCCCACTGCTGTGCTGGACCTGTTAGGCCACTTAATCTAGGACAGACTGCACAGCAAAACCTCAGCTCCGCCCCAACCGGTCTGGCTCAGTGGTTAGAGCGTCGGCCTGCGGACTCAAGGGTCCCAGGTTTGATTCCGGTCAAGGGCATGTACCTTGGTTGCGGGCACATCCCCAGTAGGGGGTGTGCAGGAGGCAGCTGATCGATGTTTCTCTCTCATCGATGTTTCTCTCCCTTCCTCTCTGTAAGAAAATCAATAAAATATATTAAAAACAAACAAACAGAAAAACACTCCAGGTCCATGTCTTATATCTATCTACCCACCTACTTATCTACTTACTTGTTTAAACCCTCACCCAAGGACATGTTTTCATTGATTTGAGAGAGAAATGGAGAGAGAGAAACATTGACTGGTTGCCTCCTGTACAAACCCCAACAGGGGATCGAACCTGTAACCTAGGTATGTGTCCTGACTGGGAATCGAACCCTCAACCCTTTGGTGCACAGGACGATGCTCCCATCACCTGAGCCGCCCGTCGTCAAAAACGAGCTTGTGCGGAAGGCTGTCTAGGCACCGGCCATCTCGCCCCTCACAAGCCACGAGCCAGACGCCCACGGCCGAGGAACCGCGGCTGCCTGCTTCTGCTGTGCGTCCACTCCCTCTATAAACGCCCGGGATCGCAGATGGTCCCCCGCAGACGGGAGCCGGGGTTACAGCAAGCCCCCTGAGGGCACGCCTGCCGAGAGGCACACGTGTGCAAGGGTGGAGGTCAAGGTAGGCAGGGACATGCTCAGGCGCCGCCCGCCAACCCCAGGCTGTTGGGCGTCGATGCTGAACTACACGGCTCTGCTGCTCGGAAACCGAGAGGCCTCCAGCCACCCACCCCCTCAGGCACGGTCCCTCTCCACCTGGCATCCAGCTAGCGAGTTCTACGGACCTCCCTCGCCACCTATGCAGCGTGGAAGGCCCCCCATGCCCATCACTGCCCACCTTCCCAGGTCTGACTGTGCCTCTCCTCCCAGGCTACAACTGAAATGGGCCCAGTTCATTTATTTTATTTATTTCAGAGAGAAAGGGAGAGGGAGAGAGAGAATCATTGATCGGCTGCCTCCTGCACGCCCCCCACTGGGGATCCAGCCCACAACCCAGGCATGTGCCCTTGACCAGAATCGAACCCGGGACCCTTCAGTCTGCAGGCCGATGCTCTATCCACTGAGCCACACCAGCGAGGGCCGGACCCAGTCTTTTTTTAAAAATATATTTTATTGATTTTTTACAGAGAGGAAGGGAGAGGGATAGAGTTAGAAACATCGATGAGAGAGAAACGTCGATCAGCTGCCTCCTGCACACCCCCCACTGGGGATGTGCCCACAACCAAGGTACGTGCCCTTGGCCGGAATCGAACATGGGACCCTTCGGTCCGCAGGCCGACGCTCTATCCACTGAGCCACACCAGCGAGGGCCGGACCCAGTCTTAGAATACTTTTCGACCCAATGTCCCAGCTGTCACTCCAATGAACAAAGACACGTTGTCACAGTGAAAACACATGCTCGCGATGACCGGGCGGCCCTTTTCTCCACGCAGTCAGACAGTCACTCAGAGATCAAAGGTGTGCCTTCAGACTTCGAATTCTTTTCGATCAAACTTCTGTCCACGCTTTCAAAATGTGCCGGGAAAGAAAAAAGAACAACGGGGAGGGAATGAAGAAAAAAGCAGGCCGCACACCCCTCTGGGCCGCTCGGTGGTTAGAGCGATGGCCCGAGCACAGAGGCTCTTGGGTTCGATTTTCAGTCAAGGGCACGACCCTGGTCGGGGTGCCTGCGGCAGCAACCAATCGATGTGTCTCTCTCACATTGATGTTTTTTTTTTTTTTCTCTCTCTCTCTCCTTCCCTCTTTCTCTTCCACTCTGGGGGGGGGAAAAAAAGAATCAGTGAGAAAATAGCCTTGGATGAGGATTAACCAAAAAACCCTCTTGGCCGAAACCACCAATTATCGTGAGTCCGTTTATGCCAAACCACAGTGTCGGTAAGCCCTCGGATTTGTTCTGTAGATGCTCCTGACCCGTGGCCAGCCTGACTCGATTCGGCTAAGTGCCTCACGCCCAGAGCTCAATCCTCAGCGCCAGGCTGGGCTGGCAGCACACACTTCCCCCCGAACCGGCTGCCGAACGCAGCGACGCAGAATCCAACTCTCCCCGTGGTGCACTCCCCCCACGGTGAATGTTTGAGGTTCTTATCGCCCCCAAACAGAGAAGGTGGAAAAGACTCACATCCACGTATGAAGCAAACGTCCCACATACTCCAGGAACCTGCCCGGTGCCGTGTAGGCAGAGGACACAGGAGTTCAAGGGCTTGGTCATGGGCGGGGGGACAGGCGAAGGGAGAGGAAGGCGAACGAGTCGATCAGGGAAAGTCACCTTCAAACAGGTCGGCGGCATCACAGAAGGACTTGGCCCTGACCCCGGGGAGGACAGGATCTTAGAAAGAACGAGGAATGAAGACGAGGCCACGCGAAGCCAGGGGCGCCTAGGAACGAGTCGGTGTGGGGGTTTGTTAATTTAAGACTTGCTTTTTTTGTTTGAACAGCAATAGGGTTGGGAGAAAGCAGAGAAGGGTCATGTGCCCAAGACCCGGACTACTGTTGTTCACAGGATGCAAGAAAATAATATCCAAAGGGCTGGAAGAAACTCTGAGTTTGGCCCTTGTCAGTTTGGCTCAGTGGGTAGAGCGTTGGCCTGTGGACTGAAGGGTCCCGGGTTCAATTCCAATCAAGGGCATCAACCTCAGTTTCAGGCTGCTCCCCGCACCCGACCCTGGTGGGGGCATGTGCAGGAGGCAACCAGTCGATGCGTTTCTCTCACATCGATATTTCTCTCTGTCTTTCCCTCTCTCTTCCACTCTCCCTAAAAAGCAATGGAAACATATCCTCGGGTGAGGGTTAAAAAAAGAAGAAAGAAAGAAACTCTGAGTTGGGAAGCTCTGCCCCGCATGGGGGATGTGAGAGGAACCGGCTTTGCATAGCAATCGGCGGGGAGAGAGAGAGAGACCTGCTATTTTCAGAGTTCAGGTTTTACCGACTCCGAGTTAACTGCTCGCCCCGCCCCAAGTCAAACAAGATGGCCAGATAAGCCTGGAAAAAATGGAACTGAAAAATAAAAGAAACACATGTTCAGGGCCGAGGTTTTGTTTCTGGACGTTTTACGTCGGACTCTGGCAGTCAGCTTTAAAATGAACCCTAAGATACACCCGAGAACAGTCACCGGAACACGCGTGACTTTAAACGTGCCCGAAAGGTTTGCATTACAGGTTGCTTGTCTGGGGTGTGGATGTGCCCTATTATTTTGGAGCCAGAAGGACAAAGCTCAGGCGCTCAAGTTTTCTTGGAAATCCTAACGCCCGGGAGGGAGGAGCTAAGGAAAGGAGGGGGAGGGAGCAGAGGGCTCTGTGCACTCTTCGGAGGGTCCAGCGTGAGGGTCTCCTCCAGCCACAGCACCCAGGCTCTCTCACCTCCTTTACCAACTACACCCCTACCAAACGCCACTCTCCTGGCACCATCTTGCCAACAGCATACGTGTCCCAAAGCAACCCGACCTCAAGGTCCCCACACGGTCACCACACACTCAAACCGAAACCCTGGCCAGCAGACTTCGCCCCGAAACCGAGGCCTGCGCCACCCACGACCACGGCGGGACCAGCAGGCCAATGCCTGGCCGCCTCCCCTCGCTGGAGCGGGGTCCAGGTCTCCAGGGCGTCCCTAAGGTTCATGAGGACCCACAAAACTGGCACCCACTCGCTCCCCGACCACCAGAGTCCCAGCTGACGGCGTGATCCACCCGGGTCCTCATACCGGTTCCCTCGGGCCCACCCCGCACAGGGAAACGGGAAAACAGCGGGGCCTGTGCGGGGTGGGCCCAAGGGAACCGTAATGAGGACCCGGGTGGCGAGAGCCCGTCCAGGAAGTGCCCCGCTGTCTCTGAAACTGGAGGAAACAGCGCAGAGAGACAGCGGGGCACTTCCTGGACGGGTTCTCGCCCCTCCTGGGATCCCACGAGCTTTTGTGGGGACGTACATGCTCCCCACACGCTGACGTCTGCTCCGTAACTGTGTGTGGGCAGGAGCTGGCGTGAAAGAGCAATGAAAAATACCTGGTGAGCTTTTAGGCTTGCTGTTTTCCAACTTTAACGTTTCTCGAAAAGTTAAGACCAGAAGAAAACACACAGGCATAAAGGCCAGGACCCTCAAGCAAGACAACTCACGAATGCCCACCGCCTGCAAAGACCCAGCAACTTGTTTTCAAAACTTAATAAAACTTTTTCTAAAATAGAGAGAGAGAGAGAGAGAGAGAGAGAGAGAGAGATGCATTTATATGTATAAGACTGATAGGAAAGGGAGGAAAATAGCTCCTCGGTTTCCTCCAGCTTAGGAGGGCGCCGTCTTTTGAAGTGCACCTGGGATGTGACCTTGCTTCACTGAAAACCATGCTCTCCAACTGCCAATTCAGGGCGTGCATGTGCAGATAAACCATTTTAAAACCTCGTCCAGCCCCGTTCCTGTCTGGACTTCCCTTTCAGCCCTAAGGCCCCGGCTCTGCTGCTTCTCACCGGGTGGAGAGACACCTGGGCCCCAGGTCCAGAGGCACCACAGGGCGCGGTCCCAGGGACAGCAGCCCACCGCTCCCTCCCGCCTCAGGGCGAGGACCCGGACCCGGAGGGAGCCGGTCACCCATCTGGCCGGACAGGGTCAGCGAGAGGCACGGCCCTCCCTCCGGCCAGGAGGCCCTTCCTGGGTGTGCGGAACGCCCGGACTCTGAGGTCAGCGGCAGTGACCCCTGGAGCTCGGCCTGCACAAACAAGGCTGGCCCACCTCCCCCACAGCCCGGCCACCAGCGGGGGAATTTAGGGGACAGTCAACGCAGCGGCCAAGGAGTCTCGCCGAGCACCAGGACCCCAAACCTGGGCCAGCCTCTCCCTCTCCCGCCCGCCTACAGCCTCAGCCCAGGAAGCAGCCCGTCATT
This sequence comes from Ia io, assembly GCA_025583905.1. Taxonomy (NCBI): domain Eukaryota; kingdom Metazoa; phylum Chordata; class Mammalia; order Chiroptera; family Vespertilionidae; genus Ia; species Ia io. Next base: position 57,669,673 of record JAJQQW010000018.1, on the reverse strand, counting down.
AGGAGGAAGGCGGTCGCCCCGCTCTGCCCGGCGCCCTGGGCGCTCCGGGGACGTCCTTCCTTCCCCGGGCCAGCTCCCGGGTCTTCACATTTTTAATGGAAAAGCCGGGCTGAGAGGTACAGGCCTGTTCTCAAACTGCGTCTGAGGGGGTTTCACGTTCCTGTGCGCTCATCTGACGGAGGAGGCGGAGACGGGCGTCTAGAGCCCCCCAGTCACCGCTTGGCACTGCCCCTGTCCCCCCGGGGCGAGCCTCAGTCTCCCCATCTGTCAGAGGCCGCGCTGGACACCGGCCCCGAGTTGTTCGCTTCCGGGCCCGGCCCATCCCGCAGCCCAAGTCCAGGAGGCCTCGGGGGGTGGCCCATGAGGCGGGGGCGCGGGCCCAGGATCCTAAGGGCCCTGGCACCCCCGGGGCCCCCGAGGGCGGAGGGTACTCACGGGTCCCCGCGGTCCGGCCCGCGGCCCCCGCAGTCGATGGGGTTGAGCTCGTCCTGCGGGAAGGCGTGCGCCATGTAGTTGTCGTAGCCGAAGACGAACATGCCCCGCGCCAGGTCGCGCATCTGGGCGCGCAGCTGCGGGGGGAAGGCGCCGCTGTAGCGCCGCTCGTACTCGTCCGGGCCGCGGCCCCGGCCGCCCAGCACGTCGCCCCAGTGCGCCGGGCCGCACACGCCCGGCCGGGGCCGCCGCGGAGCCCGCCGCCGCCCCGCCGCCGCCCCGGGTCCCGGCGGCTGCAGCCACGACGGCCCCGCCGGACCGCCGGGCTGGTCAGCAGGTCCCGGGGCGGTGGGCGCGGGGCCGTCGGGGCCCGTCAGGCGCTGGAAGCCGAAGCTGAGCGGGAAGCGCTGGTAGAAGCCCATGCTGGGCCCCAGCCCGAAGGCGAGCCACAGCGCGCCGTGGAGGCCGAGCCGCAGGAGCAGCAGCCCCAGGACGAGCGCTCGCCATTGCATGGTCGCGCGGGCGCCGCGGGCATCCTCCCAGCGCGCGGGGCCCTCCGCCGCCGCCGCCGCCGCCGCCCCCGTGCTGCCCGCCGCCCCGCTCGCTTCCCCTTTAAGGAACTCCGGGGTGACGCACCAGGAACCGGCCCATTGTCTCCCGCCCCCGGCCCTCCGGCCCGGCCCGCCCGGCCTCGCGTTCGCCCGCCGGGTGGCCCGGGATTGGCCCGGTCCGGCCCGGCCCCGGGGGGCGCGGCGCACTGCCTCCCGCGCCATAGGCCGCCCCGAGTCCGCGCGCCCCGCCCGCCGCGCCCCCGCCCTCGCGCCTGACCACGCCCCCGCCTGGCCCCGCCCAGCGCGCGAGGCCACGCCCCCGGGCGGGCCGGAGTCCCGACGGGCTGGCGTGGCGAGTGGAGGCCGCTCGGCTCCGGGCGGCGGAACTTGCAGCCAATGGGAGGGCGGCACGGGAGCGCCCGGCGGACGTGGGACTGAGACGTGGCCCGGACCCGGCCGCGGTAGGGTGAGGACGGTGACAGTCAGGAGGGGGAGGAGGGACACGGGCCTTCTAGGGCAGGGGCGTGGGCGTGTTTAAATTTCAATACAGTTGCCTTTCAACATCATTTTATATCACTTTCAGGCGAACAGCCTCGGAAGCGTGGTTAGACAGTCACGTAAGTTGCAGAGCCCCCCGATATTTCCGGCGCCCCACCCGGACACCACACGTAGTTGTTACAGTATTATTGATTACACTCTCTGTTGTACTTGACATCCCATGTTTTTGTAACTAACTCCCAGTTCGCACTTCTTAATCCCTTCACCTTCCCCCCAGCAGGTGGGGTTTTCAACTTGTCTGCTGATGGTGAGGGTAGGATACTACCTTTTAGCTCAAGACTGCGCAAAACTCTGCTCTTTTTGTTGTTGTTAATACTCACCGGAGAATATGTTCTTTTCCCCATTTAGTTTTTATTTATTTTTTTTTTTTTAGAGAGAGTGAAAGGGAGGGGGAGAGACAGAGAGAGAGAAACATCGATGAGGGAGAGACACATTGATTGGTTACCTGCTGCAGGTGCCCTTGATCAGAATTGAACCCGAGACCCTTCAGGTCTGCTGGCCTACACTCTAGCCACTGAGCCAAACCGGCTAGGGCAGTGGTCGGCTAACTCATTAGGCAACAGAGCCAAATATCAACAGTACAACGATTGAAATGTCTTTTGAGAGCCAAATTTTTTTTTTTAATATATTTTATTGATTTTTTACAGAGAGGAAGAGAGAGGGATAGAGAGTCAGAAACATCGATGAGAGAGAAACATCGATCAGCTGCCTCTTGCACACCCCCCCACTGGGGATGTGCCCACAACCAAGGTACATGCCCTTGACCGGAATCGAACCCGGGACCCTTGAGTCCGCAGGCCGACGCTCTATCCACTGAGCCAAACCGGTTTCGGCGAGAGCCAAATTTTTTAAACTTAAACTTCTTCTAACGCCCCTTCTTCAAAATAGACTCGCCCAGGCCGTGGTATTTTGTGGAAGAGCCACGCTCAAGGGGCCAAAGAGCCACTTGTGGCTCTCGAGCTGCGGTTTGAGGGCAATTCTGCTCTTTTTGTTAGAACACCCTCATTTGCAAGAACTGCGCACATATTGTAACACACGTTCTCCGATCCTGTGTAGGACCTACCGAACTCCACCAGAGGCTCCCAGGAATGTGTGTTAACGGGTGCTGCTGGGGGATTCTTAGCATCAGGCAATTTCAGGAAATACTGAGTTAGGTTGTATTGCCTTTATCTCAGACATTCCATCTTTTAAAAAGAGTGGGCGGGGCCACGGGGAACGGGGGGGTGGAGTGGGGTGGGGGGGAAAGGGGAACTGGCTGGGTGGGTGCTCAGCTGGTTAGAACGTCTTCCAAGGTTTTGGGTTCAATCCCAGTCAGGGCACATACAAGAATCAACCAACAAATGCATAAATAAATGGAACAACAAATCTCTCTTTCTCTCTCTCTCTCATCAATTAAAGACAAGAGAGGAAAGGCCTGGTTGAGCGTTGAGCGTTGACCTAGGAACCAGGAGGTCACAGTTAGATTCCTGGGCAGGGCACATACTCGGGATGCAGGCTTGATCCCTGGTGTGGGGCGTGCAGGAGGCAGCCGATCCATGATTCTCTCTCATCATCGATGTTTCTGTCTCCCTCTCCCTCTACGTTCCTCTCTGAAATCAGTAAAAATATGTTTAAAAAGGAAAAAGAGCGCAGGTGGTGGTGGTGGTGGTGGTGGTGGCGGCGGTGGGTGGTGGTGGCGGCGTGGGTTAGATTCCTGATCAGGTCTCTTTATTGCTCCGTATGTACGTCCTCTAAGGAAGCAGCTGCACAGGCCCGCTCTGAGTGGCTGTGACTTTCATGTAACGATCCAACAGGGGTTTCTGTTTGCTTTTGTTGGCTGCGTTTGGAAACGTTTGATAACGTTTGCCCTCCATAGGTTTAGCCTGCGTGCCTGTTCCGCCGAGGTTCCTGAAAAGCCTGGAAGCAAGGCCTGCTGGGAGGCCCAAGTCAGAGACTGGCCGAGTGACCAGGGGAGTGAGTCAGAGGATGATAAAGCCATCACATGGCACATCATCACCTCCTCAGGGCCCGGCCCTTCAGCCATAGAGAAACATTTGATGACAAGGGGCTCACACACAGTAGGCCCCTTTTGTGACCGAGCCTTATCCTCGCCTGAATCCCTCCCAGGCATTCAAAAGAAGACGAAGAGAGCCCGAGCCAGCGTCTTCTGCCTGCACAGATTCTGCCTCTTCTCTCCCGGGAAGGCACCAGGCACCCACCCACCTCGAGGCCAACCTCAGTGCTTGATCCTGAACTTCTGGGTCTGCCTTCCTGTTGTGTTTCCTTCTTAAGCTATTTTATTGCAAACTTCAACTGAAAAGTTTTCAATTTGATCTTCTGCCACGGTCAGCTATAAACCACACCGATGCCAGCTCCAGTCCTCACATCAGAAACAAGCACATAAAAACAAATCTCTTTATGGCCAGAGAACACCGCCAAACTCTAAAAGATGCTCTTTTTAAAAAAATATATTTTATTGATTTTTTTTTTTTTTTTACAGAGAGGAAGAGAGAGGGATAGAGAGTCAGAAACATCGATGAGAGAGAAACATCGATCAGCTGCCTCCTGCACACCCCCCACCGGGGATGTGCCCGCAATCAAGGCACATGCCCCCGACCGGAATCGAACCCGGGACCCCAGAGTCCGCAGGCCGACGCTCTATCCACTGAGCCAAACCGGTTTTCGGTTAAAAGATGCTCTTTATGGGAAACTGACCATAGCTGCCCGGCCACGTGGCTCAGCGGTTGAGCACCCACCCATGAACCAGGAGGTCATGGTTCCATTCCCGGTCGTCAGGACACGTGCCCGGGTTTTGGGCTCGATCCCCAGTGGGGGGCATGCAGGAGGCAGCCGATCAATGATTCTCTCTCGTTGATGTTTCTCTCTCTCTCTCCCTCTCCCTTCCTCTCTGAAATAAATAAAAAAATATATTTTAAAAAACACAAGAGTGATGAGAACAGTATGGCATATGCCAGTTGTGAGAATGAAATGGTTTAATATATAGTGTACCTACAACAGGGCTACATACATAGTGAGCCCAGTCATGACTACCCTTCAGCTCGGTGACCCAAGACCAGAGTCTAGTCCAAGTCCCCGCCTGGCACATCTACAGCTGAGGTCTGCTGGACGAAGGAAACTCAGCCCTTCTTATTTTCAAGGCCCTATTTCAGGGGGGGATGTGTTTGAAATAGGACAAGGGCTAAAATGCTAAAAGTCTAATTCCAGTTCTGTTTGACTCAACCTGTTCCTGCTTCTACACGTGACTGTCTTAAATCTCCGTGGGGGGGGGTCCCAGCCCACGGGGTGACCCAAGTGCAATCTCCCTCTTGCGTGGACTGTTGAAGGAGGTGCCCTGGTCAACAAGGATTCGGTGCCTTTAAAGACACCCTCCATTGTGAGTCAATGGGGACTCCCGGTCCAGTGTTCGGAACCTGCCTGGTGAGTCTGGGTGCCTAACACTGCCAGGCCAGGGGGAGCCCTCGCCCAACAGGGGGGCCCAGAGCCTCCCAGGCCAACACCAGGGTTAGACTCATCTACCACAGGAGGGCTCTGACTGCTCTAGGAAGCTAGAAATGCTTAATTATCCAAAGCAATGGTGTAAAACACCCACGTGATGGAATAGTGACTTTAAAAACTGGTTACTGCCGAGACCGGTTTGGCTCAGTGGATAGAGCGTCGGCTTGCGGACTGAAGGGTCCCAGGTTCGATTCCGGTCAAGGGCATGTACCTTGGTTGCGGGCACATCCCCTGTAGGGGGTGTGCAGGAGGCAGCTGGTCGATGTTTCTCTCTCATCGATGTTTCTATCTCTCTATCCCTCTCCCTTCCTCTCTGTAAAAAAATCAATAAAATATATATTAAAAAAAACAAACTGGTTACTGCGTCTTTCGGGAGCAATCTATACTTGTCGTTTAGGGAGGAGGGGGGATAAGCTTAAGGGAAAAAAAGAAGGGGATTGACAGTACTTTTCCTATTACCCCACTATTAATTTGGTGAAGAGCCAACTTCAGAATTAAGGTCGTATTTTTCCTCAGCTCGGTAAGAGGGCTAAGTTGCACATTTGGTTTAAAATTGAATAGTATATAATCGTTCCCCCCTACTGGATGGGCAGAAACCCAGAGGTTTGCCAACACACTGCTGGTAAGACACGGGGGACAGAGGTGGTAGGAAACGGGTGCGGCCTGCGAAGGGCGTGGAGCAACCCCGGCTTACGCACAGATGGCTTACCCCCTGGCCCAGACACGCTCCTGGGAGTGGTCGCACGTCCCACCAGGACTCGCCGCAGTGCTGTTTGCTCTTTAATATGTTCTTATTGATTTCAGAGAGGAAGGGAGAGGGAGAGACAGATACATCAATGATGAGAATCATGGACCGGCTGCCTCCTGCACGCCCCCTGCTGGGGATGGAGCCCGCAACCCGGGCATGTGCCCTGATGGGGAATCAAACTCCTGGTTCATAGGTCGACACTCAACCACTGAGCCACACCGGCCCGGCTCTTGACGTATTTTCACTTTTTTGAATGATGTGACTTGCCTATTAAAAATCAATTTGTCCAAAAATGAAAAAGGTGAGCTTTCCTTCCCACTAGTAAACCACTAAATGAAATGCAGCCACTGCTGATCGAGAACTGACAGTCAGCCCTGGTGTGTGGGTTAGGGCGTCATCACGTACACCAGGAGGTTGGGGTGTGAACAGGAGGCAACCAATTGATGTTTCTCTCTCATTGTCTCTCCCTTCCTCTCGCTCTAAAAATCAATAAACATGTCCTCAGGTGAGGATAAAAAACCCCCACAAAACTGACATTCAGCGCTCCCCTGTGCCACGTGCCTGCGGTTACCGATGCTTCCAGAGGAGCAGGGACGGCAGCGCCCCCCCGGCCCCCCCCCCCCCCCCGTGAAGGGAAAGGAGGGGTGTGCTCCCCCAATCCACTCCTGCTGTGACCAGTAGCGGCAAGCGCCTTCTCCCGAGAGGAGGACAGAGACAGAGAAGGGAGATACCTAACTCACGTGCTCGGTAGCTGGACATGACGGACTCCCTCACAAGGTAGACACAAGAGCCCTGAGCCAGTAGCTCAGTGGTCAGAGCGCAGGACCTCGGACCAAAGGGTCCCAGGTTCAGTTCCTGGTCAGGGGCACGAACCTGGGTTTCGGGTTCACTTCTCATCCCTGGTAGAGGCAACCAGTCAATGTTTCTCTCTCTCCTCCTCGCTTCCACTCTCTCTGGAAAGGCAATGGGAAAAATATCCTCTCATGAGGATTAACAAAAAACGGAGACACGAGAGCATATGGCGTGCTACCGATTTACGAAGCGGAGGGCCTGGAGCCCCTCAGAGGGTCACAGGAGAGCTGGCTGGAGGGGACACAATCGTCAGCGCCCCTTCCTCTCCCGCATGTTCGGAGGGAGCACAGGGCTTTGCTGCCGGCCCGCCCTCGGTGCTTAGAAAGGAAGTAGCCCAGGTGCCGCCATCGCCACCGACACTCCCGCAGACCCTGCCACACAGCGGCTCTGAGCCACCCCGAGCTGGTGTCTCCCACATCGTGTACCAGTATCCGTTCTGCCGTCGGAGAAACGCTCTCCTGCTTTTAAGTGGCTCCCGAAATACAAGCCCCGTGTTGGTGGCGTTTTCAGACAGAATGTAAGTCACTGTTTCACTCTGCGAAGTGCCGGTGACCCGCAGCCCGTGACGGTGTCAAAATGTGAAGCCACAAAACGCGAGCGTTTCTGCGTCTGGATTATTTTCACGCGGAAGAAACACATTTACGAGGATAAGCAGGCATTTTTGTCTCTCCTTTCATTACCGTCCACATGGCGAGGCTGCCAGACCACAGCCCTCAGCGGGGAAGTTATTAGCAGTCCGGTTCTGGTCACCGACAGGCTGGGGAACCACGGGCCAGAGGGGCTCAGCACTCACCAGCCACACGCGGCGGAGAGAAGCCCTTCTCTCCGTGCTAGGCGACAGAACCAAGCGACATGAACGATTTTAAAAATGTCTTTTTATTGACTTCAGAGAGGGAGAGGGAGCTAGAAACATCAATGATGAGAATCATGGATCGGCTGCCTCCTGCACGCCCCCTCCTGGGGATCGAGCCCCCAACCCAAGCACATGCCCTGACCGGGAGGGAATCAAACCGTGACCTCCTGCTTCATAGGTCGACGCTCAACCACAGAGCCACCCTGGGGGGGCGACATTGACATTTTCGAAGGACAGCTCTTTTCCTGCTACATCCCTTCCTGTACACACGCCCCAGGAAAGTGAGGCGGGGGCCTTTCCTGGCTTCCGGCCCTGCTGGGAGGCCCGAGGCCCTCATCAGGCTCGGGATGTCCCCGGGTCACTCTACTGGAGACGCGGCAGCGCGGGGTGAGGAGCCTGCTGCTGGATCACAGCACTCCCAGGCGCTCCATCTGCCTGTTCCGCCCTTCCGCTCGCCTGGGCCGTGGCAGGAGGGCCAGTTCTTTTTTTTTTTTTTAAACATGTTTTATTGATTTTTTACAGAGAGGAAGGGAGAGGGATAGAGAGTTAGAAACATCGATGAGAGAGAAACATCGATCAGCTGCCTCCTGTACACCTCCTACTGGGGATGTGCCCGCAACCAAGGTACATGCCCTTGACCGGAATCGAACCTGGGGCCCTTCAGTCTGCAGGCCGACGCTCTATCCACTGAGCCAAACCAGCTAGGGCAGGAGGGCCAGTTTTGATGAGGAGCTGGATGTTGGACAGAGGAGCTCACTGATCAGAGGAAGCACCCGCAGGCCCACGCCCATGCCCACGCCGCAGAGCTGCTTGGCCAGGACGTTGGCGAGGCCGGCGTTTGCTTCGCCGTCTTCCTTTGCATGTACCTGTTGGGCGCACGACCTTTCAAGTTTGCAACCACGTGAAAAAGTTTCAAATTCTGAACGTGGCGGTTTCCCCACAAGAGCAAATTTCAAGTAAATCACTTGGCCAAGTGGCTGTTTACAGCTATGGTGCTTGCTACAGTCAATTTATTTTTATTTTGTTCATCCTCACCGGAGGATATTTCTCCATTGATTTTAAGGGAGAGTGGGCGGGAAGGGGAGAGACAGGGGCCAGGGATTGAATTTGCAACGTGCCCTCGACTGGAATGGAGCCCGACACCCTTCAGTCTGAGGGCCGGCGCTCTAACCACTGAGCCACAGGCTAGGGCTGCAGTCAATTTAAACTTCACTCCAGTCTCCACCCATGAGACCCAGTGGGGTTGGAATGACCACGTCACCGGGGCTCAGTGAAATGAAATCCTCTGTGGACAGAACACACAGGCAGTTACTTCCTCAGTCAAAATGAGAAGCACTGAAGTGGCCCAGTCCAATTAACTGACGTGACAGAAGCAAAGGGACTCATTTTAGAAACCTCGGTTTTTTAAAGCAGATCTAAAGTTAGACCCAAAGTACAGTGAGCTGACTTTATCTCCCTGCCCCCAGCCCCACACACACTCACTCACTCTCTCCTTCAAAAACCGCTTGGATAGAAGGGTGGTGAGAAGAGGACCAAACTGATTCCTGACTGAATGGCTCCGATTCCATAGGAGACTTTTAGCCGACACCCCAGGGACTTCTGTCCTGGGGGAGCTAACACGCACACCCAGCTGGCCAACAGCGTGTGGCTGCCCAGACCGACAGCACAGACACAGTTAAGCCAAGCTGAGCTTCTCTGAGTAAAAACACAAAACAGCACTTCTCTTTTAAAAAAAGTGTTTTTATTGACTCTGAGAGAGAGGAAGGGAGAGGGAAAGAGAAACATCGATGCATTATGGATCCTGCACCTCCTTACTGGGCCTGAGCCTGCAACCTGGGCATGTGCCCTGACCGGGAATCGAACTGTGAACTCTTGGTTCCTGGGCCGATGCTCAGCCCGAAGCACAGCGGCTTGGCCATCATATCCGTTCTCAAATAGCTCTGATGAGACGAACGTTCACTCTCACAGCGCAAAAGATAACATAGCAGCCAACAGGCCAAATGCTTTACTTTGAAAACGTGCCTTTGTGGGAAACCACCGTTACAGAGTTAAATCGTTTCATCCGGGAACTGACATAGGCGTGTCTTGCGATTTCAGTTTACTAGTCCAGTTTTGTTTTGATTTTTACGACGACTGGATTATAAAATGCGTAACTAGCTCTTTAAAAGTCCCAAATTTGGTGCATCCTGATGGGTCACAAGCTCTGGCACCTCGGGCACCCCCCCCCCCCCCCCCCCCCCCCCAAGTCAGCCTCACTCACGTGGACACGGAACAGTTTACCTCTTTGGGAGCTGAGCTCCCCTTCCTGCACACGCCCGTGGGCCCCGCCCTGGAACGATCGTCACCCCTCCCCCAGGAGTGACACCTCCACAGGACGCACCGTCCAAGTGAAAACTGGCCACACAACCCTCAAAACGCAAGTTCCCTGACAAAGCGGAGAAGAGCGGGAACAGACGAAAAACACAGCCACCTCAAGAACAAACGCGGTTTACAAAGCGCAGTAGCTGTACGCGTTCACAGGCACAGGGGAGCGCACAGGAGCCTGTCGGCCGTGTCTGCACGTCCTGAAATGCTGAGCGCGATGGCCAGACACACAGACACGCGAGGTTTAGCTACAGGTCAACTCGCGGACTCGGCAGTCCCGTCTCACCTCCCAGTCCCGAGCCCTCCTCTTAGGCAGAGCAAGTCGCCGTTCTTTGCAGGGACCGTTGCTGGCTGAGCCGCAGGAGCAGCTGAACTGTCCCTCCGCACAGAACCATCCCCCAGGGCGTGTGAGCGTCTCAGAGGGCAGAACTGAGAGGCGAGCTGCTGCTCACGATGTGGCGGGAGACGGGCAGGCTCTGCGCCCACGCAGTGCTCTGCGGGACAGAGGGGAGGCCGGGCAGGCGTGAACCAGAACCGCTGCTCGTTAGGACTTACCGCGGCCGCACTCTGAGCGCGCAACACGCGTGGAGATGTGCCGTTCATGTGAGTGCTGAACACATGTGGAGATGCACCCTCCACATGAGCTGAGCACACATGGAAATGTGCCGTCCACATGAGTACTGAACACACGTGGAGATGCGCCATCCACATGAGCTGAGCACACATGGAAATGTGCCGTCCACGTGAGTTCTGAACACACATGGAGATGCGCCCTCCACATGAGCTGAGCACACATGGAAATATGCCGTCCACGTGAGTTCTGAACACACGTGGAGATGCGCCATCCACATGAGCTGGGCACACATGGAAATGTGCCGTCCACGTGAGTACTGAACACACGTGGAGATGCGCCATCCACATGAGCTGAGCACACATGGAAATGTGCCGTCCACGTGAGTTCTGAACACACGTGGAGATGCGCCATCCACATGAGCTGAGCACACATGGAAATGTGCCGTCCACGTGAGTACTGAACACACGTGGAGATGCGCCATCCACATGAGCTGGGCACACATGGAAATGTGCCGTCCACGTGAGTACTGAACACACGTGGAGATGCGCCATCCACATGAGCTGAGCACACATGGAAATGTGCCGTCCACGTGAGTACTGAACACACGTGGAGATGCGCCATCCACATGAGCTGGGCACACATGGAAATGTGCCGTCCACGTGAGTACTGAACACACGTGGAGATGCGCCATCCACATGAGCTGAGCACACATGGAAATGTGCCGTCCACGTGAGTACTGAACACACGTGGAGATGCGCCATCCACATGAGCTGGGCACACATGGAAATGTGCCGTCCACGTGAGTACTGAACACACGTGGAGATGCGCCATCCACATGAGCGCTGCTGCACCACAGAAAGCAATCACACACGAGGTCACGGAAGCAGGCGGGCGTAGCCCCGCCACGGAGGGGCCGGTGAGCCAGCAGCAGCATGTCCCTGTATGAAGGGGAGGTCACCACCCTACAAAACGGGTTCGTTTTACTTTTCTGCACCTCCATCTGTCTCTCAGAAGCAGGGAACAGCCTCAGGCCCTCAGTGCTGGGTGAGATGGGTCACCCCACAGCCTGCAGGCACTCGCATGGTTCCCTCAGAGGTTAGAGAAAGCAGGCAGGCCTGGAGCCGTCACCATAACCGAGACGCCCAACGGCACCGGCGATGGTGCCGAGCCTCCCATCAGGACAAGAACTAGCACCTCTCGCGTGTGAGCGTCTGTGCTGAACGCTGACTCCGTGGTGGACAGAAGTCAGGCCGCTGCACTGACACATGACTGAGACAGAAGAACCAAGTCTGAGATCTCCACACGTTTTATTATATTGGCCGGAATGCTCTAAATTCATGAAAGCTTTTGAGAAAATCTTCAGTTCCCAACCCCTTAAAAAAGTGTGTTGAATCAGCAAAAAAGGAAAACAGGGAAGTAATGATCCGGACAGATACAAACAGCCCCGCCCCAGGCCCGCCCTGCGAGGAGGCCTGCGGCAGAGTGGAAGCCCGCACGGAAGGTCTCACCGCGAACAGAACCCGGGGCGTGGGCCGGTGCCTCGCTCAGCCCCGCAGGCCCGCAGGCCGTTTCAACTCTGAGGTGCAGTCACACATTTCACATGCATCGTGGGACATGGAGACGTTATGTTTACCCCCCACATGGGTCAGGCTACAGGTTTTCTAAGTACTGCGTGTGGCACTAGAAACTTCATGCTGTATCAAGTCAGTATCAGGTTAAGCTACTAGACTATAATATAATAGATAGACGTTTACCGAAAACCAATATAAAATCTGGCCCAGAAAGACCAGAACAGAAATATGCAATTTTCTTGATTTAAGATGGTCAAAAGTATGTTTTTAAAAAGCCCCACACACGGTGTGTGTGCAGGAAGCTTTCTGTGCCGACGGCACGTGACCTCTGGCTGACGCTCGGGAAGGTTGGGACACAGCTCCGCAGTGCACATGAGAAATGAACTCTGACAGGCAGTTTCTTGGGTTCAGGAAGGACCGGATTCCGGGAAGAACTTCAGAGGGACGGACAGCAATTCTAGGGTCAGAGCCAGGAGGACCGGAAGACTTCGGGGCCGCTTCTCAGCTTCTTCTTGATTTTGAATGTTGAATAAGCCACTGAAGTGTGATATCTAAAGATGGAGGGGAAAAAGGCGTTAAGACACTGGAGTGAAGAAACTAAACACCAGAGAGAATATCTAAAACGCAGCCAGCTCCCAGCACACACTGGGCCGCCTGCCACCAGAAACGTGTGGCTCTCTGAGCGGCTGTAAGTGATAGGAAGCGGCTGAGGCAGAGGCAGAAGGCGGGGTGGGGGTGAGGGTAGGGGCCCTCAGTGATAAAGCTAGGTCCTCCCCCTCCCCCTTTGGCATTGGGCTGGTTAATGCTTTGCTGGGAGGAAGGAAGAAGATTTGCTGGGCACGGTAGAGTATTTTGCAACATCCATGACCTTTACCACTAAATGCATTACGCCCGCCCCCTCGGTTGTGACAACCAATACCATCGCCCAGCACTGCCACATGTCCCCCGGGGAGCAACACCGGGCCTCAGCGGAGAACCACAGGGCTAAAGGGAGCCAGACAGCCTTGAGTGCCATTCTAGGCACCAAGAAATGTGGAATTTACTCCCAAGTCTACAGCAAAGTGTGGGAGAATTGTAAGCAGGGAAACGCAACAGTTTATTTAGTAAGATCAACAAGAGCAGCAGGAGGACGCCGTGGAGGGCTGCCAGCACAGAGCTGTCCACGGGGACAGGAGAGCGCGGAGGGCAGCAAGGCAGGCTGAGGGGATGGAGGAGGCAAAGGAGAAGCAGGAGAGCCGCTGACGGGCTGCCTCCCGCACGCCCCCTGCTGGACTTCGGGCATCCAGCTTCCTGACCTTGAAAGAACAAACTGTTTCCAGCGGCCCAGGGTGTGGTGCTGGCTATGGCGGGCCTAGGCAATCGGGACAGACTCCAAGTAGGGACAGGGTATCTGGGGTCATCCCGCCAACAGAGGGTAACACAGGCAGTCATATGCTGGTCCCATCGATGAAAACAATGTTTAGGACCCTTCGTGAAGTATTATTCCAGAACGCCACTGTGTTCCAGAGCACAGCTGGGTGCGAGGTCTGCGGCAGTTACACCAAGCGGACCCCATTGCTTAACCCGAGTGCGGCCGCAGCTGCTGCCTTCACAGCGCAGCCAGACTCAGGACTCCGGCCGCCACGGCGCCGGCGCCCACGGTCTTCCTGAGCCACAGCCGCAGCCACAGGGCTCTGTACAGGAGGCCACTGACACAGAAGGGGACAATGAGCAGAAATGCCATTAGATGGCCCTTCCGGGGTAGCCCTTCCTCCCAGAAACACCCGCCACTTCTTACCTATATTATCCTTTTCTTTGCAAGAAATCGAATAGCAGCAAATTTCTCTATCCTGGATAGCAGACAGGTTCCTGTAAGAAGCAGAATTAAGAGTAAGCCTGCACTTAAAACAGCCGTCATACTTATCACTCCGCTCAGGTCTACTTGTTTATCACTGAGCTGAAGAATCACTACTGAAATGCCAGGGCTCACTCCTCTGTAGCCAGGGTCTCCCTGGCCACGGCGAGCCCACCGCTGAGTGAAGCTGGGCGAAGGGAACGGGACAGCTCAGAACCATTACCACACCGCCCCCCTCACGCGTAAGACATACATCTTCTCAATGAGCTGTTTCTCGTCCAAGGCATTAGGAAGATCTCTCTTGTTTCCAAGGACGAGCACCTTTAAAAGACAAGACATTAAGAGTAAACGTAACACAAGGAAATGCCACAGAAGCACGTCAGCCTCATCCGTGTGGGTGAGGAATGAGCTGGGACCCCCGCCGTAATCGTAAAGCACTCTGTGTAACTGCTGGCCTAGCTCGTTCAATCACTCACATCAGCATTATTTTTACTCCCACCACGGAGATGCCTTTATCCAGCAAGTGGCTGCCAACTTCTACTTAAACTAAGTGTACGTGTGCATTCTGCTATTTCTTAATAAGTCTTTGCCAAAATGTGATCTTAACAACCAAGGGCGGAGAAACAATTTCTAACCATTTTTTATCTGTAAGCTATTAATTATGTGAACGTGTACGTAAGCTTTTAAAATTCAGGACCCAGCCTATGGAATAGCTCGTGTAGATACGCTGAGACAACGGTAAGTCTGGGGGCGGGGTGAAGATGCTGAGGCCGCTCCGGGAATAAAGCCCCTGGCTGGCAGGTGTGCTCTGAAAAGAGGGAAAGCAGAGACAGGCTTTCCACCTACCCTCCCCTCCCTCTCTCCCCTCCCCTCCCTCCTTCCCTCCCTCCCCCGTCCCAGGCCTACCCTTCCCGCCTCACCGAAGCAAAGGGCACGGGCACATAGACATACGCGGTGCTGTCCACACTCTAAGTCAGCGTTTCCTAAGAGCTGAAGCTCTGGCACGTGCTAACAAAGGACGCTCCATGTCCACCTTGTCACGCCCGCTCCTTTCACTTAATAGCCACCCCCGTGGGCTCTACCTGAGTCCCCCGTAGGTCCTAGATTCTTATTCACCCAAAGGCCGAGGCAGAGCAGGCCCTGGGAGCTCTCAAAGGGGTGCGACACCGCGGGGTCGGGGAGCCCAGCCAAACCTCAGTGCACTTGGCCAGCCGTCTTCCCTTCCCGGCTCTCACCCCTCCTCACGCCCACCGAGTCCTCCAGGTTCCCACGCTGGACCTGCCTGAGTTTCTAATGTTGCGTCCCGGTCATTTGTGATCGGCTGTCGGTTAGGGGGCTGCCTGCGTCTTCACCCCCTTCCTACATTTAGGAGCTCTCCCACCTTTTGAACCTCCCCCTGCAGTAAAGCTGCTGCTTCTGTAGATTTCCTTCCCAGCATTCCTCTCAGCTAGAGCAGGGACCCACGGCCAAGGGCAGCCCAGACCCTGACGGCAGAGCCAGAGGTGGAAAGCAGGGCGGGGCGGCCCGGCTGCAGGAAGGGCGGCCTCCTGCTCCGGGTAAGTGGGAGCCCGCCGGGGCCAAGGGAAGACGGCTTTACTCGGGCGTGTACACCTGGCTTTACTCGGGCGTGTACACCTGGCTTTTACTGCGGAAGGAAAAGAGCAGCTTCAAAGTCTGACAGACACGGACGCAAAACCTGGCGTGCGACATGCCTGCGGCCAGGTGACCCGAGCGTTAACCGCCGCGTTTAAGGAAGGTCCCACCACGCGCAGTGGTTGTGAGGGTAACTCGGGGGCTACACCTCATGTCTGACACCCACGGACTCGCATGAGGCTGCAGCTGGTTCTCTGCCAACATCCCCTCGTTCACCACCTCCACCCGACGCCTCGGCCAGGACGCAGGGATGCTCCCACACCTGCCCTCTAGTCCCCGGCGTCGGGGGGCTGTTCCCACGCCACCGCCCTCTCTGCCCAGTCACTTGCCCCGACAGCCTCCACCGCTCCCCATGCTGCGCCGATGGCCCCTCCTCCACCTCACTCGGTTCTTACACTGAGATCAGAAGGCCTTAGACAACAGTCTGACCGTTCCAGGGCTGGGCGGCTCCGGCTCCCGGGGCTTTAATAAACGACCAGGAAGGAGAGGAGAAACGGCACAGCGCCCGGGACATGGCAGGCGCTCAGGAAACGGAAGCCTCTGACTCGAAAACAGACGGCCCGGCGCGCTGACATCAGCCAGCACGAACATTAGCGTGTGAATGGCGAGGGGTGAGAGCGAGCACCGCATACTCACTGGAATTCCCTGCAGCTGTGGCTTATCTAGAAGGTTATGGAGTTCGTTGCGGGAGGCTTCTATCTTCTCGCGATCTGCAGCATCTATCATGTAACTGAAACACACATGATCTCAATGTGCCACATTCTGTGATGGTCACAATTGATATTACAGATGTTCACTGTTAACATTTACACCACTGAAGCTGCTCACCAAATAAAGCTCTAGAGGGAGGGGGTGGGGAGAGATGGGAAAGGGTATGGGGAAAAAAATAAAACCCTAGATAAAAAGCTCAGCACCCCAAAATACTTTTAAATAGACCGTCTTAGGCGTTAATACATGATAGTAACAGAATTATATTCCTTAGTGCATAGAAGCATAAACAAAAACATAAATAAGACTCTCATTCTATGATCAGTATTTTAAAGTCTCACGTTAATGAATTACACTAAGAAACTTCTAAGAACGACTATTACTCCTGAAAATAAAAACGGAGGCTTTGGAAGTAGTATTAAAAACATCACTTTTCCTTGAAACCTAAATTGACTTGTCCCCCTTCCCCCCCATTGACCCCTCACCCGGCTCCCGCCCCCTAAATTGGCTTTTAGAAGGGCTTACACGATGGCATTGACCCCTCTGCAGTACCGCTCCCACATGCTCCGGAACCGAGGCTGCCCGCCTATGTCCCAGATCTGCAAGCAAGACAGACACTCTCAGCATGGACATTTCAGATCACGCGTGCGCGGGAGAGAAAGACCGGGCAGACGGGCCCTTTTCACAGCGAGCCACGCCCTCTGAGAAACCTGAGCTCAAGCCGGCTCTGAGTGGAAGCTCTCGGGGCCCCTTCTAAACTCGAAGCTCACCTTTAAAATGTCACACGAAACCTAACAAGTTCTGCTGAGCAAAGTTTTAGTTTTCTATGCAATGCGTGTTTTGCCTGTTTACCAATAAAGTTCCAAGATTGAAAATACAGTAGTCCTCCCATATCTGCAGGGAATATGTTCCGAGACCCCCAGTGGATGCCTGAAACCACGGACAGTATCGAACTCTTTACTCGTTTTTCCTCTGTGTACATGCTTATGATGAGTGCAACTTATAATCTAGGCACAGTCAGATGAACAACAATAACTGATAATAAAGCAGAACAACTGTGATAATTATCAGTGCCTAAAGGGCAGGTAGCATATACAGTGTGGATATGCCAGACAAAGGAATGATTCGTGCCCCGCGTGGGACAGAGTGGGGTGGCACAAAATGAAGCTTCTGAATTGTTTATTTCTGGAATTTCCCATTAATACCGTCAGACGGTGGTTGGCCGTGGGTAGCTGAAACAGCAGATAAGGGACTACTGTGTATACCTTTGACATAATACTTAGAATCTCCAGGATCACGCACCATCCAGATCTGAATGCCAAGACAGAAAACGGTTCATTCAGAATCTATTAACGTTTAGCTGTCTGACTGGGTATATACATTAATGCCTAATCGCTTTTAATAATTCTGTAAACAACATAGGCAACATTCCTACCTAGTGTTTTTCTTACATATGTTAATTTTACCATATGAAAGCCCTACCCCCAATAATGCCACTATTAGGCCTCCTATTCCAGACGATGGGCAACATAGGGGCCCAAGTCATGGTACTTATCCTCAAAAGGCTTCCCGCTGAGCGGCAGGCCCTGGTAACACGCATGGGAGCATCTGCATGAGCAGCGAGGAGCTGCATCAGATGAGCTCCACAGGAGCTGAGTGACCAGCTGCTGGGAGCCCATGAACTGGGGAAATGGCCACAAGGGCCAGCCCCTAGGAGCAGACTCCCATGAGCCACTGAGCCAACCAAACCAACCCCCACACTGAAACATGGCCGCTCCCAGACAGCCCACAGTCAGGATTCAAGATTCTTCTAAAAACAAAATTATGTTAGTAAACTTTCCCCTTGTTATAGTTTCAATTTTAAGGCTTAGAAGTAAAGAAAGGGAAAACTGGTTACCGTATTTGCTGCCCCAAATATACTAAATTACTCATTTTCTACACACAACTGTTCAGGAAAGAAGTGATCCCATGTTCCACACCCTCTGAAGAGGGGTTCATTCCCAGGACCACCCACCCTGACAGTGGCTCTGCCGGCGCCGCTAGTGCTCTGTGGGCACCCGCCGCAGCTCTGAGGACGAGAGCAAGGACATTCTCACGCCCTGGGCACAGGCCCGGGCACAGGCCGCTCGTCAGCTAGGAACTGCGAACACTCTCGTAAAAAGTCAACCAACAGGAACCCCCGGCTGCACCTGCTGGTGACCCAAACGGAGGGGCAGGGGTGACATACCTTGATGGTGACGTTGCCTTTGGTCACCTTCCTCATGTTGAAGCCCACGGTGGGGATCATGTCCTCGCTGAACTGCCCTGACTGAGGAAGAGAGGACGTGGTTAGAACAGCCACTCGGCCTCGCCAGCACGGCTCTGCGCCGCCCGGGAGGAGCTGGCCTCCGCGGGGGACCACCCGCCTCACGGCCCTCGTTCTTTCTTGCTTTCTTTATAAATATATTGTTATTGACTTCAGAGAGGAGGGGAGAGGGAGAGAGAGTAGAAACATCACTGAGAGAGAATCATGGATCGGCTGCCTCCTGCATGCCCCGCACTGGGATGGAGCCCGCAATCTGGGCCTGTGCCCTGACTGGGAATGGAACCGTGACCTCCTGGTTCAGGTCGATGCTCAACCCCTGAGCCAGCCGGCCAGGCTACCAGTACTCATTTTCCTAGTTGGTAGCATGATGGTGCCTTACAGTCTCTAATATGTGGAATTTCTGGTAATAATATTGCTCTTATATTCCAGAGACATTAGTAAGAAGAATAACAACTTTTTTAATTTTTATTTTTTCACTGTGAAGCACTTAAAACTGAAGGCAAGCGGATGCCAGGTCTCGGGGAGTGCTGCTGGGCAGCAGGGTATCCCATGGCCTTTACGGGGTCTATCCCCACAAACCGCCAGTGCTGGAGGGGGCGCTGGAGTCACAGTGAGAAATCGAACCCGGGCAATCCGAATCACATCACTGAGGCTCAGCGGGACAGCCCTGCCACAGAGGGACACCACAGGACACCAAGGGACACATGTGCCTGACGCAGTGTGCCAGCGGAGAACGCATGAACTGACCCTCGTCAGGAGGAAACACCAGACAAACCCCAAAAGAGGAACGTTCTACTGAAAAGCAGCAAAACCAGAGGAAGCGGCACCATGGCTGACACCAGGACCAGACGCAATGACCAGTGACTAGCGCCACCAGGGTCGCCACGAGGAATGGTTTTATCCTCAACACCCCCTGGAAGCGCCTCTCACCTGTGACCGGGTGTGGGCTTCCTCCAGTGACGGGCCTGCCTCCCTCTCTGAAGGAACTCCTCCCTGTCTCTGCGGGAACTCCTCCCTGTCTCTGCGGGGAACTCCCCCCCCCCTCTCTGCGGGAACTCCCCTCCCTCTGCGGGAACTCCCCCCCCTCTCTGCGGGAACCCCCCCCCTCTCTGCGGGAACTCCCCCCCCCCCTGCGGGAACTCCCCTCCCTCTGCGGGAACTCCCCCCCTCTCTGCGGGGAACCCCCCCCCCCCTCTGCGGGAACTCCTCCCTCTCTCTGCGGGAACTCCCCCCCCTCTCTGCGGGAACTCACCCCTCTCTGCGGGAACTCCCCCCTCTCTGCGGGAACTCTTCCCTCTCTGTGCGGGAACTCCTCCCTCTCTGTGGGAACTCCTCCCTCTCTGCGGGAACTCCTCCCCCTCTCTGCGGGAACTCCTCCCTCTCTCTGCGGGAACTCCCCCCTCTCTCTGCGGGGGCACTCCCCCCTCTCTCTGCGGGAACTCCCCCTTGTCTCTGCGGGAACTCCTCCCTCTCTCTGCGGGAACTCCTCTCTGCGCGCGAACTCCTCCCCCCCTCTGCGCGAACTCCCCCCTCTCTCTGCGGGACTCCTCCCTGTCTCTGCAGGCCCTCCTCCCTCTCTGTGCGGGAACTCCTCCCTCTCTGTGCGGGAACTCCTCCCTGTCTCTGCAGAACTCCTCCCTCTCTGTGCAGGAACTCCTCCCTGTCTCTGCGGGAACTCCCCCCTCTCTCTGCGGGAACTCCTCCCTCTCTCTGCGGGAACTCCTCCCTCTCTCTGCGGGAACTCCCCCCTCTCTCTGCGGGAACTCCTCCCTCTCTCTGCGGGAACTCCTCCCTCTCTGCGGGAACTCCTCCCTCTCTGTGCGGGAACTCCTCCCTGTCTGTGCGGGAACTCCTCCCTCTCTGTGCGGGAACTCCTCCCTGTCTCTGCGGGAACTCCTCCCTCTCTGTGCGGGAACTCCTCCCTCTCTGTGCGGGAACTCCTCCCTGTCTCTGCGGGAACTCCTCCCTCTCTGCGGGAACTCCTCCCTCTCTCTGCGGGAACTCCTCCCTCTCTGCGGGAACTCCTCCCTCTCTGTGCGGGAACTCCTCCCTCTCTGTGCGGGAACTCCTCCCTCTCTGTGCGGGAACTCCAGCCCGCCTCGCTGGACTCTGATGAGCACAAGCAATCGGACCCCTCTGGTCGGTACCAGCTGCAGGAGCGTTTCAAGGATCACATGATGCCCGTTTTCTCCTAATTCAGAACACTCTGAACACTCGCTCCTGAAGTAATTCCCAAAAGAAAATGACTTGTTCTCCAGCTTTATGTGCAAACCCGGACTTACTTCCAACTACAGACAAAATTCCTTCCCACCGACACCAGTTTAAAAGCCAATGTTAAGACTCATTTGGGCAGTTAACGCTTATTAATCAGAGAATAAGTCTCTCTAATTCGCTGGGTTTGCTGGTTTGGGAGGAAGTACTGAGGGGTCAGTACTCACCACACAGAACCAAGTGGCATGGCAACGTTCAATGCCAGGGCTGCCCCCTCCCTCCGCACAGCTGCTGCTGGCCAGGGCCCAATCCATCTCCATCGCCCGCGCTCGCCACGCCCTTCCTCGGCTGCGCCTCCTCGAGTCTCAAAAGCTCCTGCAGAGAGCAGTTTCTGCTCCCCAACAGCTGGCCTTCAGCAGACACGGCACCCTTCCACCCCCGAGGAGACCCACTCCAGCCCCAGACGCTACATTAACTAACGCCTCACGGCTGAGCTGCCAGGCCCGCAGGCACCGCCCGTGCCCTCGGCGGGCTCTTGATCAACCTCCGGGAAGGACCCTCCTGAGCCCTCAGGGTCCAGGAAGCAAGTCTCCAGGTTGACTGTAACATTGCTAGGGTTTCTGGTTTTGTCTTTTTGTTGCTGTGAAATTCACAGTAATCTGGCAAGCAACCAGGCTTATCTTGGCAGGACTGGGGGTGCAAAGTTTTTACTTTCAAGCTGACTGCTGTAAGTTTTATTCACACCGTCAGGGTATATAACACCC
This sequence comes from Ia io, assembly GCA_025583905.1. Classification (NCBI taxonomy): domain Eukaryota; kingdom Metazoa; phylum Chordata; class Mammalia; order Chiroptera; family Vespertilionidae; genus Ia; species Ia io. The sequence continues at coordinate 57,648,200 of JAJQQW010000018.1, read as the reverse complement.
CAAGCAGCAGCAACATGGACTTGAACCCAGTTCTTTCTGGGTGACATGAACACGGAGTGCAAGGCTCCTGTTTTCTTTGACATCAGGCTATGAACACGGAATGTAACAGATGAAAATCTGCTAGGTTAGGACTTTTTATAAAGCAAATGGCACAGGGAGTCTCTACCTACTAATTAAGAGCCTGCTATCATTCTACTTCAACTCATTTGTCGCGGCTCAATGACCCTCACTGCCTGCGACACCAATAGAGCTGCTCTGCAGCAATCTCCTCTCCAAAGACCACTCTTGAGGACTAAAATGGTCTCAAACCCACAATTCCAGCGAGGGGCCTAACACTCTCCCTCCTGCGAACCCCGTTCCTGAAGGGATCCCTTCCCAGCCGCCCCCAGTGCTGTTTTCTGTGCTCACTGTGCCTGTCAGGAGCCCCACTCTCACTGGCTCACTAACCCCAGATCCAGACACACCGAAGGGAAGCGCAGCTGCTGGTCTGGGACTACTTCCTAGGGTGCGTCCCCTGCCAGCCCTCAGGGCCACCCCCACAGGCAGCGTGGTTGCTTGACCTTCAGAAATTCTGATGAGGCCGGAATTGTGAAGTGACCCTCTCCCCAGTCAGCGCTGGAGAGCCCTAGCAAATACACGGTTTGCTAACTGGGGAAGCCGCTCAATGTCTGGCTGTATTTCCCACCAAGGCCAAGGGCCCACCGCCATGGCCCTTTAAGAAACAAGGGACCTAACTGACACGTACAGAATTCCGCACTCAAAGAGAGCACAATACACTCTTTTCAAGTGAATGTGGAACAGTCACTCAAGATAAACTACATTCTGGCCATAAAACAAAACCTATCAAACTTAAAAGAATTCAAGTCATACAGAATGTGTTCTCTGACCCTAACAGATTTACGCTAGAAATACAAAGGTACCTGGAAATAAAATATTTGATTATATATAATTAATCTGTGGGTCAAAAAGGAATGACTAGGAAAATTAGAAAATATTTTTTAAAAATATATTTTATTGATTTTTTACAGAGAGGAAGAGAGAGGGAGGGAGAGGGATAGAGAGTTAGAAACATCGATGAGAAAGAAACATCAATCAGCTGCCTCCTGCATGCCCCCTACTGGGGATGTGCCCACAACCAAGGTACATGCCCTTGACTGGAATTGAACCTGAGACCCTTGAGTCCGCAGGCCGACGCTCTATCCACTGAGCCAAACCGGTTTCGGCAAAATTAGAAAATATTTTAAACTCAATAAAAAACATCAAAATCTGTGGGGTGCAGCAAAAGAAGTGCTCAGAAATTCAGACTCAAGTGTGTGTTAGAAGACAAGAAACGAGAGAAAAAGCACATGGGCACTATAACTGTAGTTAATATTGCCGATTGGTATATTTGAAAGTTGTTAAGAGTAAATCCTAAGAGTTCTCATCACAAGGAAAAAAACTTTTTTCCTTTTCTTTTTCTCTTTTTTTTTTGGAATTTATATTAGATAATGGATGTTAAAGTAACTTACTGTGATAATCAATTCATAATAGATGAACGTCAATTCATTATACCGTACAACTTAAAGAGCAGCCCTGGCCGGTGTGGCTCAGTTGGTTGAGTGTTGTCCCTGGCACCAAAAGGTCACCAGTTTGATTCCAGGTCAGAGCACATGTCAGGTTTCAGGCTCGATCCCCAGTAGGGGACGTGCAGGAGGCAGGTGATCGATGTTTCTCACATCAATATTTCTCTCTCTCTCCCCCTCTAAATGCAATAAAAGAATATATTAAGAGCCGTAAATATTAGAAAAACTGAAAACAAAAAATTCATAAAAGAAAATCATAGAACCAAAAGCTGATTCTCTGAAAAGATAAGATGGATAAAGTGACAAAAGAAAACAGGAGATAAAAATACCAATATTAGTAATGAAAAAAGGGGTATCTCTAAACTCTACCAATATTAAAGAGATAAGGAAATACTATAACACTATGCACATAATTTCAACAAGTCTAATGAAATCCTTGAAAGCCACAATTTACCAAAACTCACCCAGGGAGAAAAACTTGAATAGACTATTCAGAAATCTATTAAAGAAATGAAACCCCGAATAGTCAAAGCAATATTTGGAACAGAATAAAGAGCCCAGAAATAAACCCACACATATACAGGGTGGGGCAAAAGTAGGTTTAGAGTTGTTTGTATAGAAAATACAATAATAAGTAATAATACAAAAATAAACTCTGTTTCAAGTACTCACAACTGTAAACCTACTTTTGCCCTACCCCGTATGGTCAATTAATTTAGGACAAAGAACCAGGAAGGTAAAATGGGGGAAAGGACAGTCTTTTCAATACATGGTGCTGAGAACACCCCACAGTCCAAGAATGAAACGAGACGACTGTCTTACACCACACCCAGCAATGAACTCAGAATGGTTAGAGACTGACTGTAAGACCTGAACCCACAACACTCCAGGAGAGAACAGGCAGTAAGTCCCCTGACACTGGTCTTAGAGATGTTTTTGGATCTGATTCCAAAACCAATGGCAACAAAAGCAAAAACGAACACGTAGGACTATGTCAAACTACTAAAAGGCTTCCAAACAGCAAAATAAATCAATAAAATGAAAAGGCAACCTACTAAATGGCAGAAAATATTTGCCTATCATCTATCTGATATGGGGCCTATATCCAAAATATAAAAAGAACTCATGCAATCCAATAGCTCAATAGCAAAACAAACAAATAAATAAAGTATTAACAAATGGTCAGAGGGTCAAAAGAAACATTTTCCCAAAGAAGACTACAGATGGCCAACAGGTACATTCACTTACATGTGGAATCTATTTAAAACACACACACACACACACACACACACACACACACACACAAAAAAAAAAAAAAAACAAAAAAAACAAACCCACACTGAACTCATAGATACAAAGAACAGATTGGTGGATGCCAGAGGCGAGGGGTGAAGGGTAAAGCGGGGGGGGGGGGGGGGGGGGGGGGACAAAAGGTACAAACTTCCAGTTATAAGTCCCGTACTGCATAGTTGACAGTTGCCAAGAGAGTTGATCTTAAAAGTTCTCATCACAAGAAAAAATTGTAGCTGTGTGAGGTGATGAACGTTAACTAGCCTCACCATGTGACCATTTTGCCATCCATACAAATATGAAGTCATTATGTTGTGCACCTGAAACTGAATAATGTTATGTTAAACCACAACTTAATAAAAAGACTGGGGAGAAAAGAAATGGAATTAGTAATTTTAAATCTTCTTAAAAAGGAATCTCTAGGCCTAGACCGTTTTACAGATGAATTCTGCCAAACGTTTTAAATAGAAACAACACCAATTCTACGTAATTCCTTCCCCAAAACAGAAGAAACAGGTCCATTTCCCAACTCGTTTTGAGTGCAGTATGACCCTGATACCAAAAGAGTTTACAATTTCAAAAGGCTGACACACTATTCTGAAACAGTCCAATGACATGAGGCAGTGCCAGGACGTACGAATCCATCACTGGTGAGAGAGCTGAAGCCAGTCCACAGCCGAGCTGTGTAAGCTGACGCTTCTGGGTGTGGTTTGGGAACAATAGTCCTTGACTGAGGAACCACTTGTGGAATCGTCTTGTCAGTTTTGTGCACCCAAATGCTGGTGGGCAAGGTGAGGAGTCAGGTCCCGGCAGGGACCCACCAGTCTCCAGAACCGTCTCTTCCGGCCTCAAACTGCAGACCAGACCAGTCCCGGTTCCGCACAGACAGCTGCTTCCCTCAGGGCGCCTTTTCTCTCTGGCTGTACCCCGACTCCCCGGTTCCGTGCTAAGCTGCCTGGAAACCTGCTCGAACGTTCCCCGGACACAGAATGTAGGACAGGAACCACGTGCTGGGGCTCAGGCAGGAGGCTGAGCTCCTGATGAGCCAACAGGAGAGCTTGACTTTAAAAACCACGTGCCCGGCCCCCAGAGGAGCACACAGCTCACGGCACTCTGCACAGAAAGCAGGTGCCACGATGCCGCGGCCCTGGCACCTCTACACGAGAACGACCAGGGAGGCCGGGCCGGCTCGCTCTGTACCACACCCCTAACCGGGGACAGGACGCCCGCGGGCAGTGAGCGGACTCGCTCGGATGCCTCGGTGTCACCCCTTCTGCTTCCCCATCAGCTCCACTTGTTTGCGGGAAGTCAGATGGGGCGGTTTCCTGGGCTGGGCAGACCTAACTGGTGCTGAACATCTCACACAATTCCCCGGCGCCTCCTTCTACTTCCAGGGAAACCGCGTCCTGCTCGCGGGAGCCGCACGTGCACGGGTGGCCGCTCAGGCCTGCAATGAGAATGCCAGCGACACACTGAGGAGCCACCAGAACCCGCCTCGTCGTTGAGACCTGAACCCACGACTCCTACTGCTACTCAGAACCCTGAAGCGTTGAGTGGAAGATCCTCCACACGCACCCCAGGATCCCAGCGCGTCATGCGTCACGCCAGGTGACAGCACGCACGGCTGGTACCTGCTCTCCTCTCTACCTGGAGGATGAAGGAAGCTACCAGCACCCTCACCCCCACCCCGCGGCGTGAACCAGACAGGCAGTCCTCCCGCCTCACCGTAGAGACCAGTCTAGGAACCCACGGCGGCAGCGATGGAAGCAAGACCGTGTCTGTGTGCAGAGCTGGCGTCAGCCCTGGAGGCAGCGAGCTGCGCCACCAGGATCCCCCGAACTGGGGTCATCTGTCAGCTTGCGCTGCCGCTTGGAGCCTTTTTCTGCCTCACAGATCTGCAACCTCATCCGCCCTAACAACCTCATGTGGATTGCTCTGTGCCTCCCCCACACGTGCTTAGTAACTGTTTACTTTTTAAAACATTAAAGTGACTAATTCCCTGAAATCATTTAAGACGGGAATTCATGCCATCTTTGAGCTCTGTTCACAGAGCTGTAGACACCTCTGCCTCCACGCTTGCCAGCGCCTCTGGCAGTAGGGGCGTGGCTAGAAAAGGCCACCGTCTGACCACGTTCTCTGTCTTGGCCAAGTCCCTCTGGCTTCTCTGGGTGTCTCTGAAGAAACACTCAGCACCCCTGAGCCCATCAGTGTGATCAGCACTGCTTCACACTGACACTCAGCTCTGAAATGATGGCAGCCTGAAATACTGAGTCATTGTACACTGCTCAGGATCCAAACGCAGAGCCTTCTCGATGCTAACATCATTATTTATTCAGCAGCTGCCTGTACCCCCACTTGTTACCACCTGGCGGGGCGCTTGGCAGGCAATTAGGAGCCCAGGAAGAGGCAGGAGCAACAAGAATGTTTTCCAGTTATGCCCGACCACTGCAGCAAGACCACGTCACTGTTATTAGCTAGGATATGTGTCGCTGACTTAGACCAATGGTCGGCAAACTAATCATTAGTCAACAGAGCCAAATATCAACAGTACAACGATTGAAATTTCTTTGGAGAGCCAAATTTTTTAAAACTTAAACTTCTTCTAACGCCACTTCTTCAAAATAGACTCGCCCAGGCCGTGGTATTTTGTGGAAGAGCCACACTCAAGGGGCCAGAGAGCCGCGGTTTGCCGACCACTGACTTAGACTATCCTATCCTATGTAATAAAACCCTAACATGCAAGTTGACCAAACGGTAGAACGACTATGATGTGCACTGACCACCAGGGGGCAGACGCTCAACGCAGGAGCCGCCCCCTGGTGGTCAGTGCGCTCCCATGGGGAGCGCCGTTCAGCCAGAAGCCAGGCTGGGCTCATGGCTGGAGAGCAGCAGCGGCGGTGGCCGGAGCCTCTCCCGCCGCTGTGGAAGCGGTAAGGAGCAGCGAGCAGACGGGCGGTAAGGAGCGAGGGGTCCGGGCTGCGAGAGGGTGCAGGCCAGGCTGAGGGACACCGCCCCCCACCCTCCCAGTGCATGAATTTCATGCACCGGGCCTCTAGTTAACAATAATAGTGACGATAGCAGCATAACACCATTCACTTTACTGACCTCATTTTATAGAAAAGGAAACTTGAGGTCAAGGTCACAAGGTCACACATAGCTAAGCAGTGGCCTAACTGGGATTTGAACCCAGGTCTGAACTCCAAAGCCCCAGTGCCACTTTCTCCTGCGGTGGCACGCTCCCGGCGCTTAGGGTGTTGGTGACAGGAAGCAAGGTCACTATTTGAGCAGAAGCTTGCAGTGAATGTTAGCTTGCTCAACAGCAACCACAAAATGCCGACTCGATGGTCAACTGAGAGGTCGCAAATAAATACGAGGCTCGCAGTCTACAGCGGCGGTCGCCAACCTTTCGGACCTCACGGACCGACCGCCAGTGGTTCGCAGACCACCGGTTGGCGACCGCTGGTCTACAGCCTATGCAGCAAAATGCCAACTCAGAGAGTCAGTCTCTTCTGGCCACGCCCAACTGGCAACTACAAGCAAGTGTACCTCCAGGAAGACCCACCGAACAGCAGCCTTCCAGCAGGCTGCCCAGACCTCCAGCACGTCTGCAGTGGGTTGTGGCGAGGACTGTCTGCGACTGACCCAGTAAACGTCCTCTGACGGAGTACGGCAGGCTGTCAGAAGCGGCCTTTGTGGTCACCAGCTTAAGAACTCCAGGGTGCAGGTGCCAGTCGCTTCCTGTCTGTGTCTTCCACGGTGCTGTCTCTGAGCACCACCAACCCACAGCAGACCGCGAGAGTGGGCCTGTGCGCAGACGCCCAACAGCCCCCCGGAACCTGAAGACTGAGCGTCACACTGTCTTTTCCACCACACGGTGAGGTACTCAGTGATGTAACCTGACAAGAAAGGACACTGACATTCTGAACCCAACACCAGCGCGTGTTTCCCAGCACCTCAGAGAGTCCCAGATCGGCTATCCTTTGTGTCAGGCTCGCCGTCTTAAAGCTCCCACACGCCCCTCTTAGCAGGAAGACACGCCACAAACCCAGAAACAGGCTCTTCAATCAGAGCAAAGGCGCCCAGGGCTGCGAGGGAGTGTGAGCCCGGGACTCAGCCCCGGCCCAGCCGCCTGGAGGCCTGGTTAGGGCCACTGAGGCGCCTGCGCTCTGGGCACAGACACTGCACCCGCACCCCAGGGAAACCAAGTCAGCTCCGGCGACGCGAGGAGAACAGCCCGCTCAGTCCTGCGCACAAAACGCCGCCGCCGAACAATGAGCAGCAGGGAGGCAACAGCCCACAGTTCTTCCCAGGAGAAACCAGCTGGATGCTCAACGACTTGTCGTACATCGGCTCCTACTCTGCCGCCTGAGGATAGCGATACGCACCGATGGCATTTAATTCACAGTTTGGGTCACACTGTATTCAAATTCAGCATCAATGCCCTCCCGGAGCAGCATGCCTTCAGCATTAACTACAGAGTACATTGCTGCCCCACAACCCCTTCTCTTCTAGACCCATCCCCCTGCTCCACCCCGTACCCGCTACTTGTTGATCACAAAATCATATTCGCCGTCACTCACTCAAATCCTTAAAAAGGTCTTAGACTCAAATTCCCCTTTGCCCTGCACCTCTGATCCAACTGCTAACTGTACCCACTCTACTTCCATAATAATGCTTGTCTTTCCGCCAGTCCTCACCCTCCCGTCTCAGCCAGACAGACCTTTGTAATAACCTTGCAATCAACTCCCTTCTCCAGTCTCTGCACTGCACCTAACCCACCCTTTGAAAACACAGGCCTTCCTCAGTCCCGGACAAACCCTGCAGCGGCTCCCCGTGCCTGCAGCTTCAGGCTCCGCAGGGGCCTTGTGGGGCGGATTCAATCGACTTCTCCAGCCTTTCGTTTTCTCCTTCATCCAACACAATTTCTTGCCCTCAACTGTGTCTTTTTTTTTTTTAAGGTAGCCCCTGGCCCTTTTCCCCTTTGTTTATTTGCGGGAGGGGTAAGAGAGATAGAAACATCGATGAGAGAGAAACCTCATCGATCAGCTGCCTCCTGCATGCCACCTACTGGGGCTGGAGCCCGGGACCTGGGCATTGAGCCCACAACCAGGGCATGTGCCCGGACTTGGAATCGAACCTGTGACCTCTCAGTACATGGGACGACACTCAACCAACTGAGCCCCACCTGCTAGGGCGTGAATCAATTTTTATAATTATAAACGATACTCCAATCATACAACTTAAAAAATTCATATACTATAGCTTCAAAAATGGTCTACTTGGCAGACTTTCTTAGACCCTGATTTCATAAAGAATGTTTTTTAACCCCCTGCACCATGCCAAAAAACCAGCATCCCACATGGCAAGGATCACATGGAAATATGTCAGAACTCTGGAAAATAAACTCCTAATGCAATCCACCATTAAGTTTAACCTTTTGCACTCGCTTGCTTTTTTCTTGATTCCTTTATTCTAATGCTAACCGTGTCGAGTCACACTCGACATCCGAGTGCAAAAGGTTAAAACTAATTAGACTGTGGTAGCTAAAGGAAATGAGTTGTATTTATATGGCTTGATTGCAAAGTTTACCTTTTAAAACATTAAACACAGAATCAGAGCAATTTATATATATAAAAGCCTAAGCAACCAGTCAACCAGTTGATCGACCTGTTGCTATGACGCGTACTGACCACCAGGGGGCAGATGCTAAATGCAGGAGCTGCCCCCTGGAGGTCAGTGCGCTCCCACAGCGGGAGCACCGCTCAGCGAGCTTACCAAGCAGCGCAGTGAGGCTGGGATGAGCGGGAGCGGCACTGCACCTGGCCCGGGCGTGGGCCCGGGCTCCTCCCTGGCCACCTGCTGCTCTGCGCACTACCACCCCCTCGGGGGGTGTTGGACTGCCCGCTTCGCCCCATCCCTGCATCCCCTGAGGGGTCCCGGATTGCGAGAGGGCACAGGCCAGGCTGAGGGACCCCACCAGTGCATGTGCACCAGGCCTCTAGTTATCTAGTAAGATACTTTTAAAATACTGCTGCTGTATTTCACCTTATCAACAAACTACTAGTAAATATGTTTTGCCCTAAAAATATCAAAGGACAAAGTTCTTTACTGAAGTCCAACCTTATATATGAAATCTGTTTGGAAGGCCTTCTTAGCGGGAATGCGTTTTCTGGGAAGTAAAGTGGCCATCTGATATGAAATAGACTCACATCCTTTGACCCCAGCGATGCCAACTCTGGAACCCATCCTCAGGAAATGCAGATCGAATTGGTGTACAACCGCAAAACCCCGGATACCAATGTCCAATAATGAGGAAATGATCAAATATATTGTGATATATCCACAAGAGGTGCCATAACTAATTACGAAGGCATTCAAAACAGTTTTACTCTCTTCTAAAATTTATAGGGACCCACAAATGACCCAACTAGTCAAAGAAGTTCTGAGAAAAAAAGAACAAAGCAGAAGACATCACATTTCCTGATTTCAAGCTATACACTAAGCCAGTGGTCGGCAAACTCATTAGTCAGCAGAGCCAAATATCAACAGTACAACGATTGAAATTTCTTTTGAGAGCCAAATTTTTAAAACTTAAACTTCTTCTAACGCCACTTCTTCAAAATAGACTCGCCCAGGCCGTGGTATTTTGTGGAAGAGCCACACTCAAGGGGCCAAAGAGCCGCATGTGGCTCGTGAGCCGCGGTTTGCCGACCACGGCACTGAGCTATAGTCGTCAAAACAGTAATTCTGGCATAAAAAGGCAAATAGACCAATGGAAAGAATCCAGAGCCCAGAAACAAACCCAAGCACATACGATCCACTAATACTTGACAAGAGAGCGAAGAACATAGTCTCTTCAATCAGCAATGCGGTGATAATTGTATATTCATCACATGTATGTTCACATGTAAAAGAATGAAGCCCACGTTTCACACCACTCGCAAAAATGAACTTCAAATGGATTAAAGATTTAATTGTAAGCTTGAAATCATGAAACTCTGTAAGAAAACAGAAATAAAGCTCCTTGGTATGGGTCCTGGTAACAGTTTGTGACTATGACACCTAAAGCGCCAGCAACAAAATAAAAAATTACCAAGAGGGACTACATCAAGCTAACAGCTCTGCACAGCACAGGAAGCCATCAACAGAGTGAAGAGACAACTTATGGGACAGCGAAAAATATTTGAAAACCACATATCTCATGAGGGATTAATATCCAAAATGTTAAAAGAACGCATACAACTCGACAGCAAAATGAAAAACAAAACAAAACAAAAAAAACCAACAGCTACTAAGGCAATTAAAAAACAGGCAAGCCCGGCCGGCGTGGCTCAGTGGTTGAGCATGGACTTATGAACCGGGGGGGGGTCATAGTTAGATTCCCTGTCAGGGTACATGCCCGGGTTGTGGGATCAATCCCCAGTGGGGGGCGTGCAGGAGGCAGCTGATCCATGATTCTCTCTCATCATTGATGTTTCTATCTCTCTCTTTCTCTCCGAAACCAATAAAAATATACTTAAAAGAAAACAGGCAAAAGACCTGAATAGACATTTCTCCAAAGACATATGAAAGGCCAACAGATACATGAAAAGCTGCCTAACATCACTAGTCATTAAGAAAATGCAAATTAAAACCACAATGAGATATTGATCCCTCACACCTGTTAGAATGGCCATCATCAAAAAGACAAGAAACAGCTAATGCTGGCTTGGATGTGGATTGTAAACCGGTACAGCCACTATGGAAAACAGTATGGAGGATCCTCAAAAAATTGCAAATAAAAACACCATATGATCTGGATATTCCGCTTCTGGGAAGAGATCCAAAGGAAATGCAAACTAAGGCATCAAGGCATCGCTCCCCCACTTCACAGCAGCATTAGTTACAGTAGCTGAGACATGGAGGCCACCTAAGTGTTCTATTGACGGATGAGTGCACAGAGAAGTTGTGGTACATACATAATGGACCGTTACTCAGCCATAAATAATGAAGAAATCCTACCATTTGTGACAACACGGATGGCCCTTGAGCGCATTATGCCAAGTAAAGTAAGTTAGACAGAGAAAGACAAATACTGGAAGATCTCACTATCTGAAAAACAAAACAAAACCCCCCCAAAACACATGGAAAAGAAAGATCAGACTTGTGGTGACCAGATGTAGAGGGCAGAGGGAGGGAGGATTGGAAGAAGGTGGTCAAAAGGCACAAACTTGCATCTATAGGCTAAGTCGTAGGTATGTAATTAATACACAACATAATGACTACACCTAACACTGCTCTTGTTGAGGGAAAGCCCGAGAGTTCTCATCATAAGAACTTTATTCCTTTCTTTTCTTTTTTTAATTTTTTATTTATTTCTTTTAATCCTCACCTGAGGATATTTTCCCACTGATTTTTAGAAAGAGTGGAAGAGAGAGGGAAAGACAGAGAGAAATATCAATGTGAGAGAAACACATTGACTGGTTGCTTCCTGCATGCACCCCGACCAGGGCCCAGGCTGGGGAGGAGCCTGCAACCCAGGTACGTGCCCTTGACTGGAATTAAACCCAGGACCCTTGGGTCTGCTGGCTGACCTCTATCCACTGAGCCAAACTGGTTAGGGCTCTTTCTTTTCTTTTATTGTATCTACTAGAGGCCCAGTGCATGGATTCATGCACCGGTGGGGTCCCTCGGCCTGGCCTGCGCCCTCTCACAATCCAGAACCCCTCAGGGGATGTCGGACTACCGGTTTCAGCCTGATCCCTGCAGGTCAGGCTGAGGGACTGCACTGGTGCACGAATCCGTGCACCGAGCCTCTAGTATGCATGTAAGATCTTTGGTTAATCTCTTCCTGCCCTCCCCCTACCCCCTTCCCTCTGAGATTCATCAGTCTGTTCCAGGTTTCCATGCCTGTGCGTTGAGCATCTGCTCCCTGGTGGTCAGTGCACGTCATAGCTACCAGTTGAATGGTTGGATGGTCGCTTAGGCTTTTATATAAATAGATAGATATGAAAACATGTTAGCTGAACCTAAAGTAGTAACAATTTCACAATGCATGTAAATGAAACTATCATGCTGTACGCCTTACACTTATACAGGGATGCATGTCAATTATTTCTCAATAAAACTGGAAAAAATAAACAGTGCCTTAAGAAATGGAAAAAGTGGTTTTAGATGTAGAAAAATGCAAACACTGTAACAAAAAAAAAAAATCAGGATACACACATAAAAGATGGTATAATCTCAAAACTTAAAAAGGGCATTTGGATACACACATTTACAAAGGACAAAAGAAACTACTCTGAAATGTTGACAGCAGCCAACCTTGGATGGTGGGGGTAGGTGGTGTCTTTACTTTACACTCTTCTTTTTAAATGTCTACTAATGGCCCTGTATGATTTTGATAATCAGAAAAAATTCTAAAAATAACACTTAAACATCTATTTTTATAGGTGCAAGATGCATTCTGTATCCATGCTCAGTGACCATCCACTTCATCTTGGAGAAACTTGGAAAGTGCTGTATGGTGTGAAATGTCCTGGGTCGGTATTTAAACGCACTATTGCACTCGAACAGCTTGCTAATGAGACATGGGCTTTGGAGATGCGGGGTCTGCTTGGAAAATATGATGGGACAGGGGAGGGGGGTGAGGAACCCTGAAGAGAGGCTCCCTGGCAGGACCTCAGGTTCCGCAGCTCAAGCTGTTAAAGAATCCCTCAGGGCAAGGCTGGTGTCCACAGTAAAGGTTCAGATTTGTTCAACTTTAGAATGAGCCACAGCAAATTTTCACTAAGAACTATTTTTGCCATTTTTACCCCAAATAATGAAATAATGCTATCCAGACTCATAAGAGGAGCATACTTATATATAAAGAGATTTTAAGGATTAAGATCTCCTAATTCACAGCTCTGTGATTCTAACCTCAACTGGATCTACAGAGGCAGACAGGAGAAGCAGAAAGTGCACTGGCGCTGGATTCCAATTTTCTCTCTACTAATTAGCTCTGTGGTGTAGGAATATTGGATCTCCTAGCTACATCTATAAAATGAGGGTCAAATTAGACCACGTAACTGACGTTTCTACAAATTCTTAAAAAAATAATTCCATGCTCTGGCCAGTTTTTCCCAGTGATTAGAGCATCAGCCCTCAGACTGTAGGGTCCTGGGTTGGATTCCCGGTCAAGGGAATTACCTAGGTCAGTGGTCGGCAAACTCATTAATCCATAGAGCCAAATATCAACAGTACAACTACTGAAATTTCTTTTGAGAGCCGAATTTTTTAAACTTAAACTTCTTCTAATGCCACTTCTTCAAAATAGACTTGCCCAGGCCGTGGTATTTTGTGGAAGAGCCACACTCAAGGGGCCAAAGAGCCGCATGTGGCTCGCGAGCCGCAGTTTGCCGACCACGGACCTAGGTTGTAGGTTCCCCACCTCCAGTTGGGGTACATGTAGGAGGCAGCTGATTGGTGTGTCTCTCTCACTTCAATGTTTCTCTCTCTCCCCCTTCCACTCTCTCTAGAAATCAAAGGAGGGAAAAATATCCACGGGTGAGGATTAAAAACAAACAAACAAATGATTCCAGGTTACTATTTCTATAATCTTCCCAAATATCTCCTTTCCCTAATTCTCAGCAGTAATAAACTTTTCACTGGATTAACCTTTGTGGTATAACACTTCACAAAAACGTAAACAAAATTTTATACTGCTATTCATTTCACAAATACACAATGTCTACAAAACTTATCCTATAACATTTTGGTAGAGCCTATTAAATATTTGTTAGCAACTATCCTATGACCCATCTCAGCCTCAGTTAAAAATAAAGATTGCTCAACATACATTACACATATAGGGCACATGGCGTATTGCGCAATAACCGCCAGAACATTTAGCTGCGGGCCCTGTATGGTCCCCGACACCATGCAGAGCAGTCGAGACGAGAGGCGTCGCTTTTTCAATGTCTAACACAGAGAACACTATGTACATCAAGTGCCTGTACACAGAACATCAGGGAAAAGGAATTGTCATTTCAGCTTTAAAGCCACAAGAATATGCATTCTAGGAGTGACACCCTCTGTAAGTCAACATTTCAGAATGAACCAAACCCTACTGCATGTATTTCAGCTTCACAAGCCATTGGAGTAAGTTAAATAACATCTATTATATTTTTTAAACTTTTAAGACAGAAATACAGCCAAATTTTAATTTGATGTTTACAAAAGATGGATTTTTACCCAAAGAAAATTGGCTCCACCTGAAGCTTTTCTTTTTTCTTTTTTAAAAATATATTTTATTGATTTTTTTACAGAGAGGAAGGGAGAGAGATAGTTAGAAACATCGATGAGAGAGAAACATCGATCAGCTGCCTCCTGCACACCCGCCACTGGGGATGTGCCCACAACCAAGGTACATGCCCTTGACCGGAATCGAACCTGGGACCTTTCAGTCCGCAGGCCGACGCTCTATCCACTGAGCCAAACCGGTTTCGGCCACCTGAAGCTTTTCATATTTGAGAAGGTACTTGTTGAATTTGAATAAAAGTGACACAGTGCTCAACACATCTGTATTTTTGAGCCTATAAAACATTTTATACAAAATACAAAGGACATAAAATTGATTTAAAAAAACATAATGCACAATTTACTATTTTGGACACACTTTCTATTTAAAAGTCTGTAAAATCAGCATTAATTACTAACCTTTTCCTCACCCTCAATATATTCTATGAGAATCACAGATTAGGTTCGAGTCTGAGGTTTAAAAAGAAAAAGTATGACATTTTTGGAGGCCTCATTTCCCCCCCAGCATCTTAGCCAATACACAGTCAATAGTCTAATGTTAAAGTAATAGTGGAACCACTGGTTCATTCTGAGTTCAACAGCTTTCCAGAAGTTTTGTTGTTGTTAAAAATAATATAATTTTTAAAATGGGGGTGGGAGAGATGTGATGTGTTGGGATTACCTGCCTCAATCCATAAATCCACTACTACAGCCCACAGCTGGATACACAGATTGAAAGAAGGAAATGACCCGCTAGGTCCCTTCTCAATGTTTCTGCATTGAAGGGCTGTACCCACGACAAGTGAAACCCACCGTCACCACTGACCTAGCGCCTTCTGTGGGCAGCACGATGCTAGTCAGGTCACACACGTCATTTCACTCACCCCTCAGAGCAACTCTGTGAGAAACATATGATCACCTCCACTTCGCAGGTGAGAAAGCAGAGACCAACGAGGACACAAGGCTGCAGAGCGCAGAGCCAGATGCAAACCCAGGGCTGCCTGGCTCACAGCTTCATTTTAAGGTGCACCGTTTGAGTCCCTCAAAGGTCGGCTCAAGTTTTGTTGAGGTTTCCCAAACATAACTACTTCCCTGCAACCAACACAACTGATTGTAGCAATACCCCGATCTACACTTCTCATTAATTCAGTCTTGTCAAAAGGGTAAGGAGACTCCAAGTCTGATAGACAGGGACTACCACAGAATGCCCAGTTAACGGAGCTCACAGGCACTCAGCTGATCTTTCCCGCAGCACATTCAAGTATATCAAGGTCCTGCCCTGGCTGGTTTGGCTCAGTGGGTAGAGCGTCGGCCTGCGGACCGGGTTCGATTCCGGTCAAGGGCACATGCCCTGGTTGTGGGCTTGATCCCCAGTGGGGGGGGGGGTGTGTGCAGGAGGCAGCCAATCATTGATTCTGTCTCATCACTGATGTTTCTATCTCCCTCTCGCTCCCTTCCTCTCTGAAATCAATAAAAATATGTTTAAGAAAATAAAGTATATTAAGGTCCTAACAGGGAGAGTTGGCCCAAAGTTGTCCCCATTCATTTTAGCGGCATTAGAGCACATTCCACCCTACTACACCTGCTGAAACACAGTCACCGCCAGGGGAAAGCTGACAGCACCAAACGAGGCAAGCACCTAGGCAAGCCTGCTTATACCTACATGCCCCGTCCCTCAAAGGAAATCGGCTCAGCCCTGCCTCCGAGCCTCCCTCGCCCTCGCTCCACCAGTGCGAGGGCTCGGTCCCAGGCCGCCTCTTCTCTCCAACGAGGGAGCGTGTTTGCATCATGCCTGCAACCAAACCAGTTGGACGGCCAGCCTCCCCGTAAGTGAGGGCCCCAGCTGTCACCCCGAAGGTGGAAGCGGCGCTGCCATCTCTCGAGAGTAACTGCAGGCTCGTCCCCGAGGAGGACCAGCCAGGACCAGCCGTTCGGGCGCGGCGAAGACTGAGTCACGGCAGCTCGTGGGCTCTAAATAAAGATCGACGAGGCTCTTCCCCCCCTTTCCTCCCGCAACCACCCAGCCACCGGAATCGAACACTCGCCCTTGCACCCCTTGCACCCCTTGCACGCAGCCGCTCCCGAACCCACGCCGCGCGGTGGATGGGTTCCCGGGGCGACTCCCCTCCAGACACCCACCCCTGGGCCTGGAGTCAGCTCGGTCCCCGCCCAGTGCCTCCCCTCCTCTTGGAAGCGACGCCCCCGCACCCCGTTTGTCAAGGTAGTTAACTTTCTGCAGAGCCGTGTCCCCCGCCCCCCCCCCCAGACCCCCCGCTCGAGGGCAGGAACCCCGAAAAGCAGAGCCGAAGGCGGTGGCACAGCCCGGACCGGCTGCGCCTCTGCCCGCCACGTCCAGGGGCCAGCGCAGCAGCCACCAGCTCGTCTCGGTCCCGCGGGAGCCGGGGCCACCCGCGCCCGGAGAGCAGGGGCCGAGCGGCGCGCACCGGGCGCTGCGTCCCGAGTGTCGGCCGGACAGAGCCTCTGGATTCTCCGGCTGCTCCCGGGCCCGGGGCCCGCCAAGGCCCACGCTCCGGGAAAGTGACCGGCCGGCTGGCTAACCCCTCGGCTGCCCCCCCGCCCCCCAGCAAGCCGCAGGGGGGCCCCGATCCCCGCGGCGTGGTAACCACCGGACGAGCCAAGTCCGCCCGCCCCGCGCCCCGACCGCGGCGCCCAGCACTCGGGACGCTCCCGCCGGCCCCGAGGCCCCGCCGCCCTCGCCCTCGCCCTCCCCCGCGCGGCCCCCGGCGGAGGGGCGGCCGGGCGGGCGCTCACCGCGATGACATTGACGAAGGTGGTCTTGCCCGAGTACTGCAGCCCCACGAGCGTCAGCTCCATCTCCTCCTTCCAGAAGAGCGAGCGGAACCAGTCCAGCAGGCGGGAGATGAGCGCCAGCATGGCGGCGGCGGGCGCGGGGCGGGCGGGCGGCGGCTTCCACGCGAGCGGGCCTCGGCCCCGACCCCCCAACGGCTGCTGGCCCCGGCGCGGCGCGGGCGGACGGACGCGGGCGGGCGGCGGCGGCCGAGCCAGGAAGCCGAGCGGGTCATATGACTCGCCCTCCCCCCACGCCGTCCCTGCGCCGGCGCGCGCGGCAAGAGCGGCGAGGACCCGCCGGCGGGGAGCGGCCGCCGCCCGCAGCGCCCCCTGCCGGGGCCTCCGCGCAGTACCGGGGCGCCGCGCAGTACCGGGGCCGCCCTGCGCTCCCTTCCACCACGCCCTCCTTCGTGTGAGGCCATTGTTTTTACAAAATGTGTTTTAATTGATTTTTAGAGAGGGAGGAAGGGGGAGGGATAGAGAGAGAGAAACATCGATGAGAGAGGAATACCATCGATCGGCTGCCTGCTGCAGGGCCCCTGGCCGGGAATCGAACCAGCAAACTCCTGGTTCCTGGGACGATGCTCAACCGCTGAGCCACACCAGCCGGGCGGTTAATTCGCTCTTACCACCATTGTGTATTGACTCCGTGCAGAAAGGCGTCAAGACTAGGGGTTCAGCCCTGGCCGGTGTGGCTCAGTGGGTAGAGCGTCGGCCTGTGGACTGAAGGGTCCCGGGTTCGATTCCGGTCAAGGGCATGGACCTTGGTTGCGGGCACATCCCCAGTAGGGGGTGTGCAGGAGGCAGCTGATGGATGTTTCTAACTCTCTATCCCTCTCTCTTCCTCTCTGTAAAAAATCAATAAAATATATTAAAAAAAAAAAAAAGACTGGGGATTCACACAGACACAGACAACTGTCAATAAAATATATTAAAATAAAAAAGACTGGGGATTCACACAGACACAGACAACTATATGGTGATTGCCAGAGGGAGAAGGGGGTGGGGGTAGAAGAGGAGGGAAAAATGGTGATGGAAGGAGAATTGACTTGGGGTGGTGAATACACAATTCAATATACAGATGACATATTATAGGATGGTACACCTGAATCCTCTCTAATTTTATTAACCAATGTCATCCAAATAAATGTAATAAAAACGAAAAAAAAAAAAAAAAGATTGGTGGGTGAGGCTCAGCATAACAGTCCCTGTCCTGAGTTTGTGGCAATAGCAGCAGACGGAAGCCACACGTGCTTATCGGCAGGGAGCTCATAGAGTCAGCTACAGGATGTCCCCCAAAGGGAATACTATGCAGCTGTGAAAAAGACAGAGGAAGCGCTCAGCGAACTGATGTGGAGTGATGTCCATCCAGAAAACATTTTCAAGGAAGAAATGCAAGGTGGTGCCGATGTATATTATGATATTTTTGGTATAAGTAGCAAAATAAGATTACATGGGCTCATACGTACAAGTATGTATTACATTTGCATAAAGAAATACTGCACTTGACCTCAGCCAAAGGCCGAGAAGCAATGTGTAAAGAAATACTGGGAGTCGAAACCGGTTTGGCTCAGTGGATAGAGCGTCGACCTGTGGACTGAAGGGTCCTGGGTTCGATTCCGGTCCAGGGCATGTACCTTGGTTGCGGGCACATCCCCGGTGGGGGGTGTGCAGGAGGCAGCTGGTCGATGTTTCTCTCTCATCGATGTTTCTGGCTCTCTATCCCTCTCCCTTCCTCTCTGTGGAAAACCAATAAAATATATTAAAAAAAAAAAAAAAAAAAAAGAAAAATCCTATTGAATAAAGATGGAATATGCAAATTGACCGTCACTCCAGGACAAAACGGCGGTGCCCACAGCCAATTAGGAGGGAATATGCAAATTGACACGACAAAGGATGGCGGCGGCCAGGCCGGGATGCTTGCATCATTGCCATGGTGACGACACAGGTGTTGCACTCGACGGTGGCTGCTCTGGGCCTCTGGGCAGCACAAGTGCACAGGCACGGAGTGGCCGGGGAGGGGCGGGACGCCTGCTATAGGGGTGGGTGGGGTGGAGGGAGCTACAGGAGGGCGGCAGGGCCAGAGCGAAGGCCCGGGTCCGGGTGCCGAGGGGAGCCGGTGCCGCAGCCAGGGGAAGGAAGGCCTATGCTTGCAGAATCTCCGTGCACCGGGCCCCTAGTCCATAAACAAACGGAGAGCGTGGGCTCAGGCGGAGAGAAGGGAGTTCCCTTCAGGACAAACGCAAAGTGAGACGTTTTGGGGGAGGACGGAACCCGCAGGTAGGAAGCACTCGGTGCGGCGTGGGTGCGCAGGTGCGGGGCGGGGAGGGGGCGCCCTAACGGGGTAGGCGGTCCCGCCCGGCTCAGCCACGGGCCCGCCAAAGGGGTTTGGAGGAGGTAAAGCTGCGGGGCCTCCCGCTCCGGAACCTCCTGTTTCCCCGCGGCGGCTGCCCTGCTCCGAGCCGGCCCAGCGTGGGAAAGGGAGGCATTCCCCATTTTACTTGGTTCTACTCATTTATTTTTAAATCTTCATTGTGGAAAGTATCACTTAGGTCCCCTCCCCCGCAGTGACCCTTGAACTTTGTCCAGCCCGCCCCGCGCCCCAGGCCTCCACCCCGCATAGTCTGCGTCCGTGGGTCATGCATCTGTGCACATTGTGCAAGGCCCTTGGTGCATCCCGCCCCCACTCCCTCCCCCGCCTTCCCTCCGAGGTTCCGCAGTCTGTTCCACGCTTCCATGTCTCCGGACTATTTTGTCCATCAGTTTATTTTCTTCGTTATTTCAGAAGAGCCATTACTTTATAGGGGAGTTTAAGGTTCACAGAAACGGAGCAGATAGTACAGGGACTTCCCATGACCCTCCCCGACCCCTCACTGACCCTCCAATTACATCGGTTCTGTTTGTTACAGTTCAGGAACCAGTATCGCGCCCATTAGGGTTCGCTCTTCGGGTTGTCCATTCTCTGGGTTTGCACTAACGCGTACGTCACGCATCCACCCTCGCGTGTCGTACAGAACAGGCCACACCGCACACCCTAAGAATCCCCTGTGTCCCTCGAGGGGCTGTACCACACCCCTGCCCCCAGGTGTAACAACCAAAAATGTCTCCAGACATTGACAGATGTCCGGGGGGTGGGGGGGGAAAGGGGGACCCTCATTTGAAAACAACTGGACTAGAAAATACTCCCTCCCCCCCACCCTAGCCGGTGTGGCTCAGTGGATAGAGCATAGGCCTGCAACTGAAAGGTCCCAGGTTTGATTCTGCTCAGGGCACATGCCCTGGTTGTGGGCTGGATCCCCAGTAGGGGGCGTGCGGGAGGCAGCCAATCCATGATTCTCTCATCATTGATGTTTCTCTCTCTCCCTCTCCCTTTTTCTCTGAAATCAATAAAAATATTAAAAAAAAAAAAAAAAAAAAGAGTGAGAAAGGCGTAGAAAAGTGAGATGTAAGTGAACCTCTGCCCAGTTTGGTTTCGGGCTTCGGAAGGATGGCAGGTGGGCTGGTGAGGGCAGCCAGTGCGGCTGCCCGTCCCCCAGCTCCCCCTGATGGCCGCGGGGTGCACTGCACCGGCGGGAGGTTTTCAAGGGGCCATAGAGACGAGGTCACCAGGAAGGGGCCAAGAGGAAGGACTGTGGGGGAAAAGGGGCCACAGAAAAGGGACCACGGGAAAGGACAGCGGGGAAGTAACCATGGGAAAGGACCACGGGAAAGGGGTCATGGAAAGGCGCCATGGGAAAGGATGGCGGGGAAGCAACCACGGGAAAGGACCACGGGGAAGTAACCACGGGAAAGGAACCACAGGAAAGGGGCCATGGGAAAGGAACCACGGGAAAGGACCACAGGAAAGGACCACAGGGAAGGGGCCACGGGAAAGGGGCCACGGGGAAGGACGGCAGGGAAGGAACCACAGGAAAGGACGGTGGGGAAGGAACCACAGGAAAGGAACCACGGGAAAGGGGCCACAGGGAAGGACCATGGGAAAGGAACCACAGGAAAGGACTGCGGGGGAGGACTACAGGAAAGGACGGTGGAGAAGGAACCACGGGAAAAGGCCACAGGAAAGGAGCCATGGGGAAGGAACCCTGGGGAAGATCCAGACGCGCTTTTCCGATTCTGAGAGCCCGGGCGGCAGAGGGCACGCACTGCCGGGGACACTGTCGTCATTGTTTTTCACAGCACACCCCACCCTGAAAGATCCCAGGTCTTTATCCAGCTCCCGTGTGCTCCAGGCCAGCTGAGCGATGGGCCATAAGGGTTAGGGGAGAGAAGGAACTTAAGGTCACTGAGGCGGGGCAGAAATAACATCCTTTAAAAAATACGTAGCTTTTCAAAAATTGATTTTTTAGAGAGAGAAGAAGGAAGAGAGAGAGGGAGACAGAAACATCAATGATGAGAGAGAATCATGGATCAGGTGCCTCCTGCACGCCCACGCTGGGGAACAATCCCGCAACCCAGGCCTGTGCCCTGGCTGGTCATCAAACCCGTGACCGTGGCTGCCGCGTGGAACAGCCGGATGGACGGCCGGATGGCGGACGTTGCACGTCGCGGGAAGTGTTGTTGGACTCGCTGCTCTGGAGTCCAGAGGCGCAGAGACGTGCCACTTGCTTAAGCAAAGGCGAGATTCCAATCCGCTCCGCCTGCTCCAAACCCAGGTGCTCCCTGCGGCCCCCCTGGCGGCAGCCTGGCCCGATTTCTTTGGGGTCCCCGGGGCAGCCTGGACTCTGAACGCCACGCTTCTCTCCGTCCTGAGGGCGCGCTGGCAAGAGCTCAGCCGTGGCCAGCAGGTGGTGCTGGTGCCCTGTGTCTCGCAGACGTGCGCCCTGCGAGCTGCTTGCAAAAGCTAAAACCTTGTTCTGGGGCAGGACAGAGCCTGAGATAAAATTGCAAGTGTGGGCACTCTCGCTCTCTCTCTCTCCCGCTCTGAGTTCTTTTTAGATCACTCAGAATCTTTGCAATGAAGATGTCTAAACACGGGCAAACACGGCCACTTCCAAAGTCAGCTCCCCTGGCTTTAAATATATGTGGACAGCCCGGCCGGTGTGGCTCGGTGGTTGAACGTCAACCGATGAACCAGGAGGTCACGGTTCGATTCCCAGTCAGGGCACATGCCCGGGTTACGGGCTCGATCTCCAGTAGGGAGCGTGCAGGAGGCAGCCCACCAATGATTCTCTCTCATCACTGATGTTTCTACTTCTCTCTCCCTCTCCCGTCCTCTCTCTGGAAAAAAAAAATTTTTTTTAAGTATACATTTGAAAAAAACAAAACAAAAAACTGTGCTGGTGTTTGTGTTTATATATAAGAAATATAGGGTCTGTGCTCAGATAATAAAAAAAATAGTTTGAGTTTGTGTCGATGTCTGGGGGGAAATTTCAAATCTTGAGGGGACACAGGACAATGCTTCCCCCCAAAGCCAGGTGGACAGGAGACTCCCCCCTTTACCCTCCCCGCCCCCCCCCCCCCCCCACTGCCTTGGGGTCCCTGTGGGAACCCAAAGCTCCGTCACAAGGAGACTTCCTCTGGGGAGGATGGCACCCCCTTTGGGAAACACGTCCTTAAAGTCACGACCCTTAGGAGAAGTTCGGGTCTTTCGGTCACTCCCTGGGTCACCTCAGCGCCTCCGCTGCACCCTGTCCTCCCGCTGGGGACCCAGAAATGGCGGTGCTGGGAAAAGGGGACAGCTGCCCCTTTGAGTGACAGGCTGAGCCTCAGGCTGTAGGTGAAACTCCAGCTCCGAAGAGCAGCTTGTGCTGTGACAGGGGAATCCAGGCGGCAGATGGCAGGGACAGAGGCCCTCCGGGACACACAGGGCGTGGTGGTGGGGGGGCAGGGGGGTGTGCTGGACCCACGGGAAAGCAGGGGAGGGAGGCAGGAGTTCCCGGCTGTAGAAGAATCAGTGTGTAAGGACAGCCTCAGAAATTCAGAGAGAGAGAGAGAGAGAGAGAGGGGCAAGTGGAGGGAACAGAGGGTGCTGGTTAAGAGCTTTGGGCCCTGGCCGGTTGCTCAGTGGTTAGAGCATTGGCCTGTGGACCAAGGGTCTCAGGTTCAATTCCTGGTCAAGGGCATGTACCTGGGTTGTAGGTACATGGTTGGGCACGTGTGAGAGGCAACCAAGTGATGTCTCTCTCCCGGCGATGTTTCTTTCTCTGCCTCCCTCCCTCCCCCCTCTCCCTGATCCCCTTCCATTCTCTCTAGAAATCAATGGAAAAATATCCCCAGGTGAGGAAATAAAACAACAAAAAAGAACTTGGGCTTTGGGGTCAGACAGGTTCAAATCCCAGCCTTGCGCCCTGCTGAGAAGCGTGACCTTGGGCCAGTTGCTTAACTTCTCTTTGACTCAGTCGCCTCATCTATGAAATGGACACAAACAACAGTCCCTACTGCCTGGGCGTGTCCTGGCGACGAGACAGGATCCTAAGGAAGGTGCTCAGCGGGGTGCCTGGGTCAAGAGCAAGACCCTGTCCAATTCCGTTCCCCTGGGTGCCCGAGGACTGGACGCTGAGCAGCCACGGTCACCCCGAGTTGAATGAACTGGCGAGGCAGGGCCCGTGGAGGCCGCCATTCTCATTGTTATGAACAAGAACGAGAGAAGGAACCAGACACTGGCGCCGGGGTAAGAAGTGGGACTGGGTTTCTTTACTGGGAGACAAGGCAGCACCAGTCACAGAGCAAACCAGACACCCCGAGGGGCTGAGCCACGGCTCCCCAAATCTCTGAGGGTGGACAGCACTGGGCTCGGTGCCGGGGGGCCACTGAGCTCCCAGGACAAGGCTGAGCAGCCCCACCCTAGAGAAAAGAGAGCCGGGCCTGACCAGCGTGGCTCTGGTTGAGTGTCGACCTATGAACCAGGAGGTCATGGTTCAATTCCCCGTCAGGGCACAGGCCTGGGTTGCGGGCTCGATCCCCAGTAGGGGGCGTGCAGGAGGCAGCCCATCAGTGATTCTCTCTCATCAGTGATGTTTCTCTCTCTCTCTCTCCCCTCGCTGAAATCAATAAAAATATATTTTAAAAAAGAGAGAGAGAGAAAAGAGAGGAGGGGACAGACAGCCTCGGCACCCCGCGCCTGGGGGGAGCGCCCCCGCCTGCAGCCCTGGGCCCACGGCGGGTCTGGGCCACCTCAGCACTGACCACGAGGAGCCATACAACGTGAGAGGGAGGCGGTGGCCCTGGCCCCCCCCCCCCCCACCACCGCCCAGCTCCTGGCCACGCCACGGTTCCCTTGGCGTCTGACCTCCGGCCACACTAGCCATTTCCTTGTTTCTTGAAAAACCCTAAGCTTCCCCAGCCACGTCCCGTCACCTACGTCCCCGGCACCCACTCTGCCGGCCAGTTCCTGCTCAGGCTGCAGGCCTCGGTTCAAACACCGCGTCCTCACCGAGGCTGTCCCAGAGCCCAGCCTGGGGCGCGGCCTGCGCCCACGCTCACCCTCAGGGCCTCCTCTGCTGCCCGGGCATCTCTGCGGGCACAGGGCTTGCGGGGCAGGGGCCTCCCAGCAGAGCCAGCACTCCCGAGGGCAGACACCAGGCGGCGCCCTCTCCTGTGTCCTCCGCGGGGCTGTCCGGTGCCTGGTGCAGGTCAGCCCTGGGGGACATCAGCGGAAAGGACGTGGATGGGGAGGAGAGGAACCCCTCCTCCCCAAAATGCAGAGCCCGGGACTCCCCGACATAATCAGACCCCCAGACAATTCAGCTCTCAAGGGAACCAGGTGCCGACATTCCCGACTGGAAATGCATCTCGGAGCAACTTCTCCCCCTATTTCTAGGCCCTGCTCACAGCACAGACCGGCGTCCCCCCTCCTCGCCAATGCAGCGGGTGGCAGCACAGGCCTCGGGGGCTCCCCTCCTCCCTGCTCACCAGCAGGTCGCCCTGAGCCATGCCAGGTGCTCCGTCCCTTCCATCTGCTGGTGAGGACTGGGGTTCGGTGCTAAGCCCCGGCAGGAAGGAAAGCTGAAAACGATTCCTCCCTCCCCCTGTGTCGGCCACCACCCACCACACCCCCCTGCCCGGCTCAAGTCCACGGGCGGCCACCGAGCACCACCGTATATGGCTCATGGCCGAGAAAGCGTATTTTGTTTGTAGAGGTGATTTCATTCTTGGTTTTTCCTTCCGACCATCACTAGTGGGAAGCTCAGATCCCTCGAGATGCTGACCAGGTGCAGGCCGAGAGCAGCTGGCCCTAGAAGGTCAACCCTTCTCCTTCTCCTCCTCCTCCTCTTCCCCTTCCAACCCCCTCCTCCTCCTCTCTTCCCCGCCCCATCCCTCTCCTCTCTTCCCCTCCCCCTCCTCCTCCTCCCTCTCCTCCTCCTCTCCCTCCCTCTTCTCTTCCTCCCCCTCCTCCCTCTCCCCCTCCTCCTCCCCCTCCTCCTCCCCTCCCCCTCCTCCCCCTCCCCCTCCTCCTCCTCCCCCTCTTCCTCCCCTCCCCCTCCTCCCTCTCCTCTCCCTCCTCCCCCTCCCCCTTCTCCCCTTCCTCCTCCTCTCCCTCCTCCCCCTCCCCCTTCTCCCCTTCCTCCCCCTCCTCCCTCTTCTCTCCCTCCTCCCCCTCCTCCCTCTTCTCTCCCTCCCTCCCCCCCTCCTCTCTCCTCTTCCTCCCCCTCCTCCCTCTCCTCCTCCCCCTCCTGGGCCAGCTCTTCTTGAAGGCCCAGAAACAGCAGTTTCCCAGCATTCTGCTTCTAAGTTAGTGACCCCTCCAATCACGGAGCCCTCGCTATGCTGTTAAGGGCTTTACAGACATGATCCGATCCAATCCTCCCCATGGCTCTATGGCCAGATGCTATTTTGGTCTCCATTTTGCAGATGGGGAAACTGAGGCCCAGCAAGCTGTCATCGCGTCTCAGACGCACGTGATCAGCGCGAGGCGATGGTAACAGTGAAATGCCATCCGATCTCTTAAGCACCAAGCATTGTTGCAAGAATAATCGCTGCTTAGAGGGCGCTTGGATGGGCCATTTACTAATTAGTGGAGTAGCAATAGCCACGCCCACTACGTCCTCACAGCGGAGGGTCCGTGAATGGGAGCGGTGTGTTGTGGCCGTTATTTCATTCTCCTCGAAGCGGGAGGGGCCATCCTGCTCTTGGCCTCCGCCCCGAGTCCGGCCACAGACTGGGCGCGACTCAGGCCTCTGTCAGCGGAGGTGACCGGGGCCCACGCGCCCAGCCCCCCAGGCCTAGGGCATGGTCACGTGGGCCCCACACAAGCGGCCAAGTGGGGTTTGAGCGGCACCGTGAAGGTGACAAGCTCGGCTGCTGTTCTGGGTTCCGAGACCCGGGCTGCCCCGGGCAGAGTCCTGCTGTGGTTCATACCGAGCGGGAGCCGAGTGACAAGTTCAAGTCTGTCTGTCTTTAAATATGCTGACCCGAAGGGACCCGGGGAGACGGACGGACGGACTGACGGACAGACGGCGCCTTTGGACAGCAGGAGGCCCCGCAGCGCCCAGGGCTGCTCACAGCACGGTGGGTGACCGCACACCTCAAACCCGCCCGTCGCTGTCAGAATCCCTTGGTGGGCCTGGGTGTGATTTTAAAAAGTGGCAACTCCCCGTTCCAAAGCAGCTGTCGTCCTGGTGGGGGGCCTGGGAAGGGGGGAGCGCAGCGCAGCCCGCCGCCACCTCTCACTCGCCGCGGGGCCTGGGCATGGTGTCTGGTCGCTTCCCCGAGCTGATGTGGGACCCTCCTGTCCACAGCTGCCCGCAGACGTCTCAGAGGGATTTGAAACAAAGCCTGGCTCCCAGGGAGCAGGAGGCAGGCGTGGCCCTGAGAGCGAGGCGCTGGCCACCGACCTGAGCGACGGCCCGTGGTGCATGCGCGTCACTTCCTCTCCCCTCCGTTCATCGCCTGGGAAAGCGCCTCCCTGGCAGCTGGGAGGGTGCGGTGATGGGGGAGCGGCGCTGCGCTCAGGCCCGCGGGAGGTGGGCCACCTGTGAGCTCCCTTAGGGGCTGGCCTGGGGTTTGAAGTCAGTGCCCGGCCTGGAGTCCGGCCACGAGCAACTCGGGGGCCAGCTGTGGGGCCGCGTGCTGGTGGGGGGAAAGGGGGGCACTTCTCGCTCCACCCGGAACCTCCCCTCCCCCACCCCCTGGACTCTTAGATTGGGTCTCTTAGGACATAATCAGCGTGGCTACCAGCAAAGGCTGGGGAAGGGCTGAATTTTATTTTATTATTATTTTTTAGAAAATATTTTTATTGATGTCAGAGAGGAAGGGAGAGGGAGTGAGAGAGAGAAACATCAAGGATGAGAGACAATCATGGAGCAGCTGCCTCCTGCACGCCCCCCTACTGGGGATCGAGCCTGCAACCGGGCATGTGCCCTTGACCAGGAATCGAACCTTGACCTTCTGGTCCACAGGTCGACGCTCCACCACTGAGCACGTCGGCCAGGCGAAGGGCTGAATTTGGAACGGATGCCAAGTTTCCTCATGGTGCTAAGGCTAATCCAAGAGTGGGTCGGGGGAGAGGCATGGCCGGGCCCTGGATTCACCGGGAGGTGCTTCAGAGACAACTCGGTCACATCCCTCCTCTGGGTAAATTTAGTCCCGGATCCCGTTGCAGATGAACACACCTGCTCTTTTTCCCTTGCCACAGCCGGCCCTGCCCTGTCCTGGGTAAAAAGGGACCCAGGGTTGACGTCAATGAGGGAACTAGGGCGAAGAGCCAGCTTAGGCTCGGAAATACTGTTTGTATCAGGGCTGATGGCCGATGAACCGAAAGCTCAGATGCACCTCCTCCTCCAAAGGACTTTTTAGAAAATTAATTCCAGCCTCGCCGGTGGCTCCGTGGTTAGAGCGCCGGCCTGCAGACCGAGGGGTCTCGGGTTCGATTCCCCATCCAGGGCTCGTACCTCGGTGGCAGGCGTGATCCTGGGCTCTGTGGGAGGCAGCCAATCGATGTGTCTCTCTCACATCAACGTTTCTCTCTCTCTCTCTCCCCTCCCTCCCACTCTCTCTGAAAACCACTGGGGGAAAATAGCCTCAGGTGAGGATTAAACAACAACGAATTAATTCTGCCACCCTCCTCCGTCATGGTACAGAACAGCCCGACAGCCAGGCCTGCGGTGAGCAGGGCCCTGAGCACGACCTGGGCGTATCGCATCCCCCTTTCTCAGCCGCGAGACAGGGCGAGAGCCTCCCTCCCATGTGCCCTGTGAAGACTCCGTGAGATGGGACCCCACGGGGGAACGGCTTCCCTGTCCCCCCACACTCGCCTGGCCCTTCCTGGAGCCGGGAGGCGCTGTTTCCGACCGGCTGGGATTCCACACCCTCCTCTCTCGGGACAGGTCCCGCTTGACTCCCTCTCCGGTGACTTCGGACGGAGACGGATGGCAATGGGACGTACCGCGGGGGCCATTCTGCAGAGCCGCAAATAGGGCAGCACGGCGCACACCCGAGACCAATGTAACGTTCCATGTCAGTTACACCTCAGCAAACACGCCCCCGCGGAAATGGGCCCCCGACAGTGTGGAGGTCAGAGATGCCAGACTCGTCTCCCCGGGATACAACCAAGAGTCCACAGAGCCGTGCTGTCCGGGCGCCTCTAGGGGGAGCCCTTTGTGACTTCCAGGGGCTCCTTTCCACCTTTATTTATTTATCATTATTTAAAAAAATAGACTTTTATTCATTTCAGAGAGGAAGGGAGAGGGAGAGAGAGATAGGAACATCCATGATGAGAGAGCATCATCCTGCCCTGGGGATGTGCCTGCAACCTCGGCACGTGCCCTCGACCAGAATTGAACCAGGGACCCTTCAGTCCGCAGGCTGACGCTCTATCCACTGAGCCAACCGGCCAGGGCCCCTTCCCATCATTCAGTCCACAAGGACCCTGGTGATCACAGTGGGTAATCCAGGGCCACCTCCCACCTCAGCGTCAGCTGATTAGCGACCGGGATTGCATCACAACCATGATCCCTCTCCTCCTGTGGCCTCACCCGTTCACAGAGGCCCCCGTGCGGCACCCTCACGCCTCTCAGGGCTGTGGAGGCCGAGTGCCATGTCTGCGCGAAGGGGTGGCGTGCTTGGCACCGTGAGCGAGGACTAGGCAGTGCCCTCGCTTCCTGAGAACTCCTCCCGGGAAGTTACTCATCGGGGGAGTCGGGGGCCGGTGCTCACGTGAGTTGCTTTGAAATCCAGGCAGGATTTGTTCTGGGGCAGTGGCGTCCAGGCTTGCAGCACCTTCTGGCAAACAGGAGGCTCATCAATCATCAAAGCCCGGCCTCTGCCTGCACCGGCGTGCCCAGAGGCTCAGCCACTGCTGGGATTGCCCAGCCAGGGCGGGCAGAGGCGGACGGAACAGCTCCTCCGGGTCTGTCCCGCGGGCGGGCGAGGCCAGAAAAGGCTCCCGCTCAGCAGGCCTGGCTCCTGGTGACGGCAAAGCCGAACCTGTTGCTCTGCAAGGCATCTGAGACCACTTGTCTTGCTCTGAGCCCTGGCGTCGACTGGAGGCTGCCCGCCCCCCCCGCCCCCCCCCCCCACGACACCAGCTCTTCCCGCCGCCAACTGCTCTCAGAGAGGCTGCTTCTAGTTCTCACAACAGCCCCCTCTCGCGGCAGCAAACGCTGAGCATGAGCCGAAGTCAGGGGCGAGGAGGGGCACCTGTCAGGGGAGAGGAGCAGGCAGCCGTCCCCCGGACGGGCGGGTCTCCCAGGAGGAGACGGATGGCAAATGGCCACCGCGGTGCGTTTCCAGGGAGCCTCTCTTCAGCTCGAAGTCCGCCCGCTACCCGAGCAGATGGCCCCGCTAGCCTTTTCGTTCACAGGCTTCAAATAAAACGCAGCGCCCTCGGGAAGTTAACCGATTCCACCCACGGACACACGCCCTCTTTACCCAGGTGCTCCCCAAGTCACAGAATCGGACACCTACACAGTCTGACATTCCCCAGTGGGAGGAGGAGGCCGTGAGCAGGCGCTGGAGCCTCTCAGCAAATACTTCCTGGGCTCTGGCCAGGCCCCAGCATCACGCTGGGTCTGCGGATGTAGATGCACCGGCAGCAGCGGCCCCTGCCCCTCACGGAGCTCACAGCCCAGGGGCCAGCCCACACAGGACCATCCCTTTGCACCGAGAGGTGCTCTGAAGGAGGCAGACGCATGACTGAGGGTGTTTATCAGAGGCAATCAGGAAGGCCTTCATGCAAGAGGTGATATCAAAGCTACACCGGGAAGGAAAAGTAGGTGCTGGCTCAACATGGGGGGAGGGACCAGCTATTACAAGCACAGGGTGGGGCAGCATTTGCCAGAAAGCCTGAAACCTGTGAGACACGGTCGGTGTCCTGAGGGGACCGGAGGTGCCGAGCAGCCACAGAGCGAGGCAGAGGGCTGAGCACGTGGCCTCAGTGAGGGGTTTGGACCTTCTCCTGAGACAACGGAGGGGTTTCAGGCAGCGAAATGAAACAGTCCGATCTGCGTTTTTTAAAGTTAAATGGGTCCAGCTTGCATGGGTCCGTGGATGAGCATTGACCTGTGAACCAAGAGGTCATAGTTCAATTCCCAGTCAGGGCACATGCCCAGGTTGTGAGCTCCATCCCCAGTGGGGGGCGTGCAGAAGGCAGCCGATCCAGGATTCTCTCTCATCATTGATGTTTCCATCTCTCTCTCCCTCTCCCTTCTCCTCTCTGAAATCAATAAAAACAGATTGGACCTCCCTCCTCTATCAGATTCCGGCGGAGGCTCCTGTACCCCGTTCCCAGGCCTCCCAGCAGGGAGGAGCCTGCCTTGTTTTCCCAATGAGCCTCTGTCCCGGGAAGGCTGGGCCCTGCCGGCTGCAGGGAGGAGCTGGGACCCAGGCCCGGCCACTCCCAGGGCTCCGTCCCCAGTGGGGCGGGTGGTTGACTCAAAGGGCCCTTCCATCCTGGTCTGGGGTCCCACAGATGCTGCCAGAGAGCCAGCGAGAAGGCCTATTGCCTTCCGCGGCGCTGGCCTCCCTGTTCCGGGCTGCCTGGCGGGAGGATAGGGCCGAGAGGCAGATGGACAGAGAGGGCCGGGGGCAGCGCCACTCTGGCTCCGGTCCCTGAGGCCCCAGGTGTCAGCTACCCGCCCCCCTCCCACGCACCATTGGTGAACCACCTCAATAGCCCTCCAGCTTCTCAGGTCACTGTCTGCCCCCTTCGCTGTGTCAAATTGAGAGGAGGTTTGACGCTGGCGGCCCCGAGGGCTGTGACAAACTGCGTATGTGTCAGGGTCACAGGCAGTTCTGAATCAGCAGCTTCCAGCCCTAAAGTCGAACGAGGCCCCAAAAGGTCACCCAGGACAGTGGCTTAAACCAAACACAAAAAAACAGCCCTGGCTGGTGCGGCTCAGTGGATAGAGCATCAGCCTGCCAACTGAAGGGTCTCAGGTTCGATTCCGGCCAAGGGCACATGCCTGGGTTGTGGGCTGGATCCCCAGTGGGGGGCGTGCAGGAGGCAGCCGATCCGTGATTCTCTCTCATCACTGATGTTTCTATCTCTCTCTCTTGCTCTCTCTTCCTCTCTGAAATCAATTTAAAAAGATACACACACACACACACACACACACACACACACACACACACACCTCCCTTTCTCTCCCTCACATTTTCTTCTCGTGTTTCCCAGGCCCCCACCTCTGAGCAGCTCCTTTTCCGCAGAAACGCTGACATCTCACAGCCCTTCCACCTTAGCCCCGCCCCCACCCCCCGCTCAGGTGCTGTGGGGCAGGGGGGGGGGGAGGGGGGGCTCAGCCAGGATGTCAGTCACCCAGCTCCCACCTCGTTGGTCTCAGAGCCTGGAGGGTGTACTCTGTTTGGCCCAGCACAACACTGGCTCGGTTGCGTGTTTAATTTTATTTTCTCCCTGACATTAAAAAAAAAGGATACATTTCACATAACACCCTGAACGCAGGCTTCTCTCCAAAAAACAGGAAGATTGGACACCAGGGGCCCTTCATCATGCTGGTGGCAACACGCCGGGGCGTCCAGGGCAAGGCGGCTCCCCTTCCCAGAACTCGCCAGATCCCGCTGCTCTCCCCCGGAACCCACTGGACCCCGGCGTGACTCACCCGGCCTCTGGAAGCTTGTGCTGGTGATCCCTGCCCTGGCGGTAGGACCGGCCCGGCCGAGGCCGTGCTCAGCCTCCTTTCTTCCCTCCTGCGCGTGGAAGACCTGGCCTGCGCGCTCCTTTTTCCGCTGATGCCATGAGGCCGCCTCCTGTCCGACGGCGGACGCGGTCACCGGCAGCTTGGTGTTAAACATTCCCACCCGATGCAAACATGCTCCATGCCATACGCAGAACGCTCCCTCTCTCACAGTAACGGGTTTCTTCGTGACGACTCAGATGCCCATGCTTTAACCCTCGACCCTGTGCTCGGGGAGTGGAGGATGGGTCCAGCTGACAGCAGACTCGGACCCGAAGCAGCACAACCCCGCCTGTGCGCAGCCTCAGCCACGGGGTCCCCGCACGTCGGGCTCGGTGCTCACTGGTGGAATCACTCCTGAGTTTCCTGTCCGGAGCTCCGTGCCGATTTTCAAAGGCACCCCCACTTCCTCTTCAGGCCGACTCCTGCTTTTCTGATCTCTCCCAATTTGCAAGTGAGCTGACCTCCGTCCATGTCTCCCACTGGGCTTTAGCCCCGGCAAGAGGAGCAGGCCTTACGGTGTGAACTCTCTCTCCCTGCTGCCCCACAACCATCCTAAACTCTCTCCCTGCTGCCCCACAACCATCCTAAACTCTCTCCCTGCTGCCCCACAACCATCCTAAACTCTCTCCCTGCTGCCCCACAACCATCCTAAACTCTCTCCCTGCTGCCCGACAACCATCCTAAACTCTCTCTCCCTGCTGCCCGACAACCATCCTAAACTCTCTCTCCCTGCTGCCCGACAACCATCCTAAACTCTCTCTCCCTGCTGCCCGACCACCATGCGGTCCCTTTCACCTGAGGGGCCCCTGCAAGCCCGCCTGGAAGGACAGGATGGAGCGAGCCCTGGAGCACGGTTCTCCAAGCGTGGCCGAGGGGCCAGCGGAGGCGCCGGCACCTGGGACTTGTTCAAGGCAGCCCTCAGCCCCGCCCACCGAATCCAAACCTGTGTTTGATCAGGATCCCCAGCTGATTGACAGATCGATGAAACAAGTTAATTTCTTTAGTGACAAGGTCTGTGGAGTAAGGGAAAGACAGAGATGTGACAGTGGCGAGGAAGAGGCCGCTGTCCACAGGGGCCCTGCTCCCACAGGCGTGGTCTCAGGACCATTTACGTTCTCCAGGATGTTGGGGACCCTAAAGAGCCTGGTCACGTGGGTTATACCTATTAGCATCTGCCATATTGGAAGCTTAAAAAGTATTGGCCCGGCCGGCATGGCTCAGTGGTAGAGCATCGGCCTATGAACCAGGAGGTCACGGTTCGAGTCCCGGTCAGGGCACGTGCCTGGGTTGCCTGCTCGGTCCCCAGTGTGGGGCGTGCAGGAGGCAGCCGATCCATGATACTCTCTCATCATGGATGTTTCTCTCTCTCCCTCTCCCTTCCTCTCTGAAATCAATGAAAAAAATATTGTTAATTCGTTTTGAAATAATAAACAGTTCCTGGGAGCATGTGTTTATGAAAGGAGCTACGCTTTCTCACACGGGAAGAGTCGATGGGCAGAGGGCATGGCTTTGCCTCCTTGCTCTTTGGAGTCTGTCTACCCTGGACGGCCCTCCCTCTGCTCCTGGGCTCAGGCTGTTACAACATCCCGCTCCCGTGCTCCTCGGAAACCCCCGCTGCACGGCGTGGGGGAGAAACCGCGAGAAAGGCCCGTCTCCCCGTAGGGTTGCGATGGAAATGGTTTTGACTGTGCGTCCCCCGGAAAGGGCCAGGGTCGGGACCACGGTGAGAACTGGGGCGATGTGGGGAGAAGCTCGCTTACACAGCACGGAGACTGGGCCACGAGGGTGTCAACGCACCCTCTGCCCTCGGTCCCGGGGCAGCTGCGGGGCTTGGGCCTGTCCCTCCGCCTCTGGGAGCCGGTGGCCTGGTCTGTGCTAGGAGGACAGCCCCACCCCGCGCTCCCGTCCCGCCACACCCCGCAACACCAGGGAGTGTCCCCGCGGGCATGCCAGAGCCACTCTGCCGTCTGTCCAGCAGAGGGCGATGGAGACCAGCCCGGCCGGGCCCCCGCCGCCCGAGGCCCTTCGCAGCCACCCCACCCAGACGCGGGGCTCCCTCGTGATCCGGGTGATCCAGGCGGTGTCTCGGGCGACCTGGGCAGCCCGGGAGCGCCTGGGAGCCCGCTGGCCCTTCGTGTTGGCCCAAATGCGGTCGGGATGCTGGGCTTTCCCGGGGCGTCTGGGAAGAGCAGGGGGAAGTGGTTTGGGCAAAGGCACATTTCCCCCGGGGCCTTCGGGGGAGGACCCAGCCCGGAGCTGCGGCTCCTCCCAAGGGCGCCCGCCCGGCCGGCCTGGGTGACCTGGTCCTGGGCCACGTCACCATCTTCCCAGAAGAATCCCCCGCGGGGACCGGGCTGCGTGGGGGCGGGGGCTTTCGGTGCCGCAGGGTGACAGCACTCTGGGCCTCTCCTGGTTCACCTCTGTTGTCATGGAGACGACAGCATCCTGGCAGCCTGGGTGAGGTCAGCCGGCCCCCAGGAGTGACCCAGTGCTCAGCCCGCTCGCTCACCGCTGGCTGTGGTCCAGATGGTCCCCTGAGGGCGCCCTGCGGGCCCCGGCCTCCTGGTACCCTGGATGCGGGGCCAGGTCTCAGAGGCTCTCGCCCTGAAAGCTGCTGAAGCTGGAAGGCAGCACGCGCCTGCCAGGTGGGCTTTGTCCCCCCGGGGGTTCTTTCCCCTTCCTCTGCTTATCCTTCCTCGGAGCAGTTTCTCATGATTCTCTTCAGAAGATTGGCTGGCTGCACCCACTCTCAGTGAAGTGATGCTTGTTTTTTTTTAAAAAATATATATATTGATGATTTCAGAGAGGAAGGGAGGGGGAGAGAGAGAGAGAAACATCCATGATGAGAGAGAATCATGGATCGGCTGCCTCTTGCACGCCCCACACTGTGGATGGAGCCCACAACCCGGGCATGTGCCCTGACCAGGAATTGAACTGTGACCTCCTGGTTTATAGGTCGACGCTCAACCACTGAGCCACGCCGCCGGGCAGTGGTGCTTGCTTGTTTTACTTTTATTGATTGACTTTTGTGGTGGTGGTGGTGCTTGCTGGAAGTCACTTGGGCGAGGTTATACTGAGCACCTCGCTGTGCCGGGCCCAGGCCGAGGGGGAGCTGGCCATGCACAGCCCGTGATGGTGAAACAGGTGAGGCTGCCCAGACACGAACCCGCTAGTCTTCGCCGTAAGCTCGGAGGACGGTCTCATCCTATTTGGCAGAGCCGGGGACTCAGAAGGCCCCGCTGATCTGAAACCAGCAGGGAAGTGGGCCAGATCTGAGTCCGGAACTGGAGTTCTGAACCAGAGCGTCAGCTAAAAGGGCAGATACGACCCTTGGCCTTTGGACGCCTGCCTTTTCATCGCCCTGAGACCCCGCATTCATCTCTAATGGTCTGAAATAATTGGGGCGGCCAGGGCACAAAGAGTCCCATGGAAGGACTAAGGAATGCCCAGGAATAGAAGTGCACCGAGCACTGGTCCCATGCCCGCACACGCAGGCACCGTGCCACGCCTCCTACCGTCACTCCCACACATGACCTTCATAGCCACGCTCTGAGGTCGGGTCCCACTTTACCGATAAGGAAACGGAGGCAAACGAGCTGAAGCCGCGGTCAGGCCCCACAGCGAATGACGACACTTAGTCACGAACAGGAGGGAGGCCTGGTCACGGCTGCACTCTGCTCTGCGGGGAATGGCAGGAACGTGTGGGTACGATGTCCCCCCCAAAGCCGCACCCCCCCCAAGCCTCGTTTATTCAGGCCACTTCCCTCTAAAACGTGTTATAGTTAGAAAGCAGCCTCGGGTCGGGCTCCGTTGACCTCCCCGGGGAAAACATTGCTAAGCGAATAGTATAAACAAGGTAAGAACGTGTTTAAAAACTATATCTTTATTGATTTCAGAGAGAGGGAAAGAGAGAGGGAGAGAGAGACAGAAACATCAGTGATGAATCATTGATCGGCTGCCTCCTGCACGCCCCCCACTGGGGGATCGAGCCTGCAACCCGGGCATGTGCCCTTGACCAGAATCAAACCTGGGACCCTTCAGTCTGCAGGCCGAGGCTCTATCCACTGAGCCACACCAGCCAGGACAGAACATGTTTCTTACAGGACACTTCAGCGTTAAAAAGCACTTCCCTACCCAGGCCTCTAATGTCATCTTCTCGGCACTTTTGAGAAGCAAGTCGTCAGAGCTGGCCACCTTGGTCCCAACGCACAGGTGAACTCCGAGACACTGTGCCGGGGAGACACTGCTACAGAAAACAAGCGGTCTGTCAGGACAAACTCCCCCCCTTCCCCCCGCCACAGCCCCACGTGGCACGGAGCCACCTGTCCGTCACCTGGAGAATGGATGGAGGGGTGATGGCGCGGACACACCAGGGCTCTCATCAGCCTCAGAAAGGAAGGGCCCCTGACACGTGCCACCCCACGGCGGACCTTGAAGACCTGCTCGGCGAGGCCAGCCCAGTCCCAGAAGGACGCGTTTTGTTCGAGTCCACGCAGAGGAGGGACCGCGATGGACAGCTCCATAGAGACAGGAAGTGGCACAGGGTTCCCAGGGGTGGAGGGGGAGGAAGTGGGGCGTCCGGGCTTCATGGGGAGTTTCTGCTCGGGGTGGTGAACACGGTCTGGAGATGGTGGTGGTTGCGCATCAGTGTGACTGTCCTCAAGCCACGGAATGGCACACTCAGTGGTGGCTGACGTGACACATTCAGTTGTTTGTATATTTCCCCACAATGAGGAAAGTTTAAAAAATAGAGAGAGTCTGGCCGGCGTGGCTCGGGGGTTGAGCTTCGACCTAGGAACCAGGAGGTTGCAGCTGGATTCTCGGTCGGGGCACCTGCCCGGGTTGCGGGCTCCATCCCCAGTGTGGGGGCGCGCAGGAGGCAGCCGATCCATGATTCTCTCTCATCCTGGGTGTTTCTCTCTCTCTCCCCCTTTCCCTTTCTCTCTGAAATCCGTAAGAATCCATGTAACACATATATTTAAAAATGTATTAAAAAATAAATAAAGAGAACACAGCCTTAGCTGTCTCCCTTCTTACTCAATGTCTCCTGCTCCAGGGGGATTTTCCGGGGTTGATTGGCGGGAGCAGCTTTAACAGGAGACCCACATCAGGGGTGCCGCCTCCGACCGACAGCAAGAAAGTGTCAGGCCTTTAAAAATAGCTCCTCACCCAGCTTCCTGTCACCGAGCGCCCAGGCTGGCATTCCCCTCAGGTATTCTCAACGAGCGGGAGCTGGCCAGGAGCGGGCAGAGGGCGTGAGTCACTGACTGGGCAGGTGAGGTCATCCTGGGGTGACCGTCTGCACAGAGCAGCTCCCCGCCTCCCCCCCCCCCGCCCCCCCCGCTCCCGGGGCAGCCGGGTCACCCGCCGGCGGAGCTGCGAGTCTAGCAGCTTTGGTGCGATGTTCAGCAGGAGACATTCCTGCTCATGACTCAGTGACTCGACATCCCAACAGATGGGCTCCCGAGGCCTCGGGGGACCGCAGCCCACGCTGAGGTCGGGACCCCGGGCCGCCCGGTCAGGGTCCGCGGCCCCGGGAAGGGCGGGAGAGGGCTTGCGTCTTGCTCACTGCAATGCTAGCTATCCGAGACACGGTGGGACAGACGGACCTGCTTCTCTTGCTGATCCCGGTTCGGACACCCTAAGAGAGTGCACCCGGGAGCGGGCGGCACCTATTTGCTGAGTGGGCCCGACGCTGGAGGGGGGCCGCGGCCAGCACGCGTCCCCGGCGCCCCCCAGACAGGCAGGTAGCCTTGGGGGCGGTCACAGCTCTGGCCGGCTCCCGCGGGGCCACCGGGAACAGGGCTGGGCAGGTTTGCGTGGCGCTGACACAGGTTTCACGCGGACAGCGCCGGTTGGCACAGAGAACCCTAGTGTTGACGCAGGTAACCAGGTTATTAACGAGTGGCCATGGGCGGGGCTTCCTTGAACGCGCTTGCACACTCATTCAGCAACCATTAACCCAGGCGCTGTCTCCAGAAGATGAAAGCGCACGAAAGAGAAAGTTTTTATTTGTTTGTTTTGCCTTTTTCCTCTTTCGTCTCTATACGGTTGAGTCAGCCTGGTATGGTTTAAGGTACAGGAGCCTCACATCAGACAAGCCTGGCCTTAGTCAACCAGGTGCTCTTGGTTGCCAGGGACAGAAATGGGATGTGAGTCAGCGAGAGGGGGAAAGACATCCGGTGGGCGGCTTCAGGCACGGCTGTATCCAGGTGCCCAAGTGATAGTGTTCGGGCTCTGTTGCTCTCTGGTTCTCAACTCTGCCTTTGTAGGCGCACAGTGGGGGTGTGGTAGGGGTGGCGAGAATCTCCCCAGTGGCTCGAGGCCCACATTCTAGCGGCATAACCACCTCACTGGAGAGAAATCCTCTTTCTCAACAAAAACGCGCCCAGGCTGAGAAAGAAATGCCGCTTCCAGAATGAAAGGGAA
Organism: Ia io; assembly: GCA_025583905.1. Lineage (NCBI taxonomy): Eukaryota > Metazoa > Chordata > Mammalia > Chiroptera > Vespertilionidae > Ia > Ia io. Next base: position 57,609,778 of record JAJQQW010000018.1, on the reverse strand, counting down.
TGGCTGCTGGCAGGCAAAGAGCAGGAGGTGTCCCCTCCCTGCGCAGAAATGCGAGCCTGGGGGAGGGAGGGCTGCGGGTCAGGGGGCGGGAGCTGGTTTGTCTGTGAGTCAGCCTGGAGGGGCGCTGGGCCTCGGGCCTCAGCCGGCCGAGTGGACTCCGCTCCGCTCGAGCCGCGTGGCCTCCAGCAACTCACTGCCAAGCAGCGGGCGCACGAGGCCAGGCGCTGGGTGCGAGGGCGGCGGCACTGCGTGTTACCGCGTGGACCGACAGTGCTGCGAGGGGCTTTAGCTGTAAGCGACCCCGCACGGAGGAGGCGCTGAGGGCGGACGGACTAAGTGACCTAACCAAGGCCATGGCGCCAGGAAGCGGCCCTCAGCCATGGCCTCTGACTCCCCGTGGCTGAATGCACCCTCATGAATACGACTGTCTCCCCCAGAGGGGCCCACGGCAGGAACCCCAACACAGCACTCTGGCTTCTCCCGAGGAAGGGGCCACAGGATACAGGGTTCACCCTCCCTGAGGCCTCTGGGCCAGGCACCCACCCCTGCCTGACCCATCCCCACTGACCCCATCCCCACTGACCCCATCCCCCCTGCACCCATCCCCACTGACCCCATCCCCCCTGCCCTCATCCCCCCTGCCCCCATCCCCAGCCGACCCATCCCTGCCTGCATGGTGTACCGTTGGTTTCACCTGAACCCCATGTGACTGGGGGGCTGCTCACCCGTTCTCAGCAGGGTTCAGGCTCGGCCCTCCTGACTCTCCGTCACCCCTCCGGCTGCCTGGGGAGCGGCCCAGGCTGATGAAGGGAAAGAAGGGAGCTGGTGGAGCTGCGGGGAGGCGGGGGGGTGAGATACGCACCTTGACTTTGGATGAGTTGTAACTAGAAATGCCTGACGTTCCGAGGGGAGCCCCGGGCTTTACCCCATCCATCTCGGGGGCTGGGCTGGGGGTCGGGGGAGGGGGAATGGGGGCAGGAGGGATGGGTGCAGGGGGGATGGGGTGATGGGGACAGGACCTTTCTGCTCCCGAGTCCTCGGGAAGGACAGCTGAGCTCGAGGCCGGTGGCGTGTCCCTCGGGGGCCCGAGCCCAGGGCGCTCCCCGCCCCCCGACCGGCGGGGGCGCTAGGTGACGTCTGCAGGCCTCATGGGGGGTCGTGTCCAGGGCGGCTGCTGCCCGCGATGCCGCTAAGCACTCGAGATGCACCAGACAGCCCCTCGCAGCCCGGCCCGAGGGGGACCCAGCCCGTGTGGGCAGTGCCCGGTGGCAGAAGGCTGGTCTGGGACCACCCCGCCGTCACCTGAGCCCGGGAGAGCAGGGATGGCCTGCCTGTGGCCCCAGGCCGGGCCGGGGGAGGGCACCGCGCTGTGTAGGCACAGCAGTGTCTCCCGGAGCCGGCAGCGGTTGGGATCGGCACAGGCCCAGCCGCGGCCACAGAGTCAGGCGCCAGACAGCCCCGCGCTGGGGCCGGCCGGGCAAGGCGGCCTCTCGTCGGGGCTGCAGCCCGGGCAGCGGCACAGAGACTGGCCCAGCCGCGTGGGCACTACCCAGGCGCAGGCTGGGCACCGTCCCGTGGGCTCGCCTCTGCCCGCCCTGCCCGGCCGCCGTGCTGTGCGGGACTTCATTTCCCTCCCGGTGGCGGCTCCGCAGGCCTGGCTCCGCTCACGGCCGCCTTCCCTCACGGCCAGGCCAGCAGAAGCCCAGGCTGGGGGCGCCCGCCCGGGTCCCAGGGAAGAGCCTTAGCCCTCGCCCTTCGCAAGAGGCTGGTGGGTGGGAGGGTGAGGCCAGAACCAGGTGGGCCCACCGGGGTGTGCGGTGTGCGAGGGGAAGGAGGCGGGCGGACCCACGGCTCTGGTTTAGAAAACCCTGTCATCTTCCGAGAAAGCCTTGAAAGCCTGGACCTGGGCCTGCTCCCTGCGCCTGGCACCCCCTGGGGTGGGCCCGTCCCGCCCAGACCTGGGTTTGGCAGCCCTGTCTTCCCCCCACCCCCAACCCCGCTGGGCTGTGTGCCCTCGGGGACGTGAGGGACGTGCTGGGGCCTCCACGTCCTCTCCTATAGAGGGGGCGGGGAGAGGAGCAGGGGCGGTGGGACCTCTGAGCCTCAGGGCCGGCTCCCAGCAGGGCCTAGTTTCCTCCCGCCAGCCTCTTGCCTCTGGACCCCCAACCACACGCCTTGCCTCGTCCTTAGTACGCCCCGAGGGTCAGCTGCGTCGCGCTGCCTGCCGTCCTGTTAGTGTGCCCCGCGGCCCCGGACACGGCCTGCGGCTCTCCCACGGAGTTTTCTGCAGTAGAGCTGCATGTGGGCTGTGTGTCCCCAGACAAGCTACTCACCCTCTCTGTGCCTGTTTCCTCCTCCTCCTCCTCCTCCTTCTTCCTCTTCTTTGTAGAGAGCCCCCTGGGAAGGCATATGGACATTCTTTAAATTATTGTCAGCTGAGTCCAAGGTGACACATTTACCACAAAGGCAGACATGTTATCAGCACTGACTCTTACCTTTGCCCAGGTGTCCGGTAGTGTGTTTTTGATATGTAAATCCAGTCAAGCACCAGGAATGCTCGGGCCTACTCAAGAATGCAAATGATCTCCTTTGATCCTAACTTTTGGTGAAACCCCCTGGTATTGGGGGTATAAAATAAACTTGCTGTATCAGCTCTGGGTCCCTGTCCCTCCATCAGAGAGGACAGTGGTCCCACCCGGCTCCCAGCTTTTTTTTCCTTCCATTTTGTGTCTTGCCTCTTTCTTTCTTTAATTTCTCAATCCCCAGCTCCTCTACTCAGGAATGGGACCCGTTCCCTTTCCATGCTGGATGTGGAAAAGAGAGAAACAACTACACTTCTTCTTCTAAAAGATACAGCTTTAAAAAAATATGTTCTTATTGGTTTCGGAGAGGAAGGGAGAGGGAGAGATAGAAACATCCATGATGAGAGAGAATCATGGATCGGCTGCCTCCTGCACGCCCCACACTGGGGACCAAGCCTGCAATCCGGGCACGTGCCCTGACCGGGAATCGACCAGAGACCTCCTGGTTCCTAGGTCCATGCTCAACCACGGAGCCGCGCCAGCCGGGTTCAGCCTCCTCTGCTTAGAAACCAGAACAATCCAGTTCGATGAGATGGGTGTAGGGCTGCCAACAGCCGTGTCCACCACCTGGGAGGCAACATGAGGAGAAGTCCCTGCCCTCATCATGATCCTTCTGGAACCTGTTCCACTCACCTCTCAGGAATCAGCCCCGTGGTCCCCCTCTTCCAAGAAGCCTTCCCTGATTTGCACCTGCCCACTGAGGGAGCCACCCCTCCTCCGGCGCTGATTCACCGGAGACTCACTTCTGGCATCACCCTTATCACAGGTGTGGGAACTACCTATTGATTTGTCTGCACCCTCAACAGCCTGTCACTTCCTCTGGGCAGGAGGTGGGAACGGACCGTGGACGGCCGGCTGGCCCACACCGCAGGCTGCTGTGCGGGCTGCAGGGCAGCTGGGAAGCGTTTGGACGGGATGTGGGCCTTTGGAAACAGAAATCAAGCCCTGACTGGGACTCGAACCATGACCTCCTGGTTCATAGGTTGACACTCAGCCACTGAGCGGCATTGGCCGGGCTTCCTGTCCCTCCTCTGAGTCTTCCTCCTTCTCGCGTGTTCTCGGTCTCTGCGTTTCTCACGCCCTGTCTTGTTGGACTCTCTCTTCTCTCCTTTTTCTTCTCTTCCTCTCCCTCCTCTCTCCATCCTGCCTCGTGCCTTCTTACCAACCACGACTGTGTGGGGCGTGCAGCGATAACACTGGCCAGGCAGCCCCCTCCACACATGGGGAGCATTCCCCCGCACAGAACCTGGTGGGGCCGGGTGGGGGGAGGGGCTGCAGGAGGTTGGCCGGCCGGCCCCACACCCTATTGGGGTAGGGGGGGCAATCAGGGGCAGGGCCAGCCAGGCGGAGGGGCTGCGAGCCGATTGGGGTGGTGGGGGCCCATCAGGGGTGGGACTGGTCGGGGGAGGGGCTGCAGGAGGTTGGCCGGCCGGCCCCACCCCAGATTGGGCTGGTTCGCTGGCCAAAGTGGGCACCATTGTGACCGGTCCAGTTTTCAGTCGTTACGGCGTTCTGGTTGCTGGCTTTTTATATATATAGATTGATTTCAGAGAGGAAGGGAGAGGGAGAGGGAGAGGGAGAGAAAGAAACATCAAAGATGAGAGAGAATCATTGGTCGGCTGCCTCCTGCACGCCCCATACTGGGGATCAAGCCGGCAACCCAGGCATGTGCCCTGACTGGGAATGGAACTGTGACCTCCTGGTTCATAGGTCAACGCTCAACGACTGAGCTACTCTGGCAGGGCTAGATTTTTTAATTGATTTTTAGAGAGAGAGCAAGGGAAGGGGAGAAAGAGAGAGAAACATCAATGTGAGAGCAAAGCATCCATCCGCTGCCTCCTGCACGCCCCACACTGGAGATGGAGCCTGGAGCCGGGCCTGTGCCCTGACCGGGAATCGAACCAGCAGTCTTTGGTTGCATGGGGCGACGCCCAGCTCACTGAGCCGCAGCCGCCAGCGCAGGCGCCACTTTAGGAAGACGGTGTGGGGACCTGGTGGAGAGCTCCATGCTCCCACCTGCCCACCCGCCGCTCTGGGGCGATCCTGGGCCAGCACCTCCTCTCTCTGAGCTTGTTTTCCTACGTGGGGGCTCCATGAGACCCAGCCTGCGCTGGCCCAGCACACAGTAGGTGCTCAGTTCCCGTGAGCCTCGATCATGGTTCCCTCCGCCCCACCCTGTGCAGCAGACACGCCTCTCCCTGGGGCGTGAAAGAGGAAACCGGAGCAGGCCAGGTGGAGGGGCGGGTCTGGTGGCAGAACCAGAATGAGACACCTCGCCCCAGGGCCCCCCGCAGCTGCCAGAAATAAGGTGACGGTGGCGTATTGCACCCTGGCCCCCGCTCTTGCCTGGAGAAGTGAAACACAACCCCGTCCCTGTCAGAAAGAAGAGAAGGAACCGGCGAGCCGAGCAGAGTCGAGTGGCCCCCGACTCCGGGGCAAGGTCAAGTGCGGGCGGCCAGAGGGTGGAGGGGGTGGAGGGTAGTGTGACAGGGGGGCTGGTGCGGAGGCACAGGGGTGAGAAAGGGGAAGGAAGCCCTTTATCGGGGTTCCTGAGAACAGGGAGGGAAGTCGTTTGCTTTTGGCCAGACACCTCGGCCGTGACCTCCGTCTCTCTGGACAGGGGTCCCTGCAAGCTTGGCTTTCGAAAGTCTCTTGGGAGAGACCTGATGGCCCTGATTCCATGAAGCGGTGCTCATCCCATCGCATAACCCTCTCCGAGGTTTCTGACCAGCGCTGGCGAGGGGCAGGGGGTGGTTTGAGCTGGCGTTCCCCACGCGGTCAGCCTGTCCAGGTCACAGGGCTGGCCCCTGGCTTCTGGTCCCAGCCCTGCCATTGGCCAGCTCTGGATCCCAGCTCTGGCTTCCCGCGCTGGCCTCAGTTTTCCCATCTGTAAAGTGGACATGCCCAGGCCGCATCTGCCGCTCAGCCCTTCCTCTTCCTTTCCCTCCAGAGCAAAGGGCGTGTGTGGAATCCGAAGGGAAAAGTCACTCTGATCAACTGTGAGCGTTAGTCAGCAGTCCCCGCACGGAGGCCCGCTCCTGGACGCAATGCGGGCGGCCGGGAGCTGAGGGTCCCAAACCCCCACCGGCAAACAAGTGTCCGTCCCTCCCATGCGGCCGCTGCCTTCCGGAGCCTTCTGCGCATCTGTGGGAAGCAGCTGCGCTCCGGCTCAGCTCCGAAGCCGAGCCCGTCATAGGCCTCAGGACTGCCCGGTGCTGGTGGAGCCAACGGCGACCGTTGCCCTCCTCCTCACAGCCCCGACCTCGATGCCGAGGCTCGGAAAGGCCCCTGGCTCAGGCTCGCCCGAGTGCAGGTGACAAAGAGGATCCGAACCCAGTCGGAGCGACTCCTTCTGACGGAGCCGCTCTGTTCACACCCACACTGGGTGATTGCATTGTGGGCAATTTTGTTTCTTTTTTAATTAAAAACATTTCCCCCTTGGAATGGATTAGTTGCATTTTAAAAAGGAAGCAACCAATCAAAGCATTTACCGATGACACTGTGGATCGTCTGGAATTTGATTTAAATGTATCTGGTTTGGGGGCAGGAACACAAATAAAATAAAATTGTCCATAAATGGATCATTCTTGAAATGAGGTATTGGGTAGGAGTCTCTCCTCCTCCTCCTCTTCTTCTTCTTTTTAAATATATTTTTACTGATTTCAGAGAAACATCAGTGATGAGAGAGAATCATGGATGGGCTGCCTCCTGCATGTCCCCCACTGGGGATGGAGCCTGCAACCCGGGCGTGTGCCCTGACCGGGAATTGGACCTCCTTGTTCATCGGGCGATGCTCAACCACTGAGCCACGCCGGCCGGGCGGGTACGAGGTTCTTAATACTGTTCTCTCCCACTGTGACTATGTTTGCAAATGTCCGTGGTCATTTAAAAATGAATGTAAATTTCACATTTAGAAAGGAACGAATTTAGGAGAAAGAAATTGGCCTTGGAAAGGCCCGGCGGAGGGCGGCAGCAATGTGCTCACCCCCTCTCCCCCGCGGAAGGCACTCCAGGGTCACCGGGGGGAGGTGTCCACTCTGGCCTCCCTGGCGCTGCCCTCCTGGACACGGGGCCCTCCTGCCTCCGCCTCCGAGAGAACACGGCCCCCTGTGCCACCCCGTGTGGGCTGCGGGCTGCGGGCCGCGCTTCCTGCAGCCGCACTGTGGTTTGGGGATGGAATTTGGGCCCAGATGTGGCTCCCGGTCCCCCTGTTAGGACATTTGGAGAATCTCTCGCCAGTGTCAGCAGCAGCACAGTGGCTGCCCACGGCCGGGGACGAGCTGAGGGACTGCAGCCGGGCCTGACTCTCGGCCCCGCCGACCGAGCCAGCGCCGTGGGCAGCAAACCCCCCCTCTGCACGCCTGCGCTCAACGGCCATGGCTTCAGGGAGCAGGGAACTCGGGCCAGAGAGCCCTCGCTGAGAACTCTGCCTCCTGCGCTGGAACCCGGAGTTCCTGACCTCCGTTTCACGCAGGCGAGCCGGTGCCCACAGGGGACGCTGCAAACGTGGCTGAACGCCGGGTTCTCCCGCCGCGTGTGTCCTTGGGCTTCCTGTTTCCTGCTGAACCCGAATGGCTTCCTTCCCAGCCGCGCACACCTGCAGGCGGCAGGGACACTGGTGGACACGCTTCCTTCTCCGTCCTCCAAACATCACCCTCTGTCCATCCCAGAGGCCAGTCCCTGGCACAGCTGCCCAGGGGCAGGCCCTGCCGTGCGAGAAGCCATTCCGTCCTGGTGGCCCGGGCGGGGTGGGGTGGGGGCCGCCTCGGTAGGGACCTGTGCTGCACCTCTGCACGCTGAGTCCCACAGGGTCAGGGCTAAAGGGACCCTTTGGGCCTCAGTTTGCAGGGGGGCCACCGAGGCCCGGAGGAGGCTGGGCATGGCCCAGCGGCATGGTGAGTCAGTGCCAGGCCGACTGGAAGCCAGCTCCCTCGACAGGTGCGGAGGGAGTGGGGAGATCAGAGGGAGATTAGGGCGAGGGCCGAGGCGGGGACACAGCACTCTGGGGACGGTATCCGACTGCGATGGTGTCCCCGAGGCTGCCAGGGGTCAGCGCAGGACACGGAGCGTCCTCGGGGCTGTCTGAGGGGAAGGGAAGGCAGAGGACACTGGCCTTTCTCAAGGGGACGGGGCGGGGGGCAGGGGGGCGCAGGTCCCTGAACTGGAATCGCTTCGGATCCAGCCTGGCCGTAGATTTTTCAGACACGAAGTGGTATTTCTTGTTCTGGGCCCAGCCAATCGGAGGCCCTTGGCCAAGAGCCAGGACAGCCTGTGCCGTCAGCAAGCCACGGCCAGCCCGGGCGGGCAAGGGGCGAAGTCCGAGAGACGGCCCGGTTCCCCTGCCCAGGCCCCCCTCCGGCGTGCGGCCGCCTGGGGTTTTTCTGCCTCTGGGCCTGCATCACGGCTCCGAGGTCATGCGGCCTCGGCCCCCAGCCTTGCCCTGAGCTGGAAAATCCCTCGGGGCCCGGCAGCCGTGACCAGAGAGGCAGGAAACGGTGACACCCAAGGCACGCAGGGCGTGGGGCTTATTCTTAGAGTGTGGTTGGGCGGGCGGGGCTCCCAGGGCGGAGCAGGACGGGCGAGTCACGAGACCAGGGAGGAATCCAGAGAAGGAAGCCTCCCCGTCTCAGGGCCGCTGCCCTTCCCACAGGGCTGTGCCTGCTTCCGGCCGGGACCGGCTCCGGGCCTGGAGGTGCCCCTTGGGGGACACAGCCCCTCCCGTCAGGGACCCCAACCTATGAAGTTTAGCAGTAGCAGCGACAGTAAGTCACGGTTGTGGCTAATAGTTACCCGACCCGGCCAGTGTGGCTCAGTGGTTGAGCGTCCATCCGAGAGCTAAGAGGTCGGGTTCGATTCCCGGTCAGGGCACGTGCCCGGGTTGCGGGCTTGATCCCCACCCAGTAGGGGGCGTGCAGGAGGCAGCTGGTTCTCTCCCATCATTGATGTTTCTCTCTCTCTCTCTCCCTCTCCCTTCCTCTCTCTGAAATCAATAAAAATATATTCAAAAAAATAGTTATCAAGCACTTTCTGGATGCCGGGTTTGGGGATTTAGTGCAGTACCTGGCACACAGGAAGCCCTCTGTGAACGGCAGCCTTATTTCAACCCACACGCCCATGTGAGGATTAATCTCAAATAGGCATTAACCTAAGGTGACCAGATCGTCCCGCTTTTGGCGGGACAGTCCTGATTTTTAACAATGTGTCCCGCGTCCCACGTCCCACGGCGTTTTAGGGACTTTTTTAAAACGCCGTGGGACGCGGGACAAATTGTTAAAAATCGGGACTGTCCCGCCAAAAGCGGGACGATCTGGTCACCTTACATTAACCCCCTTTACAGATGGGGAAACTGAGGCTCAAAGAGCACACATTCTTTTCCCGATGTCGTACAGCTACTTACCTGTCCACGGATTCAACTACTATGTACCATCGGGTCCCCGCCAGATGGTGGCCGTGTGAGACGTCGGGGATGGAGCCCGAGCGCGGCCCCTGCGCTCAGGGTTGTTTGTGTTCATTCCAGGGAAGCGAGCCCAGCTGTGGACAAAGGAGCTGAATCGATGAGGGAGGTCAGGGCCGACTGGCCAGCAGGGCGGCAGCGGTGAGTACGGTGTGTTCTAGAAAGGACGCTAAGCGGAGGCCTGTTTCCCGAGGTGACCTTGGAACTAGGGTTGGAGGGGAGAAGGGGCCTGGGAAAGGCTGTTCCCAGCAGGACCCGCAGCGAGAGCCAAGGCCCTGTGGCGGGAATAACCGGGTTTCCGGGAGGCCCACGGAGGGGTGTTGGGGGAGGGGCATGGAAGAGGGGAGCCGGGGTCCCTGGGTCCCAGCTGCCTCCAGACCCAGGGCAGGGACGGCATGCCAGGCGCTGTCGGTGGCAGAGGCTGAACTTCAGTCTGGGAAGTGCGGCCTCCAGGCCCGGCCCGGCTCCGCCCCTTTGACTCAGGTCTCAGCCCTGCCTCGGAGCTGGGCGTGCTCAGGGGCGCCTGCCCTGGCCCCTCCGCCCTCCCCGTCCCAGGACAGGCAGAGCCACTCCCGTTTCCCAGCCCAGGGGCCCGTGGGGCCTTTGGGTTCCCACTGAGCCATCGGAGAACGCCCAGGGCGGGCGAGGGGGAGGCCAGCCCTAAGGAGGGAGCCGCCTTGCACACCCAGGACTCTGCTCCCCAGGCCTCCCCCTCCCCCGCGTTAGAGTCAGCATCACCTGACCCGGCTTCGAATGCTACCCTCCTCCCGTGCCCGCAGGACAGTGCGTCTTCCAGTCACCTCTCAGAGCCTCATTTCCGCACCTGAGCGATGGGCGCACACCTGCCTGCGCCCAGGCTGTGGGCGACAGGACCTGGGACAGGATTGTCAGCTGGGAGCTGGCCCAGCCCGTGCAGGGGGTCATTGCAGAGCAGCTCCGAGGGCCTGTGGCCAGGCAGCCACGCGGGGCCTGAGCTTTGAAGGCCCCACACTCGGTTTTAGGCCCGGCAATTGCTGTTTTGAAACATGTACAATTTGCCCGGCTGGCGTGGCTCAGGGGTTGAGTGTTGATCTAGGGACCAGAAGGTCACGGTTCGATTCCCGGTCAGGGCACGTGCCCGGGTGGTGGGCTCGATGCCCAGCGTGGGGCGTGCAGGAGGCAGCCCATCCATGATTCTCTCTTATCATTGATGTTTCTCTCTCTCTCCTTCTCCCTTCCTCTCTGAAATCAATAAACATATATTTTTAAAAAAGAATATAGATTCTACACTAGAGCAGACGGTGACTTTGAAAAATCTTTGAATCACCATCATTTCCATTTTTGTCTCGGGCCCCACACCAGGCAGGACCCGCCACTCTGTGCCGAACAGAAGGACCGGCTCCTTCGACCTCCACGGTGCCGTCTCCGGCGTCTCCCTGACCCGCCATCCACCCCAGGTCTGACATGACTTACCACCCAGCCCTCCCGGTCCTGCCTTGAGCTGGTGATGAAATCTCTCTGTTCAGGATGCGGAGAACAGGGTCACATCTTCCAGGAAGCAGGCCAGGGCCCGGTGGGAGGGGTGCTGTGGGGAGCCGCAGGTCAGGGTGATGGTTATCGCTGATAAACCTTTCCTGTTCCCCTGCGCGAGGGCGGCCCTCCCTGAAGGTGGTGGCCCGCAGAGGGTCTCAGCTCCCAGGTGGGCTGATGGAGGAGGCTCCTTCGGGGCGGTCTCCAGGGCTCAGGGAGAGACCCCGCCCAGAACAGCCCTCCAGTGTCCCTCCCGCCATCGCTGCCGCTCATCCATTTTTCGGCAGGAAGTTACCCGAGTGCCTACTATGTGTCGGGCGCTGTTCTGGGCACGGGACACAGCAGAAGACAAAGCAGACGACACCCCTGCCCCGGGGTGGGGTGGGGCCGCTGCCCGGTCCGAGAAGCTTCTCCTGGGAATTCTCTTCCCCGAGGGCAGACCCTGGGGGTCCCGCTCCCTGAGCCCGGGTACGCGCTTCGCTCACAGATGTCAGTGAGTTTCGTCAGGGACACAGTCAGGGTTGCTGTGAGCACTGGCAGGGAGGAGAGGAGGCCCGGCCCGTGACTCCATGGTGGCCCGGATCGGAAGTCTGTCCGGGAAAAGCCTCCAGGCGGGAGGGGCAGCCTGGCCATAGCCGTGACCTGTGCCTCCCCGAGGGCAGCTTACAGGAGCCTCTCCGAAGCTCCGTGGTCACAGACACGGGGAGACGCCACGCGTGCAGGCCTCGGGTCCAGCAGCGCTCCCAGCCCTTTTCCGGGCGGATTCATCGCATGTTGCCAACCCGCTGGCCAGTCAAGTGTCTCCGTTTCATGGCAAGTGACGCCGGGAGAGCTGACAGAAGACCTGGAGCCGTGGACCTCTAGCCTAGTGCTTTCTCGAACACGCCTCGGGCCGGGGTCACGTGCGGGGAACACGCCTCGGGCCGGGGTCACGTGCGGGGAACATGCCTCGGGCCGGGGTCACGTGCGGGGAACATGCCTCGGGCCGGGGTCACGTGCGGGGAGGGACGGCAAAGGGCCTCTGGGACCCCCACACCCGCCGGCCTGGCCCTCCGGCTCAGGCTTGCTGAGAGACAGCTCTGCCTCCCAAATCAATTCCGAGCGTTGCTGGAGCCGCAGCTGCAGGCAGGGAAGACGAGGGCTCTGATTAGAACGGAAATCCTACCCAGGCAGGTGCCACCTCCGTCCAGGTACCCCAGGCCCCAGTGTCTAGACCAGTGGTCGGTAAACTCATCAGTCCACAGAGCCAAATATCAACAGCACAACGATTGAAATTTCTTTTGAGAGCCAAATTTTTTAAACTTAAACTTCTTCTAACGCCACTTCTTCAAAACAGACTCGCCCAGGCCATGTATTTTGTGGAATAGCCACACTCAAGGGGCCAAAGAGCCGCATGTGGCTCGCGAGCCAAGGTTTGCCGACCACTGGCCCTAGACTAAGGTGACCAGATCGTCCCGCTTTCCAAAAATAGGGACTTTTTTAAAACGCTGTGGGACGCGGGACAAATTGTTAAAAATCGGTTTTGTCCCACCAAAAGCGGACGATCTGGTCACCTTACCCTGGACTAGTGCCCGACCCCTGGTGGGCTTTCAGGAACGTTCACTGAACAACAGACCACGGAGGAGCGAAGGGGGGTGGGCCAGCCGACAAGGAGCACCTGCGGCCGCTGCTCCGCATGTGAGCAGGGCGGCGGCCTCCACCCGTTCACGCTGTGGGTTTCGTTGGTGTCATGTGCGCTCTGAGAGGGCAGGCATTCTGCCTGTGTATTTACGCCCGCCTGTATCCCCAGCGTCCAAAGCAGTGCCCGTCACACAGTAGGTGCTTTAGGAATGAACGGAGGAGCGGCTCCACGGAACGTGTGTGCCTCATTGTGGGTAACAGCAAGGACTTTGATGTCAGGCCTGAGTTTGACTCCTGGCTCTGCCCCTTATTAGCCGTGACCTTGAAAAAAGTGCCCGAGCCTCAGTTTCCCCAGTGTACATAGTCAGGAGTCATTCTCGCTAACTCAGGGTGTGCCGAGGTCAAGGGAGGTCATGCACATAACGAGCTCAGCATGGTTCTAGGAACAGAGAAGAAGGTCGAGCCCGGCTGGCGGGGCTCCGTGGGTGAGCGTTGACCTATGAACCAGGAGGTCACGGTTCAATTCCTGGTCAGGGCACATGCCCGGGGTTGCGGGATTGATTCCCAGTGTGGAGCCTGCAGGAGACAGCTGATCCATGATTCTCTCTCATCATTGATGTTTCTCTCTCTCTCCCTCTCCCTTCCTCTCTGAAATCAATAAAAATATATTTAAAAAAAGAAAATGCTCCAAAGTTATTACAGTTCTCATGTATCTAATAGCCAGGATGCATTTTTTTTTAAAAAAAGGCCTTTTTTTTTTTCTCTCCAAAAGGACTTTAATTCCTGGGTTTCCCTCCAAAGACTCCAGAGGCTGTTCTCCTGAAAGATGAGGCCATACGGAAAATAAATTCCTGTTAAATCTGCTCATGGCAACTTAGACTCCCCTGTGGGGCCCCCCACCCTCAGCGGCAGGCCCACAGGCCAGCACCTCGTGTGCCTGGTGCGGCTCGATCCTGCCGCAGAGGGGTCTCCGGGGGGTGCCAGGCTCTGCCCCACCTCCGGGCCCTCCGCGGCCCTTTGAAGCTGGGATGTGCCTCTTCTTGTCTTGTGGTTGGCCCGGCCTCAAAGCTAACCAGCAGCCCATTCCCTCCCCAGGTGCAGCGGGCGCTCCGGAGATCCGAGGCGCAGATAGCGGGTGAAATCTAGTCCCCCGGCAAAGGCAGCCAGCAGATAGAGTGACCGCCCCGGGCTCCCCACCCCCGCGCAGGCCTGTCCACCCAGCGCATCTGGCCCAGGTCTGGGTCTCAGCCAACTCACAGGCCGGAGTTCTGGGTCCCTCGGGCCTCGGCACATTGGCCTTAGGAACTGGTCACTACCAAGGGGAGATTCTGTAGCTTGGAAAGAGGACGGATGAGGCTGACCTTCCCGTGGACTGCAGGGCGGGGCCAGTACAAAGGAGTGATTAGAGGGCCTCGGGCGCTGAGGGGGCCGATTCAGACGGAAGGGGGCAGGGATGGGACAGAGAGAGAGCTCTCCGTGCATGAAAGCTGTTACTGTGCTGATCTGACCACAAGGAGAGTCCAGGCCTAAGTGTCCATCTCTTTCTTTGAGATTCAAAAGTCCTCCCCAGTCTGGCTCAGGTGTTGATCGTTGACCTATGAACCAGGAGGTCACAGTTCGATTCCCGGTCAGGGCACAGGCCCTGGTTGTGGGCTAGATTCCCAGTAGGGGGTGTGCAGGAGGCAGCCGATCCATGGTTCTCTCTCATCACGGATGTTTCTATCTCTCTCTCCCTCTCCCTTCCTCTCTAAAATCAATTTAAAAAATAAAGAGATGAAAAAACTAGGGTACGAGACAGAGAGCATTTGCCTGCGGTCCCAGAGGTAGACGAGGGTCCAGTGTCCTGCCCGTGGTTTCCGCCGACTCGCTCAGGGAGACAGGCTCCGGCCTCATCCCAACAGCCCGGGCACTTCCTGCCTCCCCGGCTTATCTCATCCGTTCGCAGCATCTTCACGGTGGTTATTATTTTTATTATATTTATTGTGGCCCGAGGCGCCCGCACTGGCCCACTTCCCTCTCATCAGAGATAAAGGGATTGGACTGCATTCCTGCCTTGTTTCTCAGGCCCGCCCTCCCCGCTTTCCCATTTGCGGTTCTGTCTGGAACTCTGTTTAGCTGCTTGGGTTACTGTAACGAAGGACCACAGACAGGGTGACTTAAAGGACGGAAACGTACGGTCTCAGGTCTGAGACGCAGGAGTCCGCAGGCCGGTTCCTTGAGGCCGCGGGGAGGCTGGTCTGGGCCTCTCCCGCCTCAGGAGCCGGGCCCGCTGTCGGTGCCTCCCTGGGGTCTCTGCCTCCACGCTCACGTGGCCTTTCCCAGATGTACTCTGGGTGCACACCCCCCTTCCAATAAGGACCCCAGTCCTGTGAGTGAGGCCACCACCCCAGGGCCTCACGCTTAGCCATCGCCGCTGCCAGGACTCTGTTTCCAAAGAAGGTCACACTCGGAGGTATTGGGGTGTTAGGACTTCAGCATCTCTTTGGGGGGGCCTAGAGTTCAACTCCGAACACACATCATCCTCACCCTTCCCCACCCCAACCAGGTAACTGCTCCTGCTCCTCCCCATCCTGCAGCCGGCCATTCGGGCACCCCCCCACCCCAGGCTGCACCCCGCCCACCTGGACCCTGATGCTTGCTGTGGTTGCCACGTGGGTGATCATCTGCTGAGCACCTGTGCCTGCCCCCCCTCTCCCCCCAGGCTCCCCGCTGCACGAGGACAGGCCTGGGACTGTGCTATGCACCATGTCCTCGCTGCCTGAACCAACGAGCCATTGATGGGGAGACTCAGCTCATCAGAGTCGGAGAGGAGTCCTAAGCCAGAGCCCGGAGCCCACAGCCCAGAGCCTGGAGCCCAGAGCCCGGAGCCCGGAGCCCGGAGCCCACAGCCAAGAGCCCAGAGCCCAGGGCCCGGAGCCCGGAGCCCACAGCCCAGAGCCCAGAGTCCGGAGCCCAGTGCCCAGAGCCCAGAGCCCAGAGCCCGGAGCCCAGTGCCCAGAGCCCAGAGCCCAGAGCCCGGAGCCCAGTGCCCAGAGCCCAGAGCCCAGAGCCTGGAGCCCAGAGCCCGGAGCCCGGAGCCCAGAGCCCAGAGCCCAGAGCCCAGAGCCCAGTGCCGAGAGCCCGGAGCCCAGTGCCCAGAGCTCAGAGCCCGGAGCCCGGAGCCCGGAGCCCGGAGCCCACAGCCCGGAGCCCGGAGCCCACAGCCCAGAGCCCAGAGCCCAGTGCCCCGAGCCCGGAGCCCGGAGCCCGGAGCCCGGAGCCCGGAGCCCAGAGCGAGGTGGGCGTTTGCTGCAGAGAGAGTGCTGCAGGGCCCACCCAGGCCACCCCGCTCAGAGCACCCCACCCAGAGCCACCCTGCTCAGGGCCACCCCACCCAGGGCCACCCCACCCAGGCCACCCCATCCAGGGCCACCCCGCTCAGGGCCACCCCACCCGGGCCACCCCCACCCAGGCCACCCCACCCAGGCCACCCCACCCAGGGCCACCCCCCCAGGTCACCCCGCTCAGAGCCACCCCACTCAGAGCCACCCCACCCAGGCCACCCCACCCAGGCCACCCCACCCAGGGCCACCCCACCCAGGCCACCCCGCTCAGAGCCACCCCACTCAGAGCCACCCCACCCAGGGCCACCCCACCCAGCTCAGAGCACCCCACCCAGAGCCACCTCGCTCAGGGCCACCCCACCCAGGGCCACCCCGCTCAGAGCACCCCACCCAGAGCCACCCCGCTCAGAGCCACCCCGCTCTGAGCCACCCCACCCAGGGCCACCCCACCCAGGGCCACCCCACCCAGGCCACCCCACCCAGGCCACCCCGCCCAGGGCCACCCCGCTCAGAGCCACCCCGCTCAGAGCCACCCCACCCAGGGCCACCCCGCCCCGGGCACCCCGCTCAGGGCCACCCCACCCAGGGCCACCCCGCCCAGGGCCACCCCCCACCCAGGGCCACCCCACCCAGGGCCACCCCACCCAGGCCACCCCGCTCAGGGCCACCCCGCTCAGGGCCACCCCACCCAGGGCCACCCCGCTCAGGGCCACCCCACCCAGGGCCACCCCGCTCAGGGCCACCCCACCCAGGGCCACCCCGCCCAGGGCCACCCCACCCAGGGCCACCCCACCCAGGGCCACCCCACCCAGGCCATCCCGCTCAGGGCCACCCTGCCCAGGGCCACCCCACCCAGGGCCACCCCACCCAGGGCCACCCCGCCCTCGCCAGCCTTTGACTAATGGTCACCGCCGCTCCCTCCCACTGGGCACTGGGAGGCACTGGGAGGCTGGCTGTGCAGGGAAGGCCCTGCCAACCTCGGGGACAGGGACGGTGGAGGGGAGTCAGGAACGTAAAGTGAACGGCTCTGAAACCGGACCGCGGGCATCGAGCTGGGGGGTGGGGCAGGTTCACGGAAGGTAGCAGCGCCCCGGGGAGCATCGCCTTTCAGGGAACGCACTCTGGTCGGCAGGGGGCCAGGCGTGCCCCAGGTCCAGCCCCGGGCGCGGTGCCTGCCGGGGTTTTAGGGGTCACAGTGCGGCCTGGTGGGCCCCCGCCCCCCCTGCAGTGCACGTAGAGGATGCAGATTTACACTTTGTGGCAGGTCCTTTCCCTCGGGGAAGGCTGGGGGACCGGGTGGATGCATCCAGCCTCTTCTGACTCAACTGAAACAACTCAACCTGCCCCCTTGGAATCCCAGCCCCAACGCTTCCCAGACACCCTCCCACTCCGTCCCTCCCCTGCCTCCCGGAACTCCTTATGGGCAGCAAGCGCCAAAGGGTGAAGTGCAGGCCTCCCACCACCCGGCCCAGGCCAGGGCCCCGCTGGAAAAAGTGACTTGCAGGCCAGTCAGGCGTTCTTCCCCAGTGAAAGGCTGAGTCATTGCCGCAGGCCCGGCGGCCGGGACGCGGTGGCTGGGAACACGCCTGGACAGTGAGCGCCTTGTCTGAGGCCCGTCCGTGAGAGCGTGGTCAGGGCGGGAGCCCTGCAGGGAGCCGTGGGGGCGGTGCCTGCTGTGGGGCCCTGTCCTCTGTCCCCTCAGACTCTCAGACTCCCGTGGGGCCTGGCACAGCAGGGGCTGGGTGGTCTAGACAGGTCGAGTGGGGTGGGGGAGGAGGGGGAAAGGCAAACAGAAAACAACACTAAACTTAAAATAGATGTAGGGACACCCCATAAGGTCTCAATTTTCTTTTTGTAAGATATTTTTATTGATTTCAGAGAGGAAGGGAGAGGGAAAGAGAGAGACATCCATGATGAGAGAGAATCATGGGTCACCTGCCTCCGGCACGCCTCCTACTGGGGATCAGGCCCACAACCTGGTCATGTGCCCTGACCGGGAATCGAACTGTGACCTCCTGGTTCCTAGGTCGATGGTCAACCACTGAGCCACGCCTGATGGGCGAGGTCTTGATTTTCTTCACGAGATGATCCTAACGCTTTTCTCCGAACCATCAGAAGGAAATTCGTCTCCACTTTGAGGGGTGGGAGGGAGTGGGGCCTGCTTTCCTAGCGCCCGGGGCAGGGCTGTCTGCCTGTTGGGTAACTCAGCACCGGGCACAGAGCACGGACTTCGTCTCCATGGACTCCCTGGACCCCCATGCCTCCTCACAGGGTGTCCAGGTTGACACCCAGGGCTCTTCAGCAAGGACTTTAAGTCACACGTCGGTTTAAGTGCTGGCTGTGCACCTGCTTGCTGTGTGACCTCAGGGAAGTCACTCGATCCCCCTGAGTCTCGATTTCGGTGTGTGTAACATGGAGATGACACAAGATAATGCATGCAGAGTGCCTCGCACAGCCCTCAGCAGAGTCTGGTATATGCGCTAGACCGCTTCTAGCTTCTCCCTTTATCCCCTACCAGACTTCTCTTAGGAAAGAAGGGCACATCAGTCATTTACACTCTAGCGTGAATAAGCGCCTGGGCCACTCCGTCTTTTTCATTCATTTATTCAGCAAGTGCATGTGCACCTGCCATGGCCCCGACGTGGCCTGGGTGCTACAGACTCCACATACCGGCTTTTCTCCTCCTCACACAGTCCCTACGCGTCACTCATCCCCATTGGCTGGAGGAGGAAACCGAGTTTCGGGAAAGTGAAGGAATGGTGCCAAGGTCACACAGCAGAGCCTAGATTCACTGGTTCTTTCAGGAAACACCCACCGCATTGCTGTTCCGTCCCACACTGGGAACCAGGCGCCCGGCCGTGAGTGAGTCAGAGCCCCTCTTAAGACCCTCATGGGCTGCCAAGTAAGGGTATGTGCACCTTTTTGTCATCTCTCTGCTTGTTCAAGTCCCCACTGGAAGCCTGGGCCTGTGGGCAGAGGGAGCTCCCCCAGACCCTTCCTGGTGGGTAGAACTGGCCCTGCCCAGGGCTGAGCTGGCAGCCCCAAAGCCCTGCCCTCTTTCCCCACCTCCTCTCCTGGGCTCTGCTGGTACAGGTTTCCAAGACCGCCTCAGGAGTCCATCCCTGTCCTGTCTTAGGCCTTCGCGATATAGTACATATCACAGAAACAACACGTGTTCCTTGGAAAAAAAAAAAAAGAAGAAGAAGTAAAGAAAATATTGAAAAGCAAATATTCTCAGAGGAACAGTAACTCTAAGTCCTGCTAAGACGGTTAAAACTGTGTTGCAGTGTGCAAGTATAATGTAATTAGTAATCCTATAGAATAAAGAGGTAATATGCAAATTGACCGTTACACCCTCACAAAGCTGGCTGCCTATGACTAGGCTGGCAGGGGGGTTAGTGAGGGACGACCAAACGATTGAACAAGCAGGCTGCGTGGAGCAACCAGGCCGGCAGGGGGGGGGGGGCAGTTAGGGGCAACCAGGCAGGCAGGCAGGTGAGCGATTAGGAGCCAGCGGTCCAGGATTGTGAGAGGGATGTCCGACTGCCAGGGGATCGGGCCTAAACCGGCAGTCAGACATCTCCTGAGGGGTCCCGGATTGGAGAGGGTGCAGGCTGGGCTGAGGGGACCCCCACCCCTGTGCACAAATTTCGTGCACCGGGCCTCTAGTAATAATAATAATAATAATAATAAAACAATGATGACGATGATGACAACGCGATCTTAGCTAGGCCTGCCACACCGCTTCTTCCGTGCCAGACCCCGGTCCCAGCATTCTGGACATTTTAACTCATTCATCCCCATGACAACCCAGTGAGCTGCTATCAGTGTCCTCATTTTACAGGTGAGGCCACTGAGGCGGAGGCCCTGTTGTTCTTTATTGAAAAAGCAGAATCATTCCGAACATACTGTTTTGTGACCTGCCTTCTCCCCCTTCACAGTGAATAAAGGATAACTATCCTTTCCCAACACAATCGGGACTATTTGGCATTCCAGCATTTACACATACCATAACCCACTCGACCGGCTCTTCTAGGCCATTTTTCTGATTTTCTTTTTTTCTTTCTTTCTTTTTTTTTTTTTTACTAAGCGTGACAGAGAGCTGACCATCCTTGGAGTTTCCTTCATCGTTGCAAACCCGATCACTAACCCCCTCGGGATGACTCCTGAGGTGGACTCCCTTGCTCTAAGACGCATGTGCTTCAAGACTTCTGACATTTCTTGCAAACTGCCTCCCGGCCGGGCAGCCCTCCTGGATTGCTAAGGAATGGGAACCATCATGGCCCCGGGGTCAGCAGTCTGGTGACGGCCATCGGGATGACAGGCGCCCCTGCTGCTGACTCAGCAACCCCACCGCTGGGCGTGTGACTGTGTGTCTGGCTTCTACTGAGCATCATGTTTTCGAGGTTCATCCCTGTTGAAGCACGCGCCCGTACCTCATTTCTTCGTATTTTTATTTTTAAAAATACATGTTTATTGATTTCAGAGAGGAAGAGAGAGGTAGAACATCAACGAGGAGAGAGAATCATGGATCGACTGCCTCCTGCACACCCCCCACTGGGGATCGAGCCCGAAAACGGGCATGGGCCCTGACCGGGAGTCGAACCGTGACCTCCTGGTTCTCCCCTCCCCCCGGAAATGGACTGATGTTTCCTTCATCTTCCCCATTTGCATAACTTCTACCCCCATACACCATCCACAACGAGGTTTCAGAACTGCCTTCCTTCTCCCAACAAACAAACAAGCACGCGTTTCCTCCCTCCCCCTCCCAGGCGGACGGCGGTGAGAGCAGGCCTGGGACAGGCGCAGCGCAGGCTGGCGGTCCCTCGCTGTGCTGCAGCCTCAGGGACTCAGCCTGACAGCCCACCTGTGTCTTTGCCCGGAGGCCTCCGGGAAGGGAGGGCCGTCGATCGTGGAAGGGGCCTCTGGGCCCACCTCCAGCCCCATCACAAGCCCGGATGGTGCTGTGGGCGGCTTCCTCAGCCAATGGGAGCGGCTTCTCCCTGCTCATGTTCCACGGTCCGCGGGCCAAACAGATGGCCTGGGATAAAGGGGGGGTGGGGGTGGCTCTGAGTGGCCTCAGCCTCCCTCTGGGACCAGGGACAGAGGCGGGTGAGGTGACGGCCGGGCCTGGGCCGGGCCTGCTGTCGGTGCTTTCCCGCATGCCTGTGACGGTTTGTGGCAATGGGACTGCTGGTCAAACCCAACAATGCCCAGGGCAGAGCCAGGAAGCTGCTCAGAGGCGGTGAGAAGCCAGAGCCCCACCCCACCACGTGGCGCGCAGGGACCTCTGGTCCCCGGAGAACACGCCGATCCGGTGAACACAGAGTATTTTTATGAAACCACTCGGGAACTCGACACACGCGGTCTCTGGGAGCCTCTCCGGGGGAGCCGGGGGCCCAGGAGGGAGCTGGCCGCACGTCCAGCTCCACCCTGAGATGCTGGCCCTGCTCCCCACGCCAGCCGCCTGCGTGGACCCTACCAGCCAGAGCGGGGACCTGCCAGGGCGGAGGCTGGGCCGCGGCGGGTGGGCTGGGGGAGCTGGGGGGCTGCAGGCCTGGTGTCCCAGCTCACCCGCCCAGGTTCCCTTCCAGGGGGACAGCCGGAAACCCAGTCTCCATCTCCCGCCCCCCTCCCTGCATTCCCCCCCCCCTTTCCGGTTCCCCTCCCTGAGAACTGCCCATCCCACGGTCCACGCCACGTGTAGCGGCTGCCCCAGGCCCCTCCCGCCTCTCCTAACCCTAAGGGATAAAAAAAGCAGTGCCCCCCCGCCCCCGACACTTTGACATGGAATTTCCTCCACCCAGATTCTCCTTCTCAGAACAGTAACCCTATAACCACCACTCCTCCCCCCCCCCCCCCCCCCGGGATAGTTCTGCCTGTTAGTTCTTGAGCTGGAGAAAGGGCCCATCTTTTGACCCTGGGATGGTATTTGTAAGGAAGCAAATAAAGAGTTGGTCAGCCCTGGCTCAGTGGATAGAGCGTTGGCCTGCGGACTGAAGGGTCCCCGTTTGATTCCGGTCAAGAGCACATGCGCAGGTGGCAGGCTGGATCCCCCATGAGGGCGTGCAGGAGGCAGCCGATCCATGCATGATGCTCTCATCATTGATGCTTCTCTCTCTCTCCCTTTCCCTTCCTCTCTGAAATCAATTAAAAAATATATTAAAAACTTAAAAAAAAAAAGTGGGGCAAAGAGTTTCACTCTGAGCTTTGATGGCCTCCTCGGTGCCCCGCGGGGGTCCCGGGAGGATTAACTGAGATCACGCACGAAGCGCGGCGCCGTCCTTTCCACGCGTGTGACCTCGGGGAGACACCTCCCTCCCTGACCTCCAGCTTTCCCATCCGGAAAACACGCAGGTGAACACTCGCCTCACAGCTGCTGGAGGAAGCGGAGAGAATTCACGGAAGGTCTTAGGCGCGCCTGGCATAGGAAACGCGTTCAAATACGGCGTGACCGTGGTGGCGGTCGCTTCTTTTACTATTCCGAGTCGCTGTGACTGCTCTTTGATGAGGAGGGCCGTGCGGCTTGTAGTGGGGCAAACAGACTCGGGAGCCGAATCACCCAGGTGTACATTCCATCCATGGCTGGCGCTGTGTGGCCGTGAGCGAGGGGAGGCCGCATTCCCTCCACCTCGTGAGTTACGGTGGAAAGCGAGTGCCTGTGTGTGGAGGGCTGTGAAGAGTGCTTGGCTTGTAGTAAGTGCTGCCATTGTGTTTGCTGTCAGTCGTAGTAGTGGCTCGGTATTTGTGTTATTATTATTATTATTAACAGCCAGATTCCGGGAAAGCCTTTACCTGGATCCCGTTAAGGAGAGCTACAATCCAACCTACTCACCATCCCATTCATGGTTCGGCAACTCAAAAGCTGTGTGACCTTGGGCAACCTCCCTGCCCTCTCTGAGCCTGCTTTTACTTGTCGACACAACGTGAATGACAGCAGTCAGCACCTCTCCTGGCACTTCCAGGCTGTCAGGCCTCAGTGAGGAGCGATGACCCGTGGGAAGCTGCTCGCTTCTGGTTCACGAGGCCCTTGTCCCAGGCCCTGCCTAAATCCAGTTCCCGGCCCCGCCCCTGCCCTGCGGGCGGAGGGTGAGCGCCCGGATTCCCTCCCGCTGGGTGCCGTTGCCAGGCCCTATTCTGGGGGCCCAGCGATCCTGCCGCCGTGCCCAGCTTCCCCGGGATCAGGTTTCTGCTGACGCGATGCCAGGCACGTCTGCTTCCAGGAACCGGCAGCCGCATTTAGCCGCGGGCCGCACATGAAAGGCTGCAGTCGGAAACGTGAAGTTGTGTCAACAGGCGAGGCGGGTCAGCGCCGGGTGAGACCATCCCGGCGGGCGGAGATCACGCCCTGTCTGAACGCGGCCAGAGCCCCAGCCTGAGCTCCCTCGCCGCCTCCCCCGCCCACCCCCCTCTACCGCCTCTCCTGGGCCCCAAACCAGAGCTTCACCCCCTCACACGCACACACCCCTTTCCAAACAGAGGTCCTCTTTGTCCCCGTCTCCCTCCGAGCCACTTGGAACCCGCTCAGCTCTGCTGGAGGAAGGTCAAGGGCAAACAGAAGCAGGAGGAGGCCGAGGGACCACAGCTGCCACTTCAGGGCCGTGGGACGGGCAGGCGCGGGGTGCAGGGGGGGCTTCTCCGCTGACTATGTGTTGAACCCGCAAAACTTTTTGTAACGCAGGTCGCTCCAACCACTTCCTGCTGTCCCCACAGCGAGCCGTGAGTCATGGCCCAGGAGAGGGGGGCACGCAGGACGCGTTTGGTCTTGGTTTCCGCCCTGAGCTCCGTCCCCAGGATAAGCTTGACTGGTTCAGGTCTTTACCTGAAAAAAAAAAAAAAAAGTCTGGCGATTCTCGGAGGAACTCAGGGGCGTATCAGGCCCCCAGGGGCTGGGAGGAGGAGGGCTTGTGTCTGCTCCCTGACACTCAGAACCCTCACGCTACCTAGTCAAAGGCAGGCAGGTGGCCACGGGCGTGACAGACACCCACCGCTCACCTCCTACCTCCTGGCCGGGGCTCCTGCAAGGGCTCCGTGCTGTCTGGGGACACCTGTGCCTTCAGACCCCGCCGCCGTGGCTCACGCAAGCCCGGCCACGCTCGTGTCACCCGCCGGCTCATAGGAGGCAGGAAGGTGACACTTGGAGCCAACACTCCTGGTGGCAGGGGGTGCCTTTGCCTGGCTGACTGCTACCCAGGGGCCTGGAGCAACGGGTTCCCTGCCCGGCACCCAGACAAGGGAGGGCTGGAGGACGGGCCGGGGGCGGGGGGCGGGAGCGTGGCCAGCCGGGCACTGGCATCCGGAGGCATCGGGACGCCTCTGGGAGGGTGACGGGTGAGGCACGGATAGTGGACCCGGCCATTTCCCACGGGACGTTTTCCTTTTCAAAAGAGCACTGGACGAAGGAACAGCAATAGTCACTCGCGCTCACACACACGCCCCTGGAGAGGAAGCGCAGGAAGGATGTAGAAAATAATTATGGGATGTTGCCTTCAGCTGCGATAGACAGGATGTGGCAAATCCATCAGACCTTGCCGGACTCGAAAAATTCAGGCGGCCCGGCTACCCCAGCGTCAGTGACCATTGCGCACAACGTACGAACCCTTCCCTCCCGCGGCCCCCCTCCTCCAGGCTCCCCAGACACCAAGGCCCCGGTTCCATTCTTGGACCTCCTGCCAAGTCCTAAGGAAGATGACCGGGGACGGGGCATGGGGTGGGAGATGCCCTTTTCGCTTAACCATGGAAGGAAGTACACGGTGATTATAAACCTCTAGCAAAGGTTAGTTAAAAAACACCACACCAAACTTCAGCCAATATTTGCCTACGACGTGGACTAGGCTCATTCTGTCTGGAGACAAGGCTGGGAGAAGCCGAACGGCAGGGCGCCCGGGTTAACGGGGTGCCGCCCTCAGACCCGGAGAGGGCAGGGGGCAGCCACACCTCACCATCGAGTTCTTCTAAGAAATGCAAGACACCGTGTTCCCCTTCCACGGGAAGAGCGTGATTTTATTCAGTCCTTTAAAACAGCCATTAACATCGACGCGTCAATAAAAATATTTACAGCTTCACACCTTCAGGAAGGCTCCAAAATATAAACACTGTCCCTCTCCCCAGAGCAAAAGAGACACAGTCCCCTCTTCAGGAACAGGGATACATTCATTGTCCTCGGGGTGCAGATCAAGTAGTTATACAAACAAATGCCTGAAAGTCTCCTCGTCAATAGAGTTATAGAATATATATTTATAATCGTTTTACAAATAAAGGCAACGACTTGATACCAAAATAAAAACGGGGTTAAGGAACAGTCAGAACACGGTCGGTGGCCAAGCGTCGTGCATCTGGAAAATGCAGGGCTGGTGCGGGCCTGGCTGGACACGTCCCGGGACAGGTCACCTGGACCAAGAAGTTTGAAGCCTTCTCGGAAGGAGACTCCATGTGCCCTGGTGGTGGTGGTGGTGCTGGGGGGGGAGTTGGTGGTGATGGTGGTGCTGGGGGGGATTAGGCTACGGAAAGGTCTTGTTAAAGGGTCAGGCAGGCCTTCAGGAAGCGAAGCTTGGTTACAAGGAGCTTTAGGCCAGAACCGAACGCCGAGTCCTGGCTGGTGGAAGGTAGCGATTTGTGACGCAGCCTGATGCACTTCGGGGCGCTGGGAACGTAGGCGTCGGCATCTCTCAGACCCTGGCGCGGTTCCCTGGAGAGCGAGACCTGGAAACAGGTGCCCGAGGCCCCCAGGGACCGCGCCCGCACCCCCGGCAGCTGGGCTTGTCGGAGGCCCTTTCAGTTCCTCAGCCAGCCTACCGCCCCGAAAGCCGGGAGGGAACTGCGTTCTCTGTGCTGTGCAGGCGGGGTGGGAGCGGGCCCACAGAAACCTCCCCAGGCCACTATCGTGCGAGGCCCCGGGGGCCACCTCGCCACTCAGAGGAAAGCTGGGCCTGGCCGCCCTCTCCCTGTGCCCTGAGTCACGCACGGCCAGGGTGCAGGCCAGGCGGGTGGGGCCGGGGAGCCGGCTGGGAACCGGGCTGTGGAAAGCCCTCTTTTGAAAGTACCTTTTTCTCAAAGCCACAGGCCCGATCCCAGAGCGAAGACTGACTCACAGGCCCAGCCTCTGAAGCTTTTGAAAACCCAGCTGACTGGCTGCTGCCAGGGGTTCTTCTCTGGGTGGGGACGAGCCCGAGGTCCTGCTACAATCCCCCCAAGTCTCCTGGCGGCAGGCCATCCTTCATGGCGCCCCAAAGGGGCCCAAGGTCCTAAACCAACACGCGGCCCACACACCCACCCCCAGCTCCTCTCCCTGCCTCAGACGACCCTGCGCTCACACACACACACTTTTCTTTTCTTTTTTTTGAAAGGGAGGATGGGACGCGAAGCAGCAGGATCCCCTGCAGAGTTTAGTCTTTGGTTTCCAGGTTTAAAGGGGGGATCTGCTTCAGGGCTTGGAGCAGGGCGGAAGAGTCGAGGGCCGGGTGGGGTGGCAAGGGAGAAGGGAGTCTCTGGGGCATGAGCAAGGGGCCCGAGACCTTGTCCGGGTTCATGAAGCTGGAGAGGGCTGCGGCGGAGGCGTTGAGGCCTGAGTAGAGCAGGGGCACGGACGTGGGGTACCAGCACTTCTCCAGCATGGGCAGGTAGGCGGTGGCCGACGGCGGGATCAGATAGAAGGGCAGGCAAAAGGGGGGCTGGTGTGGGTGTGGGCCCAGGAATGGGGAGCCCATCAGGTCACTGCTAGGGAAGCGGCCTTCGTCGTCCGAGAGCTGCATTCTGCTCTTTTTCGTGGGGGGTTCTTCGGATTCCTGCTTGATGGCCCCGATCCGCTCTCCGGCAGCCAACCTGCGTCCATGGTCACTTTTGAGGTAGGGCTGCTCCCCGCGCACGTCGCCCTTCTCAGACTCGCCTCCGTAGCCGCTGTCGGTGTCCGTGTCGCTGCCGCTCTGCTCCCCGCTCGAGTGGGCGAAAGTCCGCTGGATGACGGGCACGCAGTTCTTGCCGGGGCCCTCGGAGCCTTTGGCCAGGGCGCTGGGCTTCTCCTTGAAGTCCATGGCCTTGGGCGCCGGGTCGGACGCCTTCCGGGGGGCGCTGCCCTGCAGCAGCTCCGCGACCACGCGGTGCAGGTGGGCGGCGAGCTGCGAGGACGTGAGGTCCCGCGCGTGCTCGTGCTTGGCCAGGTACTGCAGCACCTCCCGCGCGCACGTCTGGAAGCCCGAGCAGAACATCTCCTGCCCGGCCTCGGCGCTTCTCCCCGGCAGCTCACCTGGCGGACACGGAGGCAAAGGAAGGCGTTTCAGAGGGCCCCGGGGCTCACCCGGACACCAGCCCCCCGAGGCCAGGGGCGCCCCTGTTTGCTAACATATGTGGGCGTCTGTGTCCCCGACTCCAAAGGGAACACGGCCAGAGGACGTGGACCGCCCTGAGAAGTGGGAGGAATCAAATCGAAACCATCCGGGGAGAAAACGAGTGTCATGGCTGCCTAAGACCCATCAGAGAGACAGACCGCGATCAACCGACGAGCCAGCCCCCTCCTGTGGACTGTGTGGGTGGTCCTGGCCTCTCAGGGCAAGGGACATGCAATGGACAGCCGAGCATGTTTCTAACCCAGAGAGTCAACGGTCAGAAGCTCCGTGTCACGGCAGCCAGACGGACCGAGGCCAGATGGCCGTGGAACGGAAGAATGAAGGAAAGATGCCCCCTCGGGTAATCTAACCCTCAGCGGCTTATTCCCACGACAGTCGAGCTGCCATCTTTAAACCGACAAGCTCTTTCCAGCCTTCGCCATGCATTCGGTCCACGACCCCCAAGGAATCAGGTTTGAACATCTTCCTGTTTCCAGCGAGGGACCGGCAGGAGCGGGTGCGGGGATTCGGTGATGCTCGCCCCCTGGTCTCGGCAGGGAGGCGGAGAAGGACGGGGTGAGGGAGCGGGCCGCACGGCGGAGGGAAGGTTGGAAGGAGTGTGGTTCTCTGGGAGGGGAGTAGCAGGTGATGAAACGCCAGTAGTTTCGCTCGGTTGCGCAATTCCCCGAGATACCTCGTGGCTATTCGGGGAACCACATGAAATGCAGGAAGAACTCCTGCTGTCACCCTGCCAGGATCATGCCACACACCGAGCCACGAGGAAGCCGAGGCCCAGGAAAACACGGGGGCATGCCCGCGCCGCCTCCTCCAATGAACGACTGTCAGACACCCACGATGCCAATTCTAGGGGCCTTAGCCTTTGACAAGGAAGGGGGAACACTCCCAGAACCCAGAAACTCCGAAGCCAAAATGCCTGGGAACCAGCAGCCACCTGACTACCAGGCCGCCCTGCCAGGTGGCACAGCACATTCCACTCGGAAAGCCTGACCTCTGAGAACGCTCACCCGGCGTCTCCCGCAGCGAGCACGTGCACACGCTGTGTGAGCAGGCGCTGGGCCCCAGGCTCTCTGTCTGTGCTGGAGCCCCCCCCCAATCCCCCGCCCCCCCCTCCCCGGAGATGCGGGCCAGGCACGGGCACTCACCGGCTTGCAGCCCGCTCTGCAGGGCCAGGATCTTCTGCTGCTGCTGGTCAATTAGGTTCGTCAGGGCTTTCACGTGCTTCAAGGTGAGCTCCAGCACCACCGCCTTCTCCAGGTGGCCCAGCGTCTGCAAGCAGAGAGCCTGCGTCAGCAGCGCACAGGGCCCACCTCTGGGACAGCCGGTAGCAATGAGAAATGTCTCCACGGGGCGGGGGGGGGGGGGGGGGGGGCAGCCTTTCCCAGCGGCTGAGTTTAATTTTAAAGGCACAGGTCAAGGAAATATATACTCCTGGTGACAGAATAGGAAGACGCGTGCCACTGTCCCTGGAGGCGCCTGGACGCAGCCGCGACCTTAGGAGAAGGCGCTGGGAGGCCGTTCCTTCAGCAGCTGCGGCCGACCTCCCTCCCTCCCGACCCGGCTAACGTTTCTCGGCCGCCACCGTGTCATCCCCAGAGGCACTTGTGCGCCTGGCAGCCAAGCGGCTTTCCCTGGAGCCCTTTCCTAACGCCCAGCTCACCCAGGCTTTTGCTTCCTCCCCAAACACTAATTTTTCCCCTTTCCCCAACCAAGGGCTGCCACTCTAGTAAGCTATTGGCTACTGCCAAGAAAGGACAGGACATAAAAAGCACCCATCAAAACAAGCCCTCTTATTAAAAAAACAAAAAGGGAGGGGGGAGAAAAGGAGGCAAATAAAACCCGAGTGTTGGTGGTCCACTCGAGTCAGGAAAACCCGGGAACTCTGAACATCCGTCACCAGAGGGGAAGGCCGGCTGGGGCTGGCGCCAACTTGGAGAAGTCCAAGCGGTTCTCACTCATTTGCATTGAGGCCACCCGGAAACCCCAGCCCTGGGCAAGGGTGCCCCCAAACAGAGCCGGCCCGGCTGGGACCCAGCCCTCGGCTCTGCAGTTCCCCGCGGGGCCTGCAGGCGGCGGGTGACCCCCGCCCGCCCTCCAGGCGGGGGAGCCGGCTGGGAGCGCGGCCAGCTCCTCACTTACTGTAAGTTTGAGGTGTTCGGGCAGGAGATCCTTCAGCTGGGCGATGCACTCGTTAATCCGGTCGCGTCTCTTTTTCTCGATGAGCCGGTGCGGCAGTTTGTAGGTCTCCTGCAAGGCGCACGGGGAGGCGGTGGGCGCGGAGGCCGGGGCGAGCAGCCCTCTCCTCGGACCCCGCGGCTCGGGAAGAGTCGGGGCAGCGCGGCAGGCACACCCAGAACCACCCACTCCTGCCCCTTCTTCTCCACGCTGCGCGGGAGGGGCGCCGCGCCCGCACCCTGCAGGCCCCCCTCCAGCCTCTGAGTGAGAAAACTTTTCTTGGCGACTCAGCGCGTGTTGGGGCTGCGGTTCCCAGGGGCGCGGGGGATCTTACCTTGCTGTCTTCGCTCCGCTTTATTCCCCGCCTCGACTTGTACACTTGGTACATCTGGGCAAAATCCATCCTGCAGGGAGAGGGGCCGGGAGGATGGTGAGTTTGCGTGCGCCCGGGCTGCACAGCCTGGCGGGCCAGAACCCCCGGGTGCGCCCGGAACTGCTCCGAGCCGACAGCGGTGCAGAGCGTAGGGCTGGAGTTGAGGCTTTGCGGGGACAGGGGTGCCCACTTACCCTGGTAGATCCCCGGGCTCCAGTCCTGGTGCCTTGGGCAGGCAGGAGGGGGGCGGCTGCGCGCTGGGGATCCGCTCCATGGCACGGCGAGCCGGGGCCACTGTGCGCTCCTGCCTGCAGTCCTGGAGGCGCCTCGGAGCCCTCTCCGCTGGGCTTCCTCTGGGGACGAGCTCCCTGAAATGCGCGGGGCTGCCGGGAGCTGCGGCTGCGAGGTGCTGCTGGCTTCAGTTGGGGGCGTGCATGGGGTCTCGGCGGCCGCTGGCTCCGCTCTGCGCACAGCCCGGCGGCGTGTGCTCCCTGTGCCTTCTGCGCCGCGCGAGCCAAGTGAATGAGAAGCGGGGCGGGCGGGGAGGCGCGAGGAGCGCGGGGGGGCAGCGAGGGCGGGGGCCGGGCGGGGGGAGCCGCGGAGTAATGGAGAGGCTGCGGGCTGGGTTAAATGGGAGCGAGTGGGTGGGTTGGAGCTACGTGTTCTACCCTGTGACTCCAGGCACGTCTGGCCGCTGCCGGGGAGGGAAGGAGCGACCTGCCCGCCCTCCCCCGCCTTCATCACATGAGTCTCACGTGTTGGACAACGCTCTCGCGGCTGCGAGGGGCCCCCACCCCCACCCGGGCCGGGCCCCCAGGTGTCTGCGGTGCGGCTGCCTTTCCCCGAAGAGGGGGTGGCAGCGCAGCCTGGGTCCTGCCCAGCCGGGGGGGGGGCGTGGGGGGGCGCAGAGGCTGGAAGGGGAGCCAGGGGGTGGGTGGTACCGTGGGCGAACCTGCCCCAGGGAAATGAAGTAAGTTCCCGTCTCCTGGGAGGGACGGGGGAGGACGGATCCGCCAGCGTCTGACTCAAGCCGGGAGAGGAATATCCCCTCGCTCGCTCGCTCCAGCCCAGCCCGCTTCCTCCTCCCCCGCCCGCCGCTCGCAGGAACCCGCGCGCCGCGGAGGGAGTCGCCGGGCCCCCTGCCTTCCCCAGAGGCTGGGGTTTCTTCCCGTCCCCGCTTCCCTGCCCCCACCCCGCTGCCCAGCGTCCAGGAATTGCCCGCCGCGGGGAGGGGCCGAGGGGCGGGGCGGATGTCACCCCATGGGAAGCGGGCTGGCGGCCAAGCGCAGGGGCAGCCGAGGCCGCGGCGAGCACGCTGCGCGCACCTGACCGCCGAGGGTGTGCGCGGCGCCCCCGCTCCCCCGAGCTCCGCCCGCGGGCACTGCCTACGGGTCGCGGGCAACCACGTGCGCGCCCCCCTGGGTGCCCCCACCCCCGCTCCGTAGTCTAGCACCGAGAGGCAGCGGGCGCGGCGCCCCGCGTTCCCTCCCTCCTGCGCCCCCCCCGCCCCCCGAGCGCGGCGTCCGGGTCGCCTCCCCGCCGGCTGCTGCGTTACACAACCGGGTGGCGACGCCTGCCCGCAGCGGCCGGGGCGGGACGCTTCCCGTGGCCGGGCTCAGGCCGCAGCGCCGCCCGGGCACCCAGGCCGGGGCGGCCTGCCCCGCGCCCGCGGGGGCTCGGCGGCGCTGCGTGCGGGCCGCGCGGCGCGGGAGGGGAAGTCCGTGCCCGGCGCCGCGAGCGTGGCGCTCATTCGCTCCCCACGCGCCCCGAGCCCCCTGCTCCGTGCCGCTGGGACAGCGGGCACAGAAACACAGATTGCGCCCCGGGTTTACGGGAACCTCCGGGAGGAGGACAGCTGGGCCACGAGGGGAAGGCAGCCCGGGGAATTAATCGGGGCCACTGGCTGCACGGGCTGGCAGGGAAAAAATACAGGTTTTTTTTTTTTTTTTTTTTTTTTTTTTTTGTTTTGTGGTTTTGTTTTTCAGTTTTATTTCCTACGAACGGAGGTGCCTGGGAAGGAGGAGGGGGAGAAGCCGGGGCAGCGAGGCCTCCACGTGCCCAGGCCCTTGCGTCCCCGCGGGAGCCTCCGCCCGCCGCCTCCCCGGCGAGGTCCGGGCGCGGTGACCTTCTCGCTCGGCCGGGAGCGGGGGGGCGGCGGCCAGGCCGGGGCCGCGGCGCGAGCCCCCGGGGCCGCGGGCGGGGCGGGGCCGGTGGAAACTCATGACTAAAACCAGGCCCGGCGGGGATTTCACTGACCTCGGCGCTGCCCCGCCGCCCGCCCGCCGGGAGTGGAGAGATGACTGTCAGCCCGGCCCCACCGGCCGGAGCCCCGGCTGCGGGGAGGCTGAGAAAGGGGTCGTCGCTCGGCGGGGTGCAGACGGGTCTCAAGCGTGTGCGTGCGTGTGTGTGCGCGTGTGTGCATGTGCGTGCGTGCGTGTGTGTGCTTGTGCGTGTGTGCTTGTGCGTGTGTGTGTGTGCGTGCGCGTGTGCGTGCGTGAGTGTGTGCGTGTGCGTGTGTGTGTGTGAGTGTGTGCGCGTGTGTGCGTGTGTGTGTGTGTGTGTGTGTGTGCGTGTGCGTGTGTGTGTGTGTGTGTGCGTGTGTGTGTGTGTGTGTGTGCGCGCGTGCGTGTGCGTGCGTGTGCGTGTGTGCGTGTGTGCGTGTGTGTGCGCGCGTGTGTGTATGTGCGCGCGCGCGCGTGTGTGTGTGTGTGTGTGCGTGTGTGTGTGTGTGAGCGATCAGACTTGGCAGTGACCTTGACAGCCCGGAGACCTGCTCCGCCGGCGACCACACTGGGAGTGGATTTCCTCCGGGGCGCGTTGGAGAGCTCCCACTTCCTGTTGATGTTTCACCAGCGTCAAGCTCATTAGCAAGTGTGAGAAATGCCTGCTTTTCTAACTGCTGACTGGCATGACCTCACTCCCTGCCTCCCTCCCTCGCTCCCTCCCGGAATAGACTGCTGGCTTCTGCCATCTCAGCCTTCGCCGCCCCTTCCTGCCCGGAGCTGGGAGCAGAACCCCAGGCCAGGAGGCCATGCAGCCTGTCCTGGGTCTCTGCGTTCTTCTCATTTATTTATTGCCTTTTTATTTTATTTTTTAATTGCTCTCTGAGCGGAAGGAAGAGGGAGAGAGAGAAACATCAACGATGAGAGAGAATCATGGATCGGCTGCCTCCTGCACGCCCCCACTGGGGTTCGAGCCCACAACCGGGGCATGTGCCCTGACGGGGAATCGAATGGTGACCTGGTTCAGAGGTCGATGCTCAGCCACTGAGCCACGCCAGCCGGCCCACGTCTGCAAGACTGGTATGAACCCAGACGTCTCCGCTTCCGTGGTTCATTCTTAGAATTTGTTCAAGTTTTTAATACTTATTGCCCTTACCTGACCTTTAATTGAAAATATTAACGGTCCAGCGGATGTGGCTGATGGTCAAGGGCATGTCCCTTGGTTGCAGGCTCCTCCCTGGCCCGGGCCCTGATCGGGGCGCATGCAGGAGGCAACCAATCGATGTGTTTTCCTCACATCAATACTTCTCTGTCTTTCCTTCTCTCTTCCACACTCTCTAAAAATCAATGGAAAAATATCCCCGGGTGAGGATTTAAAGAAAAAAAGAGGGGAAATGAAGGCATAGGGAGGGGACATAACCTGCCCTCGGCTATAGGCCTGGGCCTTAGGATTGGAAACAGACTCCAGGCTTGTTGGGCTCCTGGGTGCACGCTGTTGACCACTGTGCTATGGCTGCCTGGCCGTGCACTGCTCAACTCCAGGGGGCGCCACTCCCATTGCAGGTGGCGAGAGCTCCCTCTAGAGGTGTGCGATGGAGCGCGAGCAGCTGTGCCAGGCACTGCTGACACTTAGGGCCCTTTCTGTTCGTCTAAGTGTGGCGAGAGCATATCTTGTACGAGGGGCGGGGAGGACAGACGTTTCTTTCCTAGCGGGGGGCTGACCCTGAGGGTTACTGTTACAGCCCCTTGCACAAAACCCCACCTTTCTTGCTCAGAGGTCATGTTTATGCAACCTCCAATTTTTTCTAACCCCTTAACTTATTGGAGGTTTTGTTGATGGACGCAGAGGATGTAGCTCGTCCTGTGTACCCATCTAGTGATTTTGGATTTAACTCGCTCTGCTTTTTTAGTCTCGGGAGATGCAAAGCACTATCATTGATTTCAAACCTCTCTTCTGTTGTACGTGTTGAAAGCTAATTTTTTTTTTTTTTGCTCTCAAAGCACTGTTTTCACAGTATTCCACAATATTTGGTTTTTGTTTTTGCTTTAGTATCGTTCAGGCCAAAATATGTTCTAATAGCCTTTGTGATTTTCCTTTGAATAAAAGGTTTTTATAGGAGTGTTGTTTAATTTCCAAATATTTGCGCATTTTTCTTAACCTTCTTCCTTTTGAAAAAATTGTGCAGTCACAGAAAGTTCCAAAAATAATACAGAGATGTTCCCCGAGTCCTCCCCCTGGTTTTCCTGGGTGGGGCCCCCGGATGGAACTAATGCACACTATCGAGAGCAGGGCATCGGCACTGGCCCAGCTCACAGATAGCTCTCAGATTCCACTCGTTTTGCAGGAACTCGTTGGCGTGCGTATTGCATAACCCCATGCGATTTTATGACGTGTAGATTAATGTAACCGCCGCCACCATCAGAGGCAGCAGTGTCCTCTCACTATAAAGTCCCTCCTCGCTACACCTTCCGAGCCACACCCGCTCTCCACCCCCCACCCCCAAGGCCAGCCAACCTCTCACCTGTTCTCCACTTCTAGGATATTCTCGTTGAAAGAATGTTATATAAGTGGAACCTTAGAGCACGTTAACCTTTGAGACTGATTTTTTTTTTTCTCCCCGCTCAGCATAATCTCTTGAGATCCATCCACGTGGCGGTGTCTCAATAGCAAGTTTCTTTCCGATTATGAGTAATATTCTTCCATGATCGAGACAGGCTAGCGTTTGTTTAGCCACGTACCCACTGAAGGACAGTTGAGCTGTTGCCCTCGTTGGCTAGAAATAAACCTCCTGCTGTGAACAGAAGAGCACATGTTTTGTGTGTGGACATAAGTTTTCTCCTCCAGGATAGTTGCCCGGAAGTATAAGTCCTGGGTCCCTACAGTAACGCATGTTCAGTTTTTCAAAGAAACTGACCGTCCTTAGCCAGAGCAGCGGCAGCCTTTGGTACTCCCAATGGAATGTGTGAGAGACCTAGTATCTCTGTATCCCTACCAGCCTTTGGTGTTGCCACTGTTTTTTTTTATTTCATCTGCCCAAACAGGTGTGCTATGCCAGGTATCTCTCTATTATTGATTCCTAATATATTACTATTGTGCCAGAAGATGCACGCTGTAGGTTTTAAATGTTTGACATGTATTAAGACATTTAAAAAATATATTTTATTGATTTCAGAGAGGAAGGAAGAGGGAGAGAGAGATACCTCAATGATGAGAGAGAATCACTGATCGGCTGCCTCCTGCACGCCCCCCCCGCCCCCCCCGCACTGGGGATCAAGCCCGCAACCTAGGCATGTGCCCTGACGGGGAATCAAACCGTGACCTCCTTGTTCATAGGTCGATGCTCAACCACTGAGCCATGCCGGTCGGGCCAGACATTTTTTATTGCCCAGAATATAGCCTATCTTGATAAACGTCCAATGTGGATTCTACCATGTGGTATGAAATCAACTGGGTCAAGCTGGTTGACAGCTCTACTCAAATATATCTCTCTACTGATTTTTTTGGTCTCTGTGTCTTGCTGTTACTGACACAGGAGTCTTTAAATCTCTCCAACGATGAGGGTAGATTTTGTCCATTTCTGTCAGTTTTTGCTTCATGCATTTTGGAACTCTATTCTTAGTTTCATACACATTTAGGATTGATACTATTCTAAAGTCTACTTTGTCTGAGATTAACATAACCACATTTGCTTTTTTATACTTAGTGTTTGCATACTAATTTTTTTTCTACTCTTGGGCTTTCAACCTGTGTCTTTATAATAGAATTGTTTATTTGTAAAAAGCATATTGTTGTATCTTGCTTTATGTCAAGCCGACAATCTCTGACTTTTTTATGGGATGGTGAATATATTTACAGTTGAGGTAATTATTAATATGGCTGGGTTTAAATCTCCCATCTCCGTACTTATTGTCTACTTACCCCATTTATTCTTTGTTTCTGCTCCTACTTTCCTGCCTGCTTTTGGGCGTATTGCAATTTTTCATCATTTCGTTGTATCTCCTGTTTTGAGTTCTACTTCGTGGCGGTGTATTCTGGTGGTGGTTCTAGGGCAGTGGTCCTTACACTTAACATGCACGAGAAACAGCTGAAGGTTTTATTAAAACAGACCTGTGATAGAGCTAAACAGATGGGCATCTCAGCCTGGGTGGCGTGGCTCAGTGGTTGAGCACCAACCTATGAACCAGGAGGTCACGGTTTGATTCCCCGTCAGGGCACATGCCCGGGGTGCAGGCTCGGTCCTCAGTGGGGGGCCTGCAGGAGGCAGCTGATGAATGATTCTCTCTCCTCATTGATGTTTCTATCTCTCTCTCTCCATGTGCCTTCCGCTCTGAAATCTCAGATGCTGCTGCTGATGTGTGTCTGGGGACCACACTTTGGGAATCTCTGCTCTAGAGATTACGCTGTGCATCCTGGAGTCATCCCAGTCTACTTTTTTTAGTATCTAAAAAAACACTGGTATACAACTTTACAGACGTGTCAGAACCTCACGACAATATAATTCTAAGTATTCCCCCCTCCACCTTTGTGCTCTTTTCCTACATTTTATTTCTTCATATATATATATATATATATATATATATATATATATATATATATATATATATATATATATAATATAATATGTGGGGGTTGCTTTAAACAGTCAATAGTCTTTTGAAATACCATCCACAGAGAGATAAGTATAGATGGAGATATGTCCCTGTGAAAGGTCTTTGACATGGACCCACCTGCCTGCTGCTGCTGCTCTTCGTGTCTTCCTGCGATCTGAGTTTCCTTCTGGGGTTCTTTCTGTGGAGACACTTCCGTTAGCTCTCCGTGCAGTGTTTGTTGGCCTGCTGGAGGTGAAGCCCCCCACTTTTGTCTGTCTGAAAAGGTCTTTAGTTCATCTTCCTTTTGGAAGTACGATTGGGCAGCGCGTTTCTCTGATCACTTTGAAGAGGTTCTATTGTCTTCTGGCCCCTAGTGATGCCAGTGAAAAGTCACCTGTCATTTGTATCACAAATGCCTTATATTCATGCCTTTTTACTCCCCCCGACTGCTTTTCCCATTTAGCTCTTACCACCGCTTTTCAGCAGTTTGGCTTTGATTTGTCTAGGCCTGGCTTCTCTGTGTTTCTCCTGCGTGGGGTGTGCTGAGCGTCTTGGTTCTGTGAGTTGATATTTTTCATCGGTTTTGGTAAAGCTGCAATCGTTTCTCCCGCCATGTTGTCCCTCTGCGCTTATTTCTGGGACAGCATTGACATGTATGTTGGGTTGTTTAAAATTAGCCCCAACCCTGTCAGATGCAGTTTCCTCTGCTGTTGAGTCATCTAATGAATTTATTCTCAACACTGTTTTTCCATTTCTACCCTCTCCAAGTGGTTCTTTCTTCTAGTTTCAATTACGCTGTTGAAATTCCCCCATCTCTTCATGCCTGCTGCCTTGCTTTCCATGAGATCTTTTTTTAAAAAAATATATATTTATTGATTTCAGAGAGAAAGGGAGAGGGAGTGAGAGCTAGACACATCAATGATGAGAGAGAAGCATCGATCAGCTGCCTCCTGCACGCCCCACACTGGGGATCAAGCCCACAACTGGGGTACATGCCCTTGGCCGGAATCAAACCTGGGACCCGTCAGTCCACAGGCTGGCGCTCTGTCCACTGAGCCACACCAGCTAGGGCTCCCTGAGGTCTTTTGAACATTTTTATGTCATAGGTACTTTGTATCCCACGTTGACAATTTCAACTGCTAACCTGCCTCCGGATCTGCTTCTACTGCTGCTTTTCTATATTAACCACGAGGCGGAGAATTTTCTTGCATTTCCATAGGGTCTTGAATTCTCTTATTGCATGCTGACTATTATGTAGCAAAGAAAAGTAGGGTACAAAGCAAATAATATTTATCTCCCCAAAGCGCGAGTCCCTTCTCGGTGAGTGGCTGCGTCCGTGGGACCTGTGATTGGCCTGGATCTCTGCTCTGCTGTCGCGTTCTTCTCTGGCTCCGCTCGCCACTGCTCTCCGATATTTTGATGGGGGGGGGGGGGGGGGGGGGGGGGTTAGGACTTCCCCTCAGCGGAGCCTGGGGTCTGAGCATCGCTGAGATTCTTGAGATCCGCCTGGACTTCAAAACTGAGCTAACAGGTTTGCGAACCGTGGGAGGTCTTGCTGCTTTGTGCCCAGCTGATGGCTTTTCCACGTCTCTCCGCCCTCCACCCCGGCTTTCTGCACTCCTGGGGATCTCTCCCGGCCCCTTCACCCCTCATGGGCCTTGGCAGCCCCCCACACCCTGGAAAGCCCAGATGCCTCGAGGAGTTCTGTTGGCCTCGAGGAGTTCTGTCTCCCTGCACCCCCGTGGTGAACTCTCCCCTGTGAGGACTCGGGGCGGGGGGAAGGGGGCAAGGTCAGGTGGTACGTGAAGGCGCCCCTGGGGCCC
Organism: Ia io; assembly: GCA_025583905.1. Taxonomy (NCBI): domain Eukaryota; kingdom Metazoa; phylum Chordata; class Mammalia; order Chiroptera; family Vespertilionidae; genus Ia; species Ia io. The sequence goes on along the minus strand of JAJQQW010000018.1, from coordinate 57,571,768 downwards.
CGCCTCCTCCCCATAGGCAGCCACCATAGGTCTGTTCACATTGCAGCTGAGTCCTTATCACCAAGGATCGCACATCCTTCCTCCTCCTGCCTTCCACGGGAGAGAGACGCTTCACTGTTTGCCTCCCACACGTGCCCTGACTGGGGCTGGGAATCGAACCCACGACCCTTCCGTGTACAGGCCAGGGCTCTAACCACTGAGCACCCCAGCCAGGGCTTGTCCAGCATTTACAATAATAAAATAAAATGAAAGCTGTCTGACGGATAAGCTCGGTTAGTGCAGACATCTGATCGGAGCGCCAGCTGTGCACACGGGTTTTGCCTGGATGTATCTCCCAATAACGTTTAGAATGATAGGGATTTGTGATAGCAGACGCACAGAGGCATAGACAAGGGGTGTGTAATGAAGCTCCGTGTCACGATGGCCTGGCAGACACAGGATGAAACCCTGGCCAGCAGACACGTTACAAAAAAATCACCCAGGACCATTCAGATTATAAAATGTAGCTAGCTCTTGATTATATACGGGAGGTTATATCTTTGCTCATTCGACAGAGATTTAGTGGGTGCTGTCTTAGTCTGCTGGGGCGGCTTCAATAAGAGAAATTTATGTTCTCCCAGTCCTGGAGGTTGGATATCCAAGATCAGGGGCAAGTATGGCTGGGTTTTGGAGAGAGCAATCTTCTGGCTTGCAGACAACTGCCCTCCCCCTGTATCCTCACATGGAGAGGGGTAGAGGGAGGGAGGGAGGGACGGAGAGAGGAAGGGAGGGAGAGAGAGAGAGAGGGAGAGAGAGAGCAAAGAAAGAAAAGGAAAGAGCGAGTTTGCTCTCCAGTATCTCTTCTTACATGGGCACTAATCCCTCTGTGAGAGCCCCACCCTCACGACTTCATCTAACACTAATGACCTTCCAAAGACGCACCTGCAAGTATCATCACATACACTGCGGTGAGGGCTTCCACATGTGAACTTCATAGCATGTGCCTTTCTGTGGTGCTGGAAATACAAATGTTACCTCCGTCCTACTGGAGGCGGGAAACAGGCCATCCACGAGGAAACACGTAAAATCAGTTTCTGAACACGAAGACTGCCAAGAAGGAACTGAACAAGGCACCGAGAGAGAGAATAACGGGGTGAAAGATGAGGAGGCCACCAGCCCTTCTGATGACGGAGCATTTAGGGTGAGGCCTAAGGAGCGAGAGGAACAGCCATCAGAGATTGGCCAGAAGGGCCCTGGGTAAGGGGACCACAGGGGCAAAGGCCTTGAGGTGGGAAGGGGCTTGGCAGGACCGAGGACCAGGCGTAAGACCAGTGTGATTTGAGGGTCAGGGCCGAAGGGTGCGGGACGCAGAAGAGGTGGCGGTGGTGGCCCAGATAACACTGGGGTGCCTGCAGGTTCGTTACTAGTAACCCCAGGTGTTGGCTGGCACCTTGGCACGTGTTGTGAGTTAAACTCAGCCATCAGTGCTGTCGAAGTTTGTTGATAATCCAGTTTCCTCAATTCACGTGCGGCCTACAGGGAGGCCTCTGGAACCAGAACACCTAGCCCTGCCCACCTGTCCAGGTGACGAGGCCATCGCCGGCGTGGGGCCAGCTACGCCAGGCCAGTCGCCCGAGGCGGCTCTCAGGATGGTGCGTAAGAGCATCTGGCAGCACCCACACAGCGGGGACAGCAGGGGGTGTGGCCAGTCACACGCTGGCCCTCAGGACTGGACCCCGAGCGTCCTCAGGGGGAAGAGGCATCTGGTATTTTCAGTCTTTCCGGTCACACCCAGCAGGAACCTGCACACAGGAGACGCTCACTAAGTGTTTGCCAGAGCGATGACAGTGGAGGAATGACCCTACCACTGAACTGATGCACCCGAGGCTCACCGGCAGACACGCGTTCACAGCGAGCTCAAAGGAAAGGGTGTACTAACGCCTCTACGCGCGCTTCCCCATCTGCGAGGTAAGGGTGACTCCCCTGGAATGGGGCTTTTGCGAGGGTTCCGTGAGGATGTGTGAGAAGCAGCTATTCTGTTTCCGGGCAAGTAGCCAGTGGCCGATGAACGACAGTAATTCCGACGACAATTCGCTGTGCTTTTTATCCCCAATGTGACCATACATGGCACTCTGATTGGATAAGGTCACTCAGAGCTTTATATGGTTCCGTCAACATTCTCTCCTCACGCACATCAGAGCTTTGAAAGGTTGGGGTGAATGCATGCAGGCCGAGCCCTGGTCAGGCCTCACACACTACACACTCACACACCACACACACACACACACACCAAACGCACTAACACACGCACACTCACACACACACACACTCACACACACACTCACACACCACACACACACACCACACGCACTCACACACCACATTCACACACACCACACGCACTCACACACACATACACTCTCACACACACGTACACACTCTCACACCACACACGTACTCGCACACACACACTCATACACACCATATGCACTTACACACCACACACACACACACACTCACACACACACACCACACACACACACCACACGCACTCACACACCACACACACACCACACGCACACTCACACACACACACCACACACACACACACATGTATACACTCTCACACCACACACACACACTCACACACACACTCTCACACACTCAGTCACACACACACACACCCACACTCACACACACACACACACACACACACACACACACACACACACACACAGAGACGCCATAAATATTTCCTTTTTCCTCCTAAATCACTTAAGAGTTAGTTGTAGGCATGATGACACTTCAACCCTAAATACTTAAGCTCATTATAAGCAAATCTCCAAAGAACGAAGACAGTCCCCTGCCTGACCACGATTTAATGATCATACACAAGAAGTGTGACAGCGATGCAGTGATCTTAGCTAACGGGTAGACCATCGTCACATCTCCCCACGGGTCTCAGATCATGTCCGCCTGACACGTGACATTGAGGGGGGCATGACATCCAGCTGTCCTCTGTCTAGTCGCCCCTTTTTGTCTTCCAGGCTGTTGGTACTTCGGGAACCCAGGCGCCAGGAGCCAGATGCCCCTTAACGATGAGCAGCGTCGACACTTGTTGACGGAATACTGCGTGCTTGCCGGTGCCTCGCTCACGGTCAAAGTGATCACCGTGACCGGTCAGTGGCCATGTTCGTCATGATCACTTGGTGAATGTGGTGCCTTCCCAGATCACCGTGCAGTTACTTATGAATTACCCAGCACACGTCTCCTGTGCCATTAATAAGTAATTCCCGCCAGATCGTGAGGCTACCCTGTTCTCCATCAACCTTCCACACACGGGGATTTTTGTCCGAGTGAGTTATACTATGGTGATTGTAGGGGGGCGGTTTTTCTACTTCTCTCTATTCCTTCTATATTAATTAGGTGGCATTACTCGGTTTTTAAAAAAGCTCGCCCTCTGTCCACCGTTAATTTTTAATTTTTAGTAACAGTATGGACTTGTGGATTTTTTAAAAATCAATATGTTGCCTGGCTGGTGTGGCGTCGATCTATGACCCAAGAGGTCATGGTTTGATTTTGGGTCAGAGCACAAGCCCGGGTTGTGGGCTCGATCCCCAGGAGGGGGCGTGCAGGAGGCAGCCCATCCATGATTCTCTCTCATCATTGATGTTTCTCTCTCTCTCTCTTCCTCTCCCTCCTCTCTCTGAAATTAATAAAAACATATTAAAGGCAGTATGATAACATTTAAAAAAATAAAAAACTGAAAAATCAGTGTGTCATAATCCATGCCTGTTTAGATTTATTTTGATGCTCGTATTGTCTGAATTTTGGCCAGGAAGGTCCCGCCAGGCTGGCCCCTCTGTCCTTTTCAGGAAGCCACGCCCACCTCTGGAAGCGCCCTGACTGCCTGGGAGAGGCCGTCCCAGCCCGACCGACCGACCTACCGACCGACCGGGACGCCTCAGCCCGGGGCCGGCCGTTTCTCCCAGGAGCCTGGCTCTTTCTCCCTGAGGGATGGTATTTCGAAGCCATGGAACCGGGCCCCCCTTCCCTGGTTTGGCACATTCATGCTTCTTTCTCTGTCTTTTTGATTAAGTAGCGGGTGTTCCCTTCGCCCCAAGGAACCGTCATGGTGATAGTTCGTTGGCCCTCTAATTTCGTTGTGTTTTTTCGCCCCGTCACTTCTGATCTCACATGCGCGCCTCCTTTCCGACGTCCGCCTGGCCCTGCACTGTGGTCCATCCGCTTCTGCCTGACGATGCTCGCGGGCCTCAGGAGTCGGTCTTCGATGCCATTTGTCACTCCGCGAATGTGCCTTGAGCCTGGGACGTGCCCGGCGCTGTTCTAGGCACACGGGATACATCAGCGAGCAAAACGGACAGAAATACGGCCCTTGGAGAACATTTTAAATGTACACACGACACCATGAATGGTCGCAAAGGCTGGAAGTTAGTAAGTGCGCCTGGGGCTGTACTCTCCCCCTCGGCCTCGGCCTCGGCCTCCTCCTGCTCCTCTCCATCACCCCGGAAGCCGGGGCCGCGCCTTCTGATGAAGGCTTCTCTTTCGGGGGCCACTGCGGACACGGAAGGCTGGGGATAGCCTGTGCCACCCCCGAAAGGCTGGGGTTCCATTAGCACGTCGTTAGGGTTTAGTTGATCAGATTTCCTGCCTGTGGCGGCGGCTTGAAGGACTGGGCGTGGGAAGGGAGGGTTCAGCTGGACAGGACGATGGACGATGGACGGGGCCTCGGCGGGCAGCCCCGCGCAGGTGCCAGGCAGGTAGGACTGCCAGTTCCCTGTGGACAGAAGGTGGGGACGTCGGTGAATTGCTCCCATTTTGCAGCTTTCACACGGGTAACACGGAGGCAGGTACTTCTGAAATTGCCACGTTGGTTACAAATCGTGAATTGACCAGGCAGCCAGGATGGATGAGCCGAGGCTCCATCGACATCCCAGCATTTTAACGTGCGAGTTCCGTGTTCTTCCTTTTTTCTCAGGAAGTGCTGTGTCCACTCCCTGGTATAATTTTAGAGTTGAGCCTTCATTCTTTTTTTTTCAAAAAATTTTAAAAGATATTTTTTATATATATTTTATTGATTTTTACAGAGAGGAAGGGAGAGGGGTAGAGAGTTAGAAACATCGATGAGAGAAACATCAACCAGCTGCCTCTTGCACACCCCCCACTGGGGATGTGCCCGCAACCAAGGTACATGCCCTTGACTGGAATCGAACCTGGGACCCTTGAGTCCGCAGGCCGACGCTCTATCCACTGAGCCAAACCGGTGTCAGCCAACCTTCATTCTTTTGACTTTTAGCAAAGGAACTCACGTTGGATGTGTGAGTCCCTTTTCCGTGATCTTTGTTTTTTATAATTTGTGTGCGGAGGAGCTTGAGGAATATCGTAACCTTTTGTGCCTCGCTCTTCTGAGGGGCATCTGAGAATAATAACCAACCCAAGGGAAACGCGTCTCCCTGGACCCTCGTTTCCCATGTCATGCTTACATGTGGGAAAGAGGCCTGTAAAAGTCATTAATGGGGACTAACCAGGCCAATGAGAGCTATTATGTTTTTTATTAGAAAGCCAACTTCAAAACGAACGTTTAAACACCAGCCCAGCATCGTTAAAAACGCAATTAAGTCCCATTCCTTGGCACTTGAAAGGTCCTTTCATGTGTTTATCGTGTTACCTATATGTTTATCCAAGGGCTCGCAGCGTACCGGCAGCCCGCTGGGGCGGGGGCGCGAGTATCAGGAAGCCGAGGGGGGCTCAGCACCGTGGAGCTGGGCTCCGTGGGGAAGGCAGCTGTGAGACAGCGAGGCAGTCGGGGACACAGGGACAGAGGGACAGAGGGACGTGGGGGGCTGCCTGAGGGTGAATTTGAGTTGAGACTTGAAGGATGGTCCTCCGGGAGAAATCGGGACCCCCTCTCGGACAGGGGGACCAGTGGGAACAAAGGGTCAATGTTCAAGGGACAGGGAGGCCAGAGTGGCCGCCGAGAAGTGACCGAGCGAGACCGAGGCGCGGGCGGGTGGGCGGAGGGCGGAGCCGGACCGTGCAGACTCTGTGGGCCTCGCTCCGGAATCGGGGTTCTGTTCTGAGTGGGTGGGAAGAAGGGTTCGTGCACAGGAGAGGTGTGACCAGACGCGGTTCTCTGCTTAAAACAAGTTGTGGTGAAATACACATACAATGCACACGCCGAAGCATACAACTCAGGGCCACTAGGGCAGTGGTCGGCAAACTCCTTAGTCCACAGGGCCAAATATCAACAAGACAACCATTGAAATTTCTTTTGAGAGCCAAATTTTTTAAACTTAAACGTCTTCTAACGCCACTTCTTCAAAAATAGACTTGCCCAGGTCGTGGTATTTTGTGGAAGAGCCACACTCAAGGGGCCCAAGAGCCGCATGTGGCTCGCGAACCACCGTTTGCTGACCATGGCGCTAGGTTATTCGAGACGTGCGTGGCCACCCCCGCCGCCCACCTCCGGAACGCTCATCCTCCCAGAGGCTCCGTCCCCACCAAACGGTCGCTGCGGGCGCCCTCCTTGGGGGCCGTTTCCTGTTCCTTTACATTTGTGTGCCGTTAGGACTTTTCTTAGAAAGTCTCCCTCGACAGACAGATGTCTTTCCACCCCAGCAGGGCTATGGCAGTGCCTCCAGGGTCCTGTCCCCAAGCCTTTCCCTGACCCCTGGAGTCCAGGCCCGAGCCCTTGGAAGGACAGGCTGGGGTGAGCGAGGGGGGTGTAGGAAGGAGCGGTTGTTCTCTGAGCAAATGATCTTGCTCATCTCAAACACCAGCCACATCGCTCTCCTCCTGTGGAAAGGCATCTGGCGATTTCTCAAAAAGTCACACACAAAACGACCCAACGACCAGCAATTCCGCTCCCGGTGTCTGCCCCAGAGAAACGAGACCGTGTCCACGCAGACTGGCCCGCAAACGCAAATGCTCACAGAGGCTTTATTCATGGCAGCCCCGAGCTGGAAACAACCTCGATAGATTGACACAGGGTGGCACGTCACGCCACGCCACGCCACGCCACAGAATCCTCCCAGCCCCGAAAGGAGCAGGTGCTGACATGGGCTACAGTGTGGCTGGGGCTCAGGAACACGGGCTAAGCGAGAGAAGCCACACACGAGCGAGCCCGTCGCGCACGTACGAGGAGGATCCAGAAAGGCACGTGTGGAGCGACAGGAGCTGGATTGGTGGTGGCCGGAGGTGAGCGCCGGGAACAGGACCGCCCGCCCAGGGCAGGAGGGACCTCGCTGCGGGAGATGGAACCACCTTCACCTGGTTTACGACGACGGCCGCTCCACGCGACACCGTTTCTAAGCGTCACTGAACCGCACACGGGACGTGTGGACTCTATATGCCCAACGCGCCTCCTCGGAGCGGGGGTCAGGTCCGATGCGTTCGCCGCCGGGGAGACGAAAGGCGCCCGGCCGGCCGGCCCCCGCTGAGACCGCCTCACTGAGCAGAAGGGGGGCCTGTCCCGGCCACTGCTCAGCGCCTGCTCTCTCTGTGACGGTGATGTTTTGAAAGACCCCGAATCTCCCGATTTTAAAGGGAACTGACGTAGGGAAAGCCATTAACAAAGCACACCTCATAATTATTTAATCTTTCCCCAGTTACTGTGCAGTTCTTATCTCGTGCAGCTTTTCCAAGCAGGATTTGGGGTCTGGAGTTATTTCTGTTCCCTGAGCGGCTATGGCTGTCCCCCACGTAAGCTGGTGTCCCCGAAGAGGACGGTGTCCTGTACCTCGGGAGGGCGGGGCCGGCCCGCTTCTCACTCGGGGCCCCTGGAAGGTCATGGCGGTAGAAATCAAAACCAGAGACCCACGTCTCCGCCTCTAACCTGCCACTCCCTCCCTGTGACCTGCACTCAGGACCTGCGCCGAGCTCCCGCTGCTCTGGGCTCATGACCGGGGAGGGTTTCAGAGCCCCCGTCTCTCCGACAGCCCGTGACCCCGTGGTTCCACTCCGTCTCACTGAGCGGACAGGACGGGGTCACACTGATGAGACGCCCGGAGGAGGGGGGGTTCGCGTCTCTTCCATTTCCGTTCACCCCGTGGGCGGGGAGTGCCGCCTCCGTGGACACGCTCTGTGAGCTTTCCCGTGCACCCGGACACTCGTTCTGATGAGTGGACTTTTATTTTGTGTTTCTTCTTCCGTTTCATTTTATTTTTGTTGTTTCCTTTTACTTTCCGTCGCCCAAGAACCTCAGTGGGTACCTGGGTTACTTTGTCTCAGTCCTATAGGTTGGATTGTGTCCCGTCCCCCCCCCCCCGCTCCCCCCCGCCCCCCACAATCCATACGTCCAAGCACCTCAGAGTGTGAGCTTACTTGGAAGTCCGTGAGAAGGACCGACACCATCGGAATCAAAGGAGTTGGTTCTGCTCTGAGGAAAACAAACCCGCTGCTGTCGTACATTTTCCCGTTTTCTCGGAGTCCGGCCAGCAACACTCTAAGTGTAAGTGCGAGATCTGCAAGCCGGCTTATATTCCCATTTAGAGAACATGCATATTCAGAAACTTATTACTCAGGAAATATTTGGTTATCAGCAGACGAAGGGAAGCTATGGCTAAAAATAAGAGGGCGGAATGTAAACAGCGGGGCGAGTGAGGGAACATGAGCAGCAGCCTCTGCAGGAGCAGAGAGAGGAAAGAGGGAAGGAGAGCGTGCACTGCCTCTGTCTGGATCCATGTTTTTATTTTATTATTGATTTTTAGAGAGAGAGGAAGGGAGAAAGAGATAGAGAGATAGAAATATCATCCATCCGGCGGCCTCCTGCACGCCCCCCTCCTGGGGATCAAGCCCACAAGCTGGGCATGTGCCCTGATTAAGAATCGAACCCTGCCAAAACCGGTTTGGCTCAGTGGATAGAGTGTCGGCCTGCGGACTCAAGGGTCCCAGGTTCGATTCCGGTCAAGGGCATGTGCCTTGGTTGCGGGCACATCCCCAGTAGGGGGGTGTGCAGGAGGCAGCTGATCGATGTTTCTCTCTCATCGATGTTTCTAACTCTCTCTCCCTCTCATTTCCTCTCTGTAAAAAAACAATAAAATAGATTAAAAAAAAAAAAAAAAAAATCGAACCAGTGACCTCCTGGTTCCTGGGTCGATGCTCAACCATGAAGCCACACCAGCCGGGCTGGGTCTATGTTTTCACCATCACCTGAAATTCCCTTCGGTTTCACAGACATGAACTGGGGGCCTTGCGTGCAGAGGGCAGAACACGCAATCACCAGGCTCTGGGAGGTGACCAGGCAGGACGGAACCGAACAATAAGACTGACTCCCCAACATCCTCTCCTGTGCCCTGGAAGCCGCGATGTAGGTCAGGTTTGGGCCCCCGTTCCGGGGGTGTGCTCTGACTGGTATAAGCCTGTGCTGGTAGCCCCACCCCCTGACCCGTGATTGGTTCAGATATATTCAGGTCTAAGCCTGAAATTGCCCTCCTCGGGCCACAGGAGTGGGTTCAGGAATGATGGGGTGCCCCCGCTTAGGCCAATGAGCGTTTTCTGAGGGGTCCAGGGAGCGTCCCCTGGTGCGGAGAACAGAGTGGGGTATTCTTCTTTGAGGCCCAGACCCACGCAGTCTCTTGCTATTTGCGGACAGAAGTTGTGAACCTGGGTTGGTATCGAGTTGACAAAAACTGCAGAGAAATGGATGGAGAAGCCTCCCCCCGCAATACACACTGTGACTTCAGTCTGGTTCTCCGAGTGGGCAGACCGTTCACACTGTTTAAGGCGACCTGGGCCGGCTCCCCCCTTTCTGAGGCAGCGGGGACGCGCTGACATGAAGAACACTTGCTACCAGGTTAACCGTGATGTTAGGTTTACCCACAGAACAAAGCAGAGTCTGCGGGGCTGGGCCAGTGTGACTGGTTACCATCAAGGGCGAGGACACAGCGGTTGTGATTGGAAATGAAGCCAAGAACGAAGAGCCCCCACAGAACAAACAGCAAACAGCAGGCAGGAGGAACCCACGTTCGGAATGAATCACAGACTCGGAGGCAGGAGAGAGCGCGGGGCGCAGATAGGAAACCCCCTAGGTTTCCTGTGCAGAGCGAGGCCCCGAGGGGGTGGCACGCTCGCCGCGCAGCCCTGAGCCGAGCGAGGCCCGGGACCCGCGTTCTCCAATTCCCACCGGGCGCTTCCTTGGCCTGCGTGGTTTCCTCTCTAACGAGAGGAAGGGAAGGAGGAGAACGGTATTTCCAAATGTCAGCCCGGGAAGGCACTGTGTTTGCGTTTCCCGGGGCTCTGGGGAGCGTGGAGCAGGAAATGTGGAGCGTTTTGTTTTTACATGAGACCGTGGCCTTTACGAAAAGGTGGAGCATATGCTGCAGCGTGGGACCACCTGGGCAGCCCCGTTGCTAAGCGCCCCGCCGGCAGCCGGGCATCCCCACCCTGGCCTCACCCCCCAGCTGCCAATCAGCGGCTTTTGCTGAGCTCGGATGACACGTTTTTCACAAGCCTGAGAATCCGCCCCAAGGGGCCAGACCAATAGTGTGTTCAGCCTGGTGTTTGCCATCATTGGCCCCGAAAGGATGCTTTTCTTTCTTAAAAACATGTTTATTGATTTCAGAGAGGCAGGGAGAGACAGAAACATCAACGACGAGAGAGAATCATGAATCGGCTGCCTCCTGCACGCCCCCCACTGCAGATCAAGCCCGCAACCCGGGCCTGTGCCCTGACCCGGAATTGAACCGTGATCTCCTGGTCGAGGCTCAACCACTGAGCCACGCTGGATGCGCCAAGAGATGCTCTTCTCTCCATCCTTCCACGTGTTCGGTGAGGCAGGGGTCCCCGTGGAAATGGCTCATGCTAACATCGCGATACAACGCGGCTGAACTGTGTCCTGGCCCAGGTGTCCAACGGAATGGCTCTAAGATCCTAAACACACTCCACCTCTGAGCTTCGTCGCCTCACCGCTCAGCCCTGCGTGCCTGCTGGGGTGCGACGAGGGTCAGAAGGGCTGCTGGTGAGAGCGGAGGGCGCAGGAATTCCCCAGCCCCGGCCCTGCCATCGGGAGCTGCCTCTGGCCCCTGGGCTCAGGATGGGGAGGGGGGCGGGGGGGGCAGGAGCAGCCCAGCGATTTCCTCAGTCGTGGGAGGCCGGGCGGCCAGGCAGCCCTCCCCGCTCTGAGGATGGTGCGGCCTCCAGGAGGGAGATGCAGAGCGGCCCTGAACACAGCCACAGCGTTTGCTGGATTTCGTCAACAACCGGCGACCGAAGCTGCCGATGAACACCGCAGTCCACGGCTCTCCTGAAACGATGCCCCAGGTGCGGTCAAACATAGAAAATGCCAAGAGCGAGCGGTAGACAATGTAGCCAAACGAGGCCCGTCTTAAACAGTTCCCAGGTGTTGCTCTTTAGCTAAGGAAAGACCAACAATGCTCCAAGGATGACGGCGAAGTTCAGGGAAGGAAGGGGCAGTCACGCCTGTGGATTTGCGTTCACATCACAGCCGCCCACCAAGTCGGGGCCTTGCTCAGTGCTCTCCCCAGCCCTCCTCCCCTCGCCCCCAAGTCATCCCCCCCCTCCCCTCGCCCCCGAGTCCCCCCCATTCCCCCGCCCCAGTCGTGAGCCCTGCCATTCGAATGCTGGAGGCGCTGACTCCCAGGAGGAGTCTCCAGGATAAACACCTCACCCCTCACCGGGGCTGTCTCTTTACCCAAAGGACTCTGGCCTCGTGTGATCTGCCATCTCAACACTCTGAGTGTACTTCCTGTTGTCTGTCTGTCTGCCGCGTCCCAACGGGGGTTCGAAGCCGTGTATACAGGTGTGAGCTCTCCCAGGACTGAAAACCAAGGGGAGTGAGTAGGGGGAGGAAAAAAACACCCGGATAAGGAAGTACCGTAATGCCAGGCAGACATGTCCAAGGGCCCCACTCCGTGGCCAGAGGGAGGAGAAAGGAAAGGAAAAGTTAAACAGACTCAGCCTCCCGGAGCCGGAGCAGACCCCACCTCTGCTCCCTGGCGGTGGGCGGCTGGCTGATCCCCGCAGCCTGGGCTGGAGGGAGGGTGGGGGCGGGGGCGGGGGGAGCGAGCCTGGCGTCGGCGCAGTCACGTCTGAACGCTTCCGGAGCCATTTGAGTGAAAGCACGACCTTGTACCCCGACTCTGACTCTTCACTTTTCAAACACCCCCCGGCACCCCCGCGGAGCCCCGGGAGTGGCGGCTTCACTTCCCGGGGAGGCTCGGTCTGCAGAGCCACCTGCCCCAAGCGAAGTGCAAACACCCAAACCTGAAGTCCACGTCCGCTCCCACGGAAGCCACTTGGCGAGGCCGCCGCCCTGGCGAGCACTGCCCCAGGCTGCGGCCCGCTCCGGCTCTGCTCATCCCAGCGGGCGTCCGAGTCAACGCTTCTCCGAGCCGCAGACCTGCTCCCGGCTCACTCCTCAGCCCAGTCTGTGTCCTCACTCATCGCGGCTTCTTCTGCCACCGGCCCATCGGAGAACAGCGCGTTCGCTCACCGGCCAAGCAAGGGCCTACGTGGCTGCATATGGTGTTTAAGGCAGCGCTTCTTCCTGTTGGAGCCGAGCTGTGTAGGGAGTGAGGCGGGGGCGGGAGGGGGGTGTCGTGGGCTTTAGGAAGGGGCCTTGATCTGTGTCCCATCCCTTGGGCGCGTCTCCTCCTCAGGGGCTCCCTCCTGACGGGAGGCTGCACCCACCCTTGTCCGTGTTGACAGGAAGGGCTGTGAAACAGGACGACAGGGGTGCAGGGGAGCGAGACGAAGACACACAGAGCAGGCGGAGCACGGGATGCCGGCGGGCGGCTTGCTTAGCTCTGTCTGCACACATGGCGCCGTGACCACGTGTAAGTCATCCTCCACCTCCATCGTGTTCTCAAAACCAGGGCCTCCGTTCCCCCTCTACCGATGGTCTGGAACTGTCTGGTCTCTCCAACACCCGGTGGGAAGTTACCAGGACCTTTGGAAGAAAATGTGTTGATTCACGGACACAGACTGGAACGTGGAAGCTGCGTGAACATATCATCGCTCTTATTGTAGTCGCCGTGTTCCTCTTGCGCTCTGATCTGCTGTTGGACGCGTTTGCCTCGCCAACCCAGACGCCGCTGTCTTCACAGCAGCCGTCGCCTCTGCATTAGAAACCAGCTCCCTTGTCTCTGGGTAACGCTGACCCTGGAGAATGCAGGCACGTGGTCTAGTGGTGCTGGTGACTCAGGGAGGTCTTCAGAAAGCCGCCACGTCCTTGCGCCGATCCGGTGTGGCCTGCCGGCCGCGAGGCCCCCGGGGGCGTGGGCCGTGAGGGCTGCAGGGATTCCGCTGCTTGCTCTTTGCGGGTCTCTCTCGGACGCGGAGGACGTGCGGGGCCGAAGCAGCTAAAATTCTCTGTACCTTTCAAGTGACTCTCCTAGTCCAATCCTCCTGTTGTTTTTGGGGAACCGTGCAGTTTAGGAAAACAAACTGTAATTCTATAGAACTGATCTGCCGGAATGTGTTCTATGGATTCTCACCTCTTTCTCGTCCACCTGTTGCCACAAACTTACAAGTAAAAAACCTGGCGCTCTGTGCAGCGGCGGTCGGCGAGGGCGGGCGCCTTACAAAGGGCGGCGAAGGGGGCCGGGAGAAGGGCTGGCCGTGCTCTGAGGAAGAGGCTGTGTGTGGGAGCACCACCTCCTCCAATACGCGAGGACTCAGCATCGAGAACTCAGGGACCCAAACCGCATCTGATGGTCGCAAGGGTCATTTTTTTAAATACATTTTTTATTGATTTCAGAGGAAGGGAGAGGGAGAGAGAGAGAGAGAGACAGAGAAACATCAAGGATGAGAGAGAATCATGGACCAGCTGCCTCCTGCACGCCCCACACTGGGGATCAAGCCTGCAACCCGGGCATGAGCCCTGACCGGGAATCGAACCGTGAGCTCCTGGTTCATAGGTGGAAGCTCAGCCCCTGAGCCATGCGGCCGGGCTCAAGGGGGTTGTTTTTGAAGGGAGCCTCCCGGATCTGCAGAACGATGAGGCTGCACTGAGAAAATTCAAGCTAATTACTCGGCTTGTTCAGGGCAGAGACTGCCTGGCGAATTCCATGGCCTGGGTCTGACCCGTGACAAAGTGTGCGCTCATACTAGCACTCGCTTTCTAGTGCTGCTTCGAGAGGAAACGAGCCATGTAAGACCTTACTGCAGGCACCGGCGCTTAGTAGGTGTTCGATGCGTGTTAACGACTATGACGATGACGTCCAGCTCACCAAGGGAAGAAGATGGAGGCCTTCAGAGCCCCTGGTGGGGGCAGGCTGAGAAAATGCCTGTCCTGGGCTGTTCACTTTGAAAAAGAGACTCTCTGCTGATTCTTCCAAAAGGCTGCAAGGGGTGAAATCGCTGTCCCGTGGGCGCCCGGTGCTGGAGCCGGAACCCCTGCCCATGCTATGACCCGATACCGTTCTCACCATCTATCGGCTCCCCGACATTTATGTCCCAGTTACCTACCCTTACCCACCTCTGTTGGGCATTACCTGCATTCTGCCTGTTCTGCAAGAATAAACTTTCATCCTTGATGTCCCATTTATTTATTTACTTAATATATTTTATTGATTTCTGAGAGAAAGGGAGCGGGAGAGAGAAACAGAGACATCCATGATGAGAGAGCATCATGGATCGGCTGCCTCCTACACGCCCCACACTGGGGATCCAGCCAGCAACCCAGGCATGTGCCCCGACCGGGATCGAACCGTGACCTGCCGGTTCATAGGTCAATGCTCAACCTCTGCGCCATGCCAGCCGGCCCTGTCACTGTCCCATTTAGCCACCGCGAGTGGACAGGGGTCGAGGATGCTACCCCAGGGACAACAAAGCAGAAATAGCGCAGCGGGGCCGGCAGCCACTTACGGAAGATGGCCAGTGCTGGGCGGGTTTGGCCTCACTGAGGGGCACCGTCCGGGATTCCCCCTGACGGACCGAGCGCAGCCGCACCAGCCGCAGAGGGAGCCGCCGCGGCCGACCGCTGCCTCTCACCTACTTCCCAGGCGCACGGAGCACACACACCGACGCTGCTTGCTCACAGTTTCGACACCGGCCTCGTTCAAAGTTTAGGAAGCAGATCGACCCCGGCACTGTCCGCGTGTTGCCCTGTCCGTCCTGAGCCGGGGTAGGCACAGGAAATGGCATTTTCTGAATAGAACACCTACGTAGACGTCAAATGATAGAGTTTTAAAGTGGCGGCTATTTCTAGCGCGAAAGCCCACTGTTGTTGTTGCTCAGAGTCAGCTTTTTTAAAGCCCACTCTCTGTTTTTTTTTTTTTTTTTAATATCTACGATTTTAAAAAAATATATATTTTATTGATTTTTTAACAGAGAGAAAGGGAGAGAGATACAGAGTTAGAAACATCGATCAGCTGCCTCTGGCATACCTCCTACTGGGGATGTGCCTGCAACCAAGTACATGCCCTTGACCGGAATCGAACCCAGGACCTTGCAGTCTGCAGGCCGACGCTCTATCCACTGAGCCAAACCAGTTAGGGCAAGCCCACTGTCTTTTAATGAGACAAAGATGTCTTTACCGTTTCCTGTAGCTCAGACAGGCTTTTATAGGACAAAGTTATTTTTAATCAAACCCTCTACTATCTCGGGCTATAGAGCCTTTGTATGTGTTAAGCCCGTGGTCGGCAAACTGCGGCTCTCAAGCCACATGCGGCTCTTTGGCCCCTCGAGTGTGGCTCTCCCACAAGATACCACGGCCTGGGCGAGTCTATTTTGAAGAAGTGGCGTTAGAAGGAGTTTAAGTTTAAAAAATGTGGCTCTCCAAAGAAATCTCAATCGTTGTCCTGTTGGTATTTGGCTCTGTGGACTGATGAGTTTGCCGACCACTGTGTTAAGTGGCTCGAGCGTTGAAGAGCACTTTTGTAAGGAAATTGTATAACTTCCTTCTTGCCGTTTTCTGCTTCCTCCACGGCCGCCTGGCGAAACAGAACTTTCTGTGTGAAACACGAGGGCTTCCCCGTCCAAAGGGAGGGGTCGAGCTGCGGGGTTAAGGCTGTCCAGGCTGCTTGCCCCGCCCACCTTCCCTCTGTGCGGGCAGCTCCCGGGACGGGGCACTTGCGCTCTCCCAAGACGGCCGGACCCCACGGGCCAATGAAGCCACGAGTGCTTCTAACACACAGTCACATGTCACTCACGTGTAGAGGCGACATAAAACAATATGTATTTTACTGATTTCGAGAGGGAGGGAGGGAGGGAGAGAGAAACATCCAGGATGAGAGAATCATGGACCGGCGGCCTCCTGCACGCCCCCCACTGGGGATCGAGCCCCCAACCCTGGCACGTGCCCCGACCGGGAATCGAACCGCGACCTCCTGGTTCATAGATGGACGCTCGGCCACGGAGCCACGCCGGCCGGGCCAGAGGTGACATCTTTAAGACAGTTTCACCGCGGCGTTTCCTAAACCACACCTGGCAAAGGACAGGCAATTCGGTCCCCGCTGCTCTGGGCGGGGTCCCCTCGGAACCCAGGCTGGGGTGCGAGCGTGAGGTTTTCGGAAAGACTCCCCGGGCTCATTGCTGAAAAGATAGGAAACCCAACAGCGCTGACGCGGAAGCCAGGGTCTGCACCGCACCCCGTTAGCCGCCGCCGCCAAGCGCGATGCCGGGAAGGACGGGACAGCGAGGGCCTGTGGCTCGGCCGCGCGGGCCCGGGCCAGCGAGACCTGCGGCCGGTTTCTCGGTCCTCCTTCCCTGAGGTTCAGCCTAATGAAGATGAACTTGTCCAGGATCCTGCTGCGGAGCCAGCCGTGGCAGAACAAACGGAAGGTTTCGCAACACCTTGAAACACACTCCTATCAGCCGCCCGGCTGGTTTTATGACCCACTTCCCGGAGCGCCACGCACGCAGCGGGCGGAGCCTCGTCGGGGTGGAATTTGGCCCCGCAGTGACGCAGGGGGACGCAGCCGGGATGCCGAGTTCAGGCTCCCACCCGCACGCTGGCTCCCCCGCGCTTTAACTGTTGGGATTTTTAAAACAAAATCATTATACGGGTCCCAGAGGAGGCAAGTTATCTTCAAAGGACAAAAAGTGTAGAGTCTGGAAATGTCCAGGGTTTATTCTATTTGTTTATGTTTCATCGTTGGTGTTGGAAGTATGACATATATTCCCTCCCCGCCACCCCCCGGTGGGCCCCCTCCTACTCACACCAGCCCGCCCACCAACCCCAGGCCTTCCCCACACGATGCACAGGGCTTGTTAACACCGGACAGGAGTGAAATAAGGGAGTCATCAGCTGTTAAAGTGTGTGTGCATTTTGGGGGGACACCTATATTTGGCGCTGTGCCCCAACTGACCTTTTGCAGTTACTAGAAACCGGAAGAAAGCGTCCCCGATCACCAACGCTGCTATTCCTACACGCACAACAGCCCCCAATCACGCCAGCATTCCTGCAAGTACATACGTGGTTTCCACCATCATTCAATCAAGACCATGGGTGACAGTCATAGGACATCTCGCAGACTGGGGCCGAGGACACACCGAGGCCCCAGCTGATCTGGGAGGCCAGGGTGGAGTTCCTATTTGTAAAGGGTTGAACCAGAGACAGCAGCGGGGCCCGGGGCCTGCTCCCGGCTGGCAAAGCCACAGACATTTACTGAGCCAGCCTTTGCAGCCCGGCCGGCGTGGCTCCGTGGCTGAGCGTTGACCTGTGCACCAGGAGGTCGCGTCCATTCCCGGTGAGGGCACGTGCCCGGGTTGTGGGCGCCATCCCCAGTGTGGGGCGTGCAGGAGGCTGCCGATCCACGATTCTCTGTCGTCATTGATGTTTCTCTCTCTCCCTTCCTCTCTGAAATCAATAAAAATATAATAAAAATCAACACACACCAGCCTTTGCAGGAAACGCTTATCCACCGCTGCGTCTTTCCTCTGGGATCGTGGAGACGTGACCAAACACCGAAGTAGCTGATCACCTCCACGGAGGGGCAGGGGCCCAAGGGAGCCAGCCGCCCTGCAGGAGATGGTGTCAGATAAGCTTCAAAGGAAGAGAGCAGAGAGGAGGGGAACCTGGGAGGGGCACATCAGGGAGGAGGTTCTCATGAGCCTTGTAGATAAGAGATTCCGAAGGACAGGGTGGTGGAGGGAGGAGGGAGGAGGGAGGAGGGAGGAAGCAGGGGTGTGCTCTGCAGGGCGGGGGGTGATCACTGGCAACAGCCCCTGGGTGACTGGAGGAGGACCTGGGGCGGGGGGAGGGCGGGGGGAGAGGCCGGGCAGGGAGCTTTGACTTTGGAGCCGCCCTCTCACCGGGTTACAAGGAAGCGTTTGATTATAACCAGCGAGGAATTCAGGGGAGAGCTCCTGTTAGGCGGAGGGTCTAATAACGAATGGCTTCTGGCTGCCAGTCAATGAGTAACGTGAACAGGTGCGGTTGCCACGTCCCCGGTCGCCAATGGAGCTCTGCAGGGTTCTCAAGTCTGTTTTATGGCGGTTCAGGGAGCGGCGAGGCCGCAGGAACAGCGAGTTCTGCCCCTGCGCTGCCCTGACCCAGGGCTTGTCCTGCCGCCACGCACTTCATGCCCTCGGTGTCCTGGGCAATAAAATGGGGGCAGCAGACGTTAGCCACCCCACAGGAGGGTGACGAAGGGTAACTGTCCGCAGAGAGCTTTCAAGATAAGCGCTCCTGGGAACGGAGCGGGAGGGGAGTTCTCTTTCAGGAGTTTAGGGGGGAAGAATGGGATTTCTCAGGATTAGCGCAGGTCACTGTTGACTGCAGAACAGACCTCTGGCCCAGGACCAGGTGGAGCTGCAGTGGCTCTCTCTGCGAGCCCCGGGAGGACTCGGCGCCCGGATTCACGCCGGGACACACTGCGGTTTGGCGTGGAGAGGGATTGAAAAGCAGGCAAGGCCACGTCCGGCGGCGGTAGCTGCGCCCCCACGGCTGGCGCGTCCTGCAGGTTCCCCACGTGCTCACGCGAGCAGGTGCAGACAGCAAGGCCTCTGTTCTGCCCTTTGCCTTCAGGCGGCCTGCTCTGTCCTAGGGGGGGCTGGGGGGGGGGGCGCGGGGGGGACTGTGGTGAGGACCGGCAGAGAGAGGCCTGGCAGCTGCCATGGGCCCTGGGCCGCTGAGGGAGGCACTCAGGTTTCTAGAGAAAGTGGACACTGGGCCGGCGTGGCTCAGTGGTTGAGCATCGACCTATGAACCAGGAGGTCACGGTTCCATTCCCGGTCAGGGCACATGCCCGGGTTGTGGGCTCGATCCCCAGTGCGGGGTGTGCAGGAGGCAGGTGATCATGATTCTCTGTCATCATTGGTGTTTCTCTCTCTCCCTCTCCCTTATTTGCTCTCTAAAAATCAATAAAAACTTTTTCTTTTTTAAAGAAAGTTGAAGCATCAACCCTGGGACACGCCCGCTCCGCACGGGAGCAGACCACAGACCACGGTGGATCACAAACGTGGTCCCCTGCGCTCCGGAGAGTGGGGGGGAGACGTTTCTCAGGGGCCTTCTGAGAGTGCTTGCCCTTTTTATCCTTGTCTCTCCCCTCCCCCCACTCCCTCCTCCTCTCCCTCCTTCCCCCTCTCCCTCCCCCGCCTTCCTTTCCTTCTTCCAGAAATCTCACAGTTGGCCAAGCAGGAGAGACCGACCGGAGCGGTTCACGCTGCAATTGCTACGTGTTGGGAGGACAGCAGCTCCGAACCACAAGCCCAAGTGTGACCCGGCCCGGCCGGGGCTGGCGCCGACTCATCGGTAATCCTCCTCCCCATCAGCGAGGAGTGTGCGGGCTGGTGTGATGGTCTCGGTGAGTGCGGAGCTGCCTCAGCCCTGCCTGCTCACGCGGCCTGGCCTGCGCCTCCTTGCTGTTCTGACCTCCCCTGGCCCGTGGACCACCATCCGCTGCCCGTGGGCCCCCGGGGCTTGGGAAGCACAGAGGGGAGCCGCGGTCAGGCCTGGAGGTGCTGCCGGGAAGGGCGGGGCAGGCCTGTGTCAGAGGCGCCCCGGTCGGAGACAGCGCCCTCCATCAGTGGCTTCCTTCAGAACGGGGTCGCTAGGGAGGAGATGCTGGGACTCGATGGCAGCCACGTGGCCTTCCTTATCTTTTAAAAAAACGTTTTTATTGATTTGAGAGAGAAAGGAAAGGGAAGGGAAGGAGAGGGAGAGACAGAAACATCGATGAGGGAGAAACATCGGCATTGACCTGCTGCCTCCTGCAGGCCCCGCACTGGGGATCGAGCCCACAACCTAGACATGTGCCCTGACCAGGAACCGAACCAGGAATCGAACTGCTGGTGCCGAGGTCGATGCTCCACCCGAGCCGCGCCGCCGTGCACAACTTGGCTGCGCGTTGCCTGACAGCCCGCGGTGGTGGTGCGCCAGCTTACACTCTCATCAGTGAGCCCGGAGTGTCTGTGTGACCACGCGCTCTCCAACAGGGGGTCTGACTGTCTCGTTCCCAGGGGGCGGGTGAAACGGCATCTGGTTTGGTAACGGAGCTTTATTGAAAGAAGGATTTTTTAAAATTGACTTTTAGAAATCAAGGAAGGGAGAGGGAGAGAGAGAGAAACATCCATGTGAGAGCAAAACATTGATCGGCTGCCTCCTGCACACACGCGACCAGGGAACGAGCCCGCAACCCCGGCGTGTGCCCTGACCGGGAATCGAACCATGACCTCCTGCTTCATAGGTCGAGGCTTAACCACTGAGCTCCCACAGCCAGGCTAGAGTGTTGTTGTTGTTGTTGTTTTTAATCTAAAGATATGGATGCCCTTTCATTTGTTCGACTCTTCTTTTTGACCCCCAGCAGCTTAAAGATGAGTGGTCTTCGAATAAGCTCGCCACTTCTTCAGTTTATTCCCAGGAATTTAATCTTTTTGCTGCTAATACAAATGGGATCCTTTCTTCCATGACTCTTCTAACTTACTGTTGTCTCAAGGGCTGTTAAAAGCCAAAGGAAAAAAATTATTCTTATCTCAATGGATGGAATTTTCTAGAACGTAGTACATAACCATGGGCCTTATAACCTAATTCTGTTCAACACAGTTCAGAAAAAAAAAAAAAAAATGCCCAACTTCATAGAAGAAAAAGGACATTAGGCATAAACTAAAATATCTTTTAAAAGTTGTTTCCTGCCTGGCTGGCCTGGCTCAGTATTTGAGCGTCGACCTATGAACCAGGAGGTCACAGATCGATTCCTGGTCAGGGCACATGCCCGGGTTGTGGGCTCGATCGCCAGTGGGGGGCGTGCAGGAGGTAGCCCATCAATGATTCTCTCTCATCATTGATGTTTCTATCTCTCCCTTCCTCTCTGAAATCAATAAAAATAAAATATAATTAAAAAAAGAATAAAAGTTGTTTCCTGATTCACATTTTAATCTTAAAACAGAGCCCAGGTGATTCCGTGGTCACCACAAATCACTGGGAGCCACATTTCCCCAGGAGGGTGCACACTTTGTTTTCATTCCTGCTGCCCGGGGCCCTGCTAATTGCTCGCCTCTCCCCAGGGAGGCGGCGGCTCAGCGGTGCTCCCTCTCTCTCACGGGTCTCAGGGGAGGCACCTGCTGGGACCTGGGGCTCCCAGCTCAGGCAGAGGGGATGGCTGATGCTCCCCCCACCCTCCGCACCCCCGCCAGTCCCCCTCCACACAGCCTGGGGGAGTGATGTGCGTCCAGAAAATCACAGCGCTACCAGACCTGGATCGTCCAAGGTCATGCTCAAGGTCAGCTGGAAAGAAGAAAGGGGGAGTCCTTTGAGAGGACCCCCCGCTTTGTGACCTGGGAGGACAGGGCTGGAGGAAGGGCTGGGGAAGGCGTGCGATGCTCGGGGCAGGGCCCTGGAGCTGCCGATCTGGGGGTGCCCTGCCCTTTGGGGAGTGGCCCCCGTAGGGTCCTGGGTCTCCGTCTCAGAACGGGGTTGGCCGATGGCTGGCCCTCTGACTGTGGAAGAAGCTCGGACGGGGCCGGGGCGGGGCGACTCCTCGTCTCTCGTTCAGGCAGGGAGGGGACCTGAGGCCCTCATCTCCTCTGCCTGACACCAGTCCTCACCCCCCAAACCACAGGGTGGGGTCGCTGGTGGCCGCTGGGGAACTGAGAGACGGGCCAGAGGCCTTTGTGTCTCTGTCCCTCCCACGGGCCCCTCAATGTCACGCCCCCCCGTTAACTGTGCCTGTTACTCCCATCTCACCGGCGAGGAGCGTCAGGGGCAGCGACATTAACCACGAGGCGAAGGACGGGGTCGGGGCTGCCATCGGGTGTCTGACCTGGCTGATCTCGGCCTTGGCCCCACGCCTGGCTTTTATGAAAACGCATGGCAGATGCCTCCACGTTCTGCAACGGGGACGCGCAGAGAGTCCAAGTGGTTTCTATGCGTCAAGCCCTTGCCCTCTCCTTTACAGGTTGACGTATCTGTTCTGCGAACGTGGGTGTTACTTCTCTCGACAGGTCTTGTGTCTGCGAGGGCTGTGGTCACATTTCCCCCTTTAAGTGACAGATCGTCACACGGACCGTGGCGCGGAGGTGACGACCGCCGGGCGTGTCGGTGCCCCGTGCCGGAGGCCGGGCGCGCTGTGACTGTGACTGTGCTCACAGCGTATCACACCTCCCGAGGTGTCAGAGGCATGCGCGTGGCCGTGGCCGTGTGTATGAATAACACGACTTCCCGTGGGCGTGAGTGCCGTCCTCCCTGTGGTTCCTGTGCCCCAGCCGCATTGCTAGGCAACACCACGCAGCGCACAGCCCACGTCCTCCCAATGCCGTGGGCTGCTGCACAGACGGACCTGGCTTTTCTCTGCGAGCAGCTGCCCCCGTGGGTTCGGACGTGGCCTTCTTAAGTGGCCGGATCCACGCAGACCAAGGCCGCGCGGGGCCAGCAGCGTGCTAGCTTCCGTAGAAAGCGCCTGCTCTTAAGGTGGCTCTAGTCTAAACGATCCCCTAACGGCTCCAGGGCACCCCGATAATGAACAAGGCACGCTCTACGTGGCGTTCGTTTTTAACATATTCTGTTCCCCGTGGGACCCCTTTCGTGCGGCCCTGGCCACCGCTGCCCTGTGGACGGGCCTGCGAGGGGGAAGCCTGAGCGCGGTTTCTCTGCCTGCGGAGCGATGAACGCCTCTCGCTGGGACGCACGGAGGCCACAGCTGAGATGCTCGGAAACACTCACCTTGTTCTGTGCTGCGAACAGCCGGCGGAGGGCTTTCCAACTGTGAGGGTGACGACGGAAACCCGACCTTGGCCACCGTGCAGAGAAATCCGGGGAATTCTGTCCATTCTCCAGTTCTTGCTAAATGGCTCGCTGTATAGGGTGTGTGTGGGGGGGGGAGGGGGGGAGCTTGGGTGGAAGAGCGGGATTTGGCCTCCCGTTCCTCCTGGCGTCGGCGCAGCCCATTTATACGGAGCGTTCACAGGGATCTGACAAGTGTTGAGAGGTGTTTTTCTTTGATATGCATTTTTTAAGTAGAAAAAAAATCCGTAAAAATAGGTGCTGGTTAGCTCCTTTCTCTAGTTAGTGTTAAGGTCATAACCAGCTGTTTATTAAAGAGTTCCATCAAAGAGACCAGCGACCAGAGGCGGTCCAGGCTGTGTTTACTATTCACGATGAAGCCCTGTACCGCGTGGACTGTTTGTAATGACATAAAAGAAAAATCACATTATTTCCTGCGGAGCTCGTAGACGCCATTCCTGCCAAAGGGGCTGCTCACGCTAATCTGTCAGAGCGCGGAGCCGCGGGCGGCCCGGACGTCACTCTTCTTGGCAGTTCTGGCCGATCCTGCCTCGCTCGCGCAGACCGAGACGCTGCGTGATGGGCTCGGAAGATCTGGATGCACCGAAGGTACATCTTGTTCGAAACATAAGATAAACACGTGGTTGCATTGGGAAGAAATCTGTTATCTTGTCAGGTTAAAGAAACCGTCTTCCTAGCAACCCAAGAAAAACGAAACCATCTTGAGTGGGAAGCAGACTTGCCGTTGGCACGCCTGGGGATACTTTTGCCGTCCAGGCTGCTCACGTTCGATGGCCTTCCTGAAGCCACGGCCCGAGGGAGTTGCGAGCAGGCCCTGGCCCCGCCTTGCACGGGCAGCATCTCACCGCTTTCGCTGGTCTTCTTAGAAAAGTGTAGGAAGTACTCACTGTCAGGGTTATTGGTGCAAGACGTATTTGTGAACGTTTGTTGTTCTTTTTAACTGCTTTTATTGATTTTAGAGAGAGGAAGGGAGAGGGATAGGAGCATCAATAATGAGCGAGAACCATCGATCAGCTGCCGGCTGCACGCCCCCCACTGGGGATGGAGCCCGCAACCCTGGCATGTGCCCCAGTCAGGAACCGAACCGTGAGCTCCTGGTTCCTAGGTCGATGCTGACCCACTGAGCCATGCGGGTCGGGCTAAACGTTGTAGTAACCGACGTTTGTTTTCTGCTTGTCGTGATCCATGTTGTAGGTTTTGTGTGGGAATGCAGAGAAAAATGGCATCTCGTTTTTTCCCCCAGTTTATCTCCTTTCAGGGTTTCTGTTGCCCTGCTCACCCTTTTTTCTCTCTGTTTGAAAAGGCTCATTAGCCATAGGAGTTGCAAACATCTTTATCTCATTTCTCATTTGCCTTTCGCCACAGCAGCTTTCTTCTGATGGAGGTGAATTGATCAGCATTTTCTGCGATGGCGTTGGCCTCGCCGCGGTGGCGGGGGACCCGCACTCCGAGGTCAGCAGGAGAGCGTGCTCTCCTTCCTGGGCTCCAGCAGCTTCTACCGTGTAGCTTGCCTTTTTTTTTTTTTTTTTTTTTTTTTTTTTTTAAAATCTGTTTGGCGTTTGTTCTGGTTGAAGCTATGCGTTCCCCTCCAAAACGCTCCCTCTCCTCTCAGTATCAAGGATGGAATCGTCCATATCTCCATGCTGTTTTTTGGTATCATTTTTATCCCTTATTTGGATCGATTTCTGAACTTTAAAAAAACACGTATTTTTATGCATTTCAATTCGTAAACACGCTCCCATTCTGTCTCTGTGTTTAGGCTCCTTAGGGGATGGCACGTTTGACTTTTTTATTTTAAATACGGGCTTGTCCTGTCACCAGCGCTTGCCTTCGTTGCTTCCTTGAGCAATCTCTCTTCAGAAAGTTCTACAGAATGAGAAATGAGCTTGCAATGATGTGAAAACCTTGTTCCCATCGGAGCTCACGGTGCAAAGGCTGACATTGCGGGAAAAGATAAACCTGTTTCCCCGGGAAGCCCCGCGGCCGGGGGCTCCACACGCCAAACGCCGCCTTCGGGGTCAGGTGCCCAGCCGGGCGGAGCTGGGGGAGCGTGGCTGGGACCGCCCTCGGGATCCGCCGGCGAGGTCACTTAGAGCTTAAAATGCATCCATGGCAGGCTGGCTTTGTCACTTAAAAAAATATTTTAAAATTGGAAACAGCGGCGGCTGGCCGTGACTTGTCGTTGCAGGGTTCTGGGGAAGACCAGGCCTGCAGGTTTCAGAAAATCACCTGAGAAAGCGCCCGTGAGCGGGGAAGGGGAGCAGGGGTGTGGCTGCGATGGCTTACTCTTGGAGGGGTGCACACAGACGGCATTTTATTTTAAAAAATATTTTTATTGACTTCAGGGAGAGGGAGAGAGAGCTAGACACATCCATGAGGAGAGAGGGTCATGGATCGGCTGCCTCCTGCACGCCCCCTACTGGGGATGGAGCCTGCGACCCAGGCCTGTGCCCTGACCGGGAGTGGAACCGGGACCTCCTGGTTCAGAGATGAGCGCTCAACCACTGCGCCACACCAGCCGGCTTTTAGTTTTGACTTTACCGTATTTTGCAGTTTTTCTACACGGATCCTATATTACTACCATGAAAAACCATGAATAAAAACATCATGCCCTAAATCGGCAAAAATGGAAACCCTTAAAAAAAAAAAAAGATAGATGGAGAGTCACACACACACACACACACACACACACACACACACACACACTGTAGCTTCTAATAGAAGGGCCATAGCTAGGAGGTTGTCCTAGTGGCGATAGCTGACCTGTCCTGTCACCATTTCATGGTTGTTGGCGTGTGTTTCTATTGGAGGAGGAATCGCTCAGCGGCTGGAAGCCGGGCAGCTCACGTCCCGCCTCGCGTGGCTCGGGCAGGCGAGGCGAGGCCCTCGCTCACCTCAGCCTGGGCTCTGCCTGTGACCCCGAGGGCGCGGCGGAGCGAGGCACGCGGGGCGCTAAGACAGGCCAGATCGCGGGAAAGGTTCGGTCACATCGCCTAGTTAACGCTCACCCCCGCCCCAACCGTCTTGTGAAAAAGTCGAGCAAATGGCATGACCTTTCCGTGGCCCACGGGGAACATGGGGCTCAGAGGGATTAGGTGAAACGACGGGATCCTTCAGCTCTTAAAGGCCGCTTCGGCCGCAGTCTGAACGCCAGGACTGGAAAGGGCCCTGGGGTGGGGTCACGGCCCTCTCTCTAGGGCGGAGGCCCCCCCCCCCCCCCCCCCCCCCCCCCCCCCCCCCCCCCCCCCCCCCCGCTGAACCGCTCCTGTGGGGGAAGAGAGGCCTCGCCATCGGCCGCGGCGGGAAATTCTGCAGAGTCACCGAGCTCATGGCCTCAAGTTCAACCTGAGCCGCGCACTCAAGGCCGGCTCAGCGCTTCCCTCGCCGGGGTGGGGCTGGGGGAGGGGAGGGAGAGGCCGCACACACATCAGGCCAATTTCAGTAACTTTCTCGCTCTGGAACGAAAAGGGCTTTTCTGAGAATCCCCGTGCGTGGGTCGCTACTTTCAGAACCCGCTTCCTTGGTTGCCGTGGCCTCGCGCCGCCGGCTGGCCCCCGCCTTATTTGGCCAGACGTGCCCATGGGCAGCTTCCTCTGAGGGGGCTCTTCTTTGAAACGACCCGAGCAGCCGGGCCTCTCAGCTGCTGTGACTAAGACGCGCCCGGAGTTTCTCCTTTGCAATGAGGGTTCTCTGGCCGGGTGACGGCGACCTCTTCACGGGACACTTCCCCGTTCTCTGGAAGGTCACCCCCTCTCCTTTGTCCTGACAAGTGCGTTTAAAAACACAGTTCCTTTGTTTCAAAAGGACCGGAACTGGTGAGACGTTTCGGTTAAGGACAGTCTCCCTCCTCCCTGTACCGCTGTGCTCCTTGCAAACATCTCGGCGCGCTGCTGGGTTCACCCACGGAAACGAACACCCCCCCCCCCCCCCCCCCGGGAAGGGCGATGAGTCGCGGGGTCAGGGGATGTTCTGTTCATGGAATATGAGAGAGGCACTTGGTTCCCGGCAGCAAGTGCTAGGAGTCAGCTGACCAGCAGGATCCCTGACACGGGGTAGGGAAGACGACGTAAAAGGCAACCACTGGACGCACACCGAGGCTCCTGGTCGTGCGGCTATGGGGTCAATGTCGAAGCGGAACCGACAGCGCTAGCCCGGGAAGGCGACGTTCAGTAGCTGTGACATCACACCTGCGGATAAGGCTGGAAACAGTTCCGGAAGATAAGCTGGAAAAGCTAGGTCTAGAGGCCAGACTGCAGCCAGGGAAGTATTTAACATAGGCACGGAAATCTGCCAGGAATATATGGCCAATTTTTGTTGTTCATCCTCACCGGAGGATATATTTTCCATTGATTTCTAGAGAGAGTAGAAGGGAGGGAGAAGGGAGAGGGAGAGAGGGAGGAAGGGAGAAAGGGGAGGGAGGGAGGGAGGGAGAAAGAGAGAGAGAAACGTTGGTGTGAGACACATCAATTGGCTGCCTCCCACACTTGCCCCAACCAGGCTGGGGAGCCTGCAACTGGGGTACGTGCCCCTGACCGGGAATGGAACCCACGGTCCTTGGGTCCATGGGCTGGCCGCTCTAACCACTGAGCAACCGGCCAGGGCTATAGGGCGATTTTTTACTGGATATTTATCTTTTACTCGTAATAGTTTCAAACAACTACAAAACGCTACAGATGTACCGCAGCTCTCCCCTAATTGGTGCGTGGCCTGGGGCGCGTTTCTGCAATCGGAGAGACGTGAGCTGTGCGGCTCCCCACGAACTTCCACTTGGCTAATTAAGTCTCAGGCACAGCGTGACTCCCATCAGCACGGCAGCGAGGTTCCCACTTCCCTTCCGGTCCCGAGCATTCGGGCGTTGCCAGGCAACCGTTAGAAAGGCATCACGTACTGTCGATGTGGCCCAGCCAGGTTTAAAAAAAAATCACACAAAACATTCCCAGGTGAGCTGGACGTCCTGAGGGAGAAGGACCAGTGGCGTGTGGCACGTGGCGTGTGTGGTGCGTGTGTGCGCATGTAGACATGTAAGGCATTAGTATGCATCCGAGACTTGCCGCGGAGCATACAAAACACATTTTCTTTCGAGTATGTGGTTGCCTGAGCCAGATTACACCCAGACGGTCTCCACGTTGCTATGAATACCCTACTTGTCTCAACAGCAAGCCGTGGATCTGTTTTTTAAAGAGGTGGGGAGGGTTACAGAACAGCAATAGCAGGGGACCATTCATGTCCGCTCTGCGCAGGTCACGTCCGGATCCGTGGGGAGAGGGAGAGAAGCGATCGCCCTCCGGCCTCGTCGTCTATAAGGAACTCGAGCTGTCCTAGGTGCTGCCACCAGTCAGTTCGCTGCTGCTGTTGTTTTCAAGATCAAAGCTCCGGGAAGTCGTTTCTCGAGAGTCTCTCCTCGGCCTGAACCGCAGATGCAGACGTTGGATGCTGGGGCGGAGGGGGATTGTGTCTTCCAGATATGGCGGCACCGACCTGGGCCTCCTGCCGACCTGCTGGCGGGCCAAGGGCGGGCAGGGTGCCGTCTCACCCGTAGCCAAGCCTTGCAGCGTGCCGCAGCTCCTGCTGGGTCCCCCCCTTTGGGGACTGTGTTCTAGTGTCCCGGAGCCGACAGGTTAGCATGCAAGCCCGCCTGAGGCCCCAGGCGGGAGGGACCACATGGGCAGGCGTTGTGCCAGCCTGGGGGCGCCGAGTGGAGCCGAGAAGCTGTCCCCGCGGAGCCCCGCCCGGACTGCACAGTGGGGAGCCGCGCACCGCGTGTTGTCTTGAGCCGCTGAGTTTTCCGGGTCCGAAACGCAGCATTGGACAAGGGGAGCGCTAAGCTTTGGAGAAAACTTTGTGCCAGTTAAAGGCTAAGCATGAACGAATCTACCCACCTCGGGGTTGGCTGACCAGCAAGTTAATGAACTGGGATTAAAATGACAGATTCAGTGTCCGAGCTAATTTAAAGCAGAAAACCATGTTGTCTTGCTAAGAGCTGTTGACACGCGTGGGCATGTTGGTTTCTAAGGTCCCATAAAGACTTCGGAGGCCCTGGCTGGGTAGCTCAGTTGGTTAGGGCAGTGGTCGGCAAACCGCGGCTCGCGAGCCACATGCGGCTCTTTGGCCCCTTGAGTGTTCTAACGCCACTTCTTCAAAATAGACTCGCCCAGGCCGAAAACCAACTTCTGCGCATGGGCCACGACGTTTCAATTGCACTGTACGTGCGCGCCCGCACGTGGTATTTTGTGGAAGAGCCACACTCAAGGGGCCAAAGAGCCGCATGTGGCTCGTGAGCCGCGGTTTGCCGAGCACTGCCCTAACCAAGGCAGAACTACCTGAGCCTGGACGGTGGGGGCGGGGAGGCTGCAGGCAGCAGCACAGTGAGTGACGGCTCTGTTTGCTCTCCGCTGCGCGCTGTGAGCCTGCGTTCAAGGAGCAGCCGCGGGCTGGCCGCCTCCCTCCCTCATCAGTCTCACAGCTCAGCGTCCGAGGCATGTTGTCCTCAGGACCCCGGGCTCAGCACCTGCTCCTTCGCAGGGTCTCTCATTTCCGACGTGGGGGTGGGGTGGAGACACAGAAACACCGTGTGTGGAGATCTACGGGGTCCCAGGTCCCCTTCCTGGCACTAACCCTCCAACCCCTGCCCGTGGCCTTCCAGCTTTGTTGCTGGAATGCTCAGGACTCCTCGAACGAGGACACACACGGTCATGGTTTTTGGTCACAATGAGCAGCATGTGAGTCCTCGGGGTCGAGGAGTAACGGGTCGCTAGCTGACCATAGCACAGTCTGCCGGCTCAGCCACGTGCTCTTTGGTTCCATTCTTTCTCTGATCTCTGGCTGCTATCTCCCCAGCCGGCATCTCCCCCTCCCCCTTTCCGTCATACCCGCCACTGTCCCCCCACACCCACGTCCCGCGCTTCCACTCTGACAAGATTCCGATTTAGGTCACACGGGCCCAAGGCAGGAACAATATTCTTTTGAAAGTGACGGACGGAGATGGGGATCCACCCGCGAACAGTCACTGAGTGCTATCATCTTTGGGGAGACCGTGGCCAACGGAACCCCAAAGTGAAGGTCTCAGGGCAGTGCAGGCACACCTCACTTGTTTGGTTAAAATGTAGTTTTAATGATTTCATGGAGGAAGGGAGAGGGGGAGAGAGAGAGAGTCACCAGTGATGAGAGAGAATCATGGATCGGCTGCCTCCTGCACGCCCCCCACCGGGGATGGAGCCCGAAACCCCAGCATGTGCTCAGGTTGGAATCAAACTGTGACCTCCTGGTTCACAGGCTGCCGCTCAACCACCGAGCAGGCTGGCTGGGCGCTCACCTCATTTAGCTGGGCCTGGCTTTCTCGCTCTTCACAGGTGTGTATTTTACAGATCGCAGGCAAGACCCCCCGCCAGCAAAAACGTCAGGACTTGCTTTACTGCTAGTCTCTAAGGTCTGACTGTAAAATACTGTTACTGGTTCAGTTCCCGTTGTTCCTTCTCCCATCCTTGCGGCCTTCTGACAAGAAACACTGCCCCGCCAAGAGTAGACGGAAAAACCTGTAGCAACGATCCTCCAGTAACAAGAACACGGGCGTGGAGGCCGAGCAGCAGATCCGGGCCACGGTCCCGCGGTATTGCACCGGGTGTCCACCTAGAACGCGGTCCCGGGAGCTCACCACCTGCTGCCCCGCGAGGCAGACACCCGCTCCGCCAGGCCCCGCGGCAGGGAGCCCCATCGGATCCCGGGCCGGCGCGGCGCCTTCCCAGGAGGCTCCCCTCCCAAAACGCTCCCCGCCCTCGAGGCACACGTGGCTTCCTGGAGGGACCCAGGCGTAGGCATACAGGCCACCGAGGTGCGGATTGCGGGTTTTGAACGGAGCAACGCAGCCTAGGGATGGCCCTACCTTCTCTCCACAGCACGGCCCGCGAGAGAGCGGCCCAGGCCTCCCTGGGGCTGGGTGAATGGAAGACTCCTGAGCCCTGGGCGATCGGCGCCCTGGGGCCTCGGGAGCAGGCCGCTGGCCAGGTGCGTGCCCCAGGTGAGACCTGCTCCCCGCACCGGGGAGGGGACCCCGCCCGCAGGCAGAGCGCCAGCGATCGGCGCACCACGGGCAGCCCCCGCCCGTCCCGAGGCACCGCTGGGGTCTGGCACTGGCTCGCGTTTGGCCATAAAATGGGAAAACCTGGCGCAGTTCTCTCATTTCCCCCTGACAGCCCAGAGGGCAGTGCGCAGCCCGAGGCACCAGCGCCTCCCGCCAGACTAGAGAGAGCTCGGGCTCCATCGGGACCCCACGGCGCGCACGTGCGCACAGCACGCGGCCCAGCGGGAGCGGCCGGCCCGCGGCCCGACGGGGAGGCGCATGCGCGGGGCGAAGGTCCCCGAGGGGGCGGGGCACCGAGGGGCGTGGCGAGCGCGAGGCCCCGCCTTCCCATTGGCGGCGGCCGGGCCGGGGCTGTGGGGCCAGGCGCGCAGGCGCACGCGGGGCCGGGAGGGCGGAGGTGGCACCGGGGTGAAGGCGGAGGAGGGAGCGCCTGGGAACGGGCCGCGGGGCTGGCGCGGCGCCCTGCAGCTGGCGGCGGGCGGGGCCCGGGCGGGCCGCCGGTTTCCCCTGGCGACCAAGGCTGCTGCCGGGAAAACGTTCCGGGAGGGAGGGGAGCGTCCCCGCCCAGGCCCCAGGGCGGGGGGGCGGGATCCCGAGCGGGGCGCCGGGGGGTGGGGGACCCGAGGGCTGCGGGACCCCAGGGCCGGGCCAGCCGGGCGGAGGCGCTGGCAGTGGCACCGCGGACGTCGAGGATCTCAGAGACAAGCCTTCCAGGCCCGTCTCCACCCGCCAGCGGCTCCGTGCCCTCTGGCTCTGTGACCTCTGGGGTCAGCCCGGGCCTCAGTTTCCCCGCTCGGCTAGAGGGGCCAAGCAGGGGAGAGTTGACGTCACAACACTCCCTGCCTCGTGAGTATGCAGAGCACCCGGGCACGCCCTTGTCCCCAGGGAGACCCAGCGGCCCCCTGTGGCTGGGCCCCGCCCGTGGGAGCCCGGGCCTCCGGGCCTCCGTTTACTCTCGGGCCTGGACGGGGAGCGAAGGGAGTGTGCGTGCTCAGCGCCCCGCCTGGCGCCACGGGGGCTCCCGGCCCTGGTCCCGGGCCCCGGGCGCCGGGGCTTGGGGGTACAGCTGCCGGGTGTCCGAGCAGCCGGGCTGGGGGTGGACACAGACCGCGGCTCCCCGGGCTCCCCGGGCCTCACTCCCCGGCCGCCTGGTCGAGGTGGTTTAGAAAGGCCGCAGGAGGCGTGTGCCTGCGCCTCCTCTGAACTCATCCTGATGGAGACGGAGGGCCTGGGCCTGGCACAACGTGGCCCCGAAGCGTCGGTGCTTAGGCCGGGAGCTGGCACAGCCAGGTGTTCTTCAGCGGCTCCGGCCGAGAGCTGGAGACGGACGTGCTCTGTGCCGCATCCCCTCTTATTTTTACTTTTGTTTTCTGGGCTCCGTAATACCCCGGCCTGCGCTGTGCCTAGGGTGGTCCCTACAAGCTGTCCCTTACTTACTGTTGCAGACGTGCCTTTTGACCTTCATCTCACCTCTTCCTACCCGTAACCACGTGGAGATCCTGCTGCTGCAGGAGTTCAGGGAAAACCCATTTGTAATATTTAGGGAAGGGTGACCGCGCCCTGGCTGCTGCAGAGTGTTGAGTAAACCACGCTGCTGTCCGTTCTGGAAAGAACCTGCCGCTGGAACGGGATTAGGGACAAACCCAGCTGGATGCGGCTCGGCGGTGGTTTCTGTTTATGGGCGGGTTATCACACAGCTCGCCGCGCCAGGACGTGACCGGCTTCGTGGCAGACCTCCCGTGGCTGCACAGTATGTGACGCCTCAGGTACCTGCCAAGGGCTGCGGGCGCCCGCCCCTCCAGTGGCCGGCGGGTGTTTGCCCAGGCCAGTGGTCCGTCCACACGTAGCTCCTTGTTGGAAAAGGTAGCCATTTGTGGGTGTTTCCTATGAATAATTATTAAAAACGATGTCACTGGACGCGTAAGAGCAACTCCATGGTTTGACTTTTTCATTTATTTTCAGTCTTTCATTTCAGTATTTTAAACAGTTGTTTACCTGCTCATGTCCCAGTTTCCTGAAACTGGCTTGAAAGAGCTAGCTGTCCGTGGTCTCACTCACAACCTCAGTTGCACATTATTTAACTGAGAGAGCGCAGAGCGGCTGCCAACGTCCAGTCAACAGTGTCTGAGCCGGTTCCATTTACATGTCATCTGTGTCCATCGCTTCATTGCACCGCATCGGACGCGGGAATGGGACCGTGTTGCGTGAACGGTCTTCCTTTGACATTGTCTCTCCCTTTTTTGAGAGAGAAGAACCGGCCTGGAAGGTTATGCCTTATAAGAGGCAAGCTGACAGAAATCCCGGGTATTTGTAATGTTTCACTGAGAAACACTAGTTTCCTTTAACATTTTATTTTTTCTTTGTTTCCAATGAAATAACGAAATCTTATGACATCAATAGAGGGATCAAGAAATTTAAACACATAGCAAGTACTTAAAATCTGCTCATCAAATTGCTATTAGATGATGAATGTTTTTATTAGCACCACGCTCTAACCAACTGAGCTAACCGGCCAGTTAGATGATGAATGTTTTTAAAAAAAATATATATTTTATTGATTTTTTACAGAGAGGAAGGGAGAAGGATAGAGAGAAACATCGATGAGAGAGAAACATCAATCAGCTGCCTCCTGCACACCTCCTACTGGGGATGTGCCTGCAACCAAGGTACACGCCCCTGACTGGAATCAAACCTGGGACCCTTCAGCCCACAGGCCGACGCTCTATCCACTGAGCCAAACAGGTTAGGGCATGATGAGCGTTTTAAGACAAGGGGTTTAGACTTCAGAAAAGGATGGGTTAACCTGTGTTCGTGCCGTAGTGGAATGAACCGTTCTACTTTCTGCTTTGATGACTTTGACTGCGTTAGATGAGTCATATAAGCGGAATCGTGCAATATTTAACCTGTGCCTGGCTTGTTTCATGTAGCACAATGTGCTCAAGTTTCATCCATTTTGTAGCCTCTGACACAATCTCCTTCCTGTTCATGGCTGCATAATATTCCACGGTGTGGCTATACCACAGCTTCTTCATCCATCCATCTGTCCTAGACATTCCGGTGGTTTCTACGTCCTGGCTGCTGTGACTGTGCTGCAGTGAACATGGGAGTGCAGCTATCTCGTTGAGATCCTGATTTCAATTAAAAATAAATAAATAAATACCAGAAATGGGATTGCAGGGCCAGGCGGCAGTGAGAGTTGTAACTTTGTAAGGAACTTCCACACTGTTCAGCATAGTGGCTGCACCCCGTACCTCCCCACCCACCGTGCACGGGGCGCGAGCCCTCCCCAGCCTCAGCACGTGGTGTTCCGTGTTCTCACTAACAGCCGCCCCAGTGGGGCCAGTGGCACCTCATTGCGGTCTGACTGGCATCTTCCTGCTGGTGAGTGAGCTGAGCATCTTCTCCTCTGTCTGTTGGCCATTTGTAGCTCTTCTCTGGAGAAGTGCCTACTCAGGTCTCGCGGCCATTTTTAATGAGGTTGTGTTTTTGCTGTTGGATAGTAGGGGTGCCTTGCATATTTTGGATGTGAGCCCCGTATCCATTTGCAAATATTTCCTCTTCCCATAGGGCGCCTTTCCCCTCGATTGATTGTTCCCTTCGCGGCACAACAGCTCCTTAGTCGGACGTAGTCCCATGGTCTGCGTTTGCTCTTGGTGCCTGTCCTTCGGGTCATGTTGCGGGAACCATTGCTCTGGCAGCGGATCCCTGTGGCTTTTCTTAGAGTTTTAGCCTCAGGTCTCCCACATAGGTCTCAGCCCAGGTGGAGTCACTTCTGTGTCGTGGTTAGCTTGGGGTATGGCACGTTTTCATCCTTGCATAGGCGCATGGAAGAAAACGGGAGGAAGTCTCGGGGACTTTCGTTAGGCAAAGATTTCTTAGGGCACAAGAAACAGCCACGAAAGAAAAAACAAAAAATGACAAACTGAGTTTCAGCAAAATTAAAAACGTTTGGTCTTTGAAAAGCTCCGCTAGGAAAATGAAAAAAAAAAATAAGCCACAGACCAGGAATACAAACATTTGCAAAACATGTATTTGATTAAAAAAAACTGGCAACTGGATTATAAAAAAACAAAACTTATAAAATTCACTAACAAAAGAAATTAAAAAGTGAGCGAAGAATCTGACTAGACACGTCACCAAAGAAGGCACCCCTACTATCCAACTGACGTGTTTCCATAGGACCTGAGTTTTCTTCTTTTTTTTTTTTTAATATATTTTATTGATTTTTTACAGAGAGGAAGGGAGAGGGATAGAGAGTTAGAAACATCGATGAGAGAGAAACATCGATCAGCTGCCTCCTGCACACCCCCTACTGGGGATGTGCCCGCAACCAAGGCACATGGCCCTGACCGGAATCGAACCCGGGACGCTTCAGTCCGCAGGCCGACGCTCTATCCACTGAGCCACACCAGTTTCGGCAGGACCTGAGTTTTCTAATCTCACACGTGTTCACGGCTTTTTTGTTAATCAACAAGGATCATCTGGTTGGGAAGGTTAGGGTCCATTTTTGTTTTTCCTTTTGGACTTCACCTGGTCTTAATTTTAAAGTGTTGTCTTTGTGTGCGTCTACAACAGCAAACACATCTTTTCTTAGAGTTATTTCTGGTTGTCCGAGAGTATCAGCGATGAAGGTCGAGGAAGGTCAGGGTCTGGCGGGTCAGGTTGTCAGGTGACCGGGTCACGTCGTGGCCCGTTTGGTGAGAGAGGCCGACTTTCCCGAGTGGATTCACGTCAGCCGCGCGTGAAGGCAGGTGGTTCGTTTTGCTCGTCTTGTGCCCACGTGTCAGCCTGGGGTCTGCGTGGGCATCTGTGGTGGCAGATGAATGGCCTTCTGAAAGGCGTCCCTGCCTTATGCCGACCCCGTGCCTCTGCCCACTTCCCTGGCAACAGGAAGGTCGCAGGTGTGACCATGGTGTGGATTTTGTGAGGGGACTGATGGGGTCCCCAGGGTCCCACTACGGGAATGCGGGCAGCGTGCCCTTTCTGGCGTTGAGTCGGGAGCAGACCCTCTAGCCCCCGCAGAGGCCGAGACGGGACCCTCTCCCCCGTCTCCTCCCCGCCGGGCCAACCCGGTTCAGCCGCAGACGAGCGGAAGGGTCAGAGGCACCGCGTGCGTTTCAGGCCATCACGTTTTGGTTAGTTGTTACGGCAGCAACGAGAAAAGAGCGCAGCACACCTCAGGACCGAGCCTAAAACACGAGCTTTTCAAAATCCTGAAACCCCCACCACGGCTCTCTGCTAGCCCCCCGCTCACTCCCCACGGGCAGCTTGCCTCCCCGCCCCCGCAGCCCTGAGAGGTGAACCCGGCCACAGGGCGCGCGTGGCACGTGCTAGGAAGGAGAAAGGCGCCGGGGCCCAGCCCGGCGTTCGCAGGCCAGCCTCCCCTGGGTTGCAGGTTAAAATGCAAAAGCTGGGGTCTGGCCCTTCCTTCCTCCCACTCTCTTTTTTTTTTTTTTTTTTTAAGTTTAAGTCAGGTTTACCAAAGTCTAATTTGCATGTAGTAAAATTTCCCCTTTTTAGGTTACAGTTCTATGAATTTTGAGAACCTGCTGAAGTCATGTAACTGACGTGTTTCCATGGCCAATACCTCCCCAGTGTCCCTTTGTAATAAACCCTGTTCCGGACCCTCGTCTCCGTCTCCGTCTCCGATCGGGTTTGTGGCCCTACATTTGCCTCGTCCAGAATGCCATGTGCACGGAATGACATCACGCAGCCGCTTGAATCTGACTTCAGTGACGTGTGAACATCATGCTTTTCAGATTCCTCCACGTTGCATCTGCTCCTGTGTAAACGAACCGTAATTCTTTATCCCCCGTGGCCAGACTCCCCTTAAATCACCCACGCCGCGCTCTGTCTCTTTGAGCGGAGCGGAGAAGGCCAGGCTCCTCCACCGGCTGCAGAGGGGGTGCCCTCCCGCCTGTCAGCCGAGGACGGGGTGCAGACCGCGCGGGGAGGGGTTGAAGCGACGCTTTCACGGGGATTGTCGTCTTTATCTGCTGCACGACTTGAAAGGCGGGCGAGAGATTGTCCCGTGACTGGCGGGGACAGGGAAGGAGGGTGTTGGGATGGGAAGCAGGGCTGCTGCGGCCGGAGGCCTTGTGATGACGGTTAGTGACAGGATGAAATGGTCCCTTAGCAGCAGAGGATGGACGGTCACTTGTTCTGTATGCAACTCCGTGTGGGCCAGTGCTGGCTACTCCTTCCTTAGGAAAGACCCCGATTCGCCGGCTCAGAAACGCCCCCAGAGCAAGGGAGGGCCTGTGAGGACTCTGCTCCCCTAAAGTGCACGGAGCCCCTTTCTTTGGCAGGGCCTGCGGGCGAGCGGTTGCAGCCCCACCAGGAGGTGCCCACTGCCCTTTGCATCTCAGCGCTCCCCGGCGGCAGATGTTCCCCGCCAGCGGGCAGGGCGTGTGGAGGCCCCGGCAGCCGGGTGCAGAGGATGATGCCGAGTGGGCACGTGGTCGGCCTTGGCCCCCCAGGTCTGCCGTTCTGGTCTGGCCACCATGTCGCCTTCTAGATGGAGGCTTTCCCTGTGAGGGGGAGGCAGGGAGAGAGCAGTCTGCTGTGAAGGCGGCGGCTCGGAGTCGGACTCTCTTTTCTTTTCTCTGGTTTGGTCAAGGGGCCAGTCTAGATGGGAGTGGTTAGGTCCCGGGGGCTGAAATCGCTCTGCATGATGAAGACTAATTTTCAGGTTGTGCTTGAAGCTGACGGAAAGTTTGTATTTTGTTTTGGGGGTGGAGTGCGGCGGGGAGACCCTGGGTGAGGCTGGAGGAGAGGAGGGTGCCTCCGGGGCAGGGAAGTGGGGCAGGGGCGTGCCGTCTCATCTGCACTTACAGAGCTCCTGCTGGGTGCGGTCCTCCCTGTGAGCGGTGCTCTCTGGAGTGCCTGCTGGAACGCCCGTGTGCTCTGGGCACCGGGGAGAGGGGCCGTGTCCACACCAGGGAGAAGCCGAGTGGACGGAGGGCAGACGATGAGCACTGGGCTGCCGTCAGGACTCAGGATCGAAAGGAACATCAGGAAGCTGTAAGGACCCCCTTAGGGTCCTTGAGGCGATGGAGGGGAGTCCAGGGCTCCCGGCCGAGGACTTGTGAGCCAAGGGCAGCACATGCATAGGATGGTGAACGGAAGAGTCCAGGTTAGGACCAGGCAGCGCCTGCCTAGTGGCAGCTCACCATGAACAGGAAACCCATCCTCATCCCCAAGAGAAACCGTCTCTCCATGACATGTGTTAGACAGAAGTCAGCCCTGGCTGGTGTTGCTCAGTGGATAGACCATCGGCCTGTGGACTAAGGGAAGCAGGTTTGATTCTGGTCAAGGGCACGCACCTGGGTTGCAGGCTCGATCCCCAGCCCCCGTCGCCCCTGTCAGGGCGTATGCGGGAGGCAGCCAGTTGATGTCTCTCTCACATAGATGTCTCTCCCCCTCCCTTCTACTCTCTCTAAAAATCAATGGAAAAATACCCTTGATTGAGGATTAACAAAAAAAGCAAAACAGAAGTCCCCGTTGAATTTAGCCCTGGTCACAGTGTGGGAACAAGTGCAGGGCAGCCACGAGCTGGTTTTCCTTCCTCGTGAGCTCAGTTCGCACTGAGGGTCAGACACCATTCGGACGTGAGGGACACATTTAGCAAGTGACCCAGGGCCCTCTGAAGGCACGCGGCCTCCGGGCCCCCCGGCAGGAACAGGAAGCGGCGCTGGTCACGCAGGTCTGCAGAGAGGGGACAGGCCTGAGAAAAAGGAAACGGCGTGAGGCAGAGGAATGGGAAGTAACACGCGTGGGGTGTAAACCAGACACGTGACACGGATCGCCTTTCCTCACGAGCCCTCTTCAGGTGGGCGGACAGCTACAGGGATTGGGGGCTCTGCTCAGAGTCATGGCCCTGATGTGGCTCGGTTGGTTGAGTGCGGTCCCGGGCACTGCGGGGTCGCCGGTTAGATTCCCGGTCCGGGCACACGCCCGGCTGTGGGCTTGATCCCCAGTGTGGAGCGTGCAGGCGGCAGCCAGTTGATGTCTCGCTCTCATCCACGTTTCTCTCTCTCCCTCTAAAAGTCAATAAAAACATATTTAGAAAAAAAGAAAGGACACAGCTTCCCCCGATCCTCCACGCTGCCCCGTTGGCCCACAAGGAGACAAACACTTTGCACCCAAACCTCATTCCAGTTTCTCACAAAACTGATTTCGCCCAGAGGACTTTTTGTTTTTTATTGAATTTTTTACAGAGAGGAGGGGAGAGGGATAGAGAGTTAGAAACAGCGATGAGAGAGAAACATCGATCAGCTGCCTCCTGCACACTCCCTACTGGGGATGTGCCCGCAACCAAGGTCCATGCCCTCGACCGGAACCAAACCCGGGACCCTTCAGTCCGCAGCCGACGCTCTACCCACTGAGCCACACCGGGTAGGTCGCCCAGAGGGCTTCTACAGACAGCTTGCCACAGGACTATGAGCCACCACCGCTGACCAGCATGTGGGAAAGGACCCAAAAGCTTGCCTATGTTCCGGAGCGAGCAGGTTGAATTCCTGGATTGTCTGAAGTTTTGTTCTTTGCAGGGGACCCGCCACCCTTTGTGGGGCAACGACAGAAACGCTGGCCCAGTGTTTCCACGTGCGGTTCCTGTGCGCGCGCACTTGCTGCCGTGGGCCTCAAGTTGCTGCTCAGAACTCACCGGGGTTTCCTCCCGCCCCCCAGGCTTCCTCTGTGGTGGGGGGACCTCGCTGCCCTCCAGGCGGTGGCTCTGCTCGCAGTTTCCCCGCGAGGTGTGAGGGTTCTCTTTCACATGCTCGTCATGACCCACAGCATTCTCAGGACCGCCAGTCTCTCCTCGGGTCATGTTTTGCTTTTTCTTTCTATTATTTTTAAAAAAATGTATTTTTATTGACTTCAGAGAGGGAGAGGGAGAGAGAGATAGAAACATCCATGATGAGAGAGAATCAGGGATCGGCTGCCTCCTGCACACCCCACACTGGGAGCGAGCCTGCAACCCGGGCCTGTGCCCTGACCGGGAATCGAACTGTGACCTCCTGGTTCATAGGTCGATGCTCAGTCCCGGAGCCACGCGGGCCGGGCTCTTGTTTTTTTAAATGTAATACACAGTAAGCTGGAATTGGTTTTATCAAAGGAGTTGAAAATGCGAGCAGCTGGAGGTCCCGAGTCTGGAGCTCTGAGTGGACCTGCCTTTGGCTTCCTCACGGGGCGGGTTTGACCGCCAGCTGCGCTCCCAGCGAGCCTGCAGGTGCGGGTTGCTCAGCGCGTGCAGCTCCGGGGAAATGTTTGCTGGGACAGTCGCCATCGGCTCAGTCTGTACTGTCATCACAGCGGCCCCGCAGGTACCTGGGGAGGCCTGGCGGTCCTGAGCGGCAGCCGCCCACAAAAACCACACAGCATTTTACTCAAAACTAACAAGTCCTTTGTGATGCAAAAGTGGTGGAATTTTGGGTACTTTCTGTAAAATCGAAATCTTTATGGGGATTTCCAGCCTTCGAGGCGCTTGTTAACAAATGATGCGCAGAAGGAAGAGCGGAGCGAGGCTTGCTCATCAGCATCTCCATGCGGGTTTCCGCGGGGAGGGAGCCACCTCCGCGCGGGGGAAGCTCCGCTTTCACAAACGCAGTGAGAGGAGAGGTGTTTGCGTGAGGTTTGCTGATTTTGGGAGCGTTTCTCTGCCACAGGGTGTTTGGTCTTGACAGAGTCTCCACAGCCAATCCTTTCGGGGCAGATCCCCCGAGGAAAGGGCTGGGAACGCCAGGCCAGCAGTGTGGCCGCAGGGCTGGGAGGGGAGGACCAGGGAGCCTGGGAGGCGCCAGCAGGAGGCGCTCATTCCGAGCCCGGGGCCAGGCCAGTTCCTCGCCCTCAACACCCAGGTTCTCTCTGCTCGGTGGCTGGCGACAGAGCTGGTCTCCAGAGCCATCAGGAGGAGTCTTCTGCCCTGACCCCTGTCTTAAAGCTGACTCTGATGGTCACCTAGCACTCAAGCCGCCTTTCAAGCACGTCTTGTTTCTTAAAACCTGTAAGAGCATTATTTCAGCAAAACCCAACCTTGCTTCTGTGTGTAGGGGCCCCTTTCGTAGCTCATCTTTCTGCATTCCTGTCTCCGCAGAGGTCAGGTGCATGTCTCAGGCCTCGCCTCACTGCCCTGGCCTCGCTGCGCGACCCAGATGCTGCGTGGTCAACCCACAAAGGCAGCGCCCCCCGCCAGCAAAGGTGCACGCCCACCGCGGCGGGGGGCAGGGCTGGAACCCGGTTCCTGGTGAGCGGACTCCTAGCTCCCTGGGAAGACCTGGGTGAGTCCCTGGCGCTGGCGCTGCGTGTGGTGGCTGCAGAGGCTGCGCCGTGACAGCGCCCACATTTACTCCAGCGCCTGCCGCACACTTATGTCCTGCGGCGTCTACACCCGGCGGCAGGGCAGCCTCCCGGCAGCGGGTCAGCCGTCATTTCCAGAACAGCCGAGTGAGAACCGCAGGACCGAGAACCAAGGGGAAGGGCATGAGCTTGGTCACAAGACCAGGACACCGACCCGATGTTTAGAGAATGAAATGGCAGTTACTTCCCGAAGCCCAGGGAGACGGGGAGGCGAGCCCCACCGGCCCAGCCCGGCCTGCGCGAGGGCAGGTCTCCCCCTGGACGGGGCGGGAGCTTTGTAAGACCCTCAGGCTCGCAGGCTCCTGGCCACGGCCAGGAAGGACAGCCACCTTGAGGTCCAGCGCGTGTGAGGGCCTGGGACGCCTGGCAGCGGCCACTGCGCTCACCGCAGCGTCTGCACGGACGGGTAAGTGGCTCTGAACTCACCTGCTCACCAACCGGCTGTACTTGAAATTGGCCCCAAAACATAACCGGAGCAGCTGCTGACATGCCGAGCCGCGCCGAAGGAAGCCACCAGCCAGCCACGCCATGGTCTGCATCGTTTATTAAATATTTATCCTCACACAGGCATTTACAGACTTCACTTGTTGGAACTCTGCTTTCAACACATTTTTAAAACTATTTTTTTTTTTTTTGCAGAGAGAGTCTCTTATAAAATGAGATCCAGGTACAAAACTCAGCAACAGATATGCAAGTTTCCTCTCACACTCTCCATCCATCCGCAGCAGAATTCACGTGACAAAGAAATAAAACCAAAACGTGGCTCCTTCACAAGAACATGTCCGTGTTCACTGCGGGTTTCTAGCGGGCGAGCCCACGTCCTCTCTGTGGGTCGTAGGGAACGCCTCGCAGCTCCCGCAGCACGCTGGTTCGGGGAAGGAAAAGCCGCCACCTGCTGTTGGGACTAGATACTTGGAGACCAGCGATGGCGTGTTTACAGCGCGACACCAACATTCACCAGGAGCGGACAGCGACTGGCCAGCAGGATGCGTTTACCCCTTGAAGAAAGTCTATTAACTTCACAAGCTAACGTCTGGGCCTCTAGTTTAGCTCTTAGGCAGAGAAATAGTTTAAATGATCCATTTGGAAGCTTAAAAGGATCTTTGAAGCTAAAGTTGCTCCTCTTAAAATGAAGGCGGACTTGCCGCTTCGGAGGCCTGGGGCGCTGTCGCTGTAAGACGCGCCGATGCCACGGGCGACGGCCAACGGTGTCACCCCAGGCGCCTCCGTGGCACGGCCGCCGGGCCTGCGCGCACCAGCACTATATTTTGGCAGCAGCATCATTAGACATTTATCACATCATGTTAACACGCCAGCTTCAAAGACACGGCTCCCTCCGGGACACTGGGGGGCTAAGAGTCATTGTGATCGTGTAATCCGTATTGCACAGTTTATAAAAAACATAAATACTGGCTATTCTAGATTTAAATACAAAATACATGTCCTATAGCTTTAAATCTATACTCTGGTTCAAGTGCAAATCAGGTGCTTTCTGTAGTCCTTTCCAAAAAAAGGCATTTTTAATATTTTTTTGGCACAAATGAAAGGTCACCGTGCCAATTCTAATTACAATACATACATCCAACCTCTAGACTAGCGATCATGTACATCCAGTATAAACGGAGTATTTACAGACGCCTCGGCGCCGCCCCCACCCCGCGGTCGGGAGGGCGCCTCGGCCGCCCCGGCGCTCACGCGGGCTGCTGGGGGTTGGCGTTCATGTGCGGAGGGTGTCCCAGGAGGCCGATGCGCTGCTTCTGCTTCCTCTGTTCTGTCATCTGGAAAGTCAGAAAGTTTCCTCATCAGCCCAGACACTTCCTGTGCGTCAGCTCCTACGGCGGACCGTAGGTTTACCTCTGTGGTTACGGTTTGTACTGAAACCCACTTTCTACCCAGACTGTACCTCACACGCAGGCGGCTTCACAAGGACCCGCCCGCAGGTGGGGAATTCTGGGACCCGGCCGCGCGCGGGACACTCCGAGGCATCGCCTGCGGCCCTTTCACGGAGAAACGACAGCCAGGAAAGGCACGGGCGCCCGGACGCTTCCCAAATCCACCTCCCAGCGGCGT
The DNA here is from genome assembly GCA_025583905.1 of Ia io. Lineage (NCBI taxonomy): Eukaryota > Metazoa > Chordata > Mammalia > Chiroptera > Vespertilionidae > Ia > Ia io. Next base: position 57,528,119 of record JAJQQW010000018.1, on the reverse strand, counting down.
CCAGACTCCCTGGGAGGCGGCGCTTCCTGCTGCAGCAACGCCCGCGAACTAGCAGAGCGGTCCGGGCCCAGGCCCCGAGGCCCCGGTGCTCGCTCCCCACGCAGAGCCAGAGGCAGTCCTAGCACCCGCCTGCCCGCCCCACCCCCCCGCCTCGGTTCTCCCGTGGGTGGGTGTCTTGGTCCGCCCGGTGTTTGGAACGTACTTAATTCTCTGCGTTAATGACATTTGTCCCAGCCCAGAGGGTCCCAGCCCTGGGTTGGATGCGGGCGGCCAAGGCCACGAAGATGAGAAGGCTCCTGTGTGATGCTCGTTAGCTAACGGGGTCTCCGCTTCCTCACGTCTGAGGAATCGGGGCGGGGCAGGGACGGCGGGAGGGTGTGTGTGCATTTCATAGGACAGTGTCTGTTACGTGGTCGATGCTTAAACCTCGGTTTTTGCTGGGACTAGTTTTTGGTACAAAAAATCCCGAGGAAACATAAAGCGGGGCCCCTTTCTTATAGAAAACACAGCAGTTTTCAATCAGAGTCCTATCCTCAGGCTCCTGGGAAACGCCTTCTGTTACGATTTAGAAGAGACGTTTTCCCGGGAGTCAGTATTTCCGAAAAGGCGGCTTCCCACAGCCTCCATAAAGGACTGCACCGGACGCCCCGCGGCCCCGAAGGCTCCCCAGGTGAGGGAGGAGCCGGTAAGGGAAGTGTCGGGACAGTGCCCTCCACACGGGGGTAAACAGGGCGGCTCTCGGCCTAAATCGTTCCTGTTGCCAACGAGGGTCGTTTGCTCCGCACACCAGCGTGAGGCGAGGGAGCCCGCGCCAGACGTGGGGTGAACGGTGCGGGATCACACTCGGCGCCCGCATCTCGGGCGAGCGGGGAAGAGCAGTTCTGAGCCGGTTCTTGGCAGAGCGGGAGCAGCGGCCCCCGCGCAGGCTTCTGCCTGCATCCCGACGCGCTGCCTCGCCTCGCACTGCTGTGCCGAGCGAACAGCCCCGTCGGCAACAGGAACGCTTTAAACCGAGACAGCTACCCTCGAGCCGCCCTTGTCCGGGATGCTGGGTGCTGACCAGAGCCGGAACAACAGCTGAGGGATGAAGCAACTGCTGCATCTCCAGCTCTCGCCAGTGAACCGATTCTCTCGTCGCCTTTAAAACACATCAGAGGCCCTTGCTGGCTAGTCGGTGGTGGCTGTGTCTCTCAATTGGGTATTTCCCCTTCGGAGGGCAGGGCCCGCGTGTGGCCACGAGGAGCCGGCAGCCTTGGTGGCCACACGCAGGACTCTTTACGCCGAACAGTGTGAGTGCCTGTGAGCGTCAGACACCGAGGTCCGCGAACCTCAGCTCTTCTCCCAAAGTTGATTCTCAAATGCATTAAAGCGGGGCGGGGGGGGGGCTTTCTCTCCCGGGGCCACGTGATGTCTACACCACCATTCTCAGGCCACACAAATCATCCCCTTAAAAACCAGCTGCTCTGCTTGGTCAGACCTTCACTCACTCCCCCCTCGGGCCTGGGCTGGGCCGGGCCACAGGATTCCGAGGGCCTTGTGTGGCCCGGGCCGGACGCCCCCCTCCTCTGCATTCAAGTCTGCTACAGAACAAAGCAGCTGTCTCTGATTCCTCCTGAAAGGAGCAGTTTTCCCCCAATGAAGTGCAGCTGCGCTGAGAATTCCCACAGCCCGGGCCCTTTAAAACGGAGGCAGAGGGAGCCGCATCAAGCCCTGGACCATAGACTGCTGGTCTCCTGTTTCTTTGTGGCCTGAATATCTTCTGAGAAAAAAATAGTTCAGTTTCTTCTTTTTAGTATTGATTGATTGATTTACTTTTGCTTAATTGTCACTGGAGGATATTTTTTCTATTGCTAAAGAGAATGTAAAGAAGGGAGCCAGAAGGGGGAGAGAGAGAAACATCGATATGAGAGAGACACATCGATTGGTTGCTTCCCACATGAGCCTTGACTAGGGCCCAGGCCAGGGAGGAGCCTGCAACCGAGGTACGGGCCCTTGACCAGAATCGTACCCGGGACCCTTCGTCTGCAGGCTGATGCTCTATCTACTGAGCCACACCAGCCAGGGCAAGAATAGTTCAATTTCCAAGTCACTCACAGGAGAGGCCTTCGGGGGGCCTCCAACGGCCACCTTCCCAACAGCAACTCAGAAAGGGCGGGACCGAGCAGTTCACGCCCCACAGGCGCTAATGCACCCACCAGGAGCCACCCGCCCGGATCTGACAGGTGCCCACCGCACTACGCTCAGCTGTGCCAAATGCCGTGTCTGCCTCCCGATGTCTGGGTGCGTGACGGCAGTTCTGAAACCTTCAGGCTCTTTTCAAACAAAGGACTAAGCATTGAAACAGCCAACCACGAAAGGCAATCAGGGCACAGCCCTGTCTGTCAGCCATGCCAGACAGAACAAGGGAACACAAAAGCACCCGCAGCGCCCGACCACGCCGGCCTGGAGCACCCGGGGCCAGCCTGCGCGCCTGCAGCCTCTGGTGCACCCTCATAGGAAGGTGAGGGCCGGGGCCGCCCACACCCAGGGCCCAAATGCAGCCTCAGGTGGCCCGACGGCCTGCCCTACCCCCCTCGGGGGCCAAGCGCTGATCTGGGCAGAGAGCTGGCACCCATCTGCAGACCCTGAGCCCTGGGCAGCAGCGACAGGCATGCCCCTCGGGTCACTGTCCCTCCTCGGCCCTGGCCCAGGCCTGGACCCTGCAGCCACTCAGCAGGGATTAGGCATCTGGGCACCAAGGGAACCAGGACGGCGGCTCACATGCAGCCCCAGACCTACCCTGGGCTGCACGTAAGTGTCCTGGTGAGGAGTGAGGACAGGTGAGGGCTGGGAGGCAGAACTGGAAACGGCCAAGTCTGCTGTGCGTCCGGGAAGAGTTCCCTGCAGCAGCCTCCCGGCCGCAGGCTCCTGTTCGGGCTCGTTGTCATGTGAGGGCCTCGTCCTCGGGGCACTGAAGGGGCGGCCACAGGCCTGACCCTCAAAGGGCAGTGGTGGGCACCACTGGTGGGCTGAGCATCTGTCCCCTGTGCTCCCCCCCTTTTCTATCCTGCGCCCCAGGGCACAGAGTGCCCTCATCACATTTGGGTATGTGTGTGCGTGGTGTGTGTGGTATGTGGGTGTGCGGGTGTGCGTGTGGTGTGTGTGTGTGTGTGTACACGTGTGCGCACAGGCAGACGCCTCTCCCTTACCTGGTCCTTGAGCTCGGACAGCTGGCCTGAGAGGTTGGAGACCAGCTTCATGGTGGACTCGAGCTTCTCCTGCAGGTTCCGCAGCTCGTTCTGCTCGCCCTCCGAGTCGCTGCTGACCAGGGACATGGCTCTCATCCGGGGGAACCAGTCGAGGTTTCTCTCCTAGAATCACGTGGGTAGAGAGGGGGGTCACCTCCAGGAGGCAAGACCGGGAGGCCACGCAACACCGGGGTCCTGGCCCCCTCGCGCGAGGCTCGCGGTGCCGCAGAATGGGCGGATGCGGGTCGTTTCAAAAACCACGTCATAATACCCTCTTAACTGAATAAACGGAACTCTCTTAATTCCTAGGATTCTTTCAAGTTAAACCGGGGGAAAGTCGGCTTTTAGACTGGGTTCCCGACCTGCAAACAGGAGCGCTGCCCTGGGAGCCGACCTCTGCAGACGGCAGGCCGCTGAGTGCTGAGTGTAACCTTGTGGGGAAACACACGGGCCTTCAGCTCAGCGGCCCGCCCAGGGGCACCTATGCACTTGCTGGCGCAGCCGTCAAGCCACCACCCGGGCCGTCTCGTCTCCCCAGCTGACCCTCGTCCCAGGAAACGGAATCAGGTTTTAGAGAGAAAACCCAAGATCTCAAAGAAATGGCCTCCGTGCCGCGTTCTAGTCACAAGCCGTGGGCCATCCCATTCCTCCCGCACCAGCAGGTCTGCCCGGGGCGACCATGAGGTCCCCCTTCGCCTGCTTCGAGCCTTAACACCTAATGCAGAGCTGGGGGCCGCACCCCAAACCACACACACAGCCCAACACGGGCACCGCCGGCTCCTGCCCTGCGGGCGGTTCCCAACCTGAGGCCCTGGGTGTGTCCCCGGGGCTGTAAGCCAGATCTCAACCCCCACGCAGCACCTGGGAGTTAGAACCAAGGAGCAATTCCTGCCCTGGCCAGTGTGGCTCAGTGGATAGGCCATCGGCCAGCAGACTGAGGGGTCCTGGGTTTGATGCCAGTCGGGGGCACATATCTGGGTTGTGGGTTCAATCCCCAGTGGGGAGGCGTGCAGGAGGCAGCCGATCCATGATTCTCTCTCATCACTGATGTTTCTCTCCCTCTCTCCCTCTCTTCCTCTCTGAAATCAATAAAAATGTATTTTAAAAGAAAAATGAGCAATTCTGGTCAAACTGCCTCTCAATTTCATGTGGCTCTGACCCCAGGACCCCTCTGAACCCCAGGACCCCTCTGTACCCCAGGACCCCTCTGCATGGAGCCCTAGTCTCGGGTGACCGTGTGGAGCCCACCCTGTGCCGCGCGCAAGGCAGAGACCACCGCACCCGTTCGCTGTCTCTCCAGCTCGGACGGGCACGACCCGGCCGCCTGCGCCCACGGCCCCAGCAGCCAGGCCCGGGGCTGGTAGCCATCGGCAGAATCCCGCCTTCACGTCTGTTCAAGATCAAAACCTTCTGGGTCTCGGCTTCGGCTGCATTTTTGGGAAAGTCATGCTCCACTGAGACAGTTCATACGTGAACTCATCCCGGGGTGTGTGTGGTCCGAGGGTGGGGTCGGGCGGCCCCGGGTCCCCCGAGCATGTGTCGCCGGGTCTGGCCGCCCCAGTGCATCCCCGGCCGCCTGGCTGTGGCACCGCGCATACCAATGTCATTAGGCACTGTCTGCCCGGCCGGCAGGCCAGCGTTCCCGGCACAGCCGCTTCCTGTGTCAGAGCACAAGGAGACCGCAGCCGCAGCCGGAAGCTGGCTGACCACAGCGCTAGGCTCTGGTTAGCTCTCTTCTAGGTAAGGCTGGAAAAGTCCCCACAGAGCTAACGCCGAGGCCTCAGACGCGGGGGCGGCACAACATCTCAGCTTGTCCTTGACTGGAAAGGGGGGAGGGGTGTGAGAGAGTGGGGGGGGGGGGGGGGGGAGAGGAGGGTGTGTGTGTGAAAGAGACAGAGAGGAAGGGAGGGGGGAGAGGCGGAGGGAGGGAGAGGAGGGAAGGGGAGAGAGAGGGAGGGAAGGGGAGGGGAGGGGGAGAGGGGGAGAGGGAGCTGGGTTGTGTGGAGGGCTCATCCTTCTGGGAAGTGTGTCCTCTCCCAGGCCCGTGGGGTGCTGTTCTAAGAGGAGGCGACCAGTCACTGGGGGATGGTCTCAGGTGCGGTCCGTTTACCATGTAAACACCCGCATGGGTGCTGAGCCTCTTGTTCTTCTACAGCCAGGCCAGGGGATGAGAGCTTGAGGGGGAAAGGGCGCCGTGGAGAGAGGGCGCTGGGAAGACCCAGCGGGCAAGGCTGTCAACTCGGATGGCAACCGACTGCTCCTCTCACCAAGCGGTGACAAAGGGGGCTTCTCTGGGTGCCCGGGCGCCTAGGGGAGGGAGGAAGGGGAGGGCGGCGGGACCAGGACAGATGCTGGGCCTCCCGTGCGTCCCAACCCCTGGAAAGGCCCGCAGAGGCGGGGGAGGGCCGAAGGCATCCTTAACTCCCACGGGCGGGCGGGGAACGCAGACTGGTCACCTGCCTGGCGTGCGAGTGAGGCTATCTCCACGGCAGAGGCAGAGTCCCCCTCAGCCCCCTCTTCCGAGACCACAGCCAAGGGCAACACCAGAGCCAGCCTCTCCGCTCCGGTGAGACACCGTGACCGGATCACGCGCCGCGGGCAGTGGCTCGGCACCGCCATTTAGAGCGTCGGTCACGCATTTAGCGAAAGACAGAGTACTGAGCCGGTCCAGACTCCGGACACAGGGAGAAGATGGGGCGGGGGACGGACGAGGCCGGGCACAGAGGGTGTCCAGGGCGGTGGGAGAGAGGGGACCCCTCGTGGGCCGGCCCCGCCTCGTTCGGCTGAGGTTGCCGGCCCCCCTCCTCTCCTCCGTGACCTCTGCGTCCCCCCGGCTGCAATGCTGACCCCTGTCGCTACCCCTGCTGGAGCGAGCCGGAAGGTGAACCGTGGCTTCAGCTAGTCACAATGTATCTGATACGCCGCACGGACACACACTGTCACTAAGGGAACGGCGGGGAGGGAATACGGGGAGTCCGCACTTTCTGCTAGAACTGCTGTAAAATAGCAATTAAGAAAACAGGTCCCCACCCCTGGAATTTGTTGGCCAGCCCCCAAACCTCACCCGTGATCCCCGCAGGTCGGGGGTGCATTTCCATGGCAGCCCTGACGGCAGTGCGGCAGGAAGGACACCGCCCCGGGGGCAGGAGGGGGCAGGAGGGGCAGGAGGGGGCAGGAGGGGGCAGGAGGGGCAGGAGGGGCAGGAGGGGGCAGGAGGGGGCAGGAGGGGGCAGGAGGGGGCAGGAGGGGCAGGAGGGGCAGGAGGGGCAGGAGGGGCAGGAGGGGGCAGGAGGGGCAGGAGGGGCAGGAGGGGCAGGAGGGGGCAGGAGGGGGCAGGAGGGGGCAGGAGGGGCAGGAGGGGGCAGGAGGGGCAGGAGGGGGCAGGAGGGGCAGGAGGGGGAGCAGCCTGGCTCTGCCTCGGGGGCTCAGTGGCGGTGAGGGAGGTCCCTGAGGCGAGCACCCTGCGAGGCAGGAAGCCAGTGCCCAGCCCCAGAGCTGCGGGGCGTCGGCCTGGGGCACCGCGTCCCGGGCAGCTCCGTCCTCCCTCGGGCGCAGCTCCAGACACTTTCTCCAGCGCAGCTGCTCCCGTCTCGCCGGCGGGGCGGCTCGTGGGCCGGAAGGACATTCCCCGGCAGCCACGTTACGTAACCTCCAGCTGCCGGGAGCCGCCCGTCCACCCGGGCCAGTTCACGGCTGTTCCTGGAGGACACCAAGCGGCGAGGTCGCCGGCCAGCAGGGAGGCCGCACCCGGCGCTGATGAAATCCCTCCGAGAAGCGGCTGCAGAGCCGCCGCCCAAGTCCCTCAGGGCTCAGGTGGCGGTTCCTGGCCCAGGGGCTGCGAGAAGGCGGCGTTTACCGCTGGGCAGCACGGCTGGTCCCAGGTCCCCGCCCCCCGGGGAGGACGCAGGAGGGCACAGAGGAGAGGCAGGTGGGGCTGGCGACCTCAGCAGATGAGGGCGGGCCGGCCGGCCCTGGGGACGCCTGATGGAGACCAGGGGGCCCAGCCCGCCCCCCTCAGCTGGCTCACCGCCCTTGCTAGCAACCGCCCTGCACCGCGTCTCAGCTGACACCCACCCCCAGCCCCCAGAGTTCAGGGTGGCGTTGGGCCACTTTTAGTGGTTTCCCATGCCTGCTGCCTCCCTTTTTAAATCCTCACCGGAGCATATTTTTTACGTTGGTTTTTAGAGTGCAAGGGAGGAAGGAGAGGGAGGACGGGGAGAGAAGCATGGATGTGAGAGACAGCGACTGGTTGCCTCCCACACCGCACCCTGCCCCGGCCACGGACCCGCTTAGCCCACGAGCCCCCGACGCGGAAGCTGCCCCGTGGCGGGAGCTCCAGGCGGGAGAGGCCGTGGCCGCTCGCTGGCTCCGCGGAACGGAACCGAGAGCCCGTCCACGTGTGTAACCGTCAGAGACCAAGGGCTCCACCTGTCCCCCCGCCCCGGAGACGCGCCAGGGGCTCCGGTCTCAGGAGACACGTTACAGCGTCCCGAGCGTGTACTCAACACGCTAGTCCCACGCGGTCCAGGGATGGCCGCCTGTCCCGGCCGCTCGCGGGCCACACGCCCAGGGCACAGGGCACGGCGGCCTGGCTCTGAGATCCAGCACCAGTTAGAGCAGAGGCCACAGCGGTTCGGAGGCCCAGGAGCCTCGGTGGGGCCAGGCTGTGGGGTGGGGCCCGGGGCGTGGGGTGGGGGCGCGGAGGGCGGCCCGTGGGGTGTGCACTCGGGAAGGAGCAGGAGGCGGGCCGAGGTCACGCCCTTGGACAGGCTCAGGGGGGAGATGTCCGGCTGTAAGCCCCGCCTTCCCGACCACCTGGGGGCCACCGACGCCTGCCCTGCCTCGGGGGTCGGCTCCTCGGGAGACTGTGGCCCTCTGTAGACACCCTCTCTGCTCTCTGTGACACGCCCAGCCCTCCACGGTCCGACTGGTGGTCCCTCAGAGGCAGGAGCGGGAGGAGCGGGAGATGCGGGCGCAGGGACCACAGAGGGGGGCCCCTGGGAAGTGCGCGGGGAGGGTGACCTCGGGACTCGGGACCCGGGACCCAGGGCCGAGTGTGCGGGGAGCCTGGGCGGAGTTCTCCCTGCTGCCGCCCGGACAGTGAGCAGTTCCAGGGTGAGGGGCGGGCAGGCTGTGGGGGAGGCGGCGCGACGCTGATGAGCTGCTTCCAGCCGCTGGGCACCCGCCAAGTCCCCCCTCGGCCCCCCTCGCCTGTGTTCTTGAACCCTGCCCCGGTGCATTCTGGGAGTCGTGGCAGAGGGCAGAGGGCTGTGTCCTCACCCACAGCGAGGGCTTTCGGGGCCCGAGGACACGGTGGCGGGGGTGGGGGTGGGAGGGGTAGCCGCCCAGGGTGGGCAGGGGGGCCTGAGAGAGCACCGCCCACGAGACTTCTCCCTCCCGGGAACTGAGAGGCAGCCCCTCGGGTTCCAGGATAAAGCCCAGCCCGGCCCCGCCCATCTGCCGAGCAGAGGGTCCCACGCTCGCATCACAGCCGCCGCCTGCCCGGGGTGAAGCCGACAGGGCAGGAGACAGGAGGGGGGGCTCGGTGCACACCCTGAGGTCCTGTCTGCTGGGCCTCCCGCGCTGTGTGAGCAATCACGTTCACGCCCTCCCCGCCCTGCACGGGCCTCGCTCTCCTCTGTGGCCCCGAGGAGCTCCGCACGTGGGCCCCGAGCCGCCCAGCCTCCCCGAGTCCCTCGGGCCGCGGCCACTCCACAAAGTGCCGCCTGCAGACCTGATAGCGCCGGGCTCCCGCTCGCTAGGGTCAAAGGTGCAAGACCCAGCCGGCTCCCCGGCTAAACAGAGGTCGTGACATGTTGGTTTTGGGTTCCCGTTCTGACCTTTGCCCTTGTTAGCACACAGTTTCCTGGCTGAGCTTCCGTCTTATCAAACACAGATAGCGAGGCGGGCCAGAGGCCCCGCTGCTCGAAGCTTCTCAGCTCCTCCCGGGCTGCGGGCAGGACCTGCTGAGGGACCGATTTGCCTGGAAAATGTACCAGGAGCTGCTTTTCAGGCAAAAGGGCTTTTCTGACCCGAACTGACAAGGGTCTCAGCACAGCTTTTTCCAGGCGTGCGAGCTCCTGACTGTGCGCCCCCCCCGCCCCCCCGCTTTTGAAGGAAAGCACCCCGCTATCCCCCAGAGCACCCCGGGGGCTGTGCCAGGACCTGTGGCCTGGGCCGCCACTGCCACTTTGCTTCCCTGTCCCTGACAACTTGGTTCTGCAGAGGGCAGGGGACAAACACAGGAGGGAGCACCCGGGGATCCTGGGAGGGAGCTGTGTGTGTGGGGGGGTGGGGGGAGGAGGGAGGGAGAGGGAGGGAGGGGGGGAGGGAGAGAGCGAGGGAGGGAGGGGGAGAGCGCTGTCTACCGTCGCCGTGGGAAACAGCCAGCACCAGGCTACAGGATGATGGATGGGACGCTCAGTGCGTGATCCTCAGGGAGCAACGCCCGTGCGATGAGTCACCTGGGCGTGGATGCCCAAGTCTGGCCGTGGTTCTGGGGAACTGTCTTTCCTCTTTAATGTGCACCCCCCACTCTCCCCCCACGTGGCCACCAAGGACAGCTGCCCGGGACCCGTGTGGTGCCTCCACGCACGCTGCCTGAGAACAGCGCTCGGAAGGCCTGTGGCAGCGTCCCCTCCGGGACACGGCGGCCACGCTCCCCAGCAGCCAGAGGTTAACTGGGGACTCGGTCCCTCCACCATGTGTTCCCCCAGAAAGGCTGGGCTGGGTCCCCCAGAAAGGCTGGGCTGGTCCAAACAGGAACCAGTCGTGCTGGACTATGCCGGGCGATCACTTTCAAAAGGCGATCACTTAACTAAGACCAGCTCTTAGTTAAGGCAAAAAACACAAAAGAAAGAAAATAAACAAAAACATCCGTGATCGGGAAGGGAGGCCGCGCGCAGAGGTGGCGCCTCCTTAAAGCCCCAGCCGTCACGTGGCCGTGCGCTCATCCCCCGAGCCTCAGTGTTTCCTCCTGTAAAGTGGGGACGCACCGCCCGTCTGCTGCTGCTGAAGGTCACCGCAGAGGACAGCAAAGGCCTAGGGCCCAGGCCCGTCCAGCCCCGGCACCGCCAGGTACGGTGTCGGTCACGCATTTCAGCGGAAGCCAAACGCTGGGTGGGCGCAGAGGCCGTGCTCTGCGCGGGACCCGGGCCGCTCACCTGGATCATCTCGGCCACGTAGCTCTCGGGGCCGGTGTACTCCGTGGAGTCCTTCACCTTCACCAGGACGATGAAGCACAGGTAATGCCACATGTTGTGCTCTTCCTTGATGTGCTCCTCGAAGGTGACCGTCTTGTTGTCAAACTTGTCCCTCTCCAAGCCTGCGGAGGGTGGGAAGGCGGCCGTGAGCAGCCTGGGCGGGCTCCTGGGCCCCGTCAATCTGTCTGTCCACAGGAGGGCGGGGCTCCTGGGCCCTGTCAATCTGTCTGTCCACAGGAGGGCGGGGCTCCTGGGCCCTGTCAATCTGTCTGTCCACAGGAGGGCGGGGCTCCTGGGCCCTGTCAATCTGTCTGTCCACAGGAGGGCGGGGCTCCACACCTGTCTCTATAGGGATTGAACCTGCAACCTTGGTGTGGATGATGCGCTAACCAATTGAGCGACCCGGCCTGGGCCTCGTGGATAGAAAGTCTGTATTATTCTTAGAGCATTTCTGTAATTCTGAAAATTATATCAAAGGAAACGCATTAAACTATTTCAAAGGAAGCAGCATCTTTAAGTTTTTAAATGAAAAAATGCTCATTTTGGGGCTTACGGACCAGTAGGAAACGTATATAGTCTTGTAATTGTGTCATGAATAACCCAAAAAGGACTCCTCAGCTCCTGGTCCCACACGGCTAGTTTACATGGACGTCCTGGTCCCACACGGCTAGTTTAGTTCCATGGATGTCCTGGCCCCACATGGCTAGTTTACATGGACATCCTGGCCCCACACGGCTAGTTTATATGGATGTCCTGGCCCCACACGGCTAGTTTACATGGACGTCCTTGTTCCACATGGCTAGTTTACATGGACGTCCTGGTCCCACACGGCTAGTTTACATGGACGTCCTGGCCCCACACGGCTAGTTTACATGGACGTCCTGGCCCCACGCAGCTAGTTTACATGGACGTCCTGGTCCCACACAGCTAGTTTACACGGACGTCCTGGCCCCACACGGCTAGTTTACACGGACGTCCTGGCCCCACACGGCTAGTTTACACGGACGTCCTGGCCCCACACGGCTAGTTTACACGGACGTCCTGGCCCCACACGGCTAGTTTACACGGACGTCCTGGCCCCACACGGCTAGTTTACACGGACGTCCTGGCCCCACACGGCTAGTTTACACGGACGTCCTGGTCCCACACGGCTAGTTTACACGGACGTCCTGGCCCCACACGGCTAGTTTACACGGACGTCCTGGCCCCACACGGCTAGTTTACACGGACGTCCTGGCCCCACACGGCTAGTTTACATGGATGTCCTGGCCCCACACGGCTAGTTTACATGGACGTCCTGGTCTCACACGGCTAGTTTACATGGATGTCCTGGCCCCACACGGCTAGTTTACATGGACGTCCTGGCCCCACACGGCTAGTTTACATGGACGTCCTGGCCCCACACGGCTAGTTTACATGACGTCCTGGCCCCACACGGCTAGTTTACATGGACGTCCTGGCCCCACACGGCTAGTTTACATGACGTCCTGGTCCCACACGGCTAGTTTACATGGACGTCCTGGCCCCACACGGCTAGTTTACACAGATGCCCTGGCCCCACACGGCTAGTTTACACGGATGCCCTTCGGTCACCCAGATGGCTGTGGTGCCCACGCACTCTCCCCGGGACCTTCACTACTCTCACCTGCACCGTGTGGTCCTGGCCTGCGTGGCACCTGAGCCAGCTCCCCCGAGTGCCACCTGAGGCGGAGGGGTTCATGTCGCTGCACCCAGTCACAGGGAGCCACTCGGCTCAGAGACGCGGCCTGACTACAGCGAGGACGTGCTGGTGGGGCGGGCGCTCGCTCAGGGCCGAGGGGCGCCCCGGCGACAAGACCCCGAGGTGCACGCATTTCCAGTCCTCCCCGCCGCCCCCGCCCCCCCGGCCCGGCCCGGCCCAGGCAGAGGCCGCAGGCCCGCGGAGCCGCTCACCGCAGATGAAGCACGTGGTCTTGAGGATCTCCTCCTTCTTCTGCTTCTCGCTCCGCAGGTCGGCGAAGGTGTCGATGATGACCCCGAAGATGAGGTTCAGCACGATGATGATGACCATGAAGAAGAAGAGCAGGTCGTAGATGACGCGGGCGGCGAACAGGGGCTCCTGGAAGGAGGGCGCGGTCAGGCCGGCCCCACCCCCACTCCGCAGTCCCCTCTCAACACCCGGGGCACCCTGCCCCCCACATCACCCATCAGCCTCCTCGAGCAGAACTTAAAACGGGATGTCAAACGTTAAGAAGGCCACCACTTCGCTGAGCGTTGACCTATGAACCAGGAGGTCATGGTTCGATTCCCGGTCAGGCCTCAATCCCCAGTGTGAGGCGTGCAGGAGGCAGCTGTTCAATGATTCTCTCACATGATTAATGTTTCTATCTCTCTCTCCCTCCCCCTTCTTCTCTGAAATCAATAAAAGTATTTTTTTAAAAAGCCCACCACTGCATCTTTTTGCATACCCCGTGTCTAAGTTGTGCACTCTGGCCGGTGTGGCTCAGTGGATAGAGTGTCGGCCTGTGGACCGAAGGGTCCCGGGTTCAATTCTGGTCAAGGGCACATGCCCAGCTTACGGGCTTGATCCCCAGTGGGGGGCGTGCAGGAGGCAGACGATCCATGATTCTCTCTCATCATTGATGTTTCTATCTCTATCTCCCTCTCCCTCTCTGAAATCAATAAAAATATATTTTAAAAAAATAAATAAAATCAATAAATTGTGAATTATCCGAGTGCCCTGGGACCGCATGGGCAGGAGCTTCCTGGGAGCTTGGGGTTGTGGAAATGTGTCCAGGTGGCCAGACCCAACCAAGGAAACGGTCACTCGCGTGTGACGGGACCAGCCCCTCGCATGGTGTCAGCGTGCCCGATGGAGAGGGAAGGTGTCCCCAGGAGCCGGCCCTGCCCGTCCATGCGTCCCCGCTCCCAGGCTGCCTGCGTGGCTTCTGTCTGTGCTCCAGCCCCCGCCCCCTGGTCCCCTGGTGCCCTGGGGACGCAGCCACCTCTTTGGACGGCTTCCTGAGTACGTCGCCCACGCCGCCGCCGCTCCGCAGCCCGTGGCTCAGCACGGTGACGATGCACATCAGCAGGGTCTCGCACGTGTGCTCCTTGTCCTGCTCGGGCTCCTCGGCCGGGAGCAGCGCTGCGAACGCAGACAGAGCGAGAGAGAAGGACGTGAAGGCCCGAGCGCCACACGCCTCCTTCTGAAAGGCTGAAGTCCGGGGCACTCTGTTTTCATCCCTGCCCCCTGCTCCCTCCTGGAGGCAGCCAGGCCAGACCTGCCCTCCCACCTCGGAATCTGAATACTCCCTGTCCTTCTCAGGGGTGAACTCCAGCCCCAGCGCTGAGCAGGCGTCTGACCTCAGAGGAGCTGCTCCTACCCTGAGCCACAGCCCCTCTCTTCTCAGCTGAGGGCAAGGCCACCAGGCTCCGCACTGCGGGTGTAGGGGCTACGCCTGGCAGCATGCTAGAGCGGCTCCTCCGGTTAAACCGCTTTAAGCTGGAGGCTGTCCACTGCGTTTTGGAGGAAAAAAGCAGTGACCTTTCTGCCTTCAATCTTTTCTCCAGCTGCAGAGGGAACGGCCTTGCTGAAACATACATCTCATCATATCACTCGGCTTTCAACAACTCCCAATCATCCGTTGGATGAAATGTAACCTCCTTAGCCTGACATGTAAGACCTTTCGTGATCTGACCCTTTGCCAACCTTGCCGGCTTCATTTCTTGCTATTCTTCTTCCTCATAAACCCTACCTCCCTAAACCTGCTGTATTCTACTTCCAAGCCTTCCGATGGGCTGCTCCCTCTAACAGGATGCCTGCCCCTCTGCCTTCGCCGGATAGTCCGCTGTTTTGGTTTAGCTGTCACTTCCTGGTGATACTCTCACTGCACTGAGGCTGGGTGCCTGTCTTCTGTGCTCCATCCTTATTCCCAGCATTTAGCAGCTCTCAGGTGACCTCCACATGCTCGCCTGCCACCCCTCCGCTCCCCATGTCACTGTATCTTAGAGTACAACCAGCCCCTGGCAGACAGTGGGCCCTCAGGAAGTCCTGGCTGAATCCAGGAAGCCGACCTTTCTTCCCAGGGAGCCTTCTCTTCCCTCCGTCTCCCTCGGCTCCCCAGCCTTTCCCCTCGGCCACCGGCCTCATGTCTGGGCAGAGCCCCTGCTTTCATCTGACTCGATGTCACGGCACCAGCTATGCCGCTGGAGGGGCCTGGCACTAACGTGCGGCTCCAGGCTATGGGGTCCTACCTTCCTGGGGTGCAGGAGAGGAGCAGTTCTCCCCAGCGCCCACCCGGCACACGTCCGAGAACAGGAACTCGCTGGCCAAGCTCTCGCCGGCCTCTGGGGGAGAGAAGGACACTGTGATGCACAAGCTCACGGCAGACGCCGCCCCACAATCCTGCCCATCCGGTCACGGCGGAGACACTGCTGGCACGTCTGTTGGTGACCTGGGCGGGGCGGGGCCCGGAATGTCCCTCCTGGAGGCGTGGGAATCCGCACGCAGGCAGCACCTCCCTCACGGGAAAGGCCGACGGTGACCCGCACGGCCACATGCGCAGACTCGGGCCAGGCTCACACCACGTCGGCACCAGGCCTGGCAGCGGCACCGGCGGAAACCCAGGTGGGACCAAGAGGCTCAGACCCCGCGGTCGGAGGAAACGCCATTCCGTGTCCACCCGGAGGCCGCAGTGACCGCAACACCGGGCGGGGGAAAGGCCCCTGGCTCCGCCTCACCCATCCAGGCCAGCTCCCTGACGCGGGCGCCTGGTGACCGGATGCCAGACGGGTGGCATCTCCCTGAGTGTGTCCACCATGTGGATGGAGGGCAGAAAGCCCCAGCCACTCAGGTACGCCATCTCCACTTTCATCCTCAGAACTGGACCTCCCCTCTCCGCTTGCCATGGGTGAACACAGCACAAGCCAGTGGTAAAAGGAAGGATGTCCCAGGAGCCACCGCTAGCAGCTGGAGTACAGCCGTCCATGTTTCAAGAAATGTGGACTTTTAATTGACAAACAAGCATGCCTGGCCCTGGCCGGGTTGATCAGTGGTTAGAGCACTGTCCATTCTCGGCCAAGGGCACGGACCTTGGTTGCAGGTCTGATCCCCGGCCCGGGGTGGGGCGGATGCGGGAGGCAACCAATCGATGTGTCCCTCTCACATCAATGTTTCTCTCTCTCCTCCCTTCCTCCCTCCATTCCACTCTCTAAAAAAAAATCCATGGAAAAACATATCCTTGGGTGAGAATTAAAAAAAAAAGAAAGCATGCCTGAGCTACTGCAGCTATTCTGCAACTTCCCACCATGTCCCACGAAGGTTCATAAGGATGCATCGCACCTGCAGGGCCCCCCGCCTCCCCGGGGGTGACTGTCACTTATGCACCATGCCCGGCTCAGAGGCCCCCCGTTTCGCTCCGCAGTGAGCACCCCTCGTGCGCCGCAGCAGGTGAGAGTCCTGGAAGCGGCTTCCCACGTCAGGGACGCGCGTGCCCGTCTCCGATAGGTCACGGTCAGTCTCTCAGGGAAAAGCTGTGCCCGTGGCAGACGGGATCCCAGAGCGTGAGCTCAGTGCAGGCTCCGGGCACGCCCCCCGCGCCCCCGAGAGACCGCACCGAGCCTTGGATACAAGAGAACCAGCCTGTGTTCCAGGTCCCCGCCCCGGTGTCAGGGAGACTCCCACGCGGCTCGGGGCGCCATGCCCTTCAGCTGGGGGACCATCGGGGGACGCCCTCGACCGCAGAGCCCCGCCCACCTGGGAGGGCGGTGTCGTTGGGCAGCGGATCCACCTCCAGCAGGAAGTCGGCCTTGAAGAAGAGGTAGCCCACGATGGAGAAGAGGTAGACCAGGATCAGCGCCAGCACCGCCGTCAGGATGATGGACCGCCCGTTGCGGGTGACGCTCTTGATGACGTTGAGCAGGGTCTCCTCTCGGTACACCAGGTCAAAGAGCTGCGAGACACACAGGAGGCGTTGGGGTGCTCATAGGGCGCCCCCGGATGGGACGCACACCGCCAGCCCGCAGTGAGCACCCGACGGACAGGGACTCGCCCTCTGGCAGCTCTAAAGCATCATGGTTACCCCACTCTTCTCACGTGCCCGTCTCCGCAGCGAAGGGTGAGACGGTGAAAATGGGGGAGGAACCAGAGAAGGGAGGCGGGAAACAAGAGCGGTGCCCGGGGTGCATTCAGTCTCGAGGTGCTGAGCATAGAGCTCAGGGCTGTACCAGTGAGACTGGGGGGAGGGCACACGCGCACCGGGGCAAGTAGGGTATTTAAAAGGAAGGGAGGAAGGGCTTCGGCCACCAGGAGGTACCGAAGGCAATGTCGATGTGGGTCAAAGGTCACCCAGCAAGTGAGAGCCACTTGGGACGCCAGACGGTGACACGCCGTCTGGGCTGAGAACGTGGCCAGCACCGGCCCCGCGTCACGGAGGAGACAGGTGACCCTTCCCTTCCCACCCACAGCACTTCCGGCTTTAAAGCCACAGACACGCTGGGCTTCAGGAAGGAAAAGTGTTCTCCTAACCAGAACGTCACACGTGTCCCGTGGGGAACACGCTGAAGTCACAGGAGGGCAGAGAAGAGCAATCAATCACCAGTCACCCCACTACTCGCTGACGCCAACGGGACAAGCGATTTCATTTCGTGGCGTTTGGGGAAAAAGTCACACATGTGTAGACATGTTTATAGAAACGTTAACCTCACACACGGCAATCGGAACCCGTTCACGCCACCGCCGACCACCCACACTTCACTGTGGGAAAACCAGGCCCGCCTTAGCCGGTATCTTTTCTTTCTTTTTCTCTTTAAACAGCCACTGACATGCCGGGGGTCCCGGGACTGTGGGAACGGCTCCTGCTCACGCGTCACGGCCTGCTTTCCCCGGGCCTCTAAGGAGATGAGGGTCTCAGCACCATTCTCTGTGGCACGTGCTGGCTGAGTCCGAGGCACGAAGAGCCTGCCGGCCCAGCTCCGGGGCTGAGCATCGACCCAGGAACCAGGTCACGGTTCGATTCCCGGTCAAGGGCACAAGCCCGGTTTGCAGGCTCCATCCCCAGTAGGGGGTGTGCAGGAGGCAGCTGATTCATGATTCTCTCTCATCATGGATGTTTCTCTCTCTCTCTCCCTCTCCCTTCCTCTCTAAAAATCAGTAACAACATATTTAAAACAAACAAAGAAACAAAAAAACAAAGAGGCGGCACCTCCTGATCCGGGTCGGGGGCACCGTCTGTTATGAAAAGTAAAAGGTGCATCTGCTACGTCAGTGTGACCTGCCCCCCCGGCTCCTGTGGCCTGACCTGCCCCCCGAGGGGGAGGGTTTGCTCCCAGATCCCGCCAACGCTGCGCACAGAGGCGGCTGCCTCGTTAGAGCAGGCACAGCAATCACAATAGGAAAGACGGGTCTGAGTCCTGGCCTAGTCTTGCTCAGTGGTTAGAGCATCCGCCCCCAGACCCAAGGGTCGAGGGTTCGATTCCCGGTCAAGGGCACGTACCTGGGTTGCAGGTTCGATCCTCGGCCCCGGTCAGGGCATGAGAGGGAGGCAACCTATCGTTGTGCCTCTCTCATGTCAATTTCTGTCCCGCTCTCCCGTCCTTTAAAGACCCTGGGGAAAATACCCTCGGGAGAGGGCTAACCCGACAGGGCCGGGGGAGGGCCGGACCCTCCGGTTTGCGGGCCGCGGGCTCACCAGCAGGCTGTAGAAGAACTCGTGCACGAAGAGCCCGAGGGCGCAGATGAGCAGGTACAGCAGGTGGTAGAGGAACTCCACGTCCAGCACCATGGCGCGGTAGCCCCGCGTGAACGTGCCACAGTTGCCCACGAAGCTCATCAGGAAGATGATCTTATTGCAGACCTGGGCGCGAGAGGGGCAGGCACTTACGCACGACTGGGCCCCCCCCGCCTCCGCCCCCGTGCGCCTCCTTTTGCACCGAGTGCCCACCAAACCCACAGGAGCCGCCCTGCGGGGCGAAGTCATTTCGTGACTTTGTTTTTCAGGCACGTCCCAAGCGACGTGGTGCCATGTGACCAAGGGGCATTCGTGTGCGACAAAACCCGACCTGAGCACAGACGGAGAAGACGAGGCTCAAAAGGCATCGTTTCTGACGCCCTACGTGACGGAGTCACACAGCCCTGCCATCCGCAGCCGGGAGCATTTCCGAAACCGCCCCGTCGGAGGCAGGGCACAGTGGAACTTAACAAGAACAAGACATAAAGAGCCCGGCCGGCCGGCTCCGTGGCTGAGCATCGACCCAGGAACCAGGAGGTCACGGTTCGATTCCCGGTCAAGGGCACAAGCCCATCGCTCCCAATTTCACGGGGAAAGCAAAGGAAAGGACTTTGGGGTGCGTTCTATCGCTGCCTCCTCTTCTGGGAATAGTTCTTCCCTTTCCTCTGGGGATGCAGCCCGGACCTGGTGTCAGCCCTGGAGGTCCAGGCGGGGCTCCATCGGCCAATCAGAGGACTGCACCCCAGCAGCAACGGCTGGTCCACCAACAGGCAAGGACCGGATGGCGCCCAGACCTATCGGGGTCTTTCCTGGGACTACGGCAGGCACCCTGTGCCTTCCCCTGGCCTTGACCCTGAGAGAAGTCTGTCCTGTGCCCCCGGAGCCTCTGAGGACTTCCAGGTCGCAGGTGAAGGCCCGAGAGATTCTGCGGGAAAAGCCTACCCAGCGTTTCCCACGCGGACTTGACTACTGACCCTTCCCCACCTGAGATGGACTAACTGGAGCAGCCTCTGGACGTGCTGACCCGGGAGGAGGCCCGAGGGCTGATCCTGGCGTTCAGTGCCGGGTCACCCGTGCTGGGCCAGGTGGTGACCCGTGCGGGGCCAGGTAGTCACCCGTGCGGGGCCAGGTGGTCACCCGTGCCGGGCCAGGTGGTCACCCGTGCCAGGCCAGGTGGTCACCCGTGCGGGGCCAGGTAGTCACCCGTGCGGGGCCAGGTGGCCACCCGTGAGGGGCCAGGTCACCCATGCCGGGCCCGGTGGTCACCTATGTGGGACCAGGTCCTGCATGTCACACGCCTCTCCACGTGCCCACATACACCTTCCCCGCTGCCTCGCCTGAGCCGTCAGCTTGAAGAGGCTCCCGCTCCTCAGGCCCTGCTGCCCTGCACTGCACGCCCCTCTGGGGCAGTTCCTGGTGCACGGAATTACTCCAGCAACCTTGCTTTGCAATCCCACGCCCACCTTTGTAAGTGACCTCAGCTCCCTCACATGCTCGGGCAGAAACCTCTAGAAGGAGGTGCCTCCCATGCCAACTCTCCTCCTTTTGCCTGGAACCCTCCAGTTTAGTGGTTCTCAACCTTCCTAATGCCGTGACCCTTTAATACAGTTCCTCATGTTGTGGTGACCCCCAACCATAAAATTATTTTCGTTGCTACTTCATCACTGTAATTTTGCAGTTATGACCATCGGAAAACACAGATATTTACATTATGATTCATAACAGTAGCAAAATTACAGTGATGAAGTAGCAACGAGAATAATTTTATGGTTGGGGGTCACCACAACATGAGGAACTGCAGTAAAGGGTCGCGGCATCAGGAAGGTTGAGGACCACTTCTCCAGTTCATCTTCCACCTCACACCCGCCACTTCTGCCTCCTAAGATTCTCCCATCATGCAGCTGGCTTCCACACTTCAATTGTACGGAGAGAGCAATCCCAAATGTCACCCCTGACTTGGAAACCTCGATGCTCTCCCAGCCTCGCTCCCCGCGCCCCGTGTGGCCATTCCCCCCGCCTCTCCTGCTCGGTGCGGCCTCCCCGAGTGGGACGCTGTGTTCATATTTGATCGCTGGGCTGACTGGCTGGGATCTCCAGTCCCATAAACCTGTGAGCAGGTCGGCACGACTAACTGACACCTCAGCGGCACTGCCCTTTGAGCCGGGCCCCCGGGAGGGCCAGTCCCCGAGCGCGATCGCCGGGCCGCCACCCCGACCCGAGAGGCCCACCTGGGCCCCGCCGGCGCCGGCGGTGTTACCAGCTGACCCGGCGCTACGTCCCCGCCCCGCAAGCACAGGCCCGGGTCCCGGGACCGGAGGGGAAGGCGTGCCGAGGCCATGCCCGCAGAGCAGTGGCGCCGCGGGCTCGGACTCACGTTGAAGGCGCCCAGGAGGAAGAGCGTGGGCTGCAGCCCCACCGAGAAGATGAGCCGCAGGATCGTGGACGCGATCAGCGCCCGGATGCCATGAGGCTTGGGCAGCGCGATGACGATGGCCAGCGAGACCAGCATGGCCGTCCACAGCAGCCCCGACCAGTGCGGCTCCAGCGTCCCTGCAAGACAGGCGGTCACGGGGCGCCCCTCGCAGCGGGCGCAGGGACAGGCGGCGTGGGCCCCATCGTACCTTCTCCCGCCACCTCCCCGGCCGCATGGCCCCAGCGCTCGGCTCCAATTCCCGGCCCGGACAGGACCCGTCCCGCCAGTGTGTTCCCTCCACACCTTCATTCGTGTTCCCTCCACCGGAGACCTGCCCCTTTCCCGGCCCCCTGGGTCTCAGCTCGGAGGTCACCCCTTTGGGCAGCGTCCCCGCCCGTCTCCCCAGGAGCCCGGTGCTACTCGCTCTCAGCTTTTGTCCCCGGGCACCCGCACGGGACAGCTTTTCTAGTGCTCGCTCGGCACCCTACAGGCGCCCATCATGCGCTTGTTCAAGAAACAAAACGGCCCTGGCTGGTCTGGCTCAGTGGATAGAGCATCCACCTGTGGACTGCAGGGTCCCGGGTTCGATTCCGGTCCAAGGCATATACCTCAGCTGCAGGCTTGATCCCTGGCCTTTGTTGGGGTGCATATGGGAGGCAACCAGTCGCTATGCCTCTCTCACATCGATGTTTCTCTCTCTCTGTCTCCCCCCTCTCTTCCTCTCTCTCTCTCAAAAAAAAAAAAAAAAGTCAGTGAAAAAGTATCCTCAGGTAAGGATACACAACAAAAAAGAAATAAAAGTCAGATTGCGTCACACTTCACAAGGAAAGGCGACGGGAACCCTAAACGTCTAATTTCTATGGAAGGCACATGGGGGAGTGCAGGTCCCCCGCCTGCATCGGGGTTTTCGGGGGGGGGGGGTGTGCCATCCACATCGCCAGCGTCCGCTGCCAGCCGACCACCCCTGCGGGCGGAGTGCGGACACCGGCTGTGTCTCCCCTGCCATTGCGAGTGCTGTCTGGAGCCCCGGGACGGCCTGGTTCCATAATGGAGCCAACGTGGTTAAAAACTCAGCCCCGCTAACTCCCGAAGAGCCCGTTTCAAACGCGGCCACACCCCGCGTCCCCATCGCTGCAGCGAGAGGCCCGGGGACGAAGGCCGCCGCCATCCATCCACTCCAGGAGCAGGGGGGGAGCCTGCCTCCGCGGCTCTGCCCTCCGAGCTGTGCGCCTCGGGCTCAGCGTCTCACCGTCTCTGAGGCAGTTTCCCAGCAGCCCAGGGGGCGGCCGCGCTCTCTCTCAGGGCAGCGCGGGCCCTTCCTTCTTGTCAGTGAGCAAGGGCAGGGCTTCCCACCTCAACCCGCGGAGAGGGACACCTCGTCTTGTCTGAGGGGGTCCCTGCGACCCCATCTGTTGTTTGGGTACTTCCAGGGGTCAGCACCGGGGTGCAGGTCGCAGCCTCCCCGCCGTTCTTCCCGGGGTCCCCGTGAGCGCGAAGGCAGGTACCTCCCCGGACGCCTCGGAATGGGTAGAAGAAGGCCACGAGCAGGTTCATGAGCACGGCCAGGTTGAAGGAGATGCTGCTCCAGAAGGACATGTTGCGGGCGCACCAGTACAGCACGGGCTGGGCTGCGGGGATGGGAGGGGGCAGGTGAGCGGGCAGGTGGGCGGGCAGCCCCGCACCCCACCTTACAGGGCACCAGTACAGCACAGGCTGGGCTGCGGAGACGGGGAGGGGGCGGGTGAGGGGGCAGCCCCCGCATCCCACCTTACAGGGCACCAGTACAGCACGGGCTGGGCTGCGGAGACGCAGGTGGGGGTGCAGATGAGGGGGCAGCCCCTGCACTCCACGCTCACAGCGGTGGGGGTGTTGGGATCACACCAGCTCTGCTCCCGCTGGGAGACACTCGCGCCCGCCGTGCGCCCCGCCGGGAGCCTGAGCCGACCGCGTGCCTGGTGCCTGGACCCACCTCGGAGCTTCTTCTGCCAGTTCATCTCGTTGAAGAGGTCCTCCGAGCGCAGGAAGAAGTCGTTGATCTTGCTGCCCTGCTCGTCGCGCTCGGTGGTGTAGTAGATGCGCAGCTTGGACTCCTTGGTGAGGAACTCGCAGATGCTGGGCACTGGGAAGACGATCTGCTCCATGGTGCGGTCCAGCCGGACAATCTGGGGACGGCGGGCGGAGCGTGAGCAGCCCCCTCTGACCCCCACGGGGCCCCGGCCTGGGCCCTGGCTCCGTATTCAAGGCGGTGTGCGACATGGACCCGTGGCGAGGCGTCTCTGACCACGCAACCCCAGACCGGTGTGTCTCTCAGATCCACGTAAACCGGTCCGGGCGAGTCCCTACCGGTGTGCTTCTGACCTCAGACCGTTCCTTTTCACTAACATATTGGAACTGCTCCGTGCACACGGCCGGCCGGGGCTCCAGGCCGGGCTGTGTCTGTGCATCTGTCCCGTCCACCAGCAGGGCCCCGGGTCCCGTGTGGCCCGAGCATCAGCACACGTGGCTGACGGCTATCGCAACAGGCAGCATCCCCTGGCCTGCGGTCCTTCCTCACTTGGCGAACTTGCGTTATTTTTCCCGACAGGAGCCTTAAAGGGCCATTGCTGGTTTATCCAGTGACACCCTGCCTCTTGGTCTCACAGCACCGAACACGTGCGAGGCAGGAACGAGGTGCCGGCGGAGGCCGGGGCACGCTCCCTGTTCCTAAACTCGAGTTGCTGGCCCCGGTGGACTCCTCCCAGGTTCTCTCCAGCCGCCCAGACCGGCTCGGCCCCAGAGAGGAGGGAGTGAGGTCAGGACTGTTCGAACTCTAAGACACCGTGTGAGTCCCAACCGGGGGCAGAGATTTAAAGGGGCGGCGGGGTGGGGGGGGCATACAATGGGGGCCTGGCCTGTGTGTCTGCGGCCTCTGCAGAGCCCGGGGGAGTCAGGGGAGGCCCGGCCACACCCTCCACAGGAAGGTCTGGTTCTCCCTCCCGGAGGCGGCTGGGTCAGGCTCTCAGAGGTGAGGCCGTCCCCCCAGCCCTGGCGGGAGGTCCTGGGGCACATGGTCTTCAGACCCCCGGCGCCCAAGTCGAGCTGGAGGTCAGGTTCCAGAAGCTTTGCATCGCCCCGATTCTGTCCTAAGCCGACCTCCCTGGAGGATGGGGGTTGGTGTAAGCCCACCCGGAGCCAGCGCCCCAGGGCACGCCGGGTGAGCACGGGGCTCAGGGACCAACACACAGTGCACCGAGGCCCCAGGGCCGCCGGCCTGGGTGACAGCTCCGCCCCAACGGCGAGGCCCGGCACGCTCTCTGCTGTCTCGGGCCCGTCTGCAGAGTGGGATGAGCCCGTCCAGCGCACGGAGGGCGAGTGAGTCTGTGTCTGACCACCGTGACCGTCAGGTCTCTGTGCGCTGCTGTCCGAGGTCCCCACTGTCCGCGGGCAGTCCACGCTGACGGGACTCTGCGGGGCCGGACTCCCGTCCTCCCTCCTGGCCGGCGCCCCTCCCTCCCGCTCACCGGACTCCAGCCCCGCGCCCTCACCCGGCAGCACCCTTACCCGGCGTCGCACCGCGGCGGCCCCTGGCCAGCACACCCCGTCTGCCAAGCGCTCCCTGCCGGTCTCCGCCCGCGTCAGCCCCGTTTTCCTTACGTTCTGGGCTCGGGCGTCATTTCCCCAGGAGGAGCCACCTGACCTCACCCTGTCGCAGGCCCCCTGCCGGACCTGCTCATCCTGCCTCCTGCGTGTCCCCGGGGCCTGGTCAGAGCCCGCCGCGGGCACGACCTCCTCCCCTGGGAATGGCGCCCCCTCCTCTGCAGCCCCTGCAGGGTCGGGCCGTCGGCAGGTGCTTGGCTGCAGGGCCCGCCCGTTACCTCGATCTGGGCCGTGTGCTTGGCGTAGAACTCCAGGGCCTCGTCGCCGTCCACCTGGCCCCCCGGCTTCAGCATGCTCTGCAGCTCCTTGTTGTGCCGCGCCAGCTGCAACACAGGGCGGACGGCGGTGTCCCGTGCCAGGCCACGCTCCTGCCCACGCTGGGAGCAGGGAGTCAGGGTCCTGGACAGCCCAGGCCTCCGTGCAGAGGGCCTCTCGGTGGCCCAATGCCACGGATGGAGGAGCTGAGGCAGGGACTGCGACCTCGGCCCAGCACCGTCCCCGCTTACATCTAATTCCTGACCTTTCGGGGCCGGGGGCAGGGGCGGGGGGAAACAGGCCCGCGGCCCAGCCACGCCCACACCTGCGGGGAAGGCACTGCTGCTCCCGCTAGAGGAAGCTCCCCAGAGCCCAGCCACTTGGGAGAGGATGATGCCACGGGCACCTGGGTGCTGGGCGGAGGTGACCCCCCCCTCCGGGCAAAAAGGGAGAAGGCACCGCACGGGCTGGTCCCGGAGGCCCTGGCCGTGAAGGCAGCAGCTGGGTGTGACGGCTCACAGACCCCTTGATGCTCATAAGACCCTGACCCTCCTTCAGTGTCTCCAGCCCGTTATCACTGTCTCCACGTCCTGAGGGCTGCTAGAAGCGGGGAAAGCGGGGGGGGGGAGGAGGAGGGGAGGGGGTGTGTCCCAGGGACATGACCCCAGCAGGAGGGAGAGGGGGGCCCATGGGCTAGGGTCCCGGCAGCGAGTGGGGCGTGCTGGCGGGCAGCGAGGGGCGTGTCGGGAGGCCGTACCTGATGAGCTAATATGTAGATGTTGTGGCCCACGTTCCGGGGGGAGGCCGCTCCGTCCTCGCCGTTCTCCTCATTCTCCCCTTCCTCTGACTCCCCCTCCCCCTCCCCCTGCAGGTAGGCCTTCTTGATCACCTCCACCTGCAGAGAGGACCAGGGACACAGCTCCCGTCAGGGACCCCGGGCCTGGCACTGTCGGGGACCACAGGGCCTGGCACCATTGGGGAACCCGAGGCCTGCCATCAGCAGCCCCCTGGGCCCCTCACTTCTCAGTCCCTCCGGACCCAGCCCGGGACGAGGGAGGGCCGGGCTGTTTACCAAGGAGCCTGTCACTCAAGATGGGGCCACTCCAAGAGTAAGGACAGCGCACTCGGGCCGCGGTGCCCGAGGGGGTCCTTGCTGTGGTGGCTGGGAAGGCACTGGCCTCCTGCACGGACTCGGACAGGAACGTCTCTCCGGGGCCCAGGCCAGCCCGCGGGCCCACGCTGTGCCGACACGGGTCAGACAGGTCGCTCTCTCCCACCCGTTCTCTCTGACACCAAACTGCATGAACGAGCTGGGCCCAGAGCACACACGTCCCCCTGTGGGTGCACACACCCGCCTGCACACGCCCGTGCACACACACCCACACGCGCACACATGTGCACACACACCTGCACACGTCTGGGCATCAGAGCTTCCCTGCTATGTGGGTTTGTTCCAGAAAGCCTGTGACTCTCCGCGCAGCCCGAAGGGTGTCAGTCTCCCACAAGGGGACGAGCTGGGCACCGGTGGCACCTGGCTCTGGGCTGTGAGGTCCCCACCAAGACGGGGTGTTCTCAGTTCGCGGGAGTGAAGGGGTCTCTGCCCAGCACTCGTCCCCACTCGAGAGTGACCGCCCCCCCCCGGTGCCTAAGCTGTCACGTAAGCCAACCCCGAGATGACGCCATTCACAGGAAGATGGGAGGGACCGCCCGGCCGCGTGCACGCCGGCCCCGCAGGGAAGTGTCGGAGCCTCATCCAGGCCTGTCGGTCACACTATCTCGTGGGAAAAGTCCAGCAAGCCCGTCCTCGGCCACGTCACCCTCTGAGCTGCCGGTCTCACGGGCCAGCGCCCGCTCCGAGCTGGAGTCACAGCCCACTGGGAGCACCGCCCTCGGGGACACCACCACCACCAAGGCTTGCACCCGGACACGCTCCTGGCGTCAGACCATCGGCAGCGAGAGGAGCTGCGAGTCCGAGCTGGGGACAGGGGAGGACGGAGGTGGCCGCGAGGAGGGGAGGAACGCGGGGAAGCCATGGTTCCGCACAGTCCCTCTCGGCTTCAGACGGCAGCCCACGAGGGCCGTCACCCTCCCCCTCGTTGGGATGCGGCCTGAACTGCCTCCTGTCCCCCCTGACCTGGCACCCCCTGATCCCCCTCGGCCGCTCACCAGCTCCTTGGGCCGCATGTTGTAGAGGATGCGCTCGGCGTTCTCGCTGTCGTGCCTGCTCTCCATGATGGCCAGCAGCAGCTTGGAGGCGTTGTTCTGGGGGGAGACAGAGCGGGGTGTGGGCGGCTGCGCGGGCCCAAGGCTGTGACAGCACGGCCCCCAGGGAGCGCCGGGCCAGCACGTGGAAAAGCACCCGCTCCAGGCGGGTAGCCGCCCCTGGGCCCCGGACACATCTGCACCGCCGGGCGGGGTCGAAGACACGCATCTGTTTGGGCATCGTTTCCCCCCAGCGTCACCTGGTACGGTTCTAGCGGAAAGTGGGCATTTAAACGTGTGCCCTCCCCGTGACAGAGGTGGGGGCACCTGCGGCCCAGCCCCCCGTGCCTCAGGGCTGTGTGGTCAGAGGTGCCGTCAGCCTCGCCCCAGAGAAGGGGCCCTGGAGGCCGTGCCGGCATAGAGGGGGCTCCCTGCTGGTGGGCAGCAGGGTCCACACGGTCAGCTGTGTGCTCGTCAGCCGCCCCCTCCCGCCACGTGGCGTCAGAGACCACGGGGGTGCGCCGCCTCGCCCCTCGCCCTGGCTTCCAGAGCCGGCCGTGTGCACCCGCCTGCCCCAGGCCCTCTGGGGAAGCGAGGACTGCGGCGCCACGTGCAGCCGGTGCCACGGGGGCTGCGCCTGCTGTAGAAGCACCGCCGCTCCCGTCAGCTTCCCCGCGGCGCCCGCCCCGCCGGCGCAGCCACAGCCCGGCCCCGCTCCGAGGCGCCCGCCGGCTCGGCCGCTTGCCTTCAGCTCCAGCACCAGGTCCATGCGCTTCTTCCCCAGCGGGTTGATGTCGTTGAGGATCAGGGCCGTGATGATGTCGATGCCGTTGGACTCGTGGGTGGCGATGCAGTTCTGAGGAGACACAGGACGCACATGCACACACAGGCACAGGCATGCACATGCACACACACACATGCACACACGCGCACGCATGTGCTGGTCCGCAGCCAGGGGCCAGCGGGCCCAGCCGCTATGGGACACGGCGCCCGCCTCGGCCAGCGCCCCGGGGAGGGCCGCACGTGTTCCGTGAGGAAGCGGTGGGAATGAAAGGGACGCACATCTCTAGTTCCGGAAGGATCCGCCAACAGCAGGGAAGCCCCTGCGCTGGAGCCGACACACGGCCGTGTCTGACCAAACGGCGCTGGCGCCGCGGCCTTTGTTCTGAAGGGAACCGGGCGTGCGACGGAGTCTGGGTCCCGAGCCCCGAGCCCCGTCTTCCCTTCGAGGGGCTCCAAACTCTCCCCGCTCCGTCTCAGGTGGACGTTTACCGAAGGCCATCACGTAGGAAGCGAGCTTCCTGGCTGACGCCCGCAGGTAAAAACGAGCGACCTGGCCCGCGACTACGGACGCCGCCGACAAGCAGCGGCTGCTTTCAGGAAACTAGCGGCCCAGTCCAGAAATCTACTTCCGGAGAGGCCAAGGTCAAAAGGTCAAAGCTGACGGTCCTCCTCCCCTCAGGTCGGCGGGGTCAAAGCCTGAACCTCCCATGTCCCCGCGTGACCTTCAGGCTGCCTCCTGCAGGGCACGCTCCCCTCCAGCGGGGCTCGACCCTCCTGCCACGTGTTGGCTCCGGCACAGCATTTGAAACAGGGCCCCGCCTCCCGGTTTTAGTTTAACTCCACCTTTAGTATCTGCCCCGGCAAGTTAGAGCGGGGCAGTCAAACGGAGCCGAGCCCCGCCCCGTGAGGACAAGCCCACGCCTGTGACAGGTGAGCCCCCTCCTCACTGCTGGCGACGGCCTCAAGTGCAACGCCTCCCTGGGCCGACGGGCCGACGGGCCGACGGGCGCCCTGTGACTCCTGAGCGAGTTCTCCCAACAACACGGCAGAATGACAGACCCGACCTCGCGCCCGGACGGTACCTGGTTCTCGTGGCAGGGCCCCTGGCAGTACTCGGTGAGGCTCTCCAGCGTCTGGTTGATGAGCGCCACGTTCTTCTCGTTGATGTAGAGGCCGAGCAGCCCCAGGCCGCCCGTGGTGCTGCCGCAGATGCAGTCCAGGAACTGCAGCGTCTCGCACACCAGGTTGTAGTTGGTCTTGTTGTTCTGGCAGCGGAGGAAGTTCTGCGAGCGGGCAGTGGCCAGGCCGCGGGAGCACAGGCGGGGAGAAGAGGAAGACGGTCATTCACCCGCCGTTTTTTTTTTTTTTGTTTTTTTTTTTAATTTTTCATTGATTTCAGGGAGGGAGAGAGAGAAACATCAATGACGAGAGAGAGTCATTGATCGGCTGCCTCCTGCACGCCCCACACTGGGGATCGAGCACGCAACTCGGGCACGTGCTCTAACAGGGAATCGAACTGTGACCTCCTGGTTCATAGGTGGAGGCTCAACCACGGAGCCAGGCCGGCTGGGCTCACCCTGCTGTTTTGATAGAATCGGACGGGTCAGTGCCCTGGATGTAGGAACAGTTATACAGGGACACACAGCGTCCGGGGAGCTGAAGGGTCAGCCCTCGGAGGGTCAGCCGTGGACATGGTCTGTGGCCATGACCATCGACGCGGTGGCCGGCTCCCTGGGGTGACTCTACAGGGGATGCAGCAGAGGAGGCTCGTCTCCGACCACCCACCTCAGACTCCCTGAGCCTGTCGAGTTCCCGTTTTTCTCTTTCCACTCCAGCCCACCCGCCCTCTCACCAGGGGCTAAGCTCACAGCATCTGACATTTCCAGAAAAGATGAAGGTGGGGTCTGGATGCCGAGTGCCCAGAGCTCTGCGGGGACCCGGGAGATCTGTGTGGCCACGTCCACTGATAAAGGGGGGTGAGTGAGTGTGTGTGTGTGTGTGTGTGTGTGTGTGTGTGTGTGTGTGTGTGTGTGTGTGTGTGGCGTGTATGTGCTGGTGAGCGGGTGCCCAGTGCGTTCTGCAGGTAGACCGGTAAGTAGTGTTAACAAGAGACACTGAACTACAACACGTTAACGCGAGCCACGTCCCACCGCCTTCTACGGCAGCCTGTTTTGATGAGGAGGAGATTTTTGTCAGAGATTCCATTAATCTCTTCTAAAAGAGAAGCAGAAATTAACCACAAACATGCTTTTGCTCAAAGCTATAAAAGTTTCGTGTGCTGACTGTAGAAAATGGCGCCACAAAGAGATACGATCGAACGTTAAAGTGGATGCAACCTCTGACCCAGTGATCACGCTTCTGAGAAACCCTGGCCTCTGGTCACACGCCCTGTCACAGGGAAGGACAGGAAGCAACCCCAATGCCCTGCAACTGGGGAGCAGCTACAATGTATCCATATCCCTCAGTGACACACCGAATGCCCTGCAACTGGGGAGCAGCTACAATGTATCCACATCCCTCAGTGACACACCCCAATGCCCTGCAACTGGGGAGCAGCTACAATGTATCCACATCCCTCAGTGACAACACCGAATGCCCTGCAATTGAGGAGCAGCTACAATGTATCCACATCACTCAGTGACAACCCCAATGCCCTGCAACTGGGGAGCAGCTACCATGTATCCACATCACTCAGTGACAAACAGAAACCCGGATGCAGGTCCACATGGGCCGGACGGAAAGACCTCGAGGATATACTTCAGTCAAACCCAAAAGGCAGAGATGAACGTGTCTCCCACGCCCCATCCGAACACGCGGGAGGAGGCCTGGTGGCCACGGCCCACACCCACGACATTTCTCTGGGTGGAGGGGTAGGAACGGGGAGAGGGACAGTTCGTTCTAACTCAGTACTTACTTTCCTCTGAACCTTTACAGCCAGAATAGACTCATGCTCTCACTCCTTGAATAATTAGAATGTTGGTAAAGGCCCACATTAAAAGCTGGCACCCAAGTTGAATGCTTGACTCATCATCAAACTCCCCACCTCCCCCAAGCCCCTGGACCTCAGTGCCTCACGCTCTGCTTCCATACGAAACCAAACACGGAGCCATTGTTCAGGCCTGGGTGTGTGTGTGGGGGGGGGGGCGGGTGGGGAGGGGTACGGACCACCTGGGCCAGGTGGGCTGTGCTAAGGTGGCTCTTTGCAAGGGCCTGGCCCGTGCCGTCTGCACAGGGCTTACTTTCTGCCCACGCCCTCCTTACTTAAGAACACAGGAGCACCGCCCACCTGGCTGTTTTAGGAGGAGCTGTCCAGGCATTTTTCCTGCTCATCGTCGCCCCTTTTGGGCGGACAGGGCTGTCCGGAGCCAGCAGCGCCCGGGCACCGCCAGGCTGGAGGCTGGCGCTGTGACACATGACTCTCCCTACAGGTGGGTGCTGGAGCAGGGGCGCCCCGGGGCCCCCCGTGGCCTTCCTAGGAGCCTTTGCTGGTGGGGACACCGCAAGGGAGAGCTCAGGCCCTGCCGGCGGACGGCTTGGGGCCGGGTCCAGCTCCGCACGCCCGCCCGTGTCCCCGAACCTCAGCCCCTCCTCTACGAGACGAGTGTCACAGCAGAGGCGACTCTCTGTGCTGGCGTTCTAGGTGCCCTGGGCCCCCGCGGCCATCCGCACGACAGCAGAAAAGGGAACCAAGGACTTGCGCAATGATCAGTTCCACCAATGCTGTGATCCCTTATCTGTGCAACATTCCGGAACCCCCGCCCTCACCCTTCACCCACAGCAGGCCTTCCTGAGCAGCAGGTGTGTGAGTCTGGGATGTTCTCTACCCAGCCGGCCCCCGCCTGCGTGCCACCTGGGCACCTGTGATGCCGAACACAGGCAGGTCCCAGATACACACACGTAACTATGCAGAGAGCAAGGGCGAGGGACGCTCCCTGTCCCAGGGGGGATGGAGGGGAGGACAGACAGGACCATGTCATCACCCAGACACAGAACCCTCCCAGCAAGGACCCGGCTGGGGGACAGGAGCTGAGTGTCAGGCGTGCCATGCGGCCATGTCCCTGGGACTACCTGCCTCCAGGCCTTTCCACCCCCAGGCCTCCCCACCCCAGACCTCCCTTGCAGGCCCCGGACCACCCCTGCAGGCCCCAGGCCTCACCTGCCCCTGGCCTCACCTGCCCCAGGTCTCACCTGCAGGCCCCGGGCCTCACCTGCAGGCCCCCCGCCTCACCTGCCCAGGCTCCCCTGACTCTGGGCCTCACCACCTCAGACCTCCCCTGCAGGCCCCCGGCCTCACCTGCCCCGGCCTCACCAGCCCCCGGCCTCACCTGCCCCAGACCTCCCCTGCAGGTCCCAGACCTCCCCTGCAGGCCCCAGGCCTCACCTTCCCCCGGCCTCACCTGCCCCCGGCCTCACCTGCCCCCGGCCTCACCTGCAGGTCCCGGTTGTGGTTCTCGCACAGCAGCTGTAGGAAGCGCAGGATGGGCTGCATGATGGTGATGACCGCGCTCATCTCCAGCTCGTCCTTGGGCTTGTCAGCCGCGGCCTGCGCGCCCTCCCCAGACTGGTAGTGGTCGTCGGGGTCGGCCTCCCTCCGGAAGGCGGTGAAGGCCTTCCTGGTGGCGGCCGAGGCCTCCAGGAGCTGGTCGCGGGCCTCCTCCGTGATCTGCGTCGAGGGCTCTTTGGCTGCGAGGCAAACGGGAGCCCATCAGCGCTGCGTATGCGCAGGACGCCGCCCGCCACCCCAAGGTGACGCCCAGTACACAGCCCTCGGACCCCCGGGGCCTCAAGGCGGCGGCCAAACCCTCCAAGGAGCCCGCCTTCTCTCGTCCCCGGGAAGGATGGGAACGGAGCCGGGCGGGCCAGCCTGCTCGCGCTCTGACCTCATCCACTCGCGCGTGTGAGAGGAAAGCCTGACTACAGGCTGTCAGGCCCCAGATCTAGGCCTTGGGCCTCAGCTTCCTCATCTGTAAAATGGGGTGAACTTCACCCAGAGAAGGCTCCTGTGAGGGCTGACAGGATGCTGACCGCAGTAGTAACCACGGTCACTGCTGTGATGACTGACGGAGCCCTGTGTTCTGTGACGGGCACCTGACGAGTGCCCCTGGCCTCGGCCTCAGAGCGCCCTGCGAGGGGACCAGGCGTCAAGGCAGGAGCATCAGCCTCTGCAGCCATACTGCCTGGGTTGCATCGGGCTCGACTGCCTATGGGCTGCATGCCTTTCACACGAACAAGGTCATTACCGCCCTGGGCCTCGGTTTCCTCATCTGTGAAATGGGGACAACAGTTTTACCTATTTTACAGGGTTGACTGGGGTTCTAAACCAGTGACACGTGCAAAGGACTGAACGGTGCCTGGTCCCAGGAGTACCCCGTAGACGGAGCGTCCTTTTCTCCTCTCTCCCCGTTCTAGACCAGCGGTTACCCACGGGGGTGACTCTGCCCTCATCCCAGCCAGGGGACAGTTTGCAACATCCAGAGACCTTTTGGTTGGGGGTGGGGTGGGCTGCTGGCATCTGCTGTGTCGAGGCTACTAAACATCCCACAATGCACGACAGCAACAAGCACCCAGAGGTCGGATGTGCTGTGGCTGCAAACCCAGTCACAACCCTAAAAGCAAGGCCCGAGGGACTCGCTAACCTGCTCACGGCCATCGACTCAACACCGGGGGGTGGGGGGGTGTCTCCCCCTCCCAGGTATTGCTTCTCTTTAACTGAGGAGATGGACAAAAAGCTTCAGACACAGTCAATAACTCAGAAACAAGGGAGACTCCGCCTGCAAGAGATGGGGCGCCCAGGTCTGACGTGCCATCTGCCTCAACTTCCCTCAACGTTCTCCAACGTGAAGTGGAAAGTTACAGAAAAAGATTATTCATGGCTTTCCCGCCAGGAACACCTGGCATCTGACCCAGGAGAATGCCTGTGAATTTATTACACCAGAGGAACCTCCCAAGCAGCAGGAATCGCCCGGGTTGCGCAGGAAGAGCTACGTCACCACTGGACTCCGTTTCTGCTCTGAGAGCCAGTCGGCCTACGGCCCGGAGTCTCGAAGCCACGAAAGAACTAAGGGGAAGAAGGGACGTCCTCGAGCTGCACAGATGAGCTGACGGAGAGCTGGGGCGGGGGGGGGGGGGGGGAGAGGACCGGGGGCGTGGGGGGAGGGAGGCATTTACCTTTCTTCCGGGAAGGGGCGTCCCTGTCCGTCTCATCGTCCTTCTTTTTGTTTCCCAAGTCGCTCGTGTTCACGGTCACCGTGGCCTTGATCTCCTGCTGGGCCACCTTCATGCGGTCGTAGAAGACCTTGAAGAATCGTTCCGACTTCTTGTCTTCCGTCAGCCGGCAGAAGAAGGAATGCTGCCGAGGGAAACCCACACGTTCTCAGCACCGAGACGGGCCGGTGAGCGCATCCTACTCGAGACACCACAACCTCACGGAGGTCCGCGGCGGCCACGCGACCTCACGCATGCACTGAGCTGGACCAAGGTTAAACACCGCTCGGTGCTCGATGGCGGTCTGGATCCTCGGCCTGAGGCTTTCTGCTGAGCCTGGGGCGTCTGTGCTGGAGCGGCCACACGGGGGAGGGCAGCACGCTAAGGAAGGCGTGGCGGGCACATTTCAGCCCACCGTGAGCAGCCGCCTGCACACACACGGAACCACGCCATTAACGGGAAATAAGAGGTCTTTGTGTGTAAATCCTCACCCAGGGGTATTTCTCCATCGATTTTGAGTGAGTATGTGCGTGTGGGGGAGAGAGAGAGAGAAACATCGATTGGTTGCCTCCTGCACGTGCCCTGACCCTGGGCTGGAGATCAAGCCTGCACCCAAGGTATGTGCCCTTGACTGGAAGCAAACTTGCAACCCTTTGGTCCTCGGGCTGACGCTCCAACCGCTGAGCCAAACCGGCCAGGGCTGGAGTGTGTTTTTGGTGACTACTGCAGGGCCAGCCGTTGGTAAGGACTTCCACAAGCCCCTCCCCTTTGCACAGCCCTGTGGGCACATGCAGATGAGTAAGACGGCTACCTGTCCCCGCAGGCTGCCTCCATACCAGGTGAGGGTGACATGTCCCCAGGTAAGACTGACACGGGTGAGTCAACAGCGCCCAGCCGCTCCACAGACTTCTATTCCAGAGCCCAGAGCTGGCGAGGGTGACCCCGCAATCCTCATGGAAGAGGGGCGTCCAGGGCAGGCCTGGGAGGACAGGTGAGGGTGTGCAGACAAAGACCCTCAACATCAGCGGGTCGCCTCCCTCTGGATACGTGTGTGTGTTCGCGGGTCACCTCCCTCTGGATACGTGTGTGTGTTCGCGTTTGGACCGGCTGCGAGCCACGGCACAACTGCTGCTATAACGAGGCGGCTCGGTGGGCGCCTCAGCTCCATTGTTCGCGCTTTACCGCTCGGCAAACGCCGTGCTGTTGTGAGCTATTTACATAGAAACACCACCCGGCCCCTTCCAGGAGAACAAAGCAGAGCGCCCAGCGCCGCGTGCTCCCCCCGGGGGCTCTGCCAGTTTCACAGCCTCCCTTCCTTCCCACAGAAGGGGCCCGGCTTGCAATCCCAGGAAAAACGGAAATCCCAGCTTCTCAAAGCCCCCTAACTCCTCTACCTCTCGCCCCCCCCCACAATTTGCCTGACCCCGCAGCCCCCCCAGAGCCCCCTAGCGGCCGACATGCCACGTCCTCCTCTGCCCCTTCTCCTTGGCACATGTCTGTGCCACCTGCCCCCAGGCACACCCTGACCTCTGCCCCCATCGCTGCTCTTTTTTTTTTTTTTTAATATATTTTATTGCTTTTTTACAGAGAGGAGGGGAGAGGGATAGAGAATTAGAAACATCGATGAGAGAGAAACATCGATCAGCTGCCTCCTGCACACTCCCTACTGGGGATGTGCCCGCAACCAAGGTACATGCCCTTGACCGGAATCGAACCCAGGACCCTTCAGTCCACAGGCCGACGCTCTATCCACTGAGCCAAACCAGTTCGGGCGTCGCTGCTCTTCTTCATCTTGTTCCCCACACACAACCCAGGATCCGTCCCTCCTCGGGCTCCCTGGCCCTGCCTCTTCCCCCTCCAGCCCATCCCGGGGCCACGGCACAGCCACAGAAAGAGAACTCGACAGGCATACCACCTGTGACCTCGGACCAAGCTGTGCCGCACACTCAAGGCACACGGCTGTACGGGATGGTGTCATGACCGAAATGGGCCGAGGCAAACCTCCTGCTCTGCTCCCAGGAGCTGAGAGCTACGGCCCAGGAGCGTGGAGAGAGTGGCGTGGGGGTGCGGGGAGCACCGTCCCCGAGACCACCCCTGCGGGCATCGCGGACCATGAAGAGCGAGACGAACACACAGGAGGGAAGGGCCTGGGACTCTTTTTCTAGGGATGGAATGCAGACGCGCGAACACAAGGCCTCCGTGGAAAAACAACACAACACAGCCACTTGGCCATAAAATCCAGAGGAAAATAACAGCGCCCTGGCTGGCCGGGGGCAAGGACACGCTGACGGACAGCCAGTCATCAGCCCGGCGGGCGCCTTGCCAATGGGGGGCCCCCGCCGCCTGGACCCCGAGGGCCGCGCTCTGGGCGTCCGCTCTCCCATCCCCACAGCCCCCCCCCCCCCCCCCCCCCCACTCCGCGTTCTGGCTGGCAGGGAGCCCTCGGGCTGCCAAGAGCATCGGGGCCTGACGGGTGCGGGGAGGGGGGGGGGGGGGGGGGGTGGTACAGATAAGCGCCCCGTGGATGGGCGGCGGGTGCAGGTGGGATTTCGCAGTGTGCCCCCATGGACGTGCCGCTCGGTGAGCTGCGATGGCTTTGGCATCAGTCATGGTCCTCCAGCCGGGGGCAGCCCGGGCCAACCCAGCGCCTTTAGAAGCACTGACTCGGGGTTGGCAGGGGCTGGGATCACCCACTCCAGCCTCCCAGCTGGTGCCACGCCTTCCCTGGGCCCAGCCGTCATTCCACTGCGCCCCCTCCCCTCCAGCCACCACCCTGGAACCACGCTGGCCTCCTCCAGCTCCCAGCACACAGGCCCACGCCCGCCCCTCCGGCCGAGGACCCTCCGCACCCCACGCAGCCGCCTGCTCTCACGGGGAGGGCTCAGTTAAATGGCACCTCCCAGGGAAGCCCCCTGACCCCCTACGCAGGGTCTCCACCACCCTCCTCCCCATTTGCTGTTTATTTCACGGGAAACGGGTTTAGCACCCATCTCGCCGGCTGACCCTAAGCTCCCGGAGGGCAGGGCCCGCGAGGGTCCCACCCCCGACGGCACCGTGGTGCCTGGCCCCCGGCAGGGCTCAGGAAAGACCGGCCGTCTGAATGAACCCTGAGGAATCCCCCAAACCCTCAGCCACCTCCCC
Organism: Ia io; assembly: GCA_025583905.1. Lineage (NCBI taxonomy): Eukaryota > Metazoa > Chordata > Mammalia > Chiroptera > Vespertilionidae > Ia > Ia io. The sequence goes on along the minus strand of JAJQQW010000018.1, from coordinate 57,491,350 downwards.
CAGGAGCTGGAGGGAACTCGAACCCAGGGTCCCGCCTGACACTGGCGCCGGGAACCCAGAGGCCCGCGGGAGCGTGGGCGCAGGCCGCCTGCGAAGTGGCAGAGTGCCCAGCTGGCCGTGCCCCTCCGCCAGGCTCCGAGCCAGTGCCCAGGTACCCGCGATGCCCCCGGGCCGGGATGGAGCGGCTGGCAGTTTTAGGGAGCACACAGTCTCACCGTGACGCGTGGGCAGCGTCCCCAGGAAAAGGCCCCCGGTCCTCAGAGGCGGAGAGAAACCGGCCTCGTCCGGAACCGGGGCGTTTCACGCAGGGGCCCGCGGAGGGAAGGGGACGTCAGAGCCTGCGACGGCTCCACAGGCTCCTGCTGGAGGAACGGCACAGCCCCGCACGGCCGGCGTCGGGGCCGGGCTGTGTGTGTGGCTTTTCAAAAGCCCGTCCTCACGGAACGGCTTTTTCTTTTCTAAGAACATGTCCTTGTCACCTCCCTACTCGAGGGCTCGTGCGGGGCGGAGGGAGGGGCGGGGGAGGGGTGGGGGAGGGGGGGCAGCCGGGCAGCCAGGGCACAGGCGTCGGGCCCTCGGGCTGCCCCGGCGATTCTCAGAAGGGCAGTTCCAGTTCCTGATCAGAACTGGACGGAGCGGCCACTTCTCCTGAAACCCAGGCTGAGTCATTCCAACCTGCAGCCCTCAGGTGACAGACACAGCTGCCCAGCGCCTGGGGCTCTGCCTGCGGGGCGCACCCTCCCCCCATCTGCGTGGGGCTCCAGCTCCTCGTGGGCCAGACGGCCACCCCTACCCCCACGCAGGGCACAGGCGCCAGGCGGTGCATGGGGTACAACAGCACTTTTCTCTCTTTTTTAATATATTTTTATGATCTCAGAGAGGAAGGGAGAGGGAGAGAGGGAGAGAGGGAGAGTGGGAGAGAGAGAGAGAAACTTCAACGATGAGAGAGACTCATGGATCGGCTGCCTCCTGCACGCCCCCTACTAGGGATCGAGCCCGCAGCCTGGGCATGTGCCCTGAGCAGGAATTGAACCCTGACCTCCCGGTTCATAGGTCGATGCTCAACCACTGAGCCATGCCGGCCGGGCAATGGCATTTTGGGGCACAGCCACCGTGGGTCCCACCGGCTACGGGATCCGCCTGGTGTGGGCACTGCATGGAGGAGTCCGAGCCTACGGGGGGAGGTTAGAGACTCCCAGGAAGTGATGGAGGCTGGGAGGGGAGGCCGGGAAGGCACACCTTCGCCCAAACTCCTCCGATGTCCCGGAGCCACACACACCACGGGCTCTTCGCGGGGAAGGAGGGACGTCCTGCTTCCGGGGACAGGCCCGAGAATCCAGAGTAGGTGTGAGGAACCAGGACGCTCCCAGATTGAGAGAGAAGAGAAGGGGAAGGAAGGAGTCGGGAAGGGGTGCGCTCTCTAGAGGCGCCATGGCAACGGGCCGTCCACCTACCCCGGCCGCCCACCCGCAGCCGGATTCTTCGCTGACGTCCCTGAGCACAAGCTGGCTCCTACCAGCGCAGGAAGGTGAGCGAAGCGGCGAGCTCATTAAGTCCCTCCGGCGACGCCCGCCCGCCCGCCCGCCTGCCTGCTGCCGACACCGAGCAGGGGATATAAATAGCCGTTATGTAACCGCTCTTTGTTGACGCCTGTGCCTACCCCGCGACGCGCATGACCTTGTTTTCCTCCGAGGCGCTTTCTTCCCCGCCGCCCGGGGAGGACTTTCATCTGCTTGGGGAGCATCTGCAAGTGTAGGGTCCCGAGCCAAGGGCACTCGGCACCCAGGGTGACGGCCCACGGTGGGAACACTCAGAGCCAAGTCCTCCTCGGGTCTAAACAAACCTACTCTCGCCCTCGCTGCCGGGTTGGCTCAGTGGATAGAGCGTCGGCCTATAGACTGAAGGGTCCCGGGTTCAATTCCAGTCAAGGACACATGCCGGGGTTGCAGGCTTGATCCCCAGTGTGGGGCGTGCAGGAGGCAGCCGACCCATGATTCTCTCTCATCGTTGATGCTTCTGTCTCTCTCTCCTTCCTTCCTCTCTGAAATCAATAAAAACATATTAAAAAATACATCGCAGCGGCTACACCAGACTCTGCCGGGTCAGAACAGCTCAGCGCGCGACCCCAGGGCGGGATGCTGTGACCCTCGTGCCCGCTGTGGGACTCCCTCCCTCGCCGGGTGTGGGCCGGCACAGCCATGCACACCCCCAGCGGGACGGGAGCCCCGGGAGCCCCGTCCCGGCCGGCCTCCTCCGGGCTCCTCAGTGCCCAGCATCTCTGACCGAGCCCCGGCAGCCCGGCCTCGGCCTCCCCTCCCCGTCCTCTCCCCGGGACCCTGCGGATCCCCCCGGCGGGGCGCTGCATCACGTGCCGGCGGGGCCGTTGCCAGGTAACCGGTGTGGAAATCTACTCGGAAAGCTGTCGGCGACAGTGTACAGCCTCCGCGCAGCTGACACTGAGGGGGCGTGAACACACCATGTTCCCTCCGCGCCCGAGCTTCGGTGTGAAAACAAACCCAAACGGGATGCTTCCTCTTGTAAACACAAGCCGGGCGTACCACACACACACACACACACACGCACACACACACGCACACGCACACACACGCACCCACACGCACACGTCCTCCCCGGAAACGGTGCAGGGGTTCGCAACGCGGGTTCTGGAAAACTCAGCGAGGCGTGACCCAGCAGCAGCCCTTCCGGCTCAGGGACAAGGTCACCCCTGAGCGGGGGAACTCCCCCCAATAAGGACAGAGACGGAGGAAAACCCACTCGTTACACAACAGGGAGCCAGCTTCCAGGCGGGGTTCCTCCGTCTACGTTTAAAGTTCACCGGGTGCCCACGCGGCGAGCCCGCCCCCTCCCCCCCCAATGAGAGAGACCCTGCCCGCAGCACCCGCGGCACCAGGGGGAGGTGGGCACGGGCGGCTGAAGCCAGGCCAGTGCCCGAGGGCCACCATGGTGCGGGGCCAGCTGTCTGTCACTTGGGGTGGCAGCAAGGCCGGCGGGCGGAGCCGGGGACCTGTCACCTCCTCCTCAGGGGAGGCCACTCAGGGCCCGCCTTCCCGAGGATGGCAACTGCTTCCGAGCGCTGAGTTTCCGCCTCCAAACCCGGATTTAGACCAATAATCGTAAAAGGCCCTTGTCCAACGAGACGCCAGCTTCCTGGCCGGAGAGGAAGGGGACGGGACGCTGGCCCAAGGGATTATTTGGGCAAAAAGGAAGGATCCCTGGCGGTGGCCCAGTTGGCTGAGTGCCACCCGCTCACCACTGGGTGGGGGTTCATCCCCGTAGACCACACGCCAGGGTGTGGGTTCGATCCCTGGTCAGGGTGTGTATGGAAGGCAACGGATCAATGTTTCTCTCTCACATCGATGTTTCCTTCTTCCTCTCCCCCTTCCTTCTAAAATAAAGAAATCCATGGGAAACACGTCCTCGAGTGAGGACTAAGGAAAAAGCAAGAAAGTGCGGGGGGTGGGCGGGCCGGTAGGGGAGGAGAGAGGCGGTCGGGACACTCGGAGCCAGAGAGAGACCGTGTGTGCAGAGCGCCCGTCTGCGGACGGACCCGCACCAAGGCCCTGCGGTCGCCAGCCCCTGCCTCTCAGAACCGTGTCCCGGACTTGGGGGGACCGCGTGTGAACAACGGAGAACCAGCACCCCCAGCCCGCAGGGCCGCAGCCGCCACACGGAAGCCAAACTGCAGACGTCAGAGCTTTGGCAGGAACACATCTAGTAAAACGAAGCCCTCTCTTAAATAGTAAGACTTTATTAACACAAGACACTGCCCCATTTTAAGAGCTGTGACCTCGACCCTGCACAAGGCACTTCTGTGAACCCCGTGTCCGTGTCCCGGGACCCGTGAGGCCGGAGGGCAGGGACTGTGCGTGAGGACCGACAGGGCAGAGGCCGGGCTCGAACCCGGGCCTCCCTCCCTGCACAAAACCAGCCCCGTTTCTGCAGCGTCGACGGGCTGTGCACTTTGCCCCCGTGGCTGGTTCACCCCTGGACCCTGCCGGAGGGCGGGACTGTGCTCCCCACCCTCGTTTCAGGGGGGAGGACTGAGTGGCGAGCTGTCCGAGGTGGGCGGGGCACAGCGGGATCCGATGTAGGTGTTTCCAGCCCGCAGGCCACGCCCCTTCCCGGGGCATTGCTTCCCTTCCAGGCTGCCTCCTCCTCCACGCCTGGGCCGACCCCAGGCCACCAGCTCAGCTCCTGTTCAGACCCTCGGGCCCCAGCTGGGCCTCAGCTGTGAGGCAGAGCCCCTGGGGTGGGGGTGACGCTGGGGCCGGGCCACCTGCCTCCCTCGCTCCCTGCCAGCGGCTCCAGCCCCCACGCGGGTCTGACTCCTCCGCTGGCTGCGCTCCGCGCGTTCCCACACGGACAAGACCCGAGGTCAGAAAACACCACGCAGGACTGACTCATCCCCGACCGCCCTGCCAGAAACAACACCCTTTTACGTAACTCGCTCCCACTCCAGCCTTCCCTCCTCTGGGGGGGGGGGGGGGGCGGGCGGCTATCAGAAGCCAGTCTTCCTCCCGAGGGCCCTCCGCTTCCAGAAAAGGGAAGCCCAGGGGCCCTTCTGCCCACGGGGTCTGCCCACGGGGTCTGCCCACGGGGCCCTGGGCAGGCGTGCCCCTCCCCGGCCCGGGGTGCCTTCTGCAGGGGTGGGGGATGTCCGTCTCACGTGGGGCCCCGGCCGAAGACCTAGGCCGACCTGCAGACCAGGCGTGTGGAGTGAGGGCCCGGGGTCGCCCCCCTCTCCCGCCTCTCCCCGGGGAGCCGAGTGCCTGACGGAGCACCCGCCCCTCTGCCAAGCCGAGCTGCCTACGTGCCGCTCAGACAGCCCTGCTGGGTGTGTCTGGAGCCAGGCTTGGCCGGGGACGGCCGTGGGCAGCCATCCGACACAGAGCAGGCGCTGCGCTCCCGAGACCGGAAGCCATTACCCCAAACAGCTCCTCTCCCATCCCTGCCGCTGGGAGGGTCTCCGGGGCCACCTCAGCAACACCCCTCCCGCCCCCCCGCCAACGTGGCTGTATCTGTGAGAGAACCCACTCCCCATGGGCCCAGCGTGCACGGGCCTTCCCCTTCCCCACGATGGCTGGCCCCGCAGGGAAGAGGGAGGAGGGGGATCTGCAGGCACTGGGGGGTGGATATCGGGGAAAGGGACCAGGCGAGGGCTCAGGCCAAACAGTAATTCAGAAGCAAATGCTATTTGGTAGCTTCCCGCTTGCTGCCAGACACGGCACAGGAAGGAAGATTTCTCCTGGGGGTGGCGGGAGGGGTGGCACCCCAGTGGGAGAAACAGCACAGGTGGCTCTTCAGCCGGCCCTGGGGCACCCGAGGGCGCTGGGCCAGCTCCTTGGTCAGGGCAGAGGGCTCTGCATGGAGGGGAGTCGCTCGGAGCCCCCAGGGGGAAGGACTTGGAGGCAACACCCGTCCTCGGATGTACCCCCTCAGAGGAGCCAGGGTGGGGACAGAGGATGCTGGGAGGTTTGGGGACACTGTCCCCAGAGGCCACCATGCCAGTTCGGTGTCCAGGCATTTCCAAGTTTCGGGGGATGAGGTGATGGATGACGCGTCCCAGGAGAGGTGCCCAGCCAGGCTGCAGGCTCACTAGCAGCTTTGGGTTCCTGCTCACTGCGCCCTCTGGTCCGGGCAGTGACGTCCAGAACAGAAGGCCAGGGCCCCAGGGAGCCCCTCCTCGGGACAGGGCTGGGTTCTCCCACGCATCCGATCAGGGAGGACGCCCCCCTCCGCCCCCCCCGCATCTGCTGACCCAGCCCAGCTTCCCCGGTTAGCTCAAAGCGGTTTGCTTTTCTAGAAGTTTCCCGGTGAAAGGCGGAGAGCTGTCTAGCTGTAGCAGCTGTGGTGTCTGAGATATGAACACGACGTCTACGGCGCGCACACGGTCTGAGCGCCCTGTGGATCCTGGTGACGGGGCCTCTGTGACTGCGGGTGACACTGTGTGTCTGCTTGATACAAACATTCGCCGCGTCTCACCCTGCCCCCGGCCCGGGGCGCCTGCTCGGTGCCGCAGCATTTCACCGTGGGCACACGGTACTCACGTTCGGGAGCCAAGTCTGAGCTCCGACTGGACGACCACAAAGGTGTCCGAGTTCGCTTTCAGGACGACAGCGTGTCCTGCTCCCAGACGGAGTCTGAGACACGCGGATGTGGGGGAGCCCCCCAACCACAGGGGAGTGCCTGCTGAGCCGTGGCCTCCAGAGCAGGAAGTGAGGTGGCGGGAGACCGGCTGGCACTGCCCGGCTCGGGCAGACCCCAGCAGGGCGGCGTCGCTGACGGCCATGCGCAGCCTCAACGCTCGCCGACATCCCAGCCGGTCCTTCACGACGTGAACCGGCTTCTCCAAAGCCAGACCAGCAAGACGAGCAGGAGGGAACTTTGCCTCAGGCCCCGGGGTTGCGGGAGCCTGTCCTCAACTGGCCTCGGCCAGCCGGGCTCCGCGTCATTTTCTCCGAGAGAGACGAGCCGGAGCTGAGAGGACTCAACGTCAGCTCGAGGCCAGAACACGTTCTCCTGGAAGCACAGGTCTAGGGAGGCGAGGGGTTAGGATTAGCTTCTCCCGTCCGGCCCTCGGGTCACAGGAGGGGGAGGAGAGGGAGGGAGCGTGTCCTCGGCGCCGCACCCCTCCTGGCCCTGGTCCGGGTCCTGGTCCTGGCAGGCACCCCCGCCGCGCCCAGGCCCGCCCACGGCTGCGCACACGCTCCCGGGAGAGGAAGCGCGCCCCCTCCCCGGGGCTGAGCGCTGGAGCTCCGCCGTGGCATTTCATCTGGAGTCTGAGTGTATGAGTAATAAATGTGTGAAAACATGAAACTAATATTCATAATTACTTTACAAGATAAAGAACTGGAAGGAAAAACAGCTTCTGTGTGCGGTGCCACCCCGGCAGGGTACCCTGTGAAGTGCCAGCCCCGCCCCCACCAGCGCCCGCCCCGCCAGCCTGCCCCACGTGTCCCGGTTCTTTCACGCGCTGCTTGGCCAGACTCCCCGAGGCCTGGAGAGCCAGCGGGGCTCCCACCTCTCACCCCCCGCACCCGATCGCCGACCCTGACATCTACCACCGGCCCCGGCACAGCCTCGCGCAGGGAGGGCTGGTTTCCATTCTCGCGACCCTGTCCCGCCCCCTGGTTCTGGGTCTTCTCCGCCCCGTGTTCTCACCGAGGTGCACCGTGGGTGCCGGGAAGCACACCTGTGTGAACTGGGCTCTAAGGAGCTCGCACGTCTAATCTCCTTGGTCACCTTGTGAGGGGACCGTGACCGTGGACGGGAACTGTGCGTCCAGGAGCCAATTCTGCCCCAGGTCGGGCCAGTTCCCTCCGCACGTGCTCAGCATTCGTCCGTGTGCAAACGGAACTCCTGTCCTGGAACCAAGTCTGAGTGCCGACTGCGCGACGCAGTAAGGGGTCAGAGTTCATCTCTCAGGACGAACACGTCCTGCTCCAAGACCAGCTGCTGCTCACACGCGGGTCTCCACACCACGCGGGTATCTGGCTCCCAGCACAGGTGCCCCTGGGCTCGGCAGGGATGACAAGCCGGCAGCCACGCCCACAAACTGCAGCCACACACAAGCCCACGGCCACGCCTGAGGTCACACCACTGCCAAGCCCGTGGCCACACCCACACCTGAGGCCACACCCATACCCACAGCCATGCCCAAGGTCACATCAGTCACAGCCACGCCTGTGGCCACACCCACAGCTATAGCCATGCCCGAGGCCACACCCACATCTGACCACACCCACAGCCACGCCCATGGCCACACCCACAACCACACCCAAGGTCACACCCACACTCATAGCCATGCCCAAGGCCATACCAGTCACACCCACAGCCATGCCCGTGGCCACACCCACACCTGAGGCCACAGCCACACCCATGGCCACACCCACACCCACACCTGAGGCCACCTGCCTCCCTACCTGTATGGTGGTGTTGCCTCCTTCCAGAAGGGCGATGGCCAGGAGGATGCTCTCGTGGAAGACGCGGTCGCTGGACGCGTTCATTATGAGGTCGATGACCAGATTGGAGGCCCCCTCCTTGTCCAGGTGGCACTGGACCTCGGCCAGGGTCATCTCGCCGCGGCTCATGGAGCTGGACCCGGAGCCGCCCCCTGGGAAGAGGGAACGTGGTTCTTACTGACACATCGGAGCAGCGGGCAGTCACAGGATCACGCTGTGCCAGCACGTCACGCGTCCACACGTCAGTGGCTTCCTCTCCTTTCTCCTCCACACGTCAATGGCTTCCTCTCCTTTCCCCTCAGCCATTCTACCAGCCAGTGCTGCCCGCACGGAGGTGAAGTCGCTTGCCCGCGGACACCCACCTGGAGGTGCGGAGATGTTACCCGCACCCGGCCGATGGGACGGAGAGAGAGCCCGGCTTTTCCAGCCAAGACACTCCCTCCTGCCAGCGGACAAAGGCTCGGGGGCAGAGTCACGAAGTTGAGTTTCAGAGACAGACCAAACTCAAACCCTCCTTCGAACCCTCCTGAGCATGCACAGCCCACAGCGACCACGTCAGCTCTCTTTCCAACAAATCATCCTGGCCCCAAGCTCACCCTCTCACAAAACCTATCTGTTCATTCATTCATTCATTCATTCACTCACTCACTCACTCAGCAACACTGTACTGAGTGCTTGGTGTGGAGCCAGGAGCTGGGGACGGGGCGTGAGCAAAACCAACAAAGCCCCTGTCCTCAGTGACCTTCAGAGAGGCTCACGCCCTCAGGGAGCAGGGCCTGCGTTTGGAAAGTGTCTGTTTGAGAACTTTCCTTGCACGGTTAGTGGCAAAAACTGAGACGCTGTCCGTGGGAAAACGGGCCGATCAATTTCAGAAAAACAGAGAACTCAATTCAGGTGCCGCCTCCTCCTGCTCTGGCCCACCCAGGCCCTCAGTCTCTGGTCTCTCGTGCAGGCGGCTGCTCGTCTCCGCCCTGTGCTTCTCCTCGAGGCAGACTCTGTCCCCAACGCCCCGCCTCCCCCGGGGCCTCTCCAAGGCCTCCCCAGGGGCCCCCATATTTGTGGAAAGGCCTCACCATGGAGAGTAACGAGGAATTGTTTGGAGATGTTGTGGGAGGAAACTGTGCTTGAGAATGGCTGGGACCTTTTGGGTGAAAAGCTAAGGACCCGTGTTGGGGGGACTGCAAGCCGGGCCCTCGGGAGAGGACGGGGCCGGTGTCACCGAGCGACGGCCATGAACTGAGCACACCTGCCACAGGGCTGGATCTGGGAGGCACCCAGGCCCCTCCCGGAAGCTGCTGGGAAAACGTCTGGGTCCCTCAGAGAGCCCCCCAGGAATCGCTACTTGACAGGGCCGCGGGCCGCCCACATCTGTGCTCCGAGCCCCGAGCTCCTGGCCCCTCAAAGCCAGACCAGCACCCATAGCCGCACTCGGGCCCTGAAGGATCGGTGTTGGTTTCCACACACGGAGTTTGGGGCTCCACTCCCATCAAGGCTTGGGAAGGCACAGGGCATGGGCATTCGAATTAGATATCCGGGTTCAAACCACAGACCCGTCACAGACCACTTCCATGCCCTCTGCGCAGCCAGGACCATGACAGGATCTGCCCCGTGCGGGCAACCTGAAGGTGAGAACCAGGTACAGGGTGCAGAATGCCCGGGAGCCCTTGGTGCTAAGTCGCCGGGCAAGACGTGGGGGCTTCGCTGTCCTCACAGCCAACATCACCGCCATGTTAGGGGAAAACATGCGTCCTCGTGACCACAAGAAAACGCCCTAAAATCAAGTTCCCTGTCATTCGAACATCACTGGGAGCGCCCCCTCGTGGGAGAGAGGGGTGACCGGCTCAGCCAGCATCCAGCTGCGGGTCAGTGCTCTGAGACGTGCGTGTGATGGCAGGTCAAAGACAACGACAAGTTGCTCAAAAATCCACTCGCACCCCGAAGTCACCGGGCAGCGTGTCCCCCTGTCAGGAGGCCCGCGGTGCCACACGCCGCTCACACGTGCAGCCGCCAGCACGCCACACGCCTACCTCCGCCCCCGGGCTTGCTGGGTCCTCCGGGCGACAGCGGGCCGTTGCCGAAGCTAGTGAGGCTCTCTCTTCTTCCCGAAGGTCTGACGTTGCCATAGTAACGGTTGACCAAAATCTGCCTGAGCGCCTCGCCCTGCATTCAAACAGGATAACGAAATCAGCTTCTGGATTTAACGCATAACCGAGCGACTCACCGGCGGGACGCGCAGGGGGACCGGGGCGTGACTGGCGCGGTTCCGCTCCGCGCGCAGATGAATGATTGATGACGGCATTGGGAAACTCCGCGGTGAGCTCCCTCCATCATTTCTCGGGAAACCAGGGCATAAAAAAAAGGAGCAATCTAGAACATCCACGCTCTGAGGCCCTCTCTCCCGGGGTGGTAAACAGAACATTCATCGTGAAGGGCGGCGAGCGCTAACAAAAAACAACCCAAAGGTCCCCTGGGGGTCAGCCCATCGGAACCAGACACAAGGGCAACACTGCAGGTCACCTTCCACAGAGGACCTAACCCCAGGCCCAGGGCTCCCTCCCAAGACCCCAGGGGGACAGGACGCATCGAGTCCGCGTTGGATGGAATAATAAGCTGACAGCGAGCCTTTCTTACGGAAATCATCCCTGGGCCAAGCGGCGAAGGAAGACTACGCGACAGAGAATAAACGGGCGGCCGACAGCAGACGTCCATCAGAAAGACGCATCGAGGAAGAGCTGACACTGAGGCCTTGGGGGCGCGAGGGGGAGGGGTGTGACAGAGAAGAGGGGGCACGGGCCGAGCTGTCGAAGCGGATGCGAAAGAGGTTCTTCCGTGTACACGGGGCGTTTCCACAGGAAGAACGTATTAACACACACGGCAGAGGACGCCTCCAAGGGCTGCCGTAACCGTCCCCAGCGGCCCTGGAGAGAGGAAACGCGGGCGTCTTCTCTACTCCCAGGCGGGCGCTGCGACCAGCGCCGTCTCGCTAAGGGACGGCAGACGGCCTCCTGGTCTGGAAGTTTCTAAAGGCCGAAGGCTGCACGGATTGCCGAGACTCCTTCCCAAGGACAGAGCGCGGGGTGGGGCGTCCCGGGGACCTCAGTGGGAGGCAGATGGGACGCCCGCGGAGGGAAGGAGGGAGGTGCTGACACAAAGCAGGTCTCTCCCACTCCACCAAGACCTGCAGCTGTGACTGGAGTCAGCAGAACTCACAGGGTTTGCAAACAAGCTCCCGGAATAGGTCAGGAGGTGTTTGCAAAACGAGATGGGGGAGGGGAGGGGAGGGGCTGACAGGAGAGGGATTGCCCTGAGGGCGGTAGGCAGCCAGGGGCACCCGGGTAAGGTCCCAGGGGGTTTCCCCTCTGTTCCTGCAACGGGATGGGTGCACAGGAGAGAGAGCAGTGGGGGCGGGAAGGGGGCAGAACTGCTTCTTAAATGGAAGTCCAGGGAATAAAAACAAGCCCGGTTTCCCTCTCCCCCCTCCACCCACAAATGCCTCTCGCTGTAGCTGCTTTCATTCGCTGGGGAAACCAATTTCCTACCCAGCCAGCAGCAAAGTCACAGCTCCCAGAGCGCTCCCTGGGGGAGGCCTCCGCGCTGCTCCCAGGCCCTTCCTAAAGGAACTGCTTTTGATGCGTGTGTTTCCGTGGCTTCGGAAACCACGCCGTGGTGTCAAGATTCGGCCGGCTGGTGTTCAGGCCTCCGGGACCCGTGCGAACCCGGAGCCACTCCCGCCACCCACTGCGTGCGCTGACCCAAGAGAATGGCGCCAGGATGGCCAAGGCCCACTGAGCCGGAAACAGGGAGGGCAGAGGTTGCCGCCGCGATGACCCTGACGGGAGGTGACATGCGAGTTCCGTGTGCGACCTGGGGACGCCCCTAGGGGACGCAGACCTGGAGCTCCCACACGAGGAGGGATGGCAGGAGAGCAGCCAGCCTCCAACTGTACCCCTTGGGCCCGGGGCGGCCCCGTCTGAGAGGTGATGGCTGGGCTGGAACCGGGGGCCGCAAACACAGCCAATGCCTACGCAGCCCTTGGGCAAGACCTGGAGGGCACGGGCTGCATGGTCGCAGGCAGGGCCTCCCCACCGGCTCCCGGGAGGCCCCGGCACAGGCCAGACTTTCTGCTCCGTGTGGTGCCCAGGGTCACTGGCAAGACCGAGGTCAGTGCGGCCTGAAGGGAGCGGAGGCGGAGAGAGAACGCGCGCCGGGCGGGGCCTGGGAACCCACGCTCAGGACCTCCCGTCGCAGGGGCCTCCCCTCGTCACGCTGCCCTTCCTTCCTTCCGCAGAGAAACCCTCGCAGTTACCATAGCAACTGAGGCAGGAACCCGGTCACTTTTCCCAGGAGATACGATGACATGTGCTCATGATGGGGAAAAAGCCCACCTGTGCACAACCCACCCACAAGTGTTTATCCTCCAACCCGCCCCCGCCCCCCCGGCCTTCACGGAAGGCTCTGGGATGGATGGATCTCCCCTTCTCTCCATAAACAAACGGCTGAACGAACAAACAAGCTGCATGAAAGCCAGAGGATGTGGGGTTTCTTGGAAAAGCCCAGTGAGATGCATCCCTTTTCTGAAAGGAGAAGGTCGGAGAGGTTGAGGTCGGAGGGGACGGAGGAAGAAAGGGGGTGAGCAGGACTGCAGGCCCTGCAGGTCCTCGTGTGGAGACGCGGGTTCGAGGGGAAGCCTGCTCTTCGGAGCCAGTGGGTCCCACGGGGACAAAGAAGATCCGCCGGGAGAAGCTGCCTGCCCCCGGGACACGACGGCTCCCCCGCACGAAGCCGTCCCGGGCGCCGCCCAGGAGCCTGACGGAGGAGGCAGAACCGTGGCCACCCGCAGACGGCCCCCCTTCAGCTGTGAGGCTTGGCCACGCGACCGACCCGGCGAAGGAAGAGGAAGGAATGCGCTCTCCCCAGCGGCTCACACCTGCCGTGCGCAAACAGCAGCAGGCGCCTGTCTGTCTCCCTAAGAAGCTCCGCACATCACTGCATAAGACGGACAGAAGGGGGCGTGCCCTGCACCCCGAGAGTGTCCTGCGGAAACAAGTGACGTGGGCCGGGAAGCCAAGCTCGGCGTCTGTCACCGAAACCCATGGCTAAGGAGCCGGGTGGGGGACAAGGCCCGAAGGGGTCAGTGCTGCCAGGCGCCCGGGGGCAGTGACCTCGGCTTCTCAGGCGCCAGCCTCAGAAAACCCTGTGTTTCGGGCAAGACCAGGTCCCGCATGAGCGGTGAGCCTTTCCCATCCGCGTCAGCACTCGGTTTAGAATCGCCTCCTCCTCCTACGCCTGTTTCTGCAAAACCACTGAGGCATCTCCGCTCGCACGGGGACGCCAGCGAGCACCGTTAACGCCCCTCATCACTGTCCCGCCGAGCGTGTCGTGGGCACAGTCCACAGACTGCCCCAAGGGATGGAGACTGATCATGCCCATTCTCCAGAAGAAGAAACTGAGGCCCAGGCAGGGGAACGGCGTGCCCAGAACCCCCAGCCAGCACCTTCGGGGAGCACCCACTCCTGGGCCCAGCAGCACCCTCCCAGGGCCTAGCCCACCTGGAGGCAACACGCCCTCGGCCGTTCCCCGTCCCAGGGGAGCGATGACAAGCCACATGAGAAGCTGTGGAACGTGAGGCAGCTGCCGACTGTCTAAGACTCTCAGAGGAGACGCTCCACTGGAGTGTGACGTGCACAAAAGCAGGGACCGAAAGCCGTGCGTGAGTCACCCCGGAGCCGGCGGGAGCGCGCGCTGGCTGGCCCCGCACCCGGGCGGGGAGATCACAGCCCCCCGTGGCCGCCTCTGCCCTTGGTGGGGCTGCAGAATACTTGTCTTTAGGATAAGCTACCCATAGTGACCACCAGTTAATCACAGAGACAGTGGTGTTAAGACTGCAGCCGCGTAGAAGCCGCTGGAGAAAGGAGAGAGGGCCTGGGCGGCCGACAGGGTCCCTGTCTGGGGCCCGCTGGGTGCGGGTGGGCCTGACATGTAAGTGGCTATGACGGGGCCTGACCGAGTCCTGCCTTAACAACGCCCACCGGCAACGCGGCCTCTGAGTCGCTGTGTGGCTGAGGGAGCCCCCAACCCCCAAGACCACTACGTACCCGTTTGTGGTCCTCCAGTTGCCTCAGGGGGGGACTCGGCTCCACCTCCTGCTAAACACGCAGAAATCCTGTCTTAAGCGCAGGCGGGAGCTGCGGGGTCTTCAGCATCGCCCCCCAGCCCCGGGCGCCCCGGGGGCTCACACAGAGGACGCGCTCTCCCGGATGGACATTGGCGCCCGGTCACATGGGACAGCGCTTCGCCCCGGTACCCACCCCTGCACGGTGGAAGACGAGCGGACACACGGATGTTTGGCCAATTTTTTTTTTTCAAAGATAATGAAGTGAAGCTCTACATTATGTATCTGTACATAACACAAACTCAACCGGGCCGGTCCCCGCAGCTCAGACATGCACCCCCACATGGCGCATGCGTGAGAACATCCACGAGACACGCCGGCAGACACGGACACGGAGCGTGGCTCTCCCCGGCCCACCAGCGCCTGCATTTTCATCGACGGCGAGCGAGCAGGAGCCCGATGAGAATACGAGACGCTGCTGGTGAGGAAGCGGCCTGTAGGGCGGCGCGTTGCCCCCCACTCCCGCTCTCACCTGGGGTTTCAGGAGGGTTTCAGGCAGCAGACTGGGAACCTGGCCCACATGCCCCCAAGCTCCTCCGTGGCTTTGGGCGCCCCCAGAGTCCAGCCCTCCCTTAGGAGTGTGGTCGGCGCCAGGGCCGAGAACACCTGAGACCCAGCTCTATGCGCAGCCCCTTCAGGCCCGACTCAGGGTGCGCACCCTCCCTGCCCGGGACCCAGAGCCTGTTTCATGGACGGACAGGGCTGCGTCCCAGGGTCCCCAGGGAGCGGTGGAGGCTGCAGTGCTGGGTGTGGGCCTTCGGGCCTCCCCGTCCCTGCAGGGGCCTTGGGTGTAGCCCCAGCCCCTCGGGACCTTCTCCTACCCCGAGAGCCACCCCAGTTCCCGGCCAGGCCACAGACTGTCCCCTGCACACCCCCGCTCCGGTCTGGACAGAGACACACGTCTCCATGACAACGCAGACACTCAGGACAACAGAGGAGCACCCGCGGCTGCCGGCCCGCGGACAGGGGGCGGGAGGGGCGCACACACCTCTGTGGAGCTCTCGGGGTCCGGGGCCTGCGGCAGCTGGTCAGGGGAGAGAGAGAGGTTAGTGAGGGGACGCGCCCAGGGCCACAGACGCCGAGACGGACACGGAAGGACACGCACAGCGGCAAGGTCACAGCGAGGGGCCTGAGCCCACCAGGGGGCGCGTTGGGGGGAGACCCTCTCCCTGTTACAGGGACCCGAACCTGCTGCCCGGGGGCGCCCCGGCCTGAGAGGGGAAGCGGGTAAAACACGGAAAGAAACAAAGCAGAGCCCCCCAGAGCCCCACCACCAAGAAGGAACCGTCTCTAACAGAGGAGGCCCAGCCCGGCCGCGTGGTCAGGGGAGGAGCGTCGACCTATGAACAGGAGGTCACCGTTCGATTCCCGGTCGGGGCACATGCCCGGGTTGTGGGCTCGATCCCCAGTCTGGGGCGTGCAAGAGGCAGCTGATCCATGATTCTCATCACTGATGTTTCTCTCTCTCCCTCTCTTAAATTAATAATAAAAAATATATATAGATTTTAAAAAGGTCCATCCACAGAGAGGAAGACAGAGACAGTGCACACCACGGGGGCTTGGGCGGGAGGCGGGGTGGTGCCGACTGGAGGGGCTTGGGCAGTCCCCCCCAGGGCCTGGCGCTGTCACCCCCACTCCCTGCCGGGGCCTCCCCTGGGTGCAGGCATGTCCAGTGTCCCGCCCCCACCCCGGGGCCTATCTCGGAGGCTGAGGCCTGGCCCCCCTACGACATCTCTGGGGAGAAAGGCTGCTGTGGGCAGGGCTGCCCCCCAGCGCCCCCTCAGAACCCCCTGAACTCGAGTCCTGGCCCCACTCCTGCAGACCATGCTGACACCCCTCCACTTCATTCTTTCCAAACGGTTCCAGAGGGAGCAGAAGGGGCCCCAGGGAAACCTGGGTCCCGCGAAGGAGGGTGTGGCTGGAGAAAGGGCCACGCCCCTGTGAAGGCAGAGCCTGCAGCCGGCTGGGCTGATGCCCCATGGGACTGCTGGGCCCTCCTGCCAGGGCTCCTGGACCAGGCCTGCACCGGGCAGGGCCGGCTGGTTCACGGTGCAGGATGGGCCCTGGACAGAGGCCAAGGCTCAGGCTGTGGGCAAGTGACCTTGGTCTCCTTCGAGGTGCCCCAGCGACAGGGCACCGCTGGGGCAGGGAACTGTGGGTGGCGGGCCGGGGCAGGGGTTGGAAGCTGGGCATGGGCTGTGAGACTTGGGGTGCTGCAGTGCAGCTCAACCACCTATTTGGTGGTCGACCCCCAAGGTGGGAAAAATGTTGTTTTTTAAAAAAAATGTTTTCATTGATTTCAGAGAGGAAGGGAAAGGGAGAGAGAGATAGAAATACTCATGATGAGAGAGAATCATTGATCGGCTGCCTCTTGCTCGCCCCACACTGAGGATCGAGCCCACAACCCTGACATGCGCCCTTGATCGGAATCGAACCTGGGACCCTCCAACCTGCAGGCCGGCACTCTGTCCACCGAGCCACACCGGCCAGGGCTGAATTCTCGTTCTTCCTTGAACGTTTCACGGAGGATTCGGAGACAAGGATGGCGGTTTGCAGCTTCAGGATGGCTCTCTAAACGGAAGGACTGCCTCACGCTGTCCGCTCACGGGGCGGAACGAAAACACCAGGGGCCCTGGACGGGGGTCGTGTGACCCGTCCTCCTGCGGCCCTGGGCTCTCCGTGCCACCCTGAGCCCCCCACGCTCTGGGCTTCCGCCCCCTGACCTGGCTCAAGGAGATATTCATCAGGCTCCTTCTGGCTAAGACATTGCGTAATGCCTGCTGTATTTTCAGTAAACTTCATTTCATAACTCCTGACGGGCAAGCTCTCTAACTGTCACCTACGAGGACAGACAACGTTTGCAGGCAGGGGACAGGCAAACACACCTGGCATATAATTTGGTAAAAAACCACCGCATGCACAACCACCACAACCAACAGCCTCTCCAATGCTGCCTCCTCTGAGGACTCCTGGCCTGTTTCCTCGAGGAGCAGGTCATTTGATGGCAGCAATCCGCAATTTTGAAAAATACAATTTTATCAATAAGCCGTGTTCACATCAGACCACAGCTACACAAATACAGCACGTAATCCCCAAAGCAAGAGAGGGTGTTTAGTAAACGCGTGGAGTGACTGTCTCAGCACATTTTTATTACCGAAGTGAATTTTTTTTACACGCGAGGTCATTCTCTATGGCCACGCACTGAGGGGGCACGAGCAGAGGAAACGGGCGGGTCTGGAGTCCCAGGCCTTGCCTCCTCCCGCTCAGGCCCATCCCCAGGTGCTGAGCCCTCCGTCAAGGTGCTTGGCAACGACCGGATGTTGCCTGGCTTTGACCTTGGAAACCAACGATGGCCCTCTATTGCCTCTTCACAGCGTTTCTTTGATTTCAAGTCTTCCTGATGCTTTTAGACCAGGCTGGGAGCTCCATAGAACACTGCGATTTCACACGGCTGTTCTTCGAAATGGAAACGCAAAATGAACCTCGAGTCACAGAACCCGTCCTTCCCGGCGAGGCCGCCGGGCATCAGGACTGTGGTCCCTGAGCAGCACCTAAGTCACCGAAGCGCTCCCTTTCAGCACATGATGTGCCTAATGTTTCACTGAGGGACAAGTTCCTGCTGCCAATGGAAGGAAGTGTACTTTGTCTCCCTCTTAGACAACAAAGCCACAGACTTCCTGGTGTTACCGTGTCTGGTGTATGATAGCAGCAACCACTGGTATCTATACTCACCACCCCTCCCGGCACCCACCCACCCATCCATAGATGGACAGACTGATTGACCAATGGGCAAACACGTATCCACCCACTCATTTCCCAATCAATCAAGCTATCCTCTATCTATCCATCTGTCTACTCATCCACTTCTCCATCCTTCCTTCCTTCCATCCACCCACTCACCCATCCTTCTATCCTTCCATCCACCCACCTATCCATCTATCATTCATTCATCCATCCATCCACCCAACCTCAATCTATTCACCTACCCCTCCCTCCCTCCCTTCACCCATCCGTCCATCTACCCTTCAGTTCATCCGTCCATCTACCCTTCAGTCCATCCGTCTGTCCCTCCATCCATGTGTGCCGTTGGCCAGCACAGACAGGTAAACACCCTTCGTTTTCAACACGCATTCCTCTACCACCCCTGGGCTTCTGGAGTGTTCCCTCAAAATAAGCTCTCTCCTACCATGGGCCATCTGCGCAGAAGGGCAGTGCCGCCTGAGGAATGTCACTGCCTTACGACCCAGCCGTCGACATGTCAAAGGGAACACCTCATCTCTAACCCCGGGTCCGTCTCCAGCTCCTCCCCCCACTCAGCACGCCGAGCAGGGAGCAGACGGACCCGGAGGGGCTCCCACAGCAGAGCCCGGCGAGAAAACCAGAGCGGACACGGCTGCCTCACCTGTCAGCAGAGCCGTGCTCAAGCCCCACCTGCTCACTCGTCCCTTTACATGGACATTTGTTTTAGAAACAAAACCAGCAGTCAAGTTATGTAGCTTCCCCTACACTGTACAGAGCAAGTCCACGTGAACTCAGATTCACTTAAGAAAACCCCACGCGTTCTCACTTGACTCAGTTACACAATTTCCGTCATTATGGAACCATCTAGCATGAGAGAGAGAGAGAGAGAGAGAGAGAGAGAGAGAGAGAGAGAGAGAGCACGAGGCTCCCAGGCCCTGCCCTCGCCCCTGCCCGCGGCCACCAGTGCCGAGCAGTAAACAGCCGCGGCCTTTATTGGCAATGGCGCTGAAGGTCACACATCAGCATGAGCCTAAATTCCAGGAAAAAGACGCGCTTATGTAACTGCTGCCTGGATGCTGGCAGGTGCCCAGCCAGCCCCGCAGCCTGGGAAAGTAGGACACCGCGCGGCCTCGGCGGCACGAGAGCGCCCCCTGCCGGCGACACGGAGTAACACCGTGCTTCTCTCCTCTCAGCCCGGGGCTCCTGGGAGAGGCTGAGGTTTGGGATGAGCTGGCTGCCGCCCTCCACGCGGGACTGCAGGGAGCTTCTCTGTGGCGGGGCAGGAAGGCGGAGGTGCTGGCCGGCTCCAGGGGCTCCGGCGAGTTCTGGGTGCCAGGCGACAGTGATGAAGAGGGATCTCCCCTCAAGTGCAGGCCAGGGCAGCCGGTCCAGGGCCCCGCACATGCCAGGACACGTCCTTCTCCAAGACACACGCGTGGACCGCGGCGGCTCCGGCTCGGGGGTTGGTGCACTTCCCCGGAGGCGCCCTTCAGTCCAAGCAGACCTTCACGTGGCCCGCGCGACCTCCTGCTCCGAGGTTCCCCGAGGACACGCTCTGTTACCCCACTTCTCCTTCCTGCGCTTCTCCTCAGGGCGGGGGGCTCGCACTCAGCAGGGACCTGCACCACTGCTGTCTCCCCAGGAAACCACGAGCCCCCGAGCAGACATGGTGTTTGGGCGCCATGCCCTCCAGGCCCCCCACGCCATGTCCGGAGTGGAACACACTCTCGAGTTTCGGTCCCGTCCATGACGTCATCAGCACCCACCGCTGCCCGTCACGGCCATGCGTGGGGAGGCGGCCTCTTGGCTGGTGGAAACGCTCTGAGTCCGATTTGTGTGGACACGATGGTCACGATGCAGCCAGCTGTCCACCCCGAGCCCGCGGGCCATCAACGCCAGTGGTTTCCACCCCCGCCCTCACCTGCACCCCTCCGCCCCCACCTCTGCCCTCACCTGCACCCCTCCGCCCTCACCTGCACCCTCACCTGCACCCCTCCGCCCTCACCTGCACCCTCACCTGCACCCCTCCGCCCTCACCTGCACCCTCACCTGCACCCCTCCGCCCTCACCTGCACCCTTCACCTGCACCCCTCCGTCTCACCTCCACCCTCATCTGCACCCCTCCGCCCTCACCTGCACCCCTCCACCCTCACCTGCACCCCTCCACCCTCAACTGCACCCCTCCGCCCTCACCTGCACCCTCCCAAGTCCCCCGAGGAGATGGCACAACCAGGAGGTGACGATGGAGACAGAAAGGAAGGGACCTCCTCTCTGGTTCCCAGGGAGGTTAGTCCTGGGAGAGCTGGGCAGGCCCCGCGCCAGGCCCTTCCGCGCAGGGACCTGGGACCCGCCCTGGGTCCCCTGACGGCTGGGAGCGCGACCCGGGCCGGAGGTGCCCTCCCTCCACTCACCCCGCGCCTCTCCCCCAGACGCCCCTGGCTTTACACCCAAGGGCTGTGGCCTTCCCCCCGGGGACCCCAGGTCACGGTGTGCGCCCGTGGTCAGGACCTGGTGTGCCTTTTCTGTGGAGGCCTCGCCCCTCTTCCTTGCCCCCCCACCAGCGGGAACCCGCACTGGGCTTGTGCAGAGCCCCAGGCGGTGGCGGCCTCCCCAGCGCAAGCCCACAGGAGCCGGGAGTTTCCAGAACTGCCCTTGGGAGGAAGGCTGCCTCCTGGGGACAGTGTCCCAGGGCGGGGAGGGTTGCCAGGGGCAACGAGGGAGAGGGAGCCACAGCTGCTTCCTCAGGGAACTTCTCAAAGAGCCCGAGGCGCTGCCAGGCCGGCCTTCCTTCGGGAACAGACAGGATTCTGTCTCCTGCGGACAATTAGACACACCTGCTCCCACGGGCGCTCCGAGGGCGGCACCCCGGCCCCGCCTTCCGTCCTGAGCAGCAGACACATCACGCTCACTCGGAGCAAAGGGGCGCGTTAACGACGCCCCAGGCGCCGACCAGGACGCCGGCCTTTCCAGACTCAACCTCTGAAGCACACAGCCTCCACCTCCCTCTTCAGAGGGAAATCCACCAGCGAGGTGTTTCCAATGAGCAGGAGGGAGCGCGAGCGCCGCTACGGGTGCAGCGCTGGGTGTGGGCGATTTCTGGGGCGGGACCCCGGAGGGGCCACACAGGACGCGCAGAAAGCGCGCTGTCCCCGGCTCAGGAGCCGCTGGCTGCACAGCCTACTGCGTTTCTCAGCTCCCGCTCGGCCCAGCGGGCGCGGCCCCTCCCCTGCTCACCTGGGACTCCTGGGAGGGAAAGTCTGTCTGGAAGCAGAGCGTAGCTGTGTGACCCGAGACCAGTGGCTTAACCTCTCTGAGCTCCCTTCCGGAGGGAACGGGACCCCGGTCATCACCGCTCACATCTGGGATGAAAACTGCCCCAGGCGGACGCGGCGCAGCTCTGCCCGGTTCTGAACCGCGGGTGGCGGACTTCAGGGTGAGGGACACATGCCTCCCGGGAGAAGGCCGCCCCGGCCCGCCAGGCGGCGGCGGGAACATCTGAGGAAGTGGACCAAAAAGCGGCTTTTTGAAAGTCAACATTTCCTTCCAGTGCGTTCGGTTCCAGCACAATAAACTCCCCAATGATAGACGTGAATCCCCCAAATGAATCTAACAACACCTACAATGCACATCCCCAAAACATGGCGAGAAACCTCGACAAACATTCACAAAACAGAAAATGCGTCTGCGGCCCCCAATGCCCAGACACAGGACTCCCCATCGCTGGCTCCGGGTGAGCCCGCCGGGGAAACGGAGCCGCCAGCCGAGCCGAGGCCCAGACAGCCCGCACCTCCTGGCCGCGGGCGCCGGAGCCCCTGACCTACGCAGGCCACACAGGGGCTCAGGGGCACCGGGGTTCGCTCTGGCAAAATGAAGTGTGACCCCTCCCTCGCACTCAGCCCTTTCCGACACGGAGACCGAGAGGGCGGTGGCTTTCAGAAACACACTCAGGCCCCTCCTCCCGCGCCGGATGCTCCGCGTGGAGACAAGCCCTGGTGGTGGGGGCGGGGCTTCGGACAGGCTGCTGGCAGCGACCCCTCACGGGCAGTGGGGGTCCCGGGCAGGGACGAACTCTCATCTCAGTGGGGAGCGCCCTTAGCCAGACTCAGACAGGATCCCCAGGGACAAATGGCCAACCCGCGCACGGGCGACGCTAACAACACGGACACCAGAGGACGGAGACACGTTCCCACGGCACATACACAGGCAGACACGATGCGACAGAGACGGGACAGGCCACAGGGCACGGGGACACCGGCACGGACATGGAAAAACAAGGAAATTAGACCTCGGCGTTCTCCGGCTCGTCAATGGAAATGGGCTGGAAGAGAGCAGAGGGAGAGAAGAGGAGGAAGCGTTAGGACAGGAAGTGCAGCGAGGGAGCCAGCCCGCCACCAGCGGAGGGGAGGCCGTGTCCGAGGGCACCCTGGACGCCACCGCGCCTCCCAGGAGGCGGTCCCCGGGGCAGGCAGCAACCCTCGCGGGTCACGTGACCGAGGGCCCGGAACCCGCCTTGCCAGGTCTGCGTGGACGTGGCACTGCCCGTCGCTGAGGGCAAGGGCTCTGTGCCCGCCGCGACCCTCGGACTTTGAGAAGAGGGCTGGAAAGAGCAGGGTGAACGGAGTGGCGGGGGGAACCCACTCAGCTCAGGGGGACAGGCTTTCTTCCCTTCATTTACCACCCCGGGGCGGGCGGGCGGGCGGTGGGGTGGGGGGTAAGGCGGTCCAGACTGCAGTTGGGATGAACCTGAATCGGCTTCAACTTCGCCAAGCAACAGACCCGCACGGTTGAGCCTCGCACAAGGCGGGTTCGAGCGGAGGCAAACGGGCACGCACGGGGGCCCTCGCTGCTCGAGCCCGCATTGTTCAAGGGAGGGCTGTACGCCCCGAGCCCAGGCTCTCTAAGTCCTGGGGCTGCTGGTCATACAAGGACACACTGCCCGGAGGCGGCGCGTGCCACCTCGAGCAACATGAGTAACCATGCACTGGCATCGAGTCCGAGAGGGACCAAGCGCCGGTCCCCGTGCCGCCTGCTGCGGGAGGTGGAGGCCCGGGGGTCGTCAGGCTGCACGGATAATAAGCTAATTCAGAGGCTGCTGACATCCCTGGCGCCTGCACACGCTCACACACGCGTGCCTTCTTCGGAGAGGACAGCCGCGGGGAACGCCAGGGGTGACGTCTGCATGACACGCAAACCCCAACGTCACCCGAGGCCACGGCTCTGCGGCCATCCATCCGCTGCCCCTGCGCAGAGGGAACGTGGGGCTTAAATCCACCCGAGAGGTCCTCGTGCGTTCACTCTTGGCTCCGAGTTTCTTTCCAAAACTCTGCCGGGCGACTTCACAGCAGCTTCCCGAACACCCAGCACCCGGGGGAGCCGCGCCCCTTCCCTGCAGGGCCGGGGCCTGAGGATCCCCTAGGCGGCAGGGCCGACGTCTGCGTCCACGTCAGAGACGGGTGGCCGTGGGAAGTTGTGCGTGTTTTTAAGGACGTTTTTATTGGTTCTGTTTTCAGAGACTAACAGGTTTCTAGAACGTCGTCCGCTGCACTCCCCGTCCGCCCCTACGGTATTTCCACTTTCATGGGAGGGATGAACGAGACTGGATCGAGCTGGACCTGCCTCCAGCCTCTCTCTACCTGGGGGCCTGGTTCCTCCACCTGCCGGCAGGGACCTGAGCGGGTGCCTCCTGAGGGCTCCCTCCCCGCCCCCTGGCGGCCCCCGGGCACCCTCGGGAGCTCTGTAACGGGGAGGCCACAGCCCCTCAGGCCCCGCGCCCATGTGCTCCCAGCGGGCAGGGAACCGCAGCGAGGAGTGAATCCTCCACGTGGCCCCAGGGACCCTGACGGACTCGCCCGCCAGCCACAGGCTCCCCAGCTCCCCACGCCTCAACCTCCAGGGACGAGGAAGCACAACCCCAACCGTAGCGGCCCCGGGAGCTGGGACACCAGCTCACTTTAAGGACCTTGGTCACAAAAGGAGCAGATATTCCAGAGAAAATGGTGGTCTCGACATTTTAAAATCCAGTTTATACCCCCAATGGGCAAGTATAGCCACAGCTCATTAAGGCCCCTCGGTGGACTCTGCTGTGTGATGGGGAGTGAATCTGTGCAACCAGAACCATACCTCACTAAGCTCCGGTGGCTAGATGGTTCCCCTTTTCCTGCCTGGGGCGCCCTGAGCTGTCACCCCCTCTCCTGGCCTGTGTCTGCAGCCTCTCCTGGCTCCTGCCTGGGGCGCCCCGGGCTGTCAGCCCCTCCTGGCCTCTCCTCCTCATCCTGCACTGGCTCGCGGGTCTATTCTGCACATTTATTAATGCTTCCCTGGCTGGCTTCTCCCCAAACTCCTGCTGAGCTCAGGCACTCATTTCCCAGTCAGCCAGGCTCACTCCTCTGACGGACACACTGCAAACGCTGAGCGACAGCAAAGGGCCTCGTGGTCTGGGGAAGTGGAGGAGGGAGCGGAGGAGGGCGCGTGCTTTTTAGTTTTATTTCTTCTTCTTCAAAGGCTCCCGCGGTGACGACAGGGGACTGGCCGGTGAGACAGCCAGACGCCACAGCCCGTGCTGCTCGCCTCCACGGGCTGTCACCAGGAGGCAGTTCCAGCACACGACTGATTACCTTTGAGTGGAACGGCCGAGATCTCAACGCAGGCCCCGGCCTTGGGGGGAGGGGCGATGGGAACGTTCTCTGCTCACTCTCGCTCCCACACCCCCGCTACCCGCAACCCCCGCTCCCCGCACACCCTCTCCCCGCACACCTCTCCCCGCACACCTCTCCTCGCACACCTCTCCCCGCACACCTCTCCTCGCACACCTCTCCCCGCACACCCTCTCCCTGCACACCTCTCCTCACACACCTGCTCCCTGCACACCCTCTCCCTGCACATCCTCTCCCTGCACACACACCTGCTCCCCGCACACCTGCTCCCCACACACCCTCTCCCCGTGCACACCTCTCCCCGTGCACCCCTCCTCGCACACCCTCACCCCGTGCACCCCTCTCCTCGCACACCCTCTCCTCGTACACCCTCTCCCTGCACACCCTCTCCCCACACACCCGCTCACCACACATCCTCACTCACCGCCACCCTCGCTCCCCGTGCACACGGTCACATCCCAGGCCCGTGTCACACCTCCAGTAGAAATGGTGACGCGTTTGCCTGCCTGGGTCCCAGGCAGAACAGGAGGGAGTTCGTTAACGCACGGGAGGGACTGGGCCACGTCCCAGCAGGTGTGCTCAGAGCAGGGCCCCCCGCCAGCACCCCACCTCCTGAGGCAGACACGACACTGGCATTCCCACTGGGAGTTTAAGCAGATGGGAAATCTCGTCACTATTTCTCGACAGTAACTTATGTGACCGGCGGCCTCTGAGCGAGAACTGACTTTTCTGCTTTGTTAGTTGGTTCTCCAGGGGCAGGAGGCGTGGCTTTAAAAACAGCGAACGCCTCGGTCACGCCGCGTGCCGGAACGGGGTGGCTTTCTAGCCCTCCATCTGAGCTTCCCAGCGACGCCTGGTCTTAGTGGGGCGCGAGGCGGTACCTTCTCGCCGTAGCCGCGGTCCTTGGTCATCATCTCCCGCAGCGTCTGCAGGACCTTAATACACAGCTTCTCCTCGTTCTCCTCCAGCAGCTGCTTGGTGTGTTTGATCAGCCTGAGGGGGAGCCACATGTTACAGCCCTGCCAGGACCTCCCGGCAACAAAGCACAGGTCCCTGCCGCTCACGGGCCTCCTCAATTCATGAGCAAACACATACCAAGGCTCTGGGGCCGCTCACAGCCCTGAGAACCGAGTCAGCGACAGTGTCTCAATGGTGCCACCCGCTGGTCGGTGACAGCAAACACACTCTCTGGGCAGGAGCGGGCCACACCCCACTGAGAGATGGAGCTCACAGAGTAAAGGGGAGCGGTCCCCCACATCCACGGCTTCTCCCCTGAGGATTGCCAGGAACGTGGCTGAAACACGCCAGCAGAGCCCACGACCTCGTGACGACAACGGCCGGGCCAACACGTGCTGTTCCCTCATCCTTCCGAGGACTCAGAAAGGCCAACTCCAGGGCCGAGCCCACGGTCAGGCTCAGCACACCAGTCAGGCCCGGGACCGCGCTTTGTCTTAGCTGATGCCCCACAGCATAAACAGAGAAACGACAAAGTTGTAGGAAGGTTGTGAGGCCCCGACAGGCCTGGAGAGTTTGGAGGGCAGGAGCGGGGACACCTTTCTCGGTCCATGTCGCAGCCCACAGGGGGCGCCGTCAGTCCTTGCTGAGCGGAAGACGAGTGGACGGGGCCTGCAGTTAGAGGGAAGCATTCGCACCCTGGCCCCTTTGGCTCAGGGGACAGAACGTCGGCCCGCGGACTGAAGGGTCCCGGGTTCGATTCCGGTCAAGGGCACGTACTTCAATGGCAGGCGTGCGGGAGGTAACCCATCGGTGTGTCTCTCTCATAACAATGTTTCTCTCTCTCTGTCTCTCCCTCTCCCTTCCACTCTAAAAATCAAAATCAGCCGAAACCGGTTTGGCTCAGTGGATAGAGCATCGGCCTGCGGACTGAAGGGTCCCGGGTTCGATTCCGGTCAAGGGCATGTACCTTGGTTGCGGGCACATCCCCGGTGGGGGGTGTGCAGGAGGCAGCTGATCGACATTTCTAACTCTCTATCCCTCTCCCTTCCTCTCTGTAAAAAAAAAAAAAATCAATAAAATATATATTTAAAAATCAAAATCAATGGAAAAATGTCCTCTGGTGAAGATTACAAAAAAAAAAGAAAGAAAAAAGAAAAGAAAGGGAGACATGCTTGCCCAAACCACAGTGAACCCTCCCACGGGGACGGTGGGGCAGGACCGTGACCTTACGCTCAGCAAAGCCAAAAACCAGGCCAGCATTTCCTTCCTCGGGAGCCACTGCTGAGTCTGGTCCCCGGGCCCGAGACTGACCCCTGACCCGCGGGGGCGGGGGGCGCTCACTTGCAGATGAAGCCCCCGCTCTCGCACTTCCTCCTGGCGTCCGTGTTCTCCGGGAAGAGCAGCTCTGGCCGGTGCAGCACGTCCACCAGCACCGACAGCTCGGCCTGCACCAGCGGCCGCAGCCGGTCCTCCAGCGCCGAGACGATGTCCTGGAGGGAGCACAGCGCGGTGAGCGGGGCGGGAGGGTGAGCGCACGCACGTCCACCTCCACACACCCAGAGACCCGGCCGGGTTAGAGGGTCCGGACACACGCCATTCGCCGCGACCCTACGGTTACCTGGCGCCTCAGCCCCGGGGCAGAAAGCCAAGCACACACAGGCCCCCTCCCACCCGCCTCCTTCCCAGACGGCTCTGCGCTCAGCGAGGGACCGTCCCACAGACGTTAAAACCAGATGTGGAACACGTTCGGCCGGCCACGTGGGAAGATGTCGACGACGTGAACGCGACAAAGGGGCAAACGGTGGTGTGGACTCTACGATCCAACTTTTTTAAGCGTCAACATCACGGGCCCTAGCTGGTGTGGCTCAGTGGATAGAGCGTCGGCCTGCGAACCAAAGGGTCCTGGGTTCGATTCCGGTGCAGGGCATGTACCTCAGCTGCAGGCTCCTCCCCAGCCCAGGCCCGGGTTGGGGCACATGCAGGAGGCAACCAAACAATGTGTTTCTCTCACATCGATGTTTCTCTCTGTCTCTCCCTCTCTCTTCCACTCTCCCTAGAAATCAATGGAAAAATATCCTCGGGTGAGGATTGAGATAATAATAATAATAATAAATATTTTTTAAAAAGACATCACGGTGGCCTTGGTGGTGGGATTACGGGAGAGGCTGATTTCCTTCTCTGTACTGGCACTGAGTCCTGCCCAGTTACTGTCAATGAGCATGAATTATTCATGGACTAAAAAGCCACACAGAAATGAGAACACAAACGAATGAACATGCGGTATCAGCATGCTAAATACATGTACCCTGATAGCATGATGGTCTTCAAATGCAAAACACACAGCTGCAGGAGAGGAAAACAGAGAGACGTTGAAAGAGCAGCGAAACCAACACGACAAACGCCGTCGAAAGGCAAATGGCAGGAAACGCGTGAGACATGATCTCCCAGAGACGCTGCCGCTGGCCGGAGGGCTCGCTGACGAGACCCTCGCTAGAGACGTCCTGGCTCAGGTGGGCCGGGCAGAGCACGGCATGCTGGGTAACACAGGAGGAGCCAGGGAACCAAGGAGACCGCGCGTGGGAAAGGCCATGGACACTGCATTCGCCCCAACTGGGGCCCGATTCCATCGGTCGTGGTCAAGGAAGAGTCGATGGGTCCTTTGCCCAGAAACTAACCCTAAAATATGTGGTTATAACTTTATCTTATGTTTAACCACGTTTATAACCACTCGATAGTATTCAGAATGCAGGAAAGAGTCAAACTAATTCTTGTGGGGGGGGGCGAATTTCCCCAATGAGATTGCAACATCCCTTAATTCCTCTGACTTTCCCTGCACAGTCAGGAAAAGAGGGTCACTGTTGCACAATTCTCTGAGGGTTTTATCCGTTTCCCCGACAGGTTCCTCTTGGAAAGCACCTGACTTCCTCTCCTTCGATCGTTGCTGGTGCTAACCCACAAACCTCTCCTCGCCTACAGCACCGACGGGATTGGCTAGCGCAGTGGTCGGCAGACTCCTTAGTCCACAGAGCCAAATATCAACAGTACAACGATAGAAATTTCTTTTGAGAGCCGAAAACCGACTTCTGCGCATGGGCCACGAAGTTTCAATCACACTGTACGTGCGCGCCTGCACGTGGTATTTTGTGGAAGAGCCACACTCAAGGGGCCCAAGAGCCGCATGTGGCTCACGAGCCGCAGTTTGCCAACCACTGGGCTAGCGCTTCCACGCCGTGCGTATGGCGCCCAGCCTCTGTGCGAGGTCTGGGCCTGACACGGTGGCCGATCTGCACTGTATCGTCCAACGGATGACATCCGACAGCCAGGGAGACTGACAGACAAAGACGGCGAAGCGATGGCAGGGAAAGGGCCAGGGTGACGTGAGGGGTGTCTGCATGGGGTTGGGGTTAATCACACAAGCATTGAGCCTGTGAGTGACTGTCCTACCACCCCCACCACCTCGCTGTCCCGGGCCGTCTCCTAACTCCAGGGACTCAGACGAGGACGCAGTCGATGCCGAGGACCCGTTAGCCCCTGGCCACGTCTTTCTAACCTGCCCTTCTGCGCTTTACTTTCCTCTCCAAGAGGACGCTTACTATTCCTTCCTCAGGGCGCATGGTCCCCAGGCTTCGGAAAGAAACGTGCAAACCTACGCCTTCCCTTTCAAGACCACGGCTGGCTGTCGGGAGCTCTCCCCTGGCCCGCGGCTCCGCCCTCCTGGTCGCCGGCTGTCCTGGGCCTCTGGCTGCGCTCACTGCCTGCCTTCCCCCTCCGCTCGCCTAGGCCTTTCTCCAGCTGGGGAAGCAGGGCTGGGTGCGGGGCAGCCCCCGCCAGGCAGGCGCGCTCCCCACCCACGTTACCTGCAGCCTCTCGATGATGTTCCGGTAGTCCCTGGAGGCGGCCAGCACCGAGTCCCGGCGCGCCGCGTTGCGGGCAGACAGCCGCCAGTTCAGAGCCGTCTTCTGCACGATGTTGTGGGACTTGAGGAAGAGGTTGTTCACCTGGCTGTCCAGGTCCACGGGAATGGCGATGGCCCGGCTCTTGGCTGCGGAGAAGGCGACGCGTGAGCTGGCAGCCTTCGCGGGAGACGCCCCGAGACGGAGGGACCGCCCTCGCCCCCCACAGAGGCTCCGTGGGCACACGCGCCAGCTCGCGGACACCCAGTGTGAACGGGAGCTCAGCGGGCTGCCACCCTGGGTGGGTGGTGGGGGGGGGGCTCCCCATGTGAGGGAGCTGGGAGAACAGCTCTGAGGGTGCTGAAGTCTCCGAGGGGAGGGTGGGTGGGAAGAGATCAACCAAAGGCCTTGTCTGCCTAGAGGCATCACCATGGACACACAACAGTGTGGTCAGGGCCTGGGGCGGGGGCAGGGCGGGCGAGAAGGGGTCAGTGGGGAGAAAGGGGGCGCCTGTAATACTCTCAACAACGAAGATGTTTTTTAAAAAATGCTCTGAGGCCACACCGTTCGGCAAGTCCAAGTGCCATGGGTTTCGGCACCAACTGGCTTCTATGTTGTGAGAATCATCAGGCAGGACACTCGTTTGGCCAATGGATTGTTCCCCCCCACCCCCCACCCCCCACCTCCCGCCCAGAGGCTCAAGGGACAGGGCACCCTCCTCCGGAAAGGGTGCTACTGGGGGCATCCCGTCTCCGCGGCGACGTGGGCACCAGTGAGTTCCCGGTGAGGGCCTCCCAGGCCCTGAGGAAGCTCACACGGCACTGCACGTGCCGAGAGCCGCACCGCCTAGTGGGGAGCTCGTGCTCCCAGCCCGTGTTTCTGGGGAGAGACCACTTCCGGCTCTGGGCGCTGCGGCTGGACGGTGACGGCGGATTGGGAACGGGGCCTCGCTCCAGGCCGGGCTGGAGGCGGGGCAGCGGGGGCTTCGGTCACGGTCAGACGTGGGCCCGACGGCGACTCACCCACGTCGGAGAGCACGCGGATGCAGCCCTCCACCGAGGCCTTCTGGCCGGGCGCCAGCCAGTTGCAGTGGTACACGCGGAACACGCCCTGCAGCAGCTGCACAAACACCGGCTGGCGGGTCTGCAGGGGAGAGGCGTGGGGGCATGCGTGTGGGTGTGAAACGGACCTGGCTGTGCACCGGGGTTCCCCAGCCCGCCCGCCCGCCGGGGGCGAGGGGTGCCGGTGGGACCCGGACTCCAGCACTGCCCGGCGGAGCGTTTCAGGGCAGGGCACGGACTCGATGCTGCCCAACCTCGCCTGGCCACGAAGGAGTGCAGGACCTGGAGCCTGGGAACGCGTTTCTGTCCCGGCACCAACCGCCGTGTGCCGGAGCCAGCACCTGCCTCTCTGGGCCTCGGCTCTGCCGAGGTAGCAAAGCAGCAGACGGACCCCCAAGTTCTCTCCAGACAGGAGATCCGAAGTAGCAGCTACATTTGTAAGCAGCAGAAACCAACTGAGAAGTGGGTCTCGCCTAGAATGCTCCCCACTTCCTTCTTTTCTTTTCTTTTTAAATAGTTCACTGGCTTTTAGAGAGTGAGGAAGGGAGAGGAGAGAAGCATCGATGTGAGAGGGAGACGTGGATCAGCTATTGCTCTTCTGGCCCCTGGAAACCGATCCCCGCCTTCACGCCACAGGCTGTGCGGGGGCCCGCGGGATCCCCGCCACAGAGATGGAGGGAGACACAGTCAGGAAAACAGGAGCGATTCCTCCAAGTACGTGCATCAAGGGCACGTCTCCGGCTGCACGGACTCAGGGCTCTGAAACGGCCGGGGCACCGAGCCACGTGCGCAGGGCCGCCCCCTGCACCACCCGCGCCACGGGGCTCACGGAACGATGCCCTGGAGCCGTGCAGCGCAGGGGCCCTGCCGCCACCGCTGAGCGCTGAGCGCCGCCCCCCCCCAGCCTGCGCCACCTCCCAGAGCGCCAGGCTCCCCCAGCAGCTACAACGGAGGCTCCAGGACTTTTACAAAGTGTTGGTAACGGGCTAGCACCCAACTGCGTCTCTAAGGCTGGAGGGAGGCACAGACCAGGGGAGAGGGGAAAGCGGGCATTTTAAGGAGAAGACAACCACCACCGTCACCCTCTGGTACAGAGAACGCCCTCAGGCACGTCGTGACCCCCCGCTCCTGCACAAGCTGCTCTGCCAGGGAAAGGCGGCGGCATACCCACGGTGCAGACCAGACGTCACCCCAGCCTCCCACAGTGCCAGCCTCAGCATCCCCTGCTCAGGCCCATTAACGGCCCCCCCACCTGCAGCCCCTCCCCCCACCTGCAGCCCCTCCCCCACCTGCAGCCCCTCCCCCCACTTGCAGCCCCTCCCCCCACTTGCAGCCCCTACCTGCAGCGTGGTGCTCTGGTCGGAGAAGGGGGAGCTGAAGAATGTGGTCACGATGCTCATGACGATCTCGGTCACGTACTTCTCCAGGATGGAGTCTGCGTGCCGCCGGTCACTCGTGTTGTTGCAGGCCTGCGGGGCGGCCGCACACCTTAGACACATGCCCATGCAGGCCTGCACACAGCCCCCGGGCCGCTCCTGCCCCGCCCCTTACACGCAGGGAAGACCTGCAGGTCAGGATCTCTCCCTGAAGGGAGGGCAGTGATAGGAAACTTCCGAGCCCTGACCCTGATTTAAAGGGACACAGGAGGCCTGGATTCCAGTCTGGCTCCTGGACTGCCAGGACCAGGAATCCGAGATGACATACACACACGCCTGTGTCATCCAGGCTCCAGCTCGGGGACGGGGCCCCGAGGAGAGACGTGTTGTCAAGGGCAAGGAGACCTATAATCCGATGTACTGTGTCCCCGGGGTCACTCGCACATCACCCACCCAGGAGGGAACGAGGCCCGGAAATGACCTGCCGTCCCTGAAGCCTGGCCAGTCAAATCCAGTCTCGCCTGAGAGTGAAAGGGGAGACGAGACGAATGAAAGCAGAACAGCCGCGTCTGCCTCCTCGTGCCGTGAATTAGCGGGGGACATCAGGAGACCGTTTTCCTTATGTCTACACAGGCATGCCCGCACAGGGACGGACAGACACACGGATGGACGGACACACACGGACACACACACACACACACACACACACACACACACACACAAGTGCACGTCAGCTCGGCCTCCTCCACTCCAGGAAGCTCACCCTGCAGATGTCCACGAGGAAGTTCTCAAACAGCTTCCACATGTGGTTGCTGGTGTAGATCTCCTTCATCTCCACCTCGGTGTCCACGTAGCAGTGGTTCAGGAAGTTGATGTAGGCGATCTTGACCTGGGCGGACAAGGCTTCGTGAACGGCCAACTCAGTGTCCGGGGACTCAGCGCCTGGGGACTCAGCGCCCGGGGACTCAGTAACCAGGGACTCGATCGCCGCCCCATCTTAAGAGTGAGAACGACCCAGACACATTCCATTTCCCCGCCGGATGTCATGCCCTTGATTTCTTTATATTGAAAATTCACATTTATGAAATTTAAAAACACAGAGATCTTGGAAGAGAATAATGTTGTGAATCCTCACCTGAGGCTATTTTACCATTGATCTTTAGAGAGACTGGAAGAGGGGAAAGGGAGAGAGAGCGGGATAAGGAAAGAGAGAGAGAGAGACATCGATGGGAGAAAGACACATGGATTGGTTGCCTCCCAGTCACGCCCCACCTGGGCTGGGAATCAAACCTGAGATCCTTCCGGCCAATGCTCTAACCGCTAAGCAACACTGGCCAGGGCTATTCCTAAATATTTTATGATCTGTTGCTCCTTATTTTTGTAGTGCAACCGTTCCTTTCACAGGATAAACATACAGGGTCGGGCTTACGTCCATGGGAACTGAACCTTAACCCACTCCGAACGCATTTCTGAGACGTTCGTGCGGATCCAACCCTCTCCGCTCACAGGCTGCGTGACTGGCCCCGCAGAGCGGAAGCACCACAGGGTCTCCGCGTCTCAAGGACACAGAAGGAAAACAAACCTCCCCCACATTCCTTGTTCCTTTTGCCCAAAATCAACACTCGAGCAAACGCTGTTTCAGCCCACGGAAACCTCACAGCGAATGAGCGGCAGGCCCGAGTCCGCGAGGGCCCCTGGGCCAGCCCCTGGCGCCACGCAGAGAGACCAGGGGGCCTCGCAGGCCGCTCACCTCGGGGATGCAGTCCTCATGGGTCACCACGCGCACGATGTCGTCCAGCGGCAGCAGGGAGTTGCACTTGATCTCGGTGTAGACGTTCTTGCCCTCGGTGCACACGGCCAGCAGCTCCACCAGGTGGATGTGGTACATGAGCGGGCTGTTCTCGTCCATGCGGTCCCGCTCTGACCGCATCATCTGGATCAGCGTCTGGAAGGAGGCCCGGTCGTTGTAGAACACGAGCACGTCCTCGCCGGAGTTCACCAGCTGCAGGGACACAGCGCGTTCACGTCACGGGCGCAGGGGCCGGCGGCATGAGAAATACAGCTCTTCTCGCCTGGCCGAGTGGCTCCGTGGGTGAGCGTCAACCTATGAACCAGGAGGTCACGGTTCAATTCCCGGTCAGGACCCATGTCCAAGTCGCGGGCTCCATCCCCATGTGGGTTGGCCGATTGAAGATTCTCTCTCACATCGAAGTTTCTTTGTCTCTCTCCCTTCCTCTCTCTTTTTTTTTTAAAAAAACATATTTTTATTGATTTCAGAGAGGAAGGAAGAGGGAGAGAGAGATAGAAACATCCATGATGAGAGAGAATCATGGATCGGCGGCCTCCTGCAAGTCCCCCACAAGGGATCAAGCCCACAACCCAGGCATGTGCCCTTGACGGGAATCAAACCTGGGACCTTTCAGTTCGCAGGCCGACGCTCTATCCACTGAGCCAAACCAGCTAGGGCTCTTCCTTCCTCTCTTAAAAAATCTGTTAAAAAATCAGATTGAACTCTTGCCCTATACGTGCAGTTTAAGTTCACAATGTGAGAACACACACGCACACGCACACACATGCATGCACACTCACACGAGCAATTACTTTAGTCCCTTCACATGGCTCCAGCAGAGGGTCCAGTTCCAAATACAAGATTAACTAACTTAAACGTCCTAGGGAGCCCAGGGGAGGCACAGGGAGCGGCGGTCACCTCGGCCATGACCATGTCCTGGCACTTCTTGATGAACTTCCCTTCGGCCTTGACGATGGTCTGCAGGAACTTGATGTACTGCACGTTGCGGCCGTGCGTCTCGATGCAGTGCACGAAGTGCTGGACCACCCTCTCGTTGATCTCGCTGCAGAGCTGGAAGTTGTTCATGAAGATGTGCTGCATGGTCACCGCCTCCAGGATCTGGCAGGGGAGGACGCAGGGAGGGGGCATCAGCGGCGGGCAGAGTACACGCGAGAACAAGCAGAGTCCGAGTGCATGCGAGAACAAGCAGAGTCCGCCCACACAGAGACCGTCTGCCCCTCGAAGGCCTCTCTCCAGTCTCACTTGTGCACTGCCTTCCTTCTTCCTAAACCTTTCAGCCCTAACGAGCACGCTGCGAGCTAGA
The DNA here is from genome assembly GCA_025583905.1 of Ia io. Classification (NCBI taxonomy): domain Eukaryota; kingdom Metazoa; phylum Chordata; class Mammalia; order Chiroptera; family Vespertilionidae; genus Ia; species Ia io. Next base: position 57,456,402 of record JAJQQW010000018.1, on the reverse strand, counting down.
CAAACAAGTCAGGCATGCTCGGCTGCAGGGGTCACCAAGGGACACCAGCGCCCTGACCAGAAATGGAATAGCCACTAAAGAATGCCCTGCCCGCCCCCCCGCCCCATTTCACCACGATTTTGACTTCTACAACCATAGCTTCATTTAGCCTGTTCTTTTTAAAAATATATTTTTATTGATTTCAGAGAGGAAGAGAGAGGGAGAAAGATAGAGAAACATCAATAAGAATCATTGATTGGTTGCCTCCTGCACGCCCCACACTGGGGATGGAGCCTGCAACCGGGCATGTGCCCTGACCGGGAATCAACCACGACCTCCTGGTTCATAGGTCGATACTCAATCATTGAGCCACGCCTGCCGGGCCGTTGGGCCTGTTCTTGACCATCATGCATTCTTGTCCCTCTGGCTTCCTTTATTCCAAATTACATTGGTGATGTTGTCATCCATGCTGGTGCAGCTGCCAGTAGTCTGTCCCCTGTCGCTGCTATGGCCACTTCATTGTCTGAATCACCACAGTGTAGTTATTTATGCCATTGCTGGTGGGCACGTGGGGAAGTGTCCGGTTTTAATGAGTTGTGACACTCTCCTTACTACACAAATGAACAGGGCTGCTCTGAACACTCTCGTACGTGTCTTCTGGGAAAGTTAATGTGTGTATTTCTGTTGGGTTTAGGCCCACGAGCGGAATAGCTGGGGTGCAGGGTTTCAATGTGTTTGGCTATAGGAGACCCGTCCAAACAGCTTCCAAAAGCTGTCAGCAACTCACATGCTATGTCACGGCTGTTCCAGACCCCTTTTCATACCTGGCCTCGTCCGTCTTTCTCACTTCAGTCCTATCTTACTTCACGTGCATTTCCCCGAAGACCCACCACGTGGGAGCACCCGGTCATATTCCCCGGCCGCGTGGGTGTCCCCAGCTATGAGGGTCTCGTTTTAACGGGGGTTTGCTCATTTTAAAAAGGGGGCTGTCCGTTTTTTTTCCTCACTGGCTTTTCTGAGTTTGTTATATATTCTGGACACAAATTCTTTCCTGGACGTGCGCATTGCAGTGTCTCCTCTCTTCCTGGCTTGCCTCTGGAGGCTCCTGGTGGTGTCACTTCATAAACAGACATTCTTAAAGAGGCCCATTCATCAACAACTTCTTTTATGATTAGAGCTTTCAGCATACTGCGTAAAAAACTTCACGTTCCACACGGTCACGAAGATGCTTTCATGGTGTCTTCTAGCTTTATTATCTTTCTACCCAGAGTTACCGAGGTACAGAGCGTTGTTTGGGGTGAGGTATAGGGGCTCTCAACTTCTTACCTTTTGCCTTTTCTTTCTCTGAACATGACAAAGAGGGAGTACTGCCCTTCAATCCAGTAATCCTTTCCCGGCAAAGCTCTAGCTATGCTAATAGGTGATTGCGTGCATACACGTGCATGTGTGTGAATGTGTGTGTGTGTACATACAAGGATGTCCTTTGTCATGCTGCTTGCAAAACCAACAGCTAGGCATTGCCTAACTGTCCGTCACCATGAGAATGGTGTTAAGAAAGCTCGCAGCCATTCAATGGGATGCCGTGTAGCCACCAAATCGAATGAGGAAAACATACGTACCCCTGACCTGCAAACACAGCCACGGTGTCTTAAGTGAAAGAGCAACATGCAAAACAACGTGTAGAGTGTGCACGTTTTTCTCTAAAAACTGCAGAATACGTATTTGATATATTTTAAAAACATATGCTTAACAAGCTAAACTGTTACATAGCTGTGCTGCAGGTGAATTATTCTGCATTTGTATGAATATAGAGAACTTGCGCCTGCCTCAGGAGGGGGGTGGGAGAGAGTCAGCACCTCTTTGTGGCTGAAGTGAGATGTGACGAGGGCTATTATTAAAAACTAGAGGCCCATTTATCAACTGGTGGGGTCCCTCCGCCTGGACTGCACCCTCTCACAATCTGGGACCCCTCGGGGGATGTCAGACTGCCTGTTTCAGCCCGATTCCTGCAGGCCAGGCCAAGGGACCCCACCGGTGCCGGGCCTCTAGTATGCATATAAGATCTTTGGTTAATCTCTTCCCACCCTCCCCCTTATCCCCTTCTCTGAGATTCATCAGTCTGTTCCATGCTTCCATGCCTGTGTGTTAAGTGTCTGCCCCCTGGTGGTCAGTGCACGTTATAGCTAACAGTCAAATGGTCCAATGGTCGCTTAGGTTTTTATATACATAGATATCTGGCCTGGCCAATGTGGCTCAGTGGTTGAGTGTCGACCTATGAACCAGAGGTCATGGTTCCATTCCTGTTCAGGGCACATGCCCGGGTTGTGGGCTTGATCCCCAGTAGCAGGCATGCAGGAGGCAGCTAATCAATGATTCTCTCTCATCACTGATGTTTCTCTCTCCCTCCCTCTCCCTTCCTCTCTGAAATCAATAAAAATATAGTATAAGACATATATGAACACATCTCACCTTGGCCCCCCCACCCTCCTCCGTCCCCTTCCCTCTCCGCACAAAGATGGAGAGATCTAAGTCCCCATGTGAGCGGATCACAGTGTTTCCCGGAAATGGGTGCTGCATTGGTGCTCCAAGTCTCAGCGGCTACACAACAAAGCACAGCCGCCCCGGCCCGCCGCCCGCCACCCGCCTCCCTCCTCCCTCTTGCCGCCTCCCGCCGCAGCCGCCCTGCCTACCCCCGGGTTGAGGAACAGGTTTATGTGCTTGTGCAGCAGGGCCTGGTTCTGCTGGTTGCCTGCACAGAAGTTCTGCAGGAACTCGTGCGCCAGCCGCATGATCTCCTGCATCTTGGTGTCTTCGGCCTGTGGGGGGGCAGGTGAAAATGGCTGAGCTCAGGCTGCGCACTGGACAAGGGAGGTCTTGGCACAGACAGCCCTCATCGCAGCCCTCAGCTCAGGCCAGGAGGCCAGGGCCCAGGCCACGCCCGCCACCGACTCCCCCGGACTCTGGAGGCCACGTAGGCCCACCCTGTGAGGCCCCGCTGCTGCCCTGCGTGCCCCAGAGCACGGCCAGCCCGGCCCACATTCTCCCACTGGCCTCGGGCAGAAGCAAAGATTTCATTTCAATGGGGAAAAGCCAGCCCAGAGCGGCCATGTTCGTTTGCAGCCGGGCTGGACCCTGTGAGGATGGGGGTGGGGGTGGGGGGTGACCCTGTGAGGACGGGTTTGGGGGGAACCCTGTGAGGATGGGGTGGGGGGAGACCCTGTGAGGATGGGGTGGGGGGGTGACCCTATGAGGACAGGGGGATGGGGGTGGCCCTGTGAGGACGAGGGGGTGGGGAGGGCCCTGTGAGGACAGGGGGGTGGGGAGGGCCCTGTGAGGATGGGGATGTGTGGGGGGACCCTGTGAGGACGGCTGTGAGGACGGGGTGGGGGTGACCCTGTGAGGACAGGGTGGGGGGGACCCTGTGAGTACAGGGGTATGGGGGTGACCCTGTGAGGACAAGGGGGTGGGGGTGACCCTGTGAGGACGGGGGTGTGTGGGGGGACCCTGTGAGGACGGGGGGGTGAGGGGAGAACCTGTGAGGACAGGGGGATGGGGGTGACCCTGTGAGGATGGGGTGGGGGGTGACCCTGTGAGGATAGCTGTGAAGATGGGGGCAGGGGGGTGAGGACAGGGGAGGGGGGTTGATGCTGTGAGGACAGGGGGGGGGGGGGGGACCCTGTGAGGACGGCAGGGCAGGGTGGCTGACCTTCTCGTAGGGGATCTGCAGCAGCTCCAGCACCACGGCGTGTGCGCTCATGTTCCTGAGCAGCCGCTGCTGCTGCTTCCGGCTCTTGCGCACGGACGCGCCCTCCTGCACGCACAGCCTGCTGAGCCGGACCAGGATCTGGGGGACAGGGGCGGGGGCGTCTCAGTTCCGAAGGCCTGTGTGCGGCGCGGTGGCCGCATGGCGGGCACGGTGCTGCTCGCCTGTGATTTGCTGAGACAAAGATCTTAAAAGCATCCTCACCCTTCACCCCTGACCCCCCAAGGAGCTGACTATGTGAGTGACATGGGCATCGTTTCACCACGTCCGTCTGTCACTTCGTCACGTTGTACACGTTAAGGGTATCACAAGTTGGTCGTTTTTACCTCAATGAAACTGGAGGTAATTTTTTTAAAAAGAAGAAATGAACCTCAGAAAACTAGACTGAGGGCGTGGGGGGCAGGGAGGCCAAAGGGACCCCAATACATTAAAAGCCTAACCCGGGGGGGGGGGGAGGGAACGCCTCCACCAGGTGGTGCCCTGTGGGTGGCGTCAAACTGAATCTACGTCCAGAACCACCAGGGGGCGGTGGATCCGACAGTCAGTGGGGCAGCTTCTGAGGGCGCTCTCTTTTTTCATACATATGTGTGTGTTTTAAATATATATTCTTGTTGATTTCAGAGAGGAAGGGAGAGCGAGAGGGAGAGAGAAACATCAACGAGAGAGAGGATCGTGGACCGGCCGCCTCCTGCTCGCCCGCCCGGGGCGCACTCACCTCCTTGACCACCCGGTAGTTGTAGCTGCTCGTGCTCTCGTGCTTCGGGGCCGTGCTGTTCCCCTCCTAGGGACAGAGGGAGCGTGAGTGCTTCCAACCACCTCGGCGCCTGCGCGTTCGCAGGGCCAGCACCCCCACGGGGGCTGCAGCGTCTGCCCGTCCTTCGCTGGCCGCCTGCACCCCCTTCTGACGGTCGTCACTGGGCTGACGTGGGAGGTGGTGGGCCACACAGCGGGGAGCGTGGCCCTGTCCCGAGGTTTGAAAGGGAGACCTGGGCTCGGCGCTCGGTCCGAGGAGACCGGCGACCAGGGGCCCGACTGTCTGCGCCTATTTCCCAGGACAGCCCAGTCTGCGTGTCTGTCTGAGCCAGAGGAGGGGACCCTGCTCCGGGGCCCGGCCACCTCCGTCGGGGGCGGCACAGGGCCTCACCCACCTCTGCCTTCTTGTGCTCGTTCTCCCCAGACGCGCCGTCCATGGCCTCGTCGGGGCCCTGCCCCTTGTACACCCAGAGCTCGGACTTCTCCACGATGGACCGCAGCTGGTCCAGGTCCTGCTTGATCTGCTTGTAGTTGTCCACGTCCTGGCTGGTAACCAGCAGCTGAACCTGGACGGATGCAGCCCATTAGTGGCAACAGCGGATCACAAACACGCACATGCACACACATGCACACACACATATGCAGGTGCACACGTGCACATGCATAAACACAGGTGCACACCCTCATGCACGCACCATAATTCACACATGCACACAAACGCATGTGCTCACAATAAAACACATGTGCACACATGCATGCACACACCATACTTCAGGTATGCACATACATGCATGTGCTCACACTAAAACATGTGCATACAGCATACTTCATGTATGCAATACATGCGTGTGCACACAGACACACACGTGCCGGGCGGCGGACTACCTGCTTGAAGGCCTGCAGCACCTCCTGCCGCTGGCTGAAGTGCCGGAAGAGCAGCTGCAGGGCCCCGGACACCAGGGGCGGGTAGTCGTGCATCGTCAGGTGCAGCAGGACCCGGAGAAAGGTCCTGCCGCCGTGGTCGTCCAGGTCCAGCGGTGTGTTCTCCTCACTGCGGGCCGTGGGGGGAGCGGCAGCTGAGCCACAGACGCCCTGGCTCCCTGCACCGCGAGCCAGACACCCCACACCTCTGTCTTCCCACGCGCAGGCCCAGACACCCACACCTCTGTCCCCCCACCGCAGGCCCGGACACCCCGCTCCCTGCCCCCCCCACCACTGGCCCAGACACCCTGCCCCCCTGACTCCCCCCCAAAGGGCCCAGATACCCCGCCCCCCTGCCCTCCCTCACCTCGGGCCCAGACACTCTGCCCCCTGCTTCCCCCCATCATGGGCCCAGACACCCACACCTCTGCCCCCCCCACCACAGGCCTAGACACCCCGCCACTTGGGTTTCCAGCACCTGTCTACCCCACGTGACCTGACTTTTAATTAGCTCCTTGGACACAATAACTGTTCCATCTTCAACTACACTGTGAGCGTGAGGACAGCGGAAGTGGACGGTGTTGCCAACTTGCCTGGGTCGGCCCCTTTTCCTTTCGACTCTATTTCCCGCCATTTAAATAAACCTTGTGATGTGTGTATTTGGGGGTCACCTCCTTAAATCCTTTCAGTTGTAGGCAGGACACACACACACACACAAAACCCATGCCAGCTAAGATCGTTCTCACCTGAGCGCTAAGAATTACAAAGAGAGCCCGGCTGGTGTGGCTCAGTGGTTGAGCTGCAACCCAGGAACCAAGAGGTCACGGATTTGATTCCCGCTCAGGGCACATGCCAGGTTGAGGGCTCAATCCCCAGTAGGGGGCGTGCAGGAGGCAGCTGATCCATGATTCTCTCTCATCACTGATGCTTCTCTCTCTCCCTCTCTCTCTAAAAATCATACTTTTAAAAAGTGACAATCTTCTTTTAAAAAATAGAAGCACAAAGAGCAGCAAAACCACCTCAACCAGAGACCGAGCTCTCCTAGCACACCGGGAGGAAGGGCTGTGAGCGCCAGTGAGAGGACTCCGGCCACCCCCGGCCTTCCCCCCCCCACCTCCCCGGCTCAGGACCACCTCCCACGCAGGGACTGGGAAGTACTCGCCTTCCTCCGAAGATGCCCTCCGCTTGCTCCTCAATGTGTTCAAAGTCCAGAGCGCCTGCAACACCAGGGCACGGGCCTCAGACGCAGCCGGCCTGAGCACGGGCCGCAGCCCACCTCGCCGAGCCCTGCCCCTCCCTGCCCACGGTCAACCTCGTGTCTTCTAGAGCTTTCCACCAGAGGCTGAGCCAGCTCGGCCCGGGCACACAGGGCAGGCCCCCCACTTCGGCTGGTTTTCTAGGCCCTGCAGGACCCCCCTCCCCGTGACCCCTCAGGGTCGCCCTCCTGCTGAGGGGCTCAGGCCTGGACGGGGTTATTTCTGCCACCACCTCGGCCTGACCCTTCACCACCAGTTCCTGGGCAGGAAGAATGTCGGTTGGCGGGAAAAGCTGCTGGTGGTTTTTACTTAACATTTCACGTAACCACACACTGGAACCCTCGGCCGTCTCGGACCAGCCCCCAGGATGGAGGCAATGAGCCCCATCCCAGGAGGCTCTGGGCGCCTTCAAACACACACCCCCCACCCCTCCCCTGCCCCAAAGAACCCTAGGATCTCGTCCAAAATACAAGGATCCCCCAAATATGCTTGCCTTCCCCTCCTTCTAAGACGCCCTGAATGGATCGGGTCTAAGACGCCCTGAATGGATCGGGTCTAAGACGCCCTGAATGGATCGGGTCTAAGACGCCCTGAATGGATCGGGTCTAAGACGCCCTGAATGGATCGGGTCTAAGACGCCCTGAATGGATCGGGTCTAAGACGCCCTGAATGGATCGGGTCTAAGACGCCCTGAATGGATCGGGTCTAAGACGCCCTGAATGGATCGGGTCTAAGACGCCCTGAATGGATCGGGTCTAAGACGCCCTGAATGGATCGGGTCTAAGACGCCCTGAATGGATCGGGTCTAAGACGCCCTGAATGGATCGGGTCTAAGACGCCCTGAATGGATAGGGTCTAAGAGGCCCTGAATGGATAGGGTCTAAGACGCCCTGAATGGATCGGGTCTAAGACGCCCTGAATGGATCGGGTCTAAGACACCCTGAATGGATAGGGTCTAAGAGGCCCTGAATGGATAGGGTCTAAGACGCCCTGAATGGATCTGTGCTCCCGGCCCGGTGCCAACCCAGATGCACTCACCGGGCACGCTGCCGGGCGCCTCCTGGCTGCTGCTGCCCGAGGACGCCTCCGACGTCTGGGAGTTGCTCTCGTCGAACTCACGCTTAAATATGCACAGGAGGCAGGAGATCCTGTAGTCCAGCCTCACGTTCAAGATAAACTACAGGTTCAAGCGGAAACGGAACAGATCAGTCACAGGGCGTGCCACCTGCCACCCGTCGCCAGGCCGCTGGGTGTGTGGGGCCTGCAGGCCGTGGCACCAGTCACCGTGAGCGCCGAGCGAGCCCAGCGTCAGGCATGGACTTCAGGTCACCGCAGCCTCAGGCTGTTGTGTGCAGCCCCTCGGCTTTAGTGCCAATTTCAGCATCCGGCAGCCAACTTAGCCACCAGCCAGTACGTCCCTCTCCCCGCCTCCACCAACATCACCTGTGTCAGCAGGCATGGAATGCGACCCTGGAGGGGCACGGGCACGTGGGGGGGCGGGGGGAGGATGACCGGAGAGGGATGAAGGGCTGGCCCCTAAGTGCCACCTGAGGCTGAGCCGGGCGTTTACCGCCATCCCCTTCCCCGAAGGCAGCCGCCCCCCGGGGGCCGCCGCCCACATGCCCTGCACTCATCGCCTGCACCTCGGGTGGAGGGCTACCTGCAGGATCTCGATGATCTTCAGCTTGGTGTCCATGACCATGATGTCCTCCTTCTCTGGTTCCGCCTGCTTCACGTTGCCTTCGGGGGCGGTGGCCATGGGGGTCACGGGCAAGAAGCCCCCGCCCCGCAGCACCACCTGGGTCATCAGCTCCCCGACCCCATGGATGGACCGCATCACGTTGCTGCCTGGAGGGGTCAGACAACCTGGGTCATGACTCCGTCCTGGGTCCTTAGCTCCCCAGCCCCAGGGATGGACTGCATCACATGACTGCCCAGAGGGGCCGGACAGACCTCGGTCATGACCCCATCCTGGGTCCTCAGCTCCCCAGCCCTGGGATGGACCGCATCACATGACTGCCCAGAGGGGCTGGGACAGACCTCGGTCGTGGCAATGCCCCTACAGAGCACTCTGAGGGGCCTGGCACGGGCCATGAGCTTCCTTAGACACGCTATTTAACACGTCTCTGTTCCGGTCCATTCTCAGGACCCTGGGGACCTGAGAAGGTTAATGCCCATCGAGCGCTAGGGTCTGGGAGTAGGGACACAGGTGGCTGAAATCCCCACAGGAGCATTTTGTGGACGAATCCACCTGCCACATTTGACTGGCCACCTCCCTTCACATGGCTCCGCAGAATACACAGGAATCACATATAAACATAAAGGAAACATAAAAAGGTGCATCATCTCCGACTAAGCTGTGGGCGTCTGGGTGTCTAACGCACTATTCTCTCTTTATATTTGAAATGTTTGCAGTGAAAAGTCGAGAAGAAAGGCCAGGCCAGGCCAGCGTGGCTCAGGTGTTGAGCATCGACCCATGAACAGGAGGTCACAGTTCAATTCCCGGTCAGGGCACATGCCCAGGTTGGGGGCTCGATCCCCAGTGTGGGGCGTGCAGGAGGCAGCCGATCCGTGATTCTCTCTCGTCATTCATGTTTCTATTTCTCTCTCCCTCCCCCTTCCTCTCTGAAATCAATAAAAATATATTAAAGAATACTTTTTTAAAAGGGAAGGACAGGACACCCGGGTGAAGGCTGCCCTGGAGCCGCGCAGCCACTCCTGGCTCAGCGCCCCGCCCCCACCTTTGTTCTCTTCTCCCTTCGCCATCTTGCTGATGGGGAAGATGGTGGTCACGTGCACGCAGTCCAGGATGGCCAGGAGGATTTTGGTTAATCGCAGGAGGTCAGAGAAGTTGTAGAAACCAAAGTAGATGAGATTCCTCGCTAAGTTTACAACCTATCGTATGAAAAGAGAGAGGGGCAGGGGGAAGGTGGCATTAAATACACTGTGTCCTCCGGGTCCACTGTACACCGACCAGCTCGTCAACACCCGAGTCCCACCTTCCTCACGATGAGACATACGTCTCGCTTACAATTTCTGATCAAATTTCACTTTGTTCTATCAGGAAGAAGATATAACAAACGAAAACCTGCAAAGCGACTGATCTGCTCTGAGAACTAGCTCATGAGAGTGGGCCTCGTTGGTGGGTCTGTGTAGATCCCCCAAGACGGCCCCGGGCGAGCAAGTCCCCCTCGACAGGGGCACGGACTGCAGCCTGTGGCCTCGCAGACACACCTCCTCAAAGGCCAAGTGTCGCACAGAGAAGCACGCCAACCCCACGGGGACCCGGGTGACATCCTGGGGGGGGGGGGGTCCCTGTGACAGACCGAGCATGGTGCTCCGTCCCGTTGTCTTTAAGAGGGTGATGTACCGAGTCCTCAGGTCTCCCCTCCCCGCACGCCTCGGTCACCTGCGCATTTCTCCGGGGAGCAAGGCCAGCGGCGGCCAGGGGCGGGCACCCACTTTATGCGGAAACAAAACCGAGCCGAACCCTTTCTGCGACAAAACCCGAGGACCGCGGGGGAAATCTGAACCGTCTCCTCTCCTCCCGCAGAAAGACGGCCGAGGACGAGCCGGCGAGACACCAGATCACCCCTCCGAGTTACCTCGAACGTCAGCTTGTTCTTCTCCTTATCCGAGAAAGGGAACCTCTGACACACCACGTCCCGGAGGTACTCCTCCACAAACTCCATGGTCTGCGCGAACCTCTCCTTAATTTCATCTTTGGAGGCCCCGTTGCTGTCATAGCTGGCGGGGAGGAGCGAGAGGGTTTTGGCTCCGCCCAGGGAGGCTGCCCCGCCCCACCGCTGAGTGAACAGCGCCCCCACACCCCCATCCTCCCCCGCTTTATTTCCCCGTAGCCCCTGTCACCAGGCCTCTATCTTAGTCCTTTCTCTTTCCCCGCTAGCAGGCAGACAGTGTCCTGGTTCCCACTGGTAGACTCCTACCGGCGGCCCGTGGACACAGTTATTTGTTGAATAAGAGAGATGAGCAAGATACAAAAACACAATCGTGCTATCTTTTACATTCTTGAAGAAATCATCTTTGCCCTCCGTTTTATGTTAAGCTTAGAAAAAGTAACTTCATCTGTTGTGTGTGTTTGACAAGACTTAACGGGACCACATGCGGTTTATTACATGGAACAGCATGAACATGAGGCTGAAGGGGGGCCCGCAGGTCAGGATGGGGACAAGGTGAAGGGGGGTGGGGACAAGGCAAAGAGGGAAGTGGACTAGGTGAAGGGGGGTGGGGACTGGGCGCAGAGGGGCGGGGACAAGGTGCAGAGGGAAGTGGACTAGGCTCAGAGGGGCGGGGACAAGGTGCAGAGGGGTGGGGACAAGGTGCAGAGGGGCGGGGACAAGGGGCAGAGGGGCGGGGACAAGGGACAGAGGGAAGTGGACTAGGCTCAGAGGGGCGGGGACAAGGGGCAGAGGGGCGACTAGGTGAAGAGGGATGTGGACTAAGCGAAGAGGCCACTCACTCATCAATGGCGATCTCCGATGGGATCTCGGACCAGAGGCGGGCGTACTTCACGGGCGTGACCTGCTCCTGCGGGTCTCGGTCCACGTGCATGTGGAGCATGAGGCGGCAGAAGGAGGCCCTCAGGTCGTAGGGCAGGTTCTCGTCCGACATGCAGCGCAGAATGAGGTCCACGTCCAGCTGGCCGGAGATCTCGTTGATGGCCAGGTACTGGCGGTCCAGACACATCCTGGCGAAGAGGTTCAGCTGGTACCTGGAGTGAAGAAACGACATGTAGCTCACGCCCCGAAATCACTGAGGATGAGCGGGGTACACGGCAGGACAGTCCGGGTGGCCCTGGGTTTCACAGCAGCGACGTGTGGCCTGGGGACTCACCCATCCACACCCCTAAACTGCTCCGTACACCAGAGTCCGGCCCTAGACCTCGCAGGGAGGGGCAGGGGAAGCCAGGCCAGCATCACACGTACCCCCTGCTCAGCTGGAGGGATGACGTGACTACCTGGTTCCATCTGCCATGTTTATTTTATAAAACAAATGGGGGGAGATGTCAGCCTGAAAATGGTTGTCTACTTCTGCAGCTGCGTTTCCATTCAGTAGGTAAGAGACCACGTAGGAAAAGGTGACGATATCGCCCGTGTGAGTCTCATTAGCAACGTTCTAATACCTTTAGGGTCTCATGTACGTCTCCTCTTTGACTCTCACACACATCGAAACGTGGTGTAAACCACAGGGGCACCTCACAACGCCCTTCACTTCCTTCCTCACCCGATCTCGCGCGACCTGTTAACTCCCGAACTTGACCGTGAGGCACCGTTTCTCATTCTCGGGAGAAGGCTCGTCACGCATTAAAAGAATAAACATACATGTAACGTGAAAGAAGGAAGCCATCCGCTTCCACGGGGCAAATACAGGCTTCCGACTGACCGCCGGATCCAGACTACGGGCCGTAGCCGAGCCCGGAAACTGCCGGCTCTACTTGCTCCAGCATCTTTCCTTCCCTTCTTTTCCTTTCCCTTCCCTTCACTTGAGGTGGCCTGAGAGCCGGGACGCAGGAGGACGTGACGGAGGGGTGCCCACTGAGCCCACAGGTAAAGCCCGACGACGCCAGGTGTCTCCCCGTCGGACAAGGGGCGAAGGCTCTGGAATAACCCCTCGGTGCTGAGATGGAACCTGAGCACCAATGGGGAACTCATGGCTCTTATTACATGTCCGTGTAGAGTCTAACGAACATGTATACTATAGACTGATAGAGAAACAGACGTCTGTGTAGATACAGATAAAATGTGTGCGCGCGCGCGCACACACACACACACACACACACACACACACACTTCCCTGCTCCCTCTGCTAAGGATTGTGGGTGTGATTCCCGTTCGGGGCACATGCCTGGATTGTGGGCTCGATCCCCAGCAGCGGGTGTGCAAGAGGCAGCTGATCGATGTTTCTCTCTCATTGATGTTTCTCTCCCTTCTTCTCTCTCTAAAAGCAATAAAAACTTGCTTTTGTAAAGGGATATATTGGGGCACAGAGAGACCTATAAGTTGACCAACGTCAAAAAGCGAACGAGCAGCGAGGCCGGGTGTGAACGCAGGCAGCAGGCCTCTTCGCTACTGCGAAAGGCTGGTCACGGAGCACCTGCACCGGTGACGCCAGCTCACATCCGTCTTCTGACCCGGCCACGCCAGATGCGATGGCCGTGCAGGCGTGGCCGAACCCTCACACGCAACGTCTCAACTGCATCGTCTTCGTGCTGGATGCCCGAGGGCGCCTGCGATCGCCCACGTGACCACCAACCAGCGCCGACGGTCGCCTCCGCCCCGGCCAGCGCTCACCGGTAGTAGCTGAGCACGTCGCGGTCCTCCTTCTGGCCCTCCTTGGCGTCCTGCGCCAGCTCCCGCACGCTCTTGCTGCGGATCTCCTTGCTGCTGTCCCTCCAGAACAGCCACACCTCCTCCTCATCCTCGCCCGCCTCCAGGGCGCTCTCCCCCGAGGACACCCCTTCGAACTCGAAGCGGGAAAGGACCAGCCTGGGGAAGGAACGGGCGGGACAGGCGTCAGTCGGGAACCTCGCCAATCTCCCACCAGCCGCAGCGAGGCCATGGCTCGGGGCTTCACGTGATGACCCAGAAAGCAGCTTCTCCCCTCCGTGGGCAGAACCACCAGAGGGCCAAACACTAACTTCTGCACATGCTTTACCCCCCGGCTCCCAGCCAGGTGACCGGCGATGTCTGAGACCTTTCGTTTGCCGTGAGGAGTGGGAGGAGGCACCACAGGCTCCCGGGGGGGGGGGGGGGGGGGGGGGGGGCAGGAGGGGTAGGCAGGGATGCCAACACCCTACAACACACGGACCGACCCCACGGCAATTATTCGGCCCCAACGGGAAGATGCCAAGGTTGGCAAGCCCGGCATTAGCCCAAACCCAACAGTAAGTTACCCATGAGCAACAAGCAAACAAAAATCACTGATTCCGGGCATAACTTAGCTTTGGGATTTAAAACACAACCTTGTCCACATTCCTGACCCTATACTCCTCGGGAAACGCTCCTTCCCAACAATGAGTCACTGCTATTAACCCAGACACCTCTGGACCAATGAACCCCTTTGGGCAGCGATCCCTTAAACACCTTTCCCAACACGGATTCCTATCGACACCGAACTGTCACCTCCTCTAACACTTAAAACGGATGATCATACTCCCAGGACTTCCGACTCTTAAAATTAAACCACGCGTGTGTCGAACTCTCCCAGGTGCGCTCGCGTGGCTTTGAAGCCGGCGTGTAAAGTGACGCCGGCTGGCCCACGGCAGACCCGTCTGCAGAACCCGGGTTCGGCGTCCCCGCCCACACGCGCAGGCCCCCGAGCCACTGGCCGCCGCCCCCCACGCACTTGGTCTCGATGAGGATGTCGGCGTTGGTCGGGTTGAGCACCGCTTTGCAGATGAGCTCCTGGGTCACCGGGATGGACTTGTTCATGGACACGCACAGGTCGGACAGGTAATCCAAGAACCTGCGGGAGAGGGAGAGCGACACGCGTGTCCTGTGCGCGGAGCGGGTGCGGCTCGGGGAGCCCGGTCCCTCGAGGGGACAGATCCGACGCGTGGTGGCAGGAGAGGTGAGATTTCAGGTCTGGGTGCCAGTGCCCACGGCGCCACCGGAGAGGAGGACGGAGGGAAGAGTGGGCCCCGGGGCGGTGGGGACGAGGCGCTGAGCGCACCCCCAGCGTGATTCTTTTTTTTTAATTTTATTTTTTTAATATATTTCATTGATTTTTCACAGAGAGGAAGGGAGAGGGATAGAGTTAGAAACATCGATGAGAAACATCCATCAGCCACCCTCTGCACACCCCCTACTGGGGATGTGTCCACAACCAAGGCACATGCCCCTGACCGGAATCGAACCTGGGACCCTTGAGTCCACAGGCCGACGCTCCATCCACTGAGCCACACCGGTCGGGGCCCCAGCGTGATTCTTGTTCGCTACGTCCTCGTTTGTACCGTCCCCCAGGGGAATCACTCCGCCTCTCTGTGCCTTGGTTTCCCTGTCCACAGAAAAATGTAACATGTGACCTCAGAGGGTGCGTCCGAGGATTCAGTGAGATAATGCACGTGAGAGGCATCATTGGCTCACTCTGGCCCAGGAGAATGCTCCATAAAAGGTTGTTTGCCTGACCGGCATGGCTCAGTGATTGAGCATCGGCGTAGGAGCCAGGAGGTCACGGTTCGATGCCCGGTTCAGGGCACATGCCCAGATTGCGGGCTCGATCCCCAGTGTGGGGCGTGCAGGAGGCAGCTGATCCATGAATCTCTCTCATCATTGATGTTTCTATCTCTCTCCCTCTCCCTTCCTCTCTGAAATCAATAAAAATATTTTTAAAAAACTGTTATTTTTATGGCGGGAGGAGTCATTTTTCAACAACATGCTCAGCTGTTCAAGGGGGTCGTGTGTGACGCCCACTCTGCACACTCTCACAGGAGGGAGAGGAGGGATGAGAGTGGGAGGGGAGAGCAGTGCGAGGAGACGGGATTCTACGGGACAATGATGCCGCCAGAAACACTCCAGGGGCAGCCAAGCTCGCCAAAGACTGCTGGTGCGACTCGGGAGGGGGCTCGGACTGATAACCGGTGCTAACGGGTGACGGACAGGCCACCAGGTCACTGCTGAGCACTGACTCCGGCCGGTACTTCGGGCACCCTCCCCATCGAGTTCCTATCCCCAAGGAGTTTCCATACACACACACCCCCGTCCCCCATCAGAAGAGGACCTTCCAGCTCGGAGGGCGGCCAGGCCCCCGCTGGCTGCCCAGGCCTCCCTCCTCCCAAGACCACGTTCTCCCCACGACGCAGCCGGGTCCGCTGGGCCCCTGCCCAGATGGAAGGCAGGCCAGGCACAGCTCCGGGACCCCCACGGGGACCACGCCTCCCGCGCACGCGCCTGCAGCCGCCGCCGCACCTGGGCTCCCGGTTCTTGCGCACGAGGCTGACGAAGGTGTCGATCTCGGCCGCGGTGATGTGCTTCTCCAGCAGCTTGCGGTTGTTGTGCAGCAGGGCGGTGATGGTGTCCTCGGCCAGCACATCGTAGCCGATTTGCTTCTGCATGAAGCCGAACTGCTTGGCGATGTACTCCTAGGAGGGGGGGAGGGGGGGGTTGGTCAGCGCGGGGCACGGGGGAGCCCAGAGCACCGGGCCGTGGCATCCCACCTGGGGACACCTGCCCCGGGGGCGTGACCGGCACCTCCCCGCCACTGCGCCCAGGCAGCTCACGCCCTTGGCCAGGTTCCCCTCAACCTGCCCTGCAAAAGGGATTCAGAAAAATGCCCCGCGTCCAGAAGGGCCTCTTCTCCAGGGCACGGCGTGAATGTCAATGTCGTGACTTATTTCTCTCAAAGGTCGAGAGCTGTGTTTCCGCTCTGGTTTCACCCGATTGAAGGGGACTGAACTGGGCCCTGCGGCTCTGCGCCGAGGAAGACGGGGTTTCTAGAACAACGGTCCCCACTGCGTGGTCTGAGGGGAAAACACCCCTTTAACGGCAGGAAGGACCCTCTCTTTGGGGATCGGACAGCACAGCCCAGGAGACACTGCAAACTCGAGGAAGCCGCTTCCGAGCATTCGTTTCTACACAAACACGTCTCCGGCCCCACAGACGCAGTGCTGGCTCCAAGCTCAAGCGCACCCCGCCCCCCCATTTTTAAATTTTTTATTTATAAAAACCAGCCTCCCCTTTTAAAAATTCAGCTCAAAATCCTGGAACGTGCTCAGGGTGAACGTGGCGGACAGGGCCTCCCAGCCCCCCTCAACAGGCTGCGGGGGCGGGGGGGGGGAGGGAGCAGCGAGCCTTCGGGACAAGCTGCCGCAGGCTGGCACGCGGCCCCGGGGACGGGCCAGCCTCCTCGTGGGCGGGCTCGCTCGGGGAGCTGGAGACCGAGCAGGATAAACCTCCTCGGCACGACGGGGGCCGGAAGCCACCCCAGCGCCAGCGGCCCCCTGTGCGGGCGATGCCCACGGCGCCCTCGGCACACGGGGCTTCACGTCTACACCACAGCGACGGCAGCGCCGACGGCTTAGGAATCCTCGCTAACAAGCTTGTATCTAACCACGTGGGGCTTGCTTTGCTGAGGACCAACACTCTTTATGACGACAAAACCAAAACCATGGACGACAGAGAAGAATTCAGATTTCAAGGCCAGAAGCAGGGCAGTCGAGGCTTAAAAACAAAGCTGTGAGTCGGTTACGAAAGCACCGTCCCGCAGGACAGTGTCCCCGGATCCGAGATCCCGCTTTCCGCACCTTCCGTGGCCTGGGTGCACCAGGGTCCAAAAACATTATATGGAACGTTTCAGAAAATAAGGAATCCCTAAGTTTTACGTTGCGCGCCATGCCGAGCGGCGGGCTGAAACCCCGCACCGTCCAGCTCGGCCCCACGGGGACCTGGCCCGTCCCCTCGTCCAGCACCTCAAGTACAAGCACCTGGCATCACGTTCGAAGCCTTAGAGGACCAGACGGTAAGAACTACTGCGAACACACCACCCATGTCAGAAAGGGCGACCTCGCCCCGGCTGCTGTGGCTCAGTGGATAGAGGATCAGCCTGCAGACTGCAGGGTCCCGGGTTCGATTCTGGTCAAGGGCACATGCCCCAGTGGTGGGCTCAATCTCAAGTAGGGGGCGTGCTCTCTCATCACTGATGTTTCTCTCTCTCTCCTTCTCCTTTCCTTTCTGAAATCAATATTAAAAAAAGGGGGGGGGGACCTCGCAAGGTGGCTGCAGAGGGAAATCCTCAGGTTTCCTTCTTCAGGACTCAACTCCATCTTCCCAGGCTCCCAAAAACTCCATTTCCTTTCCAAGAGCAAGCTTAACAACGAACTGTTCTCCAGCGTCAAAGGAACACACACATGCCCGGCCAGTGTGGCTCAGGGGTTGAGCATCAACCTACAAACCAGGAGGTCAGGGTTCGATTCCCGGCCAGGGCACATGCCCGGGTTGTGGGCTTGATCCCCATTGTGGGGCGTGTGGGAGGCAGCTGGACTCTCTCTCATCACTGATGTTTCTCTCTCTCTCCTTCTCCTTTCCTTTCTGAAATCAATATTAAAAAAAGGGGGGGGGGGACCTCGCAAGGTGGCTGCAGAGGGAAATCCTCAGGTTTCCTTCTTCAGGACTCAACTCCATCTTCCCAGGCTCCCAAAAACTCCATTTCCTTTCCAAGAGCAAGCTTAACAACGAACTGTTCTCCAGCGTCAAAGAAACACACACATGCCCGGCCGGTGTGGCTCAGGGGTTGAGCATCAACCTACAAACCAGGAGGTCAGGGTTCGATTCCCGGCCAGGGCACATGCCCGGGTTGTGGGCTTGATCCCCATTGTGGGGCGTGCGGGAGGCAGCTGGACTCTCTCTCATCACTGATGTCTCTCTCTCTCCCCCACTCCCTTCCTCTCGGAAATCAATAAAAATATCTTAAAAAATGTGCATGTGCCCCGTGGAGCTCCCCGGAGAGCCGGGACCCCAGAGGAGGCGCTGTCCCCGCCCCCGCGCTCACCTGGTTCTTCCTGTAGTCCTGCTGCGAGTGCCGGAGGACCCGGTAGCAGAGCCGGCAGATGTGCCGGAACGGGGCGTGCCGCTGGTCGCCCAGCTCCTCCAGCCGCAGCATCGGGCCGTCCCCGCAGTCGGTGAACGGGGCCTGCAGCAGCTTGAAGATCTGGGTGCGAGAAGAAAGCAAACACCGCCGCCGTCCGGTGTCAGCCAGCCGCCCGTCGGGAACCATGGGAACACCAGGTCGGCTGGACGACACGGGAAGACTGTCCACACGCAGCCACAGCCGGACACCGCGTCCCTCCACCCAGGGGCCCGGGACTCGCGAGGTGGACCTCCAGCCCTGGGAAGTGCGGCGTTAGGGCGCCGTCACCAGGACAGACTGGGGTGTGGGGGGGTCTAGGCTGAGGTCACACCCCGCACGCCTTCCCAGAGGAGCCGATCAAGGTGACCTGGTTTCCTCATCAGTCAAACAGAAGAACACACCACCCTGGTTGGTGTTGCCCAGTGGTTAGGGCACCAGCCCGCACACTGACGTGTCGCCCTCAGGGTTCCTGGTCAAGGGCACGTACCTGGGCTACGGGCCGACCCCCAGCCCTGCACGAGGCAGCGGACTGGATGTCTCCGTCTCCCTCACATCAGTGTTGATGGAGCCACCTTTGTCCCTCCCAGACCAGCAACCCCACCGGCTTCTCATGGCGCCAGCCCCACGGCCACAGCCCGCCCACCTGCTTGAGGATGTTCTGCTCCCGCATCAGCTTCTGCCGCTCGCGGTTGGGCTTGGAGAAGACCACCTCCAGCACGTCCTGGCCGGAGTTGGTCCCCCCGGTGACGAAGTACACCAGGTCTTCGAGCAGCTTGGTCACCGACCTGGGGGGCAGAGGGGCTGTCAGCCGGGGGAGCGGCTCGATGGCCAGCAAACCGGTGGGCACTGCCGTGAGGTCCAGGCCTGAGGACCAGTCCACAGACGCAGACCCCCCTCCCAGTGTCCTCGGGACTGACCACGAGGCCAGTCACTGACCAGAGTGACACAGAGATGACACAGGCGTGTCCACGGGAGGATTGCCACCTTCACAGACTACAAGCCCTCAGACTATCTCAGAGGAACCTCAAGCCCCGATGTTTCCCGAGATGGAGCTGGAGACAGAGAGAGGATCTTGACAGCTTCAGAGACTTTCAAAAGAGAGAATGCACCCAGCCGGTGTGGCTCAGTGGTTGAGCATTGACCTATGAACCAGGAGGTCACTGGTTCAATTCCCAGTCAGGTCACATGCACGGGGTGCGGGCTCCATCCCCAGTGTGGGGCGTGCAGGAGGCAGCCGATCCATGATTCTCTCTCATCACTGGTGTTTCTATCTCTCTCCCCGTCTCCCTTCCTCTCTGAAATCAATAAAAATATACTTTTTTTTAGAAAAAGAGAGAGAATGAATTCAAAGGAGATGATGTCTTGAAAACCACAGGCTGATTCGCCCACAAAGCTGAGACCTGCTGCTCTCACACGCCGCGTTCACACGCTCTCTCTCCCCAGGGACCTGCGAGGGCCCGGGAGGCCGAGGAGGGCGCTGCCCGGGGAGCCCTCCCTCACCTCCGCTCGTTCTGCGTGATGGTGCCCTTCTCCAGCTTCCCCGCGATGGAGCCCAGCACCTTGCTGGCGTCGTTGGCGAAGTCCAGGTCCCGGACCTCGGCCGGGGAAACGGGCACGATGGCGAACGCCTCCTTGTCCTCCTTCACAGGCGAGGTGCCGATCTGCAACACACGGGGGTCTCCGTGGCGGCCTCAGGGACGAGACCCCCTCAGAGGCGACATCACACACCGCGTTCACGGGACACCGGGCAACCCACAAGGCAGGAGCTGCCCGGCAGACACTCAGCAAGAGGAGAAAACACCTGGCACAAAGGCCCCAGGTCGCTCCATGGTTACCCCTGGAGACGGGTGCTCAGGGGCCAGGGAGGCGGGAAAGAGCCCCCCCACTGGCAGCTTCATGGGCTGCAGGGAACACGGGTTACAAGGTCACGGGAAAAGCAAATGGGCAAGACGCTCACTCGTGGCTCCACGTCACAGTGTCACAGGGTTGGGCACGGCACCCCTCTCCCCACTTTTCTACATCCCCCAAAAACGTTCATAAAAGTAGAAGAAACATGCCAAGAACTCCCCCCCCAAAATGATGCAGGTAGCATTCCAATTTTAACAAGAAAACCCCATGTTTGTGCATTTCTTCGCTGCGGTTCTGGAGAAGGCAGGGAGGGAGAGGTGGGCTTCAGGGAGAGACGGTAAAGAGGATGGGAGATCTTTCTAGAAATAAGCCTGCATATTTCTAGCCTGCACAGTTACGTCCACAGGAATAAAGAAATAAGCAAGGCTGGGACAGTCAGCCGGGATCTGATGGACCTCAAGGCACAAGCAGACCTTCCCCCAGCACCGTCCACACTGACATGAGATCCGACCAGTGCTCGACCTCAGGGCAGAGCCCGTGGCAGGGAAGGAAAGCTTCCGGTTATTTCAGAAGCCGGGGCTCACTCTAGCCGGCTCTCTGAGAGCGCCGTCATCACGCCCCCGGCTGCCCGTGACCACGCCCCCGGCTGCCCGTGACCACGCCCCCGGCTGCCCGTGACCACGCCCCCGGCTGCCCGTGACCACGCCCCCGGCTGCCCGTGACCACGCCCCCGGCTGCCCTGACCGCGCCCCTGGCTGCCTGTGACCACGCCCCCGGCTGCCCTGACCACGCCCCCGGCTGCCCGTGACCACGCCCCCGGCTGCCCTGACCGCGCCCCCGGCTGCCTGTGACCACGCCCCCGGCTGCCCTGACCACGCCCCCGGCCGCCCGTGACCACGCCCCCGGCCGCCCGTGACCACGCCCCCGGCCGCCCGTGACCACGCCCCCGGCTGCCCTGACCACGCCCCCGGCTGCCCTGACCACGCCCCCGGCTGCCCTGACCACGCCCCCGGCTGCCCGTGACCACACTCTTGCCGGAGCAGCAGGACCCCAGCCCCTTCCTCCCTGAGGAGCCCCGGCAGCGGGCGGGGGAGGGGGAGCAGGGCTTGGGGGTCGGGGGCTGGGACTTGCCTTCAGCATCACAGGCTTCTCCTCCTCCTTGTCGATGGGGATGTTGGTGCTGTGGACCCAGGTGTTGGTGCACAGGTGGCGCAGCCGCACGTAGGAGTTCCTGGGGGAAGGAGGGCGGGGCAGGGACAGTGAGGTTCCCCGCTGCCGGCAGTCTATCCAAATAACGGGACGGCGGCGCTGCGCGGAGCCCGAGGCCCGAGCACCCCTATCGGCCTAAACATGAGCTGCGGGGCTCCGGTGGACGTGGACGCGCCGCCTGTGGGAGCTGCTTCCTCTCCCTGCGCCTCCGTTCCTCCGCCTTCAGGGGCGAATGGAGCCCGTCCCCGGGGCTCCTGTGGGACGAACCCCAGGACACAGCGCGCACTGGGCACCGGCAGGGACGGTCAGCGCTCAGACGCTGCGCCTCCTCAGGCTTCGTCTCGTTCACCCCGTTCTCCCCCCGCGCCCTAGGTGACCACGGCCTGGTCTGACTTGCAGGTAGAATTTACTCTGCGCTCAGCCAACTTCAAATAGTCCCTCTTCTAGGATTTCTTTAAATGCTTTATCCAGTTCGCCAGGAGACCTCTCGGCTTTGGGAGGAGGAAGAGAGGGCAGGAGAGGCCGAGCCACGTGACCTTCCGGTCTGGCCTGTCGACCTAAACACAGCACTTCCTGTCCAACCACCAAGAACGCGCAATGACGAGCAAAAATAAGTAAAAATAAAAATAATTCAGCCGCCATTCAATGGACAGTGGGAGCAGTCCTTCACCAGCCCCTGTACGGAACCTTCCAGAAAGACTCCAAGACCCCGCCAGGCCACAGGCACGGCCCTGGCCCGCGGGACAGACCCCGGGAGCCATACCTGGGGACCAGGCTGTCGCCGCCGCGGAGGGTGGTGGGGTCCAGCTCGAAGATAGAGGAGATGTCGTTGCCCTCAGGCACGGACACCAGCGAGTACACCATCTTCTCCTGGGCGTTGCGCAGCCTGCTGCGGGAGGCGTCCTGGTCGGGGTCCGCCTGAGGAGGAGAGGCCTGGGGTCAGGGTGCCGCGTGCAGACCCCCCTGCTCACAGAGTGCCCGGGCTTCAGGAGGGGGAGCCGCCCGGCACGCGTGGCCACAGCAGGAAAGGCACGGCGTCACGGCGGTCACACAAGACGGGTGCCGACATCCACGCGGAGAACAGCCTCGCTCTCCTTCTGGGGTTGCAACAGAGGTGTTTCGACCACGGGGGTCACGGCCGTCCTGTCTGAGGGCAGAGCGCCACGGGGCCCAGACCGCGCAGGCCGATCTGCCACCAGCGGCCGGCAGAGCGGCAGCTTGAGAAACGTGTCCGGGGGCTGGCGGCCAGGCCATGGTGTGGACCATGATGAGACTGCCTCGCAGAGACAGGAGGGAAAATGAAGTAAAGACACCTGGACCCTGCCCGGCCGGCGTGGCTCAGGGGTTGAGCATCGGTCTATGAACCAGGAAGTCCCAGTTCGATTCCCAGTCAGGGCACATGCCCAGGGTGCAGGCTCATCCCCAGTGGGGGGGCGTGCAGGAGGCGGCCGATCCATGATTCTCTCATCATTGATGTTTCTCTCTCTCCCTCCCCCCCCCTTCCCCTCTGAATCAATAAGAATATATTTTTAAAAAGAGACCTGGGCCCGAGTGTTGGTGAGTAGTGATCCCAGGGAGGCCACGACCAACACCTGAGGGTCAGCGAACCCCAGTCGTTTGCTGTCAACCACGAGGGCCTCCCACAACCAAGTGGGGAGGGACTCTGGCTCCGTTGGGGTCCGTCCGGGATGGAAGAAAGTGGCCGGTGAAGGCCGATGGCCGATGATGAAAGCCTCCGAGAAGCTAAACACAGAGCCCACCTGCCTCAGAAGGTGCCCGCCCAGCGCCCCCCGCAAGAGGCTGCGCGAGGTCGCTCTGGGCGCCTGGCTGCGTGGGCTTGTTTGTAACGGTTATGGCGTCCTCGCAGGAGGACCACTGTGCCTGGGCTGACTGGGAACATGTCTGTCCCTAAGCGCCTTTGCTCCAGCAGACGCCTGCTCCTCTCCGAGTCGGGGTGGAGGGGAGGGGGTCTAGGGCAGAGGAGAGCTGGGAGACAGCCCCCTGGGCCTGATGCGGGGACTGCGGCCACAGTCCGCTTTCTCAGTGCATCTGCAGCCCCCACTTCTGTCTGCATAAAGGAAGAAATGCTGCTTCTGTACCCAGACCTCTGGGTCCTCCTCCTCTCCAGTCGCTAATGCTGCGTGGGTCCCCGGAACAAACCCGGGACTCGCGATTCCACCCGCAGGAACCTGAGAGTCACGGGAGAGGGAGAGCCCGCACCTCCCCAAGCTGCGCTCCGCCTGCAGAGTTCCGCGCCACTTCCCCGGTAAACCACCCGATTCTGGTGTAAGACACGACACGACACGGGAGGCACTACAGGCGGATGGGCCCTTCAGAGACCGCTGGAGTCCCTTGTCTGGGAACAGGCTGGGGGCAGCCGCATTCTCTGTGTGCGGTCGGCGCTCGCCCCCTGGTGGGAGGACAGGCACACTGCAGAAGGCCCTCAGAGACCTGCCAGCCTGGGGGTCCTTTTTCTCCCCGGCCCCCAGCCCGTACCCCCGATGCAGAAGGTCGAGAGCAAGTGACAAAGCAGAGGCAGGTCCCAGGCCAACCACAGGCCTGAGGCCAGGGTGAGGAAAACACGGGGCCTGGGAGCAGAACGTGAGGCTTCCTCTCCCGCCATGACCACCTGTTCCCACGCCCCGAGAGCGGGGAGGTGCCGGACCTGCCAATGCCAACGCCTGCCCGCCACACGGTGCAGAGCGAGCCCACAGGCCCTGCCACCCGGGGGCCCCGCCCACGCAGCAGCCAGAGCCCCCAGAGCAGCGTCCCAGGTCTGCACCCGGCCTGCCGCCACCGGGGGAGCAAGGCAGAGGGGACAGGCCTGCACTCTGCGAGGACCCGAGACGCGGGACGAGCTGGGACCGCCAGGACCGCTGTCTGCGTCCTCATCTGCCACATGCAGACCACGAGGGCCGCCCTAACACCTCCGCATGGGCCGAGCCACCCAGCGGGACTGGAGGACAGGTGCGCCGAGACGGGAACGGTCCTGCAACTTCCAAAGCGCCGCTTCCTGAGAGCTCCCTCAGGCCCTCCACCTGCACAGCCCGCCGGGTCCTACGGCCAGGGCGCCCACAGCTGCAGCGAGGGCGTGGAGGCTCAGAGAGGGAAAGCAGCTGGTGCCGAGTCACACAGCACACAGCGTCTGAGCACGGGCCCCGCTACCTCAACACTGTCACCGCCTTGCCTCCTGTCACAGGCTCCAGGTTCACCTGCACCTCAGACCTCGCTGCGCGACACCCAGGAACCTCCGGGGGACCACGCGCTGCCCGCGCGATGGCAGCAGAAAGACCAGGAATGTACACCAGGACCGACGGGCAAAACGGCCTCCAGAGAAAGATCCAGCCGGCATCGTGGCATCACGATTCCTACCCACATTCTCACGTCCACTCCTGACTCTCAGGAGCAGGACCCACGGCGGGACCTGGGGCGTCGGCTCAGACGGCGGGTTTAACGCCACAGAATAGGTGACGCCGCCTACCCCGCCCACGCGCTCCTGGGAAATGCTGAGTGAGTGACAGGTCAAGGTCAAGAGCAACAGGACGTTTCTTTGTAAAAGGCCGCCTTCTGCAGGGGCCTCAAGGGAAGCACAGACAAGACCCTCCTTGTTGGCAGCCGGAGGCGTCCCCATCCCCGGCACCCGGCGACCACAGGGGCAGTTCCTTCCATGGGGGCAGGACACGCGGCCTCACCCATACTTACTGGGGGCTGAAACTCCAGGCATTCTTCCTCAAACTCAGGGTCTACCTGATGGGAAAGAATCATCGGGAAATTAAAACACCCGCCGGTGTCTCACGGGCTCGGCCCCACTCGTGGGAGACGCCAAGGCCTGCGGGCGTCGCTCAGCAGCGGAGGACGCGTCCCTTCCCTCTGTCCACGAAACCAGCATGCCACAACGACACACGTCACAGGAGCACGCCACGCCACAGGAGCATGCCACGCCACAGGTGCACAACACGCCACAGGTGCACAACACGCCACAGGTGCATGACACGCATGGACAACCTCCCGCCACCGACGGCCGGCTCTCGGGCATGGACAGCAGAGCACGAACTCGCTAGCAGAACAGCCGTGAGAAGCCCGAGACACCGGCGGACCAGCTGGCCTGGTCGCGGACCAGCCTGCTCACTTCACTGAGAAATAAAACGTCTGCGGCCTCGGGAGGCACGCGAGCCCCGCCGACCTTGGCCGAGCCGGGTAAGCAGCCCTGAGGCTCCGTGTTCATTTAGTCCGACCCTCGGTGCTCGCATATTTCAAAGCCACCAGTTCGTGCGCCTGTCGGGCTCCCAGGGGGCGGGGGGCCTGAGATTCGGGTCAGCTGTGGGCCAGGCCCCCCGAGAATCTCTGAGCAGCCCCTCTGCCGGCCCCGGGCAGCGGGGTGTTGTCTGATGTACGCTTGGGACCTGATGCGAACATGCATCCTACACGTTGGGCAGATCAGAGTGAAACGCGACATCTGTCGCCCGGGAGGATGGCAGGCTCCTCAACGTGGCACGAACACTAAGAGGTCAACTCCTGCCCGTGGACACTGAGCTCGCCTTTCTTCAAACCCTTCCCCGCCACTTCTCCGACGTTGGCTTCTCGTAAGTAGAAGGTGAGGTCCTGTGTACGCCACAAATGCCCTGAGAACCAGGCGCTCACGGAGCCAACTGTGTCTCAATGCTGCCGGCTACAGTGTGCCTTGGTCACTCCCATCAGGAGTGGGGGCGGGGGGCGGGGGGAGATGTGGGGAGAGCAGTGTGAATGAGCAAAACGGAACAACAGTCCTACACCCAGACTAGCATTTTTTTTCTTAATCTACTCTCGTAGCAGCTGTCAAATATCCAACACAGCATTGTCACTGCCGGCACCACGCTGTCCATCATGCCTCCAGGACGGCACTGCCTGCTGGCTCATGGTCTCCCCACATCTTGGTGGAACTCGGTATGAAGTACTAGGCCTGTAACCACCGTTACGCTGCCTTCTCTTGTCTGGTCGCAGGGAAAGGAGGCCGAAGGAAACAGAGGCAGGACGGGGAGCAAGGTGTCTGCAGGACCTGCCCGGGTGCGGGAGGACAGGGGCTGGTCCGCCTTGGAGGAGGAGACCCCGGCTGCCACTCACCTCTGCGGCCAAGTAGTGCCCGGTGGCCAGGTGCTTGAACCGGAAGAGGCTGTTCCAGTACCCGGCGCCGCCCCGGCACGGGTCGTGTTGCACCACCTGGAAGAGGGGGAGGCGGTCAGGGTGCGAGAAGGGTCAGCCACGCCAGGACATCGCACACACATCACAGTCCAGCCGGGACATCGACCAGCTAACACGCCCAGACACGCGGAAACGCTGGCGATACCGCGTCTCCCGGCCACGGGAGCGGCTGCAGTCAAGAGGTCGGTGGTTCTGAGGACCTTCGTGAGCATCGGGAAGCTGAGAAGCTAAGATGCTGAAATTCACCTGTAGGAGGCACGGGAAACGTAAGGGGATTTCCTGAAGGCAGTTGATCCACGGAACCGTGTGCTCAAAAAACACACCACCCGGGCCTGCGCTCAGCGCCGGGGCCAGTTGGCCTTAAAAACGAACGGAACTTCAACCCTGGCCGGTGTTGCTCCGTAGCTGGGGCATCAGCCCACTCACGGAAGGGTCTTGGGTTGCAGGTTCGATCCCTGGCCCTGGTTAGGGCACCTTCGGGAGACAACCAATCAATGTGTCTCTCTCTCATCGATGTTTCTCTCCCCCCTCCACCCCCAGCTCCCTCCTTTCCACTCTAAGAATCAATGGAAAAAGATCCTCTGGTGAGGATTTAAAAAAATAATAGCCCTAACCGGTTTGGCTCAGTGGATAGAGCGGTGGCCTGCAGACTGAAGGGTCTCAGGTTTGATTCCGGTCAAGGGCATGTACCTTGGTTGCAGGCACACCCCCAGTAGGAGTTGTGCAGGAGGCAGCTGATCGATGTTTCTCTCTCATCGATGTTTCTAACTCTCTACCCCTCTCCCTTCCTCTCTGTAAAAAAATCAATAAAATACATTAAAAAAAAATAAATAATAAAAACATAAAGTAAACAGAACTTCAGCTTCTGGTCACGACAGGACCACTGGCACGGGCGGTTCGCGCCATAAACAATAAGACGCTGCACAAAACCTCTGGCCTCGCCAGGGACAACGAGAAACCAGGATGAAAGGCGTGAGCGGACGGGGCCCTGCTGGACACGGGCGGGCACAGCTGTGCTCTCCGAGAAGGGGAAGGAGGTCTCCCACTGTCTGGCTCCCTCCAGGAGGGCTGCTCAGATGGAGACCCAAGCAGGGCGCTGGCCCACCGAGTCGAGGGGGTTGATTAGAATTAGGGAGATGGAGGCAGCTGGGATTGGGGGGGAGGCGTGTGGGGGGGGGCAGGATACAGAGCCACCAGGACAAAAAGCTCCAGAAATCTCCGAAGTCTCCTGAGTCGTTGGCTGGATACCAAGCCGCGTCTGTATAAGGCGAGACCCACAGGCCAAGGACGACCGGGACTCCGAGTGCCCCGTCCGCAGGCCCCTCAGCGCTGGGAGTGGCTCGATGCCTCGACGCCAGGGGAGCGATTCAGGCACAGCCTGGCGCTCAGTGCAGACAGCACAGGGCCCACCGTCCTGTGGGCCTGACCCAGTCCTCCACAGAGGCTGCGGTCCACCCGGCCTCCCACCACCAGCTCTAGGACAAGCTTACCCGCCCGTCCCGTCCCCCTCCCCTCCCCGCTCACCTCCACCTCCCACAGGGCTTTGGAGCTGGTGGCCGACGTGGCCGACTGCCGGCCGGTGGTCCGCAGGAAGACGTGCTGCTGCTTCCGGTGCTCGTCGCAGGTGAGGAACTTCTCCTGCTCCGCGTGGAACAGCCTCACCACGTCGCCCTGCAGCGCACGCGGGGCGGGAGCATGACCTTCACCGAACTAACTGCGCCAGGAGGCCCGGCGCCCAGCCTCACCTCCCCCTCCCCCACCCAGCGTGCCCTCACGCTCCCCCCCCCGTGTGTCCTCACCCCCCCCCGTGTGTCCTCACTCCCCCCTGTGTGCCCTCACCCCCCCGTGTGTCCTCACCCCCCCGTGTGTCCTCACACTCCCCCCCGTGTGCCCTCACCCCCCCCGTGTGTCCTCACTCCCCCCCGTGTGCCCTCACCCCCCCCGTGTGTCCTCACCCCCCCCCGTGTGTCCTCACACTCCCCCCCGTGTGTCCTCACTCCCCCCGGTGTGTCCTCACTCCCCCCCCCTGTGTGTCCTCACTCCGCCCCCGTGTGTCCTCACTCCCCCATCGTGTGTCCTCACTCCCCCCACGTGTGTCCTCACTCCCCGCCCCCGTGTGCCCTCACTCCCCTCCCCCCGCCATGTGCCCTGACGCTCACCCCCTTGAGAATGTCCTCCTTGTTGTCGCTCCACTTCATGAACAGCACGACCTTCCAGCTGGTGTTGCAGTTGACGGAATTGACCTGGAAGAGAAGCAGTTCCCAGTTCACGCCCCTCTCAGCCCCTGCCCTGAGGGCCGACACCCTAAGATCGCAGGCTGTGCGGTAGGAGCGTCAGGCAGTCAAGGGCCCGCATGAACCAATCACGGCGTCCGCTCCACGGGACCGTGTGCGCCAGGCTCCTGCCCCCCGGGAACCACAGCCTCCCTTTTCTCCGGCCTCTTCTGCCGCCAGAAAGGAAAGGCCCGGGAAACAGGCACGTACAAAGGGGACGGCCTAGCAGGTGAGGCAGTGTCGGTGTCGACACCGAGATGCCAGCGACACAGAAACGCAGGCGCCGGCGCTGTGGGCACACCACGGCTCTGCAGGCACCGGGAACACCCGCGAGTACATCCAGGCCCCCGCCACGCCCTCAGCACAGGAGTGACCACTGCGCCCATTTCAGAGACAGGAACACTGAGGCCCGGGAGCCCGGGTGACGGACCCGCGGCCACAGAGCTGGGGGCAGACTCGGGACGCGAACCCACATCTGCCTCGAGAGCTGTGTCCTCAGCATTAGACAACAATTTATGTCGCCGTCGTCCCGGTCCTGGGTCCTGTACCTGCCTGTCAGGAGGCTAAGGAGAGGCGCAGCCAGAAGCATGCATCGCCCTGCGGGGCTGCTGGCGGCGCTGGCGGCACAGCGCGTCCCTCTGAGAAATAGCCAAGGGCTCGCTCTCTAAGACGACAAGCTAGAAAACGGTGCCCTGTGGCCAGCAAATTCAGTCAGGGGTCCCGTCTATGGCTTAACCCCCGGGAACCGGTCCCCAGTGACAAGGCTCCGATCACTGTGCCCAGGGTGACGATCAGCCCCACCCCCACCCATGCACAGCCCGGCACAGCCTCCGGGCGGCCCTGACCTGGTACCCCACATCACTGCTGCCAGCACAGGCACGCTGAGACCCCGGGCCTGCTCCCGAGGGGCGTCCCCCCGCCCCCCCGCAGGCCGTACCGCGGTCTCCCTTCTTACCTCATTGCAGCCAGGGTTGTCCACCAGCTGGTGGCTGCTGGCGTGCAGGGGCTGGCCCGCATTGACCGGGTTCAGCACCACCTTGTCGCCTATGACCACCTGGAGAGACAGCACCGGGACAGCGTTTCACAAAACCGGGCGGGAGCGCCGGGGGAGGGGGGGCGTCCTCAGCCCGCCCCGGGGGTGGCACGTCCCGGCCGGCACAGCCGAACCCTTCGCAGGGCAGGCCGCGCTGTGACCCCCACGCTGGTGGGACCACAGCTCCGAGGGCTGGTTCTGTTCTGAGCTGAGGGTCAGTGTTTACTGCAGCCACTGGGAGGGGCTGGTCCCATGTGGATTCGTCTGCTGCACTGTGTGTAATATAACACACACACACACACACACACACACACACAAACTACCACATATTCAACTGCCCACAACTTGTAAACGTAATGGCAATACTGAAACATGGCCAACTCCAGTTTTAGGTTAAAGCCAGTTGAGCATTTCGACAAGAATGGGGCACGCACTCACACTGTCCCCATGGACAGATCACAGCCCCGGGCTGGGACACACTCACACTGTCCCCATGGACGGATCACAGCCCCGGGCTGGGACACACTCACACTGTCCCCATGGACGGATCACAGCCCCGGGCTGGGACACACTCACACTGTCCCCATGGACGGATCACAGCCCTGGGCTGGGACACACTCACACTGTCCCCATGGACGGACCGCAGCCCCGGGCTGGGACACACTCACACTGTCCCCATGGACGGATCACAGCCCCGGGCTGGGACACACTCACACTGTCCCCATGGACGGATCGCAGCCCCGGGCTGGGACACACTCACACTGTCCCCATGGACGGACGGACCGCAGCCCCGGGCTGGGACACACTCACACTGTCCCCATGGACGGATCGCAGCCCCGGGCTGGGACACACTCACACTGTCCCCATGGACGGACCGCAGCCCCGGGCTGGGACACACTCACACTGTCCCCATGGACGGACCGCAGCCCCGGGCTGGGACACACTCACACTGTCCCCATGGACGGATCACAGCCCCGGGCTGGGACACACTCACACTGTCCCCGATGGAGCGCAGCTTGTAGAAGGGCTGGATGTAGAACCAGGAGCCCTCGTTCCCCGCCTCGTCCAGCGTCACTCGCATGGCGTTCTTCTCCAGCAGCGCCGGGAGCCTCTTGTTCACGGTCAGGTACTTGTTACTCTTCAGGTGCAGGAGCTGAAACCCGCCGGCAACAAGGAGGGCGTCGGCGAGCCTCCGACTCTCTGCCGCTCCTCCCGGCACATAAAGTATGGATCAAACACCCTCCACCCCACGCGCCGTGAGGCGGGAACCGCAGAAGTGCCCGAGGCGGGAACCGCGGAAGTGCCCGAGGCGGAAACAGCAGAAGTGCCCGAGGCAGGAAGAGCAAAGGAGACCGAGTAGAGCCAGGAGAAATAGTGCGCCGTTCCCAGCAGAGCCCTGGGCAAGGCGGGAGGTGCTCAGCGAGGGCACCACCGCTGCGGGCACCACCCGGCCGGGGTGAGTGGAAGGAGCGTGGCCCTGAGCCTGGGAGCCCGGGAGCCGCAGTGGGAGCCCCCGATACCAAGGGGAGAGAAGGAAGGACACGGCTGAGCAATGAACAGGCGACCCCACCAGGGGCCGGTCCCCTCGTTGGGAAGCACGTGGCCGGTACGGATGTCCCCCGGGAATTTCTGAGGTCTCACTTCTTGGGAAACGAGCGCATGAGGAGGGAGGAAAGCCAAGGACTAGGAACAGCCTATCTCGCAGCAGGTCTAGACCGGAAGCACTGGCCGCGGCTTCCCGATGGGCTGCGAGCAGAGGAAAGGGAGGAGGCGGACTGCCCAACCCGGAGGCATGGTCAGGCCAGCCTGGGCCTCCGCTGCCAACTGCCCGGACCCCCGTTCATTCGTCATCAGACCGTTTCTAGAACAGTCCGCCTGGGTCCACAAATCTCCTGCCGGATTGCGGGGGTGCAGAAGTAACTCGTCTGATGGGCAGGTCCCTGCCATCCCCTGGCCATGACGGACAAGGAGGAGGCCACGCCCTCCTGGGCCTCACTGTTACCTGGTGGGTGGCCCCTGACCCCCCCACACACCTGTCCAGGTGCTGACTCCGTGGTTTATAAACGGACATGACCTACAGGCGGGTCCCAAGGGTACGACCAGTGATGGGCAACCTTTTGAGCTTGGTGTGTCAAACTTCACCAAAAAACTGAGCATAACTCGGGGAGTGTGGCACTTTGAGGAAAAAACTAACTCCAAGACTCTAGTCGCAAATGTTTCATCCTCAGGAGCAGCAAATGTTTCATCCTCGGCATGCGGCCGCGTGTCATCAGAAATGGCTACGCGCGTCAGTGCTGACATGCGTGTCATAGGTTCGCCCTCACTGGCTAAAGGAGGAATATTAGCCGATGTGCGCTCAGAGCTTCCTCTACAACGGAACTTCCCAATGACCCTGGGAGGCAGGGACCATTGCTCCCAGTTTGCCAGGCAGCAGACTGAGGCACTGCGAGATTTCTTGCCCCGAATCTCGCGTCCGTCAGTGGGAACGTCTGGGGTGCACGTCATTAAGGGCTTACGTCCCCAGCCCCGGCGCCCTCGCTCGTCTTCGGGTCAGGCCACGTCCTCCTGTCTGACCCGGGGGGCCAGCTCGGAGCTCCAAGACCTGGCCTGGCCCCGAACTAAAGCCGGCCCCGCCCTGAGCCACCTGGCCCCGCTCCGCTCTCCTGGGTAAACCTGGAGGGCAGGCAGGTGGGACTGGCCGGACCTGACCCTCAAACAGAATCTGGAAGCTGCTTTCAGGTGTCACAGCCCTAACAGCAGCGCCCACTTCAACACGGAGCAGGTGTGAGCGGGAGGGACGCCTCAGTACCCAGGGAAGCTCACGCTCATGTTACTAAAGGAGCGACACCTTCCGAAAAGGGAGCTGATGAAGCGAGACGACCCCATGGGTGCAGTTCCCAAACACCGGTCCCTACGCGGACCCTCTGTGGGGCCAGTGGTCGCTGCACGGGTGGGGAGGCCACAGCTGACTCCACCTCCTCTCTCTCGCTCCTGCCAGGAGAGGCCTGGACGCGAGCAGCCCTTTCCCCTCCTCCCCATCCCTCCCCACCCCCGCAGGTGGTGCTGCTTCCCAGGCTGGGCTTCTCCCCAGGTCAGACCTAAGACCTAAAGGTGCAGGAGCTGAACAGGTAAACCTCCCCCAAGGCAGGACACAAGGCCCGCCCGCAAATACGCCCCCGGGAGGCACTGCATTGTTCCCGCAGCCTCTGGGACCAGGTCTCAAGCCAAGAGAGTCACAGGAAGCCAATCTCACCGAATCAGCACTTCCCAGCACCGCGAGGTACACAGGCCACAGAGGCCGGCAGGCGGGGGTTCCCACGGGGTCCTGGTGGACCTCACCCGACCAGCCACGGGGAGACGTGGGTGCTCCGCCGAGGGAGGACCCCCTAAGAGCCAAGTCCAGCCCCGGACGTGTAGGCCTGCGCGGGCCCCGCTGTGCCCACGAGCCGGGCAGGGCGCGGACCCACCTGGATCACGTTGCCGTACTGGATGACGGTCCCCAGCAGCTTCCTGTTCTCCGTCTCGTTCTGCTTCTTCTCCAGGTCGGCCGCGTGCTGTGGGGGAGAAGGAAGACGGGTCTCAGAGGCAGCCCGGCCGTTTCTCCGCCGGGACACAGGGCCAGTGTCGCCGGTCCGCCCGAGAACCGCAGACACGGGCAGGTCCCCAGCTCCCCTGCGGCTGAGCCGTGGGCAAGGCCCGGGCACCCGCTCGCCGCTCTCGTGGCCTTTGCAGCTTTTCCAAAGCGCATCTTTCCCTTTAAGGGGTTCGTGGGTGTGTCAGCTTAGGCCCAGCTCAGGTCATAGGCTGATGTGTTTTTATTTCCTGAGCTTATGTGCCTTTAAGGAAAGTAGGGGAGGGGGGAAAGGGCATTTGCAAAACCCTTTTCTGGTCTGTAAAGGTCCTCTTTGAAAGCTCTGGACTGAAATAAAGCTGCATTTAAATGCTGGCTCTAGTTTTGTGACCTGGGCGGTGTTACTGAGCAGGTGGGAGCCTCCGTTCCCCTTTTGCAAAATGAGGGTAAAACAGAAGCTACTCCCCCCCTTCCCCCCCCCCCCGAATCCAAGCCTTCCCTGCAGCATTCATGAACACTAGCTATTATCACTGGACACGAATTATCACTTATTTCGTCTTCACGGTACGCCCTCGAGGGGAAGATCCGTGTCCCAATTTTAAAAAAAGAAGAAGCAGACTAGAGAGATGAGAACATGCGGCCCACGTGGCACAGGTAGTTGGGTGATGGGCATTATAAGGGATTTGTTCTATCTTCTCTACTTGTGTGCATGTTTGAAATGTTGCTGAAGAAGTCCCTTTTTCAAAGTCACACGTCTATTAAGTAGCAGAAATAATCCCCAAGGCTCATTTGGGTTAAGTCCAGATTTATCCCGCCACACGCGAGGCTGGGAGGGAGACTACTCGCTCAAACTCAGCAGCAGGGGAATCGGTCAGGTTGAACGGAGCTTCCAGAACAGTCTCCCAGGGCCACCAACCCGAACAGCCCCCTTTCCTGCCTTCACCCGCACGACGCCACGTCCTGCGAGCATTTCAGAACCACGGTCCCGGCCCGGGCTCCTCCCGGGCAATGGGGGCCCGTCATTCCGGTCCGTCTCCCAAACCCCAACGGGCGAAACCACAGAGACGGGATTCGGCGGCCGATCCGACAGAGGGGAACCTGGCGCCCCCTCCTGTGCTTCGGGGAGGCCCCGGCGGCTCCTCCTCGGGTTCCCCTGTCCTCGGGGTGAGACGCACCAGGTGTGTTTCCAGGCCCCCTGCCCCCGCACTGACCCCCGGCTCCCCACAGACCACCTTTCACCTCGGCCAGGGCACATGACCTCCCCAAGCCTCCCTCGGTATTCTCATCCACGGAATGGGGGCGCTGCAGCCGCTCAGGGCTGTGTGAAGGTTCGAGAAGAAGTGCTGCAGACACACAGTCGGCGTTCAACACGCGTCAGCCCTTCCCTACACGCATGTCGCTCGCGCTCAGAGCTGCTCATCGAGGAGACAGGAGGGACGGGGTGGCTGGTAAGGAACCTTTCAGCCGCTTCCGACGCGGCGCCGGCCCCGCCTCCACCTGACGCAGGTGTTTGTGGGGAGGCAGGTCCTTTGGGGAGAATCAGCTGCGGGCAGCATCCTACCCACTGAGAACCGCCCGCAGGAGGCGAGGACCTACATGCTCTCCACCTCGGCGCGGGGGCTCGTCAGAGGCCTCCTCTGTCTCGGGATGAGCAGCCCGCCTGCTGTGCCCGTGACAGAAGGACAGACCCCGCGGGGCCCACGGCTCACCCGGGAATGGCCCAGTGCGGACGCGGCGCGCCCTGGTACTCAAAGGGCCCCCCGCACAGTCAGCCTCAGCGCCCCTCCACCCACACCCTCCTTCACTTCTCCCCCCGCCCCATTTTCTGCAGAGCTGCACCCCAAGAGAGCTCTCCAGGACCCACGGCCCTGCGGGTGGCTCTCCAAACAGAAGCCGGGACTGAACCCACGGGGAGGAGGGCTTAGACTTTGTAGAAAGTCACTGGTTCCTCGGCTAAGCAGTTCTCAGCTCTTAGAAACGTGAAATTCAAGGGGAAACGTCGAAGGGGAGGAAACGAGCAGATTCGGTAAAATAAAAGCGTGTGCCGCCCGGCCGGCGGGGCTCAGTGGTTGAGCACGGACCCAGGAACCAGGAGGTCACGGTTCGATTCAGGGCACATGCCCAGGTTGCAAGCTCAACCACCAGTAGGGGGCGGCAGGAGGCAGCCAATCACTGATTCTCTCTCATCACTGAAGTTTCTCCCTCCCTCCCTCTCCTTTCCTCTCTGAAGTCAATTAAAAAATATATATTTTTTAAAATGTCCAACAAACGATATAGTTTCCCTCTGCTGCAAACAGCACCCTGAACGGACTCGCCTCCAGAGAAGCATAAGGTGCTGCTTCCTGGGCGTAAGTGGGAGAAGGCCTGACGAGGGCCGTTCTCACGGAGTCCTCTGGCTCTCAAGAATGGCCAGTGGCCTGTTTAAGAGTCACTAATCTGAAACGTTAAGTCCCCGCCCACGTGTAGACTACGTATGAAAGTGCCAACTCAACAGTCCCCGGCATCGCTAAAACAAATGCCGGTGAGTCCTCCAGCTGCCATCATTTCTGTGTTAAAGACGAACTAAACACAGCAACGTCTGAGGGTGTCTGTGCAAAGACAAACCAGGGGTAAAATCAGGCCAGACGGTACAACCGATAGGAGCGTGGACAGCGACAAAGTTCTCTTAGAAGAGCAGCTGTCACATCTGGAACTGCTGGAAGGTTTACCGACGCCCGAGCCTCCATGTAGCCACCGCTGCCTGAAGCTCACGGACATTCTAAGAACTCGCTTTGCCTGCCAGCTCTCTCTGTTTCCGGAGAAAACTCCCAGTCCATTTCACTTTTACACAAATGCTGTATGTGTTCAGCTGAGCTCACACATCAATCCTTAGAAAACTCCCTCTACAAAACCAAATTTGAGTCTTCCCCCACCCCCATCCTACACCCCGCCCCCCTGCCCCGTTTTAGGAGGTCCAATGGGCAAACAGCGCTGTCGAACGGGGCTTTCAGACAAAAACATCCACCGGACTTTTAGGTCTAACAGGTGAGGCAAAAGGTAGATCCAAAGGGAATACGGTACGAACCATACCTGGGCCCACGGATCGAGGCCGCTGCCACCCGCGGGAAGGACCAGATCTGGCTCAGTGGATCCCACGCGAGGTTTCTAAGGAGGGGTCACCCCTGGTACTCTCTCTCTGAAGGGTAACTGGCCATGTCCATCACCTAGTGTTTCAATGGGCCCAACGTGGACAGAGCAATTCCATTTCCAGGGGTTTCTCCTAAGATACTTGGGCAGGTGCCCAAAGCCATAACAACCTTTTTTTTTTCTCTTTTCCTGAATGGCCCTAACCAGTGGCCGGCACACTCATTAGTCAACAGAGCCAAATATCAACAGTACAACGATTGAAATTTCTTTTGAGAGCCACATTTTTTAAACTTGAACTTCTTCTAACGCCACTTCTTCAAAATAAACTCGCCCAGGCCGTGGTATTTTGTGGAAGAGCCACACTCAAGGGGCCAAAGGGCCGCATGTGGCTCGCGAGCCGCAGTTTGCCGACCACGGGCCCAAACTGTCAGGATCCTGAGTTCTGCACTCCACCCTGGGGCCTGGCTAGCGTGGCTCAGTGGTTGAGCGTCAACCTATGACCCAGGAGGTCACGGTTGATTCCTGGTGAGGGCACCCCGTTTTGGGGTCAATCCCCAGTAGGGGGCATGCAGGAGGCAGCCGATCTATGTTTCTCTTTCATCTATATTTCTCTCTCTCTCCCCCTCTCCCTTCCTCTCTCTCTCAAATCAATAAAAACTTTTTTTTTTTAAATCACACACAGGTGGATGTGTTGGTCTTGCCCCTCACCTGACGGGCTGAGGGCTGTTTTGGGTTTCTAAGAAAGACATCGCACTCTCCACTGCGGTCTCTACCTCCATCAATCCACCACGGACGTCACCATGTTCCCTGAGCAACACCAAGGTCAACTCCATCAGTCACCTGTTGTTCTACTCCAGAAGCAGAGAAACCAGTATTCAATGACTCCAGAAAGGTCTCCGTGCCGGGACCTTCTTCAAGGTCAACCGGCCGTGCTGTGTAACGTGACACTGAGCTCGGGCCTCTGCAGACGCAATGGAGGCGGGACCGACCACTAGATGTCATCCTCCTTCGACGGCTGTTGGCAGGCCGCATGCCCAAGTGGGGAGGAAGTCAAGGGGTCTAGACAGCGAAGTCCTTAAATGGCGTTCATCTAAAACAATCTGACCTTGGACTGGGGTCCTGCACGGTAGTTGACCAAAATAAACACGAAAGCCCCCTGGAGACCGGCCTTCCTCCCCAAAGGCACGCAGCTGCTGCAAATACCGCACTGGGGTGACTGCACTGAGGCAGACGCCAGAGGCGAGTCCCGATGAGCAGGAGAGCAGGGACCCCACGGCCCGACGCCACGACCCGAAGTCGCATCCGTAACCGAGTCTGTTTCCTCCCAGACTGCTCGTGGCGCACAGACAGCAGAAGGAAGAAGGCGGGCTTTTTCTTTTTTTCTTTTAAATAAGGAGTTCCAAGTTCCTGGTGGCCTTTGGGATTGCGTTTTAGCAACTGTGCAGTTTTTCCCAGGTCACTCGAGGGAAGGAGCCTGGGAGGAGCCACCGATGAGACGTCACAGGTCACGGGCAAATGGCGGGAAGCAGCCCCGCCCCAGCCACGCTGTGCTGGTGGAATGTTTTAACGTTCAGTGAACGAGTCGCCAGCGTTTGTAAAGGATGGAGGAAGATGTAAGCAGGGCACCATGCTGAGGAGGCCCACAGGGCATCCCCGAGGGGGAGGCGGGAGAGTCCGAGCGCCGAGGAGACGGGAACTGAGACTCGAAGGAGAAGGAGGCTCTGGCCTCAGCGCAGGACGAGCCCGCAGCACGCTCCAGGCAGGACAGACGAAGCGCAAAGACCGGGAGGGGCTGGGCCTGTGTGCTCGGAGCCCGACATGGAGCGCAGGGGCCCGTGCGGCCGGGCAGCGAGTCCCCGGGCACAGGGAGGCCCAGGCACAGGGAACCCCGGAAACAGGGAGGCCCGGGCACAGGGAGGCCCCAGACACAGGGAGGCCCGGGCACAGGGAGGCCCTCAGAGGCCCCGAGGGAACGGCAGGGACCCGCAGGCGCGATGCCAGGACTGCAGTGAGGTGCAGCGGGGCGACTGCGTGTGCCCACCCTGATGGCTCGCTCCCTGAGGGGCAGCCTGGTGTCCTCGCCACGCCTGGAACACGCGACGCTGGCGACCAGGACCCAGCTGTCCTCAGGGTCAGCCCCTACCCCTTCACCAAAGAGCACGGGCCGCCGAGCTGCGGCACACGGCCCCGCCCGCCGCGCGGTACCTACGTGCAGCTTGTTGAGCAGCACTGCGTCCGTGGTGCTGTTGCCGCCGGGCTTGGCCGCCTTCCAGAACTGCTTCTGCGCGGAGTAGCGGTTCATGGGGCAGAGCCGGAACAGGCAGTCTAGGAGGGAACAGACAACGCAACGGTTACGGAGGGCGGCGCGCCCCCGCCCGGGACACCCACCCCCATGAGGCGCGGAAGGCGGTTCCACTGCGCCTGAGTGTCAACGACAGGCACAGGCCTGGCAACCTCTCCCCTCTGACCTTCAGTTCTCAGCGCCTCCACGTGAGGTTACAGGGGAGGAAACTGAGGCCCGAGGGGCAGAGCTGGGGCTCAGGGTCAAATCCGGGGCTCTCACTGCGGCCCCCCAGCTTCTATTGGGAAAGGGAGAGGGCGCATAACCCCGCTGCGCGTCCACACACGGGCACCTCCACCACGAGCCCCGCTCTCCTCCACCGACTCCGTGTGAAAATGCGAGCGAAGCTTATGCCGGGGGACCTGCTGGCGCGGAGGCCTCTTATGGGGCGAGTATGAGATGGTTCTCGGGGAGCAGAGAGAAACCATCTGGACTTGATCTGGGACGGTTGTGTCCGGCCCCTCGGCCTCAGCGCACCGCGGCGCCCTTCCCACCGGAGGTGGTCGGCAAACTCAATAGTCAACAGAGCCAAATATAACAGTACATCGATTGAAATTTCTTTTGAGAGCCAAATTTTTTAAACTTAAACTTCTTCTAATGCCACTTCTTCAAAATAGACTCGCCCAGGCCGTGGTATTTTGTGGAAGAGCCACACTCAAGGGGCCAAAGAGCCGCAGTTTGCCGACCACGGCCCTGGGCGCGTGTGACCCTGCACACGGCCCTACAGAGAAGCAACGCTAGCACAGTGGGCTGGTGGCTGTAGAGTCATCCAGACATTAGAAACAATAAAGCAAACACTGGGCATGTTGTCTCTAAGGAGGAGCCTGACCCAAAGCACCGCGTGCCTGAGGCACTAAGGAGAATGCGACCATCGCCATCACAGGACACGACACCATCGTCCAATCTCAGTGTTCCCGTCAACGTCCCCTTTCCTGCTTGTCCTTGTAATGCATGCAATGTATTAGTAAACCTGAGGCCCGATGCACGAAATTCGTGCAAGAGGAGGCCTGCGTAGCCGCCTGGATCCCTCCCTCGCAGCCGCGGCAGCTTCCTCGATCCCACGGCTGCAGCCCAGGCTTCGTCTGGAAGGTCGTCCGGTCTAATTAGCATATTACGCTTTTATTATTATCGATAACACTACCTATCCAGTAATGTGTATACAGCTCTCAGATATAAACACACCTCGTTTACGAGTATATTTGCCAATTTTTATAGAGGCACAAGCCCATGGAAAGATGGTTTAGAAATAACTGCTCTAAAAAGGCAATATTAAAATGGACACTCCTGAAAAGCTGGCATGTTGACAAACTGGCTTTTCAAGCGGTAAGTTCCTGTAGAGGAAAATTAATGCATCTGGAAGGAACACCCAGATTTTGAAGAAATCGTCCCTTGAAAATAGATCGGCACAAACGTCAAGAAGCATGTCTTCTTCTCCCCCGACACGCTTACTGTTCACAGCACAGCTCCCCTCCGAGGACCCACAGGTGAGCACCCGGCTCTCCCCTCTGCCAAATATCGAACTCGGATAACAAGCTCATTTGCCGTCAGGCGCACGAACCCCCAGACTTTCCTCCAAACCCGCTCGCCCTTTCTTCCAGCCGGGAGAGCGTTTTTACCAAGCTCAGTGCTGCACACATAACCAACATTGTTCAGGAAAAAAAAATGTTTAATTATAGAACTAAACGGTACCCCCCCTTCCTATAATCTCCTTCTTCACTAATTATTTCTACCTGGTCACCGGCAGCCACACGCCCACAGGCCTCTGTCGAGACTCCATCTCCTGCAAGTGGTTACCGGAACCCACGGGAGACACTCTCGTCAGAGAACAAGGACATGGCGGGAACCCTAGTAACATGGGCTGCTCCCCCCTCGGAGGGAAGCCACGGGTCACTGTCACTTACTGTGTCCGTGGCAACTTAGTGCTGACAATCCCACCAGTTTGATATCACCCTGCGCATATCACACACAGCCATGAGAACACTGGCCACCCTGGTCAGGTGCCCTGCCTTTGACACGGGACGGAGGGTGGCCCCTGGGCGGGGCAAGGGGGACTTCCGTGATAATCACATGACTTAAAAAAGCATTCCAAACATTTACGTCACCAGGGCCCTGGTGGGTAGTTCAGTTGGTTAGAGCATTGTCCCAATACTCCAGGGTTATGGGTTTGATTCCCAGTCAGGACACAAACAAGAATCAACCACTGAATGCATAAATAAGTGGAACAACAAATCAGTGTTTTTCTCTCTCGCCTTCCTTCCCTCCCTCCCTCCTCCTCTCTCTCTAAAATCAATAATTTTTTTTTTTTAAAGAACATTTAAGTCACCAGTGTTAGTATCTGACCCAGGACTTCCTTTATGGCCAAGCGGAATAAAAACTCCAAATCTGACCGACAGCAAGGCCCTGAGAGGAACGGTCCATGCTCTCCGTCCGCACACTTCGCACGCTGACGGCCCGTGTACACATTCAGAATCAAGCTGGGCTCAGGTGGGTCTTGGGAACCATCAGGCCGATCCACGATGCCACGGGACTCACATGCCACGGAAGTTCCATTCTGCGACGGCTGTGGGAGGGCCGGGCCGAGCAGCCCACCGAACACGCAGACGGGCCTGACACGGCTCAACACTCCTGATGGCGTGCGGGTCACTGAAGGCGGGAGTGCGAATTCAGCACCGTCGGCCC
The DNA here is from genome assembly GCA_025583905.1 of Ia io. Lineage (NCBI taxonomy): Eukaryota > Metazoa > Chordata > Mammalia > Chiroptera > Vespertilionidae > Ia > Ia io. Next base: position 57,414,889 of record JAJQQW010000018.1, on the reverse strand, counting down.
AGCCACTGCGTTCCCTGGGCGACACAGAGCAGCCCATCGGACTGAGCGTATTTACAACCAACTGTCTTCGTAAATACGAGATGTTACCGAACTCGCGCCAGAACCGCATTAGCCTTGCTGATTTCGTCCCGTCTTCCCAGTTGCTTAGCAACTGATTCGAAGTGAAAATTAAATTAAGCAATTCAAATGTGATGGTAAAGTCACCTTCCGAAATTCTGCAGCTCAGCTCCGCGTGGCCCTCTGCTCCTTGGCTGGCCAGGCAGGGCACACTTACAGTTCCGCTGGGTCCCCAGGGTGCTCAGCACCGAGACATTCCCATACAGGGACTCGGCAGAAGACTAGGCAGGCCACCTCTGTGTGTGTGTGTGTGTGTGTGTGTGTGTGTGTGTGTGTGTGTGTGAGAGAGAGTATATATGTGCACGCATACACACTGTGGTTTGATCTCACTTCAAAGAAATGCCACAAAGAATAGCTATGACAAGTGTTATTTTAGGTCCCTGAAGAATAAACGAAACCAAGGTTTCGAAAAATCACTTTGGCGCCTGCCTAAGCTGTAGCAGAGCCTGCTGGGCCCGCACAGGAGAAGCCGGCCAAGAGAGGGTGGGGGTCAGTTGTTGAAGGGCCGTGGACAGTGAGCTCCAGGGTTTAAGCAGCATCCAGAACGTGGAGGAGGGAGAACGCCCGCTGCTTAGTAGATGCACGTAACGAAGAAATGAGCACCTTGGTGTGCAGGTCAGAGAAGGGGGAGGTGAGAGGAGCTTCAAATGAGGGTAGAGCCACGGAAGTGGGTGGAGCCACAGGAGTGGGTGGAGCCATCTGAGTAGGTGGAACTGCTGGGTGGGAGGAGCCACAGGAGTGGGTGGAGCCATGTGAGTAGGTGGAGCCACCAGGTGGGTGGAGTCGCTGGGTGGGAGGAACCATGGGTGTGGGGCCATGGGTGTGGGTGGAGCCCCACATGTGGGTGGAGCCACAGGGGTGGGCAGAGCCACCCGGGTGCTTGGAGCCCTCCACAGCGGCCCCATTCAGGTCACAAGGCACAAGGCTGCTGGAAGAACCCCTGAAAGACGGGAAGGGGAACTCCGCTTCCCTGGAGAGTGTAAGGCCCTGAGGGTGGAGACACTGTGCTGTGGGCGCTGGTAAACCTGGTGAATGAATCACCCCTGAGGCTCCAGGAGTGAATCGGTGGTTCTACGTCAGGAAGAGGAGCTGGGGAGGAGGAGGAGGAGGAGGAGGAGGAGGAGGAGGAGGAGGAGGAGGAGGAGGAGTGGTGGGAAGGGCCTGGCCAAACACCTGGACAAAAGCCTGGAGATGGAGCGGAGGGTCCCAGGCAAAGTGAGTGCTGGGCCCGGAGGCGAGCAGAGGGGCCGGCCTCGGGCAGCCTGAGCCGTGCTCAGCCGTCCCCACTGGCGTTCAGCAGAGAACCCGTGGCTCGGGTTCCGCGGGAGCTTTCTGTTTGGCGATGGTGCTGCTAAGGAAGGGAAGGCGGGAAGCCGACGTGGGGGCAGGAGTGAAAATGGAGAATTTCATTTCAGCGATGCGTCGTCGTCCCATCGCCCATGAGACACCCCGGCTGAAATGCTGAGTGGGCCGTCCACCGACTAGAGCAGTCGGTTATTTAGGGAGGTGAGGGGGAGACGGGAGGGGAAGGAGGGCTGCTGGGAGGGGAGCGGAGCGGAGGAAGTCAGCATCACACATCCAGTGCAGCTCCCATCTGCCACCGGGAGCTCTGTCCAAGCACAGGGACTGCGCTCGGAGGCTGAGAGAAGCTGAACTCGATTCCAGTTTTCATCGGGCAGGGGCAAGGCGAACGCTCTCCTCTTCCTCTTTGTCCCCTCCCCCGCCAAAAACAACACCAAGGAAATGAAACACCAAAACCCCCGCTCCATCTTCTATGAAACTCAACTCCATCGTCCCAAGTTGCCAAACATGAAGATGGGAAGAGGGTGGAGGGGAGCGAACCTCCGTGTCTGCCCACAGGCACGGGGGTGCGGGGGGGGGGGGGGGGGGCGAACTGACTGGCCCTGTGGAGCCGGGACGGGCCCAGGAACCTGGTGTCACTGTGCAAGGCCCGGCCCTGCGCACGCGGAGCAGGGACCAGGCTCCAGGGCTGAGGACGGCGGGGAGGACCAGGCTCCAGGGCTGAGGACGCGGAGCAGGGACCAGCCTCCAGGGCTGAGGACGGCGGGGAGGACCAGGCTCCAGGGCTGAGGACGCGGAGCAGGGACCAGGCTCCAGGGCTGAGGACAGCGGGGAGGACCAGGAGTGGGAGATCGCCCTGTCTGCCCCACCTGGCAGCTTGCAGCGGGAAGGACAACTCGGCAAATGCTATGGGAGAGCTGAGCAAACAAGGAAAAACAGGGCACCGCTGAGCCCGGGAAAGCTGCGTAGGAAAAGCTGGTGTGTGTTCGGCTCGAAGGGCAGCGTGTTTACAGTCAGGAGAGTCTTGGGCGGAACGCTCCTTCAGCCCAGGAAAAAAGTGATGCAAGTTGAATGGGAGGTGGGGGAGGGGCGGCAGAGTGCCAGAAAGCCAAGCTCATCTACAGGAACAGGAAGCAGCGGGTGACATTTAAAGTGGATTAATCCACAGACATCAGGGGACTCGCGTCAGCGGGAAGCACAGAGCTGGAGACCGGAGGAGAAGGTGAAGACAGCCTGACTTGTTGCCGCGGGCACGTGGGGAGGCCCAAGGTGTCAGACACGGGGCGGCTGGATGTTTTTATTCTGCATTTGACCAATCGTTGACCATTGTTATTGAGGTGAAACTCACATCACATAAAAGTAACCATTTAAAAATGTTTTAAATATATTTGTATGATTTCAGAGAACAAGGTAGAGGGAGAGAGAGAGAGAAACATCAAGGATGACAGAGAATCACTGATTGGCTGCCTCCTGCATGCCCCCCACTGGGGATCCAGCCCGCAACCTGGGCATGTGCCCTGACCGGGAATCAAACCAGCGACCGCTTGGTTCATAGGTCAATGCTCAACCCCTGAGCCACACCGGCCGGGCGAGAAACGTGGTTTTTCAAGCTCCTCCACGATTCTGACGGGCAGCCAGGCCTGGGGACCAGCGGGTAGGATGCTCCAGGGCCCACTCCAGCATCAAATACCGGACGGAACCCGAAGACTCGGGGGGGCTGAGCATTTAGGGGCCTGGTTTCATACCAAGAAAAAAACCAATGCGGCCCCCACCAAGCGCGCCGGCCGCCGAGCCAGGCTAAGCGGAACCTCCCTACACGGCCTCTGCTCCAGACCCAGCAGGGGGGCGTGTGGCCACCTCTGCACCGAGCTGCCTCCGGGCGGCTCTGGAACGGACCTCAGACCTGCTCCACCCCTGGGCTGCCCGCCTCAGGGACCTCGGTGTGGGGGGCTCCTTTTGCGCAGGCCCCACCTGTGCTGTCCGATCCCTCCACCCGCCGGCCGTCCACCTCGGCTCAGCCACCTGGCCCCGCCTGCAGCGAGACCCGAGCCGCCCGAAGACGAGCCGCTAAGCCCCCATCAGGAGCGCCTGCCCTCCGGGAAGTCCTTCCCAAACGGAGACCGCTTCTCTCCCAACCTTCCACGTCTCCCTCCGGTCCCTTCCCCCCAGGCAACGACCTCCAGGAGGCCGCCGGAGCCACACACCGCAGCCTGGAGAGGCTCCCTCGCTAAACGACCTGAGAAGGAGGGAGGCGCAGTCCCGGCACCGGCTTCTCCAGACGAAGCCGTGACCCTGTGCTCTGGCGTCACCCGGGGCCTGTGACGCAGGCAGGACCCTGGGCAGGGAGATAGCCATCAGCCTCCGGCCCTCACGTGACCTCCGCGCGCTCCGCGGGCCGTGACATTAGAGAGACTCTGTCTTAGAACCCAGCCCGCGGCCCCAGTCTCCGGGGGGCATGGAAGAGGATCTGTTCCCACAGCCCGTCCGGCTGCAGGACGGGGCAGCTCGCTCCTGTCCTGATTTGCCCAGGTGCCTCTGAGCCGGAGAAAAGCGCAGTGAGGTTGCGAGAGCGCCTAGCAACAGAGCCGGGCACGGGGCGGCCTCATGAAGAGCCGCAGCACAGCTCACCCGTGCGCGCCTAACCGGGCCGGTCCTGCCCGGGGCCAGCGGGAAGCGCTCCCTGCGGGCCGCCTAGGGCTGAGAAGCAGGGTCGGAGGCAGCCGCTTCCTCCTTGCTGGCTGCTTTCTTCATTCCTTAAGCCTCAGTTTCCCCAATAGTGAACCCAGGCCACACCCAGCGCAGCCCACAGTGAGGAAGGAACAGGAAACCGTGCCTGTACGCCTGGCATGGGCGCTGGCAGTGACCAGGGGTCAGGATCACGGAGAAGGACGAGTAGCAAACAGGATCAAGGAACTGACCCCGGCCTAGAGGGCTGCCCTCCAGGGCAGAAGGACTGACGGAAGCTTCATAGAAATATTCCCGTGCGCCCGGCCGGCGTGGCTCCGTGGTTGAGCCTCGACCTATGAACCAGGAGGTCTCGCAGTTCCATTCCTAGTGAGGTCATAGGCCTGGGTTACGGGCTCGATCCCCAGTGTGGGGCGTGCAGGAGGCAACCGACCAATGATTCTCTCTCATCACTGATGTTTCTCTCTCTCCCTCTCTGAAATCAATAAAGATGTTTAAAAAGAAAAGAAATATTCCCGAGTACCCAGCACAGACACATAGCTGGGTGTGCACACTTAGCCCAGCAGCAGGCAGCTGGCTGGGAACAGACTTAGCGAGTTGCTGTGAATCATCTCAAAGCAGCGCATTGTTTTCTAAAGAGGAAGCAGGAATACGGGAGTCTGAGGCTGGCCTGAGTGTGCAGGTGCCATAACAGGTGCGGGGCCTGGGAGTGGCACGGGGGCACCCGGGCACCCAGTGCCCTCATGGGTGGGGGGTGAGCACGGGGTGGGGGTGGTTTCAATATGGGGGCCGACATCCAGAGATGGCCCCTGTGTTTCTCCTCCCGCCCTGTAACTTCCGAATGCCACCCGCCTCCTCCTTAGTTTCGTGGGACCCCTAGGGTTGCTGGCACCCCGACTTCACGGGGGCCAGCAGCCTGGCGGTGACAGGGAGCCGAGGGGAGGAGTGCCGGAGGCTGCAAACCTCCCACCGCCAGGTCTGGAAAGCGAAAGTGAGCTGGGGCAGCCGCCCTCCGCAGGCCGGGAGGTGAAGCCCATTTCCTTCGGCCCCTCCCTCTGCGCCCCTAATGAATTCAACTTCCTTCTACTTAAAGAAAACAAAACAAAAAAAGGCTTCTTTTGGCCAAGAGCGAGGGATTGGCTTCCATCAGCCTGGCTTCCTCTCCCCCTTCGCCATCCCGCCTCTTATCAGAGAGCATGAAGCCCTCCTTCTGGGAACTGGGGTCCACACACTTCCTTTTTAGGCTAAAAACACAGAACAGCAACCAGAAGCTCCAAGAGACCAGCCACACCTCTTCCCAAACTCGCTAATGATTCCTAACAGCTCGCTGGCGGGCAGGGCAGGCCGGGCTGAGTGCGGCTCCCGCGGTTAGGGGAGGCGTGGGGGCGACGGGAGCTGAGGCCGCGGCTCAGCGTGTGACCAACGGGCTACCTTTTCCATAAACAACATCAGAAGCGCCTCCCAGAGGGTAACGAACCGAGAGCGCTCTTTCCCGCCTGTGAAGCGGGGCTCTCGTGTGAGCCAAGTGAGCTGTTCCTTAAAAGCCCAGGAAGAGCCCCCAAAAGGTAGAGAGAAAGCAGAACCGGAGACAGTAACTGGGGGACAGGTCATCCGGACGCGACGCGAGGTAGTGGGCCCCTTGGGGGTGGGAGGGGGACTGGCCCGGCACAGCAGCCAGCACCAGCCATTCGGCATCCTGGGGGCAGAGCCAGTTTCCTCTGCGCTGAGCCGCTCCAGGTAAACACCTCGCAGGGAGGAAGGCATCGCCCTCAGCCCAGAGGCCCCGAGGATTCCTACGGACACACCGACCCCGCCATCGCCCAGTTCCACCAGACGCCGTGTGCTGCAGGGAGCACCGGCTCCCAGCTCAGAACCCCGGAACGTGGGGGAGTCCTGAAAACGGGACCGGCCTCTCCAGGCACCACCAAGGCCACAGCGTCGCCAAATACGGCAAGCGAAAGCTCCGTGCCAGGAGGAGCGGCGGGATCTTCCCTAACGCGGCCCGCTGGAGACGGCAGCGGTGCCCACGGCTGCGAACAGGAAGGGAAATGCAGAGAAACGGCGAAGGAGAGAGGCCTCCTCCGTCCCGGGAGAGGCCGCGTGCAGCTCCCAGCCCGAGCGCCCAGGACGGTCCCGCGCCAGCCCCGCTCGCAACTCCAGCTGCAGCCAGGCGGTGCCACCGTGCAAACCCTCCTTTTCTCCAACGTCATGGACCTCTGTGTACAGTTTTCTAGGGTCAAGTTCACGTACAACACAGACAGAGTGACAGATGAGGTTGCCCAATGCATTCGCGATTTTTTACAAAATGAAAATATTTATGAGACGACTTGCATTTACACATTTAACTTTTTTTGTTTTTCCGTTTTGCTTCCAAGGAAGCTCCAGACCCAGCTTCCTGCTTTAGCAGATCTCCCGTAGAGGGGAGATGGCCTGGGTTTTTAAAATCTCCTCCTCCCCCTCATGCCATCCGGCGCTGATATGCCAAAGGTGAATTTAAGTCAACATTGCTAACATAAAGGCTGGGGTCAAAGAAAACTCCTCTGGAGGGTCCTCCTGGGTAATGTCACTGCCCCGGCCCGCCCACGGACCTCACAGGGACACACGGCTGGCAGGAGGACGCACACCCTACAAACTCCCCGTAAGGCCACACGGCTTTCGCTTGCCCCGGCCGTCCAGGTCCCTGCGAGCCAGTCTCTCACAGAGCAGCCGAGCGGAGGGTGAGAAACCTAAGAGAGGCCTGCGGAGCGCCGGGGCCTCAGGGAAAATGCACTGCCGGTCCCGTTCAGTCCAGGCCGCGGGTCCTCTGTCCACCTCCGTCCAATGCCACGTGGCCGGCACTGTCCACCGGGGCCTCTCCATCCCCCTGAGGTTTGCACATGACCCCACAAAACGCACAGAGAGGTGAGCGAGACCAAGTCCATCTCCAGCGCACTTGTGCCGGAGGGGGAGCGGAGTCACGGCACCCCAGAACACCCCGGAAGTGGCCCACCGGCTCGCCCCGGACACAGGAAGATGGGGGAGGGGGTCCTACAGAGGTGGCAGGAACGCAGCCTTAAAATGACCAGCTGCTCCTTTGGCTCCATCCGCTGTTTCCGGTCCGAAAGCTTGTTCATGTGCTGGGGGGAGGGGGTGTCTCCCTGATAAAAATAAGGGGCACCTCCCCTCACTTCAGAGCCTGGGGTCTGACCCCGGGAGCCCTCCTCTTGGTACCGAGGGCAGCACGGGGCCCGCAGCCACGCAGCAGAGCTCAGGAAACAACGTAACCTTAGAAAACGTGGAGGCTCAGGGGCAGAGGCAATGTCTCCTCGTTACTCTAACCCCATGGTCGGCAAACTGCGGCTCGCGAGCCACATGCGGCTCTTTGGCCCCTTGAGTGTGGCTCTTCCACAAAATACCACGGCCTGGGCGAGTCTGTTTTGAAGAAGTGGTGTTAGAAGAAGTTTAAGTTTAAAAAATTTGGCTCTCAAAAGAAATTTCAATCGTTGTGCTGTTGATATTTGGCTCTGCTGACTAATGAGTTTGCCGACCACTGCTCTAACCGGTGGTCTGTTTACTTCCATTTCTCTCTCTTTTTATATATATTTGTATTGATTTCAGAGAGGAAGGGGGAGGGAAAGAGAGATAGAAACATCAATGATGAGAGTCATTGATCAGCTGCCTCCTGCACGCCCCACACTGGGGATTGCAACCGGGCGTGTGCCCTGACCGGGAATCAAACCGTGACCTCCTGGTTCATGGGTCGACGCTCAACCCCTGAGCCACGTCAGCGGGCTCTCTCGCTTCTTTCTAAGTTGTAAAATAACTGACAGTCTTCAAAACCCAAACAGACCGTTTCTTTCGGGCAACTGAAAAACAGCCTGTACACAGCATGTTAAGTTTCTTCAAGAGTGTGTGTGGGCAAGAGGACGTCTGAAGTCCGCGGGGAAACGGCCTGTCTCCGCAACAGCGCGAGCCTCGGAATGACGGCGCAGGGCTGGTTCGGGGCACGCACTGCGACTGGGGCCCGTGCTGTTCGGTCCCAGCCAGGGCAGCAAAGGCCTCCGTCCCCTCCAGCCATGTGTGCATCACAAATGGCTTCTGAGCTTCGGGTTAATTTTAGCACTTCATCCCGTGGAGTCTGCACAAAGCAAAAATAGATGTTTGCTTCGTGCGAAGCTCGCAACGGGGTGGGTGGTGCTGGTCCCAGACGCAGCTAATATTGGGGAGGGGCGGCTCCCGATATAGACGGCAGCGCGCGCCAAGTGTGCCCAAAGGGGTTTATATAGAATACCACGAGCAACCAAAACGATGTCCAAGTGACCGACATACATGCCTCCAGGCTGGGAACAGCAAGACGCCATTCCTGGGAATCCTGCGCCCTCCCACGGGAGCCCGCAGCGTCACGGGAGGTGTGTCCCGGCCACGCCCGCAGCCCTCCTAGACATGAAGCTCACGAACCTCTGAGGACACTGACGGACGGACAGCAACCTGACAGTCCCCTGCTCCCGCTGCCTCAGCAAAAACACTCACGGCTGGGCCCTCGGGACAGGCTGGGGCCACTCCCAGGGGACACTGGGGAATTCCTGGGAAACAGGTGGTAGTCAGGGTTTGGAGGGGGGAAGTGGGGATTGGCTGGTGTCCCGTGGCCAACACAGGGAAGTCCTAAGGGCCATGGAGTCAGAGGCCCAGAGCTGACTAACTGCTGGGCACCTGTTGGTGCTTAGTATTTACAGAAGCAACGAGCATTTGCGGGAACCAGGTGGGAACCTTCGTTCTCTTGCCTGAGGTTCTCCCTGGCAGGGAATCTGCCCAAGGGGACCCTCCTAGCCTGGCTCCAGCCCCTCAATCCTGCCTCCCGTCTGGTGATTGGCGGACTTACAGTGATTGGCAGGCTTGCGGAGGCTGGGCCTGCCTAGGGCCTGCCCGTGAAGAGGGTCTGCCCAGCTCAGCTCACCAAGGAAACCTGTCTCTGCGCAGGGGTGGGGACCAGGTATTACAATGATTGCTCTAGGACATTTTTTTAAAACGTATTTTTATTGATTTCAGAGAGGAAGGGGTGATGAGAGAGAATTATTGATCAGCTGCCTCCTGCATGCCCCCCCACTGGGGGCTCGCAACCTGGGCCTGGGTAAGAACAATATTTCCAGAGCTCAGCAAATGCCTGACGTTCGCTATTACTAGTAAGTGCTTACCATGTCCTACCTACCACATACGTACATCATCTCATCCCATCCCCGGAGCAGCACAGCTCTTAGGAGCACAGGGCGGCCGGGACAGCAGAGATCATGGTCCCGCTGTCGCACGGCTAGCTGACCGGAGCCAGTCACGATGTCACGGCACCCATGGCCGTTTCTCTGTATCAGAGCGTTCGGATCCCGGCGGCCGTGGCGTACCTCACGCAGCGGGGCAGACAGAACCAAAGGAAACACCTTGGCAGGTCCAAACTCCGGCACCCCGTGGGGCAACCCACTGCTTTATTCTGGTCACAACTGCAGAGCCTCAGATGACAAGATGAAAACCCACAAGAAAAACCCAAAAAGAAACATAGACGCCTTGACCTCGGGGGTCCCACCCTCTCGACGAGACCGCACAGTTCACTGTTCTCTATTTCACTTGGTCTATGGCTACACAGATAAAATGTAAAAAATCCACAGGAGGGCCCTAACCGGTTTGGCTCAGTGGATAGAGCGTCGGCCTGCGGACTGAAGGGTCCCAGGTTCGATTCTGGTCAAGGGCATGTACCTTGGTTGCGGGCACATCCCCAGTAGGGGGTGTGCAGGAGGCAGCTGATCGATGTTTCTCTCTCATCGATGTTTCTAACTCTCTCTCCCTCTCCCTTCCTCTCTGTAAAAAAATCAATAAAATATATTTTAAAAAGAATCCACTGGAGGAAACACCTTCTGAGGTGGGGACAAAATAGCTTCCTGTTTCCTGGTTCCATTATGGCCACGGGGAGCGCCCTCCATGACCCGTGCCAGGCACAACTGCTGGTTGGGGGATCAGTGAACACGGGGTCCTTAGGGCAGGAGAGATGAACCAGGGAACTCAGACCCAGGCCACGGGCTCGGCGAGCACCCAGGCCCCTTCCCCCTCGGGCAGACCTCAAGGTCCACCGCTCTACGTGGCGGACACACCTGGAACCACCGCTGATGCATGCCTGCTGTCAGCCACGGAAATTTCCGACATGAACATGGAAATCCGTAGACAATGGAAGGGAAGAAATCAAGGCGAACGCACTGAACTCGCCCCTCCTGGGATTATTTTGGTATTCTCTGATGCTGTCACTTGAAAGACGGGGGGGGGGGGGGGGAAATCACTCTTAAAAAACAAGTGACTCCCAGCCGGCGTGGCTCAGTGGTTGAGCATCGACCTATGAACCAGGAGGTCACGGTTCGATTCCCCGTCAGGGCACATGCCCGGATGGCGGGCTCCATCCCCAGTAGGGGGCGTGCAGGAGGCGGCTGATGAATGATTCGCCTCACTGATGTCTCTACCTCTCTCTCCCTCTCCCTTCCTCTCTGAAATAAATAAAAATAGATGTATTGTTTTTAAAGTGACAGAGAAAATCTGTTTTCTGTAGAACCTTATGCAATTAAGTTTTTAACTTCACATCTATCTAACAGAAGAAACACCTACGCAAAAGCTCGATTCATTCCCTTATGACCTCTGAGAAGCCGGAGAGTGTCGGGCTTGATAGCAATCTGAGAGGAATCATTTTTCTCCTTCTGCTTCTATAAACAAACAACGGACCGGAAGTTAAAAGGCGAATATCTCGAGATTCGACGGAATGTGCAGTCTCGCAGGCGCTGGCTGCGGGGTGAGCGTCAGGTGATAATGCCCTTGCTCTTGGAGGCGTTCCGGGCCAGGAGGTGCCAGCGTGGGCACCGATCTAAGCGTGGGGGTGGGAGGAACAGAGGGACCGAGCGCCCACTGCAGGCAGGCCCCTGCGCCCTTCCCTTCCATCCCCACGGGCGGGTCACACTGGCCGCCGGTCTGTCTGCTATCAGGGGAGGGTTGGTGGCCTCCAGAAATGTTGTTTTACCCCAAATGACGTTATCGTGTTTTCAATGAGGCGAGGAAGGGTTAAGGAGGAGAGGATTTGCAAGCATGAAGTTGTTTTTCTGGATGAATTTCAACAGCAAAGTTTTAAAAAAATGATTATTTTTTAAAAAAATAATTCTTGCCCTAACCGGTTTGGCTCAGTGGATAGAGCGTCGGCCTGCGGACTCAAGGGTCCCAGGTTCGATTCTGATCAAGGGCATGTACCTTGGTTGCGGGCACATCCCCAGTAGGGAGTGTGCAGGAGGCAGCTGATCGATGTTTCTCTCTCACCGATGTTTCTAACTCTCTATCCCTCTCCCTTCCTCTCTGTAAAAAATCAATAAAATATATTTAAAAAAATAATTCTTTATAGGTGAAAGTATCACATATGTCTCCTTGTCCCCCATTCACCCCCTCCAGCCTGCCCCCGCCCCAGGCCTTCAGCACCCTACTGTCTGCATCCATGGGTTATGCCTTTATGCAAAGGCATTCTTATAGCTATTGGGCACCTTGTTATTACAAGATGAAAAACAACAAACTAACGCCGGGGAGACCTGCACCCACCCGGAGACCCACCAGCGTCTCCCAGTTTCAGGCTGCCCCTCAGGGCGGTCACCCAAGGGGCTGGGCATCCCTGGGCGTTGGTTGAACATGAAGGACCTGAGCCCTCACTCTGGACCCACAGAACCTGCATTTTTAAAAAATATTTTTTATTGATTTCAGAGAGGAAGGGGAGAGAGGGAGGGAAACGTCAATGATGAGAAAGAACCATTGATCGGCTGCCTCCTGCACGCCCCCTACTGGGGATTAAGCTCACAACCTGGGCTTGTGCCCTGACCGGGAATGGTTCATAGGTTGACGCTCAACCACTGAGTTGTATCTTTTTTTTTTTTTTTTTAAAGCAGAATCTCAGGGCCCTAGCCCAGGACCCAGCCTACAACAGGTGCTTCAGAAATGTTTGATGAACGAACGAGTAAGTAGAGTGATTACTCATGGGGGTCGCTTTAAGCCAGAGCTCCGAGGGCCCCTCGCATGTTCCTCCCCTGGCACGGGGCGCCCAGGCGTCCCCCCTCACATGCCAGGCTGGGAAGGAAGCTACTCTGCAAGGTCCGCTCCAGCCCTGCCGTGTGGGGCCACGCAATCCTCCGGAGCGACACTTCCACGTCACCCTTCGCCTCATTCGTAAGCCACCTTCAAATAAAAACATCAAGGGCAGCCACCGCGTTCTCAGGGGAACAGGGTCCCCGGCCATCACGTGACCCAGCGCCGGGCCCTCCGACCCCCCGGAGACGCTGCCTTCCCCGCCACGCCCCCACTCCCGATAAAGGCTCCGCTTCTATCTTGGGCGTGAGCTGCCTCCTTGCTGAGTGCTGTCACTTTTTACTTCCAAGCACTTGCCTTCCACCAGCCCGCCTCTCTCCCACCATCGCTTCCAGCCATCCCTTCTCACAGCACATCTGCGAACCGCCCCCACGCCCAGGCTTCCCCCGGGCCCACGAAATCTGGGGGCGGCACCTAGGAAGCGACATTTGCAACTCGCTCCCAAGGTATTTCTTAAGCACCCACGGGCCTGGGACCCACTCTTCGACGACCGATTTGGGTCCTGCCTACTCGAAGGCCTCCCACTGCCCACCAGTTCCAGTCCCCACCCATCGATTCCTCTAGGGGTTCAATGCCGTTAACCAGAGACATCCGCTTTCCACTGCTTTGCAATCCCCGGTCGTGACTGCAGGTTACAATGTTGCTCTGTCCCGATGATGAAAAGAAACAATGAAACCATGTTGTGTCTCCTTGGACTCCTCCATGGTGGGCTCAGCCATCACTGCCCGACCCTCCTGACTCACACACCAAACACCCACACCACGTTCCTCCAACACACGTCGCCGTCAGCCTGTAACGACACTACGGATTTCACAGTAGCAACACTCCTCCATGGACAACCCCCGGCCGTGGGCTTCACCACTCATCGCTCCGGCACCGAGTCCGCCGGGCCCACGGCGAGGGGGTCTGGGGGGATGACCACCGACAAGCTGCCGGAGGGCAACGAGACTTCTCCTGCACCCTTTGCTTTGCTCAGCAGAGAGGCGTTCTCTCCCAAGCATGCTGCCCCTGCACTGGAGTCTGCCTACCTCTGGTTTCCTTTATATACGTCCTCAACGCTTAGGGAGGAAGCCAGGAAAAGGGAGGAAGGGAGAGAGAAACATCAGTGATGAGAATCATTGACTGGCTGCCTCCTGCACGCCCCCTCCTGGGGATCGAGCCCGCAACCTGGGCATGTGCCCTGACCAGTAGTCAAACGGTGACCTCCTGGTTCACAGGCCGATGCTCAGCCACTGAGCAGGACCGGCCGGGCTAAAAGAGGAGTTTGATCCCTTTTATTTGTGCTCCCTCATCCCAGCACTGATCTGAGGCTGAGGTCTCCCCTTTGCACCGGCCCGCCGGGGGGAACCCTGCAGGGAGGAAGGAGGGCCGGGGCTTCCATAAGAAGGTGTGTACTATGACATCCAGCCCGCACAGGAAAGCGTCCCGATCCCGAGCAGAGACGCGGAGTCTCCGAAGGGAACGCGCTGTGCACGCAGCACCGAACCGAGACAGCGCACACCGGCGGGGTCACCTCCGCCTCCCGTGTAGCCGACACACCTGGTGACCTGTCCACAGGCCCCAGGAGCCCACGGCCTGTCTTCAATGTCACTGCCCCTACGACCCTCGCAGGGGTAGACCCCACCTCCAGGCCACGAGGAGGCGTGACAGGCCGAGACGCTGTCCCAGCCTGGACGGTCCCGCGGGCGCCCGCACAGGGAAGACCATTTAAGGCAGAAGCGCTCGGCTCAGCAAGCGTGTGCGGGTCCCTCCGAATCACGGCTTCCGTCAGAATAAATTCATCCCGGCCCGGCTGGGGGAGAACAAAGCCCTTACACATCAAGCTAATCCCAGAGCCCCCCGGGGCGGGCCAGCAGCGGGGAGCGTGCCAGGGACATCCCATGGAGCTGGAAGAAAAGCCCATTGTTTGGGGTATTCCGGTGTTTTTTTAAGGAGGGTGACGGCGAGTCCATCGGGGACCCACAGGCTCGTCAGGCCGCCTGTCCCTGCAGGAGGACCTTCTCTGGCTTTAAAACCCATTTCCTGCCCCAGCTGGTGTGGCTCAGTGGATAGAGCGTCGGCCTACGGACCGAAGGGTCCTGGGTTCGATTCCGCTCAAGAGCAAGTACCTCGGTTGCAGGCTCCTCCCTGGCCCAGGCTCTGGTCAGGGCGCGTGCAATGAGGCAACCAGGCGATGTGTTTCACTCACATCGATATTTCTGTCTTTCCCTCTCTCTTCCACTCTCTCTAAAGTCAATGGAAAAATGTCCTTGGGTGAGGATTAAAATAAAAATAATAAAACCCATTTCCAGCCACCACTGTGCCCATGAGGCCGTGCCCTGGAGGCCGTGCCCTCGAGCTGCCACCAACGACCGCAGGTGACAAAGAGCAGCCACGGCTCGTTCAGGAGGGGGTGCTGGGCTAGGAGGGCAGAGGCAACCACCCCTTCCCCCCAAATGTTTCCCCCTCTGAGGCTGGGCCAGGAGTCTGACTGTCCCCCTGGGATCTCCTAACCAACAGCCCCAGGCAGACGGAGCGGAGGAATCAGCTGGAGGCGGGAGAGGCCCGGAGGCTTTCGCTCTAGCGTCCCCGCACCTGGACGCCAGGTGGGCACCCGTGAGCTCCAGCCCCACGCCCACAGCGGTCAGTCCAGACGCCCGCGTGCACAGGACTCAACTCATCCGTCCAGCAAGTGTGTGCTGAGCCTCTCCCAGTGGCCAACATTCTCCCGGATACTGGGGTGGAACAGGCTGCTGTGAGGGACTGAAGGACGCATCCTGCTCCCTTCACCGCGGCTGTTCGTTCTGATGAGAGAGAGCGCGACCTAACCTGGCTGGGCGCCTGCACGTGGGAGCTAACCTAGGAACACGGTTTATTCTCTCCCGAGAGCTGCCTATCATCATGGCAAGTTTAACAGCCTTGTTGTGGAATCCAGAAATGCCCGCCCTGTACAAACCCCCCGCACGTACTGCCTGAACCATTGCCCCCCTTCTCATTCCTTCTGCCTACTTCCCCATGGAATCTTTGTCCTTCTGCCCCAGGTAAGCAGCTAGCTCATGGGGGGGATGGGGGTGCAGAGCAGATTCTGTGGGTGACCTGCCGCTGGCCCATACTGCCGGCGGGACTGGAATAAACGCTCACACGGGATTCAGCCCTGTCTCTGCTCAAATGGCTCCAGCAGCGACAGGCAGCGCGGACACATCAGCTGTCCGGGCTCAGTGCTCCCACTCTCTCACAGGAGGAGGCCAATAATAAAGTCACAGCACACAGTGTGACGTCAGCGAGGCCTGGCAGGGAGTGAGTGCCTGGCAGGCAGGTGGCGGGAGGGCCGCTCTGAACAGGCCCCAGTGGAGCAGACGCCTGACTTAAGGGAAGGAGGAAAGGAAGCAAACGTCCACGCATAAAGCCACCCAGGGCGCGGGACAGCCCGTGCAAAGGCCCTGTGGCAGGCGCAGCCTTGGTGTGCTGACGGCACAGGCAGAGGGCCGTGTGTCTGAAGCTATGGGAGCCGCGGCAGGAGAACACGGGGCATCCGCCCCCACGGAAGAGACTGCACTTTCCCCTCACCGCGCAGGGGAGGTCAGGAGGCGCTGAGCGGAGCGAGCGGTAAGACCTGGGCTCTGCGCTAACACCGTCACTCCGCTGCTCCGTGGAGACAGGCTGCAGGGGGTCAGGAGAGAAGCAGGGACGGCAGTGAGAGGACGCGGGGACCCTCACAGACGAGAGAAGGACTTGCGGGCCTCCACCTGCAGCCCAGCGAGGCCTGCCTGCTCTTGGTTTTCCCCGTGTCCATGCCATCCGTTCACCCGCCTGCGTTTACAGGCGCCTGCGAGCCATCCGAGTGGTGTCTGTTGTCTACCAGCAAACAGTCCCCGGGGATCCTAGAGAAGGGAGACCTTCAGGTGCCAGAGCGGAGGGAACCCTGCATGCTTGCTACACGTCAGTCTACGCGGTGCGTCGTGGCCCCGCAGCCCTGCCCTCTGCCACGTGCCGTGCAGCGCCAACCGCCCGTGGCAGGGGCTGCCCTGCCTCTTGACCTTGGGCTCCGAGTGATGTGTGTGGTCAGCAGACATGGTGCAGGCACAGGCTCCCTGGGCTTGGTGCCGGGCCGGCTCTGCGGGGCCACCACCGCCTGCGGGACAGCCGGGACTCCTGGAACCTGCCCACCTCACCCGACGGCCAGCGGGCCCAGGCCAGGCCAGGCCAGGCTCGCCCATGCCCAGCGACCTCAGTGCCCCGGACACGTGAGCAGCCAGCGCGTGCGGTGTGTGCCCGAGGCTCTGCAATTCCGCTCAGCAAGGATAACGATACGTCTGATACAGAAACGATGACTGTACCCGCTGAAGGTATTGCCTGTTCGTTACCACCACTGGTAAGTGAGGGTAAGCCGGGCCCCCCAACAATGGCCCAGGACAGACAGAAAGGAGTCGATGGAGCAAAGACAGTGTGTTTGCCAAACACCTCGGTGACCAGGGCCTGGCTACCCGCCTGCTGTGGAGGCGGCCGTGACGTAAGGCCGTGTAACCACACGAGCACACACAGACCACGGACGAGTGGAAGCACGGAGGGCTCAGGCATCTGGACGCTCCCGGTCACGTTTGTGCTCCGGCGGCTAAACACTCGGGAAACAGCCCTTCCCCTCAGAAGCAGAGGCCTCGCGTCCTTCCGCACACCCTCATCTCCCGCGGGCGGCGCCGGGTCTGCGTGTGCGGTGAGGGCCCCTGTGCGTGCGTGCGTTCCCGCAGCACGGCTCAGATGGTGTCACACGAACAAGCCAGCACAGCGCTCCGGGTGCTGGCCACCGATGAGAAGAATTATGGACATGAGCTCTTTTATGGGAACTGCAGAAGTCCGTCCTAAGCTGAACTCAGTATGTCAATCGTCTGTAGTTTGATTTGGTAATAGCACAAGGCTGGGGAGAGAAGCCCAGCGAACAACTGCATGTCAGCCCCCGGTCAGCTTGAAACCCTGTCCTTCTCCCTCAGTGGCTGCATTTGTATCTTACGTGGGAATACTAAGCCTCAGGTGGGAGGGAGAGCCCCCACAGGCAGGGGTCCCTGTGTCTCCCCTGCACAGGCGGGGGTCCCTGTGTCTCCCCTGCACAGGCGGGGGTCCCTGTGTCTCCCCTGCACAGGCGGGGGTCCCTGTGTCTCCCCTGCACAGGCGGAGGTCCCTGTGTCTCCCCTGCACAGGCGGGGGGACCCTGGGCTCCCCTGCACAGGCGGGGGGACCCTGTGTCTCCCCTGCACAGGCGGGGGTCCCTGTGTCTCCCCTGCACAGGCGGGGGTCCCTGTGTCTCCCCTGCACAGGCGGGGGGACCCTGTGTCTCCCTGCACAGGCGGGGGGACCTGTGTCTCCCTGCACAGGCGGGGGGACCCTGTGTCTCCCCTGCACAGGCGGGGGACCCTGGGCTCCCCTGCACAGGCAGGGGGACCCTGGGCTCCCCTGCACAGGCGGGGGGACCCTGTGTCTCCCTGCACAGGCGGGGGGACCCTGTGTCTCCCCTGCACAGGCGGGGGGACCCTGTGTCTCCCTGCACAGGCGGGGGTCCCTGTGTCTCCCCTGCACAGGCGGAGGGACCCTGGGCTCCCCTGCACAGGCGGGGGACCCTGTGTCTCCCCTGCACAGGCGGAGGGACCCTGGGCTCCCCTGCACAGGCGGGGGGACCCTGGGCTCCCCTGCACAGGCGGGAGAGGAAATGAATGGAAATGTGACCCTCAGCTGGTAGACTTGGGACCCCTGAAGTGAAGAGTATTGGGACCTTCCAGTCCTAGGTCAGCCACGAGTTTAAAAACATTGAACTCCCCCAGGAGTCCCTGCCTGGGGCCCAAGTGTAACTGTCCTCGGACCCTGGACGGCCATGGGGAAAGGACTGCATGAAACGCGCACGAATGCGTCCCCCGCTCGTCTTCAGCAGCCGCAGCCCCTCCAGCGTTCAATGGGCCACGGTTAAGGTTAAACGCTGGCTTCCAGGGTGACGCCACTCCCACGGCGCTCGAAGGCCTCTTCCTCGAACACCCCATGTGCATGCCCCTCCAGCACCTCTGGGAGCAGCTGCGTCGCCTGCGCTGGCTTCCCACGGAATCCCGGGAGCCAGCGTGGGCCACGGATGCGGGACCTCCATGACGCACAAAAGGCAAGTAAACCATTTTCTCAAAGGCACCCGGCTCTGAGTTTCAGATCCTGTCGCGTGCCGTTCCCCAGTAGGTATTAACACACCCATTCATGAGAAAACTGAGGCAGAGAGAGGCTAAGGAACGTCCCCCAAGTCACGCAGGCGGCAAGTGGCAGAGCCGGGATTCAAGGCAAAGCAGCCTTACCGTACACAACGCCACCTCTCAAGCTAGGAGACCTGCAGCTAACGGGGCAGGGGGGGGGGGGTTGTGTCGAAGGAGGGGGATCACCTAACCTGGGACTGGAGGGGCAGAGAGGAGGAGGGAGCCTGGTGGCCTCAGCTCCCCTGGGAAGAAACTAAAAGCAGGAAAACTGGTGCGGCTGCTCCTGGTGCCAGAAGAACACTGCGTGACGGCCCAGACCCAGGTCACACGGGTCGGACAGGTGGAACGAGGCAGGGGAGGCGGAAGGCAGGGGTGCGGGTCCAGGAGGGTAAGAACTTGGGAAACACCTCCACTTCTGCAGTAAGCGTGTGTGTGTGTGCGTGTGTGTATGTGCGTGTGTGTATGTGTGTGAGAGTGTGTGTGTGTGAGAGTGTGTGTGATTCTTGGGCCAAGCACTGCTGGCCCTTTCTCTCCGCTCCCAACGCTGACCTGGCTCCGAGCGCTGAGCTCACCTGGCTGAACCGGCTCACCTGCTCCTCACCGTCCCTCGTGACTCAGCGCTGAGGTTCCAGCTGAGGCCACAGCCAGGCTGGCTCGAGGGGGGACTGGGCGAAAGGTCACCAGGTTCTGGGAAGCCGACTCCCGGGACACAAGGTACTGCCCAAGCGTAAGCCCGGTTCCCTAAAGAAATCGCCTGGAGAAGCGATCGTTCAACTCGTGTCCCAGGCGGTGCCTGGAAGGCCCAGCCAACAGGGGAAGGAAAAGTACAGCCTTGCACAGCCCAGGATTCGGGTTCCAGTTTGGCTTCCAGATCCCTACCGGTCATGCCCCTTTTATCTGTCTGTGCATTCAGCTTCTCTGCCTCCAATGCAGGGTGCGGTGTTCACGTGAGGATGTCACGGCTCACGGGGACCGGCCACCGGACGAGCACTGGCAGGGCAGGGCCAACATCGTGCCACGCAGACCCACGAGGAGGGAGGCGAGGAGGAGACCACCCCCACCCCGAAGCGTCAGGA
Organism: Ia io; assembly: GCA_025583905.1. Taxonomy (NCBI): domain Eukaryota; kingdom Metazoa; phylum Chordata; class Mammalia; order Chiroptera; family Vespertilionidae; genus Ia; species Ia io. The sequence continues at coordinate 57,395,391 of JAJQQW010000018.1, read as the reverse complement.
CCATGTCTGGCGTTGACACCCAGTCCAACACCAGAATCACTCTTTCAACGACACTCACGCGCACCTCCAAATTTCTGGGGTTCCACGCCACTGAATTCCCTGGACGTTGGGATGTAAACCCTGCCCGGCTGGCGTGGCTCAGTGGTTGAGCATCGACCTAGGAGCCAGGAGGTCACGGTTCGATTCCCATCAAGGCACATGCCCAGGTTGCGGGCTCGATCCCCAGTGCGGGGACGGGAGGGGGGGGCGTGCAGGAGACAGCCAATCCACCAATCCATGATTCCCTCTCATCACTGACGTTTCTATCTCTCTCTCCTTCTCCCTTCCTCTCTGAAATCAATAAAAATATCTTCTTAAAAAGATGTAAAGCCTGTTTCAATACCAGTCGCATTTCTCCTTAGCAGAGAGCCCACTGCTCAGCCGTCGGCAGAACCCAGTCTGGGCGAAAGGAGAGTCGGTAGTCACGCAGGCCTGCTCCCCGGGAGATACCCGATGCCGCCCGCTCCCCGACGCGCTCCCGCGCCCCAGCGGAGAGAAGACACGGCTCGCTTCCTGGCAGCAGGAGACGAAATTCAATTTGACCTCGAGTTCAGGAGCTTCTCACCTTCACAGTGCTCCCAAACATTAACTAATTAATCGTCCCAGGCGCGCCCGCAGCGACTCCAGGTCCTTCAAGGATAAAGGCCAGGGGAGGCGCTCCCGGGCCGGGTGGAGGGGGAGCGGGGGGCAGTGACCGGGCAGGGGAGGTGCCGAGGGCAGGGGCAGTCTGGAAGGTCACACCCCAGGATGAGACACCCCTTCACCTGGAGGGGCTGTGGGTGGAAGGACCGGCCCCGGAGCACCAGAGTCAGCGGTTTAAAATCCGCATGGAAATCGTGTGGGAACTGGAGCTGAGGGGGACGGCCAAAGGCTCCCTGCAGAAGGAAGCCTCAGTCTGCCCCCCCCCCCCCCCCCCCCGCCCCCGTGAGCCAGGCTGACTGCAGAAGCGCGTCCAGAAGGTGCCTGGACACATGCAACAAGGTAAGACCGGCCAAGGGCTTAGCCCAGCCCTGCCGGGCAGCTCAGTTGGTTAGAGCGTCAACACGCCGACACGCCACGCAGGGGTTCAATCCCCCGGCAGGGCGCATCCCAGGATCAACCAGAGATGCATCCGTAAGTGGCACAAATGGCTGCTCTAACCAGCTGGCCTACATACGTACACTGTCAGCCCCTGCACGAGAGGCCAGCTCGCTGCTCACGCGGTCTGGACCACTCCCTGCGGCAGGAACGCGTCAGGCCACGCAGATGGGGAGTTCGGGCTCCTCCTCATTCTCCCACTCCGCGGACCACATCACGGCTGCCACCCTGTGTTCCCGGTGCCTGGCACCCCACCCCACAGGCTCACGGGCCAGCTCCTTGCAGACGTACATCAACCCATACGTCACCTTCCCTGGAAGGTTCCCTCACTACCTACTTAGTGCTGGCTGCCCACCCACCCGGTCACGCTGCGTCCTGTCTTATTCCCACTCGTCACAGCGTTTCCCTCTGACGCACCTTCTCTAGTACTTGCTGGGCTCCTGCGTGGCCACCGGAACGCAGGCCCTGGGGCAGACGCTCTGTCTCGCCCAGCCCTGCCCTCCATGCCCAGCACAGCGCCCAGGGCCCAGCACGGCGCTCCCCTTTGTGTGAATGAGAAAACGCCACCACCTTCAAAGCTGGGTGCCAAGTCCGGCTGTTTATCCAACGGCGAACCGCTCGCTGGCACGGCTCCGAGGCTCTGGCGCGTCTGCACGCAGCTGGCACAGGTAAGACCCAGGACACTGTGTTGCCTATTGAACGGCCCCACCCAGACGGCTCCTCCATGAAATGTAAACATGTCAGATACTTTCTCCTAAGCAACCTCAGCGTAACAATTGGAACTGCCTCACCCACTCAGCTGTTTTCACACACAATCAGTTAAAAAAAAAAACACCTCTGCCTAGCACGAGACAAGCTTGTCCTAAAATTGGCGACTGCTACAACCCCAAATGCAAAGCTACTTGTTGCAATGTAACATTTCACTCCAACGATTTTCATTATTGAGAACTTTTTTTACAATATTAAGATATTGTGATCACATGGACCTAAATTCCAACCTTTTACGTGCTTGGAAAGTAAACAAGCATTAAAAACAAAACAGATGCCCTCACTGGTGTGGCTCAGTGGATAGAGTGTCCGCCTGTGGACTGAAGGGTCCCAGGTTCGATTCCAGTCAAGGGCACATGCCCGGGTTGTGGGCTCGATCCCAGTAGGGGGCATGCAGGAGGCAGCTGATCAATGATTCTCTCTCATCACAGATGTTTCTATCTCTCTCTCCCTCTCTGAAATCAGTAAAAATATAAACAAATGATAATAAATATATCTCAGTTCAGTAAGTTCATGCCACTAGCACCACCCTCAGCCCTCAGACACGGAGAGGAGCAGTGTGCCCGGGCAGCCCTCTGCCCCCACTGGGAGCACAGTGTAAGCGTAGCCCATCGCCGGAGCTGTTCACTGAATGGGAGCTGGCTGGCTGGCCAGGGCCGGGGGCGCTCTGGGCGGACCTTGCTCACGAGCAGTGACCAGCGTCCACCCTGAAACTTCGGCTCAACCCGGTAACTAAGACGTGGCTCACACCCGAGATAAGCCGCATCCGCATCTCTTGGCAGCGCCGAGCGAGCCCAGATGTCCTCGTGAGATCTGTCCCCGGCAGATCCACCGGCCGGAGCTGCCGGCAGACGGCGTTTCCCCAGGAGACGCTGCCGAATGGCCCCACGATGTCATATCTCCATCTCTGCGCCACCCCTTCCTGGCCCCTTCCAGACCCCAGCTGCTCCCTCCTCACCTACTTCTCCTTGCTCTGCTGTTGTCACGTGGAGACCAAGGCCAGGATGAAGCCAGCAAACACAGGTCCTGGCCGAGGTGCGGCCTCGACGGTGGCTGTGAGGGGCCGCAGCTGGGACCCTGTCCTCCATTCCACGCCCTCCACGTGCGCAGAGCGCCCGGCCCTGCGTGATCCACGCTGTGGGGTGGGCCGGGCCCCTCGCGCTCTGCCTCTCCTGCCCCCGGTCCTAGGAGAGCATCCCCGCGGTCCCCAGGCCCGCATTCCTTCTACCTCCACAGCCCGCGCTGGAAAGCATGTCATTGAATCGTGGATGCAATGTCGCTTAAGGAATGTGGGTCTAATTTTTTAAAATATATTTTTATTGATTTCAGAGAGGAAGGGAAGGGGGAGAGAGAGAAACATCCATGATGAGAGAGAATCATGGGTCGGCTGCCTCCTGCACGCCCCACACGGGGGGTGGAGCCTGCAACCTGGGCCTGTGCCCTGGCTGGGAATCAACCGTGACCTCCTGGTTCATAGGTCGACGCTCAACCCCTGAGCCACGCCGGCCGGCTCTAATTATGCACTCGGGGAATTTTATTCCCTCTCCCAGGTTAGGAACATTCACTGTGTGCCCGGCACCAGGGTCTTGGGGAATGTCTGGCAGCGAGAAGTCAGACCCCTAAGGCCGGCTTCTCCCTGGCTCGGGCCGAGGTGTTAGCAGACGCCGTGACAGGTGAACGGGACGGTGCAGAGAGAGATGGAGGACAGGAAATGCCGCAGACGCTGATTTCATCACGAACACAGTCCTCCGAGGCAAGCAGGGCCCCGAGGGGCTGTCCCGAGCAGGAAGTCCCTGTCTCGCTGTCCCGGGGGCAGGGAGAGCACCACCCACCGCCCTTCAGTTCATGGGAGCATCCCCATCCCTCCTGCCCCGCTGCCTTCCCCAGGTGCTCACGGGGCGGGCACGGGCTGGCATCATCCCCGCGGGAGAAAACGCCGAGAAATGGCCGCAGGAAAGAAGGACGGTCAACGCTGACAGCTGCCACTTCTCAGCTTCCCACGTTTGCGGGGAAAAGAGTCAGAGGCAACAGATGAGAAGACAAGAGAGGGGGATCCCAGGAACCTGCAGTTCCTCGTCTGCACCCCGAGAGCTCGCTCCTCCCCACGCCGGCGAGTGCAGGCCTGCCCGCTTCCACGGAGGACATGACAAATGCATGTGGGGGAATCTGTTGGATGACACCAACGTGCCCCAAGTTACACACACACACACCCCTCCAGCATCAACACAGACACGGATGAGGAAGGAATTCCTTCATGGGGAAGCCGCAGGACTTCAGGAGCGTGGGGTCCTTTATGTTACTTTTTTGTGAGGATGATGCCAAGCTCCTGGGCTTTACCTGCCCAGGGGAGCCCCGCAGTCACCTAGGACCTGGATTGAGACATTCGGGGGTGCAAGGGGAGGGTGGTTAATCACTAATAGCCCGTCAGGCCCTTTGTTCCTTAAAGGCAACGTGCCCTGTTTAATTAAGTTAATTACTATGGAGTATACATTCCTACGCGGAGGCCGTCCGTTTGCACGGCAGAGCTCCGTTATTAACCACCGACGCCTAAAACCGAGCCAGCCCAGGGGCCCACCGACGCCCAGGGGCCCACCGACGCCCAGAAGCCCAGAAGGCTCAGGTGCCCTGCCCCCCGCGGCCCAGGGCAGAGACCCGCCGAGCTGTCCTGGGAAGAGCCCTCCCGTCACCTGAGAACACGCATCAGCCTCACCCCCTCTCCCGGGAGGAGCGCTAAGGACCGGATTTCTCCCCGTGTTTACAGATCCGCGAGTGTCACATGCAAACCGGACGCGGAGCCCGTGTCCCCGCCGTTCAGAGGAGCCGGGGGTCTGAGGGCTTCTCCACGAAAAGATCACTTAGCCCTCGCCCCAAAGTCCAGCCTCGAAATGAAAGGCATGACTTGGGACACCTCGTCTCCCCCCCGCCCCCCCCCCATGAAATGTCCTTCACGCCACCTTGAAGGGCTGAGGTGACCAGAGAAACAGACCCTGGCAGCACTCCAGTCGCAGGGACAGAGGGTTCATTCTTCGCTTCCTGTGGAGGCATGCGGGCTGGGGCGGGCTGGGGCGGGTGGGGGGGGGAGGGGGGGATTGGTTTTCTGCATGAGGGATACGAAGCAGCTGGAGGACCAAGATGGAACTAAAGGCCCTGGGATGAGAGGAGAGGACCCGTCGCTGTCAGAGAGACGACTCCCCCAGGTCCACACACGTGCGCACCCCTGTCGCTTCCCGAGCTCTGGGATGGCGTGGCTGGGAAGCTGGGAAATGTCGTGGGACAGGAAACCCCAGCGTGGAACCAACCCGAACGGGGGGTGGGGGGTGAGGGGGTGGGGGGGTGGGGGGGATGGGGTTGGACGGCAGCACAAGCAGACGAGCGCTGACGGAGAGACATCGTTCTCAATTAATTAACCCAATTCAACCGCGTCGCTTTTCAATCCGTTGCAAATCCATTGCAATGTAACCTTGGCGAGGCCCACCTCTCCATCCGGGGTCTGAGAGGGTCAGGTTAACATCACCCGGGACACAGGCAGACCTGAGCGGCTCTGGGGTCGGCCCCAGACGGGGGAAAAACAAAGGGTGTTCTCCTCAGTGCTCCCCCCCCCGCCACCCCATAACCCTGACAGGGCTCGGGGTTCAGGGGGCATCTGGGGTATAAATGCACCAGGAGCAAGAGGCGGTAGGAGGCTGGTCCTGGGCAGGCGCCCGCCTGAGCCACGCCCGCACTGGGCTCCCGAGGGGGCCAGAGGGAACGGCCGTTTCCGTGTAACATAAAGGGCCCCAAGCGCTGTGCCAGGCCCTCCCGCACGGAAGCAGGGGGTCCTGCTTCACCTGTGCCTGAGGCGGAGCCCTCTGGCCGAGGGTGACTTATACCCCAAGTGAAACGGCACAGGAAGGGGTTGCGAATGAGCGCTTGCGAGCTGCTCACAAACCATCTGTTTAAACAGAGAGATGGGTTTACAGCTTAAGTAACTGAGCCTCAACGATGTTAGCGTGGAGTCAACAGCAAAGCGCGTGTTTGGCCCAGCAGGTGTGTCTCCGTGGTGAGTGGCGTCCCTTCAATTCCCAGTCGGGGGCGCACGTCGGGGTTGTGGGCTGGATCCCCAGCAGGGGGGCGGGGGGGGGGGTAGAGCAGGAGGCAGCCAATCCATGTCGATGCAGCGATGTTTCTCTCTCTCCCTCTCCCTTAAAAACCAATGAGAAAATATATATCTATTTAAGAAAAAAAAACTAATGTTTGAACCCAAGTCAGAGTCTGTGATACCACAACCACACGCGCCTGTCCCTGACATGCAAAAACCACAGAAGCCACACTGGCCTGAGGCACCGTCAAGAGAGACGCGTCCGTGTCACTGGGCGGTGGGGACAGAGGCGGGGGATCCGGAAGCAACAACAATCCAAGTGGCAGCTGACGGTCAGCCTTGCCATTGCTTCTCTCAGAGCCTTTTATTCCAGGGACGATTAGATGCCGTGATAACCTCTTAGCCAGAGGTTCAAGGGCAGGCGCAGGTGGTGTTTCTCCGTCCGAGCAAGAGTGGGAGATAAACGTGAGGGGTCGTTACGTTTCTGACAGCGGAGATGCAGGAACAAAACGTCAGACCGAGTCTTTCCTCAAACAGATTAAAAGTCGGCGGAGACAGAGAGGGACCCCAGGGACTATAAATACAACAGCGACACAGGCGGGGCCTGGCCTGGGCCTCGGTGGGACAGACACGCAATAGAAGTTCTGTTGTGTTCCCTTATCCAACCCACATGCATCACAGACGAAGACGAGGCTGGGACTCAGGTCCCCGGGCCCTAGACCCAGGCTGCGCACTGGCACCTGCCCCCACTTCTTCACGGGGCACGGACTCGGCAGCTCCGTCAGGATGTGCTAAGGCAGCGATCGGCAAACCGCAGCTCACAAGCCACGTGCGGCTCTTTGGCCCCTTGAGTGTTCTAATGCCAGTTCTTCAAAATAGACTCGCCTAGGCCGAAAACCGACTTCTGCGCATGGGCCACGAAGTTTCAATCCCACTGTACATGCGCGCCCGCACGTGGTATTTTGTGGAAGAGCCACACTCAAGGGGCCAAAGAGCCACATGTGGCTCGCGAGCCCCAGTTTGCCGACCACGGTGCTAAGGAACGCAGCGCGCCGAGAGCCGCAGAGGAACCGCCCAAGTTCTCACTCTCGGTCACGTCATTGCGCTGTGAGCATCGCCCTGCCCCTCCGCCATCCTCGGCCCACACTGGAGACAGACAGACAGATGCTCAGCCTTTCTAAGTCGATGACGTTTAAGCAGGAACCACAGCAGGTAGAAACCAGTGACCCGGAGAAAGAAGCCTCGTCCAAACTCAACCAGGTCCTTTTCTTGGAATCTTTAAAGATTAAAGCAACAGAGACCGGCCTCTCGCTACTGGTGAAAGCTATAACAGTGTACGTTTCAGGAGCTATTGGCAGCTGTCAGACAGAAAGTGACAGTTTGCAAAGTAGCAAGTGTGTACTGCCATTTCTGACAGCACAGAATTCCCAAATTAAAATGGTCGTTTTCAAACAAAATAAGAGAAGTGACCACCAACAGACCCTCTAAATTCTATAGGGTATTCAGACAGGTAGGTAGATAGATTTTTTTAAAAATTTATTTCAGAGAGGGAGAGAGAGATAGAAACATTAATGATGAGAATCATTCAGCTGCCTGCACACCCCTTACAGGGGATCAAGCCTGCAACCTCAGCATGTGCCCTTGACCGGAATCGAACCCGGGACCCTTCAGGCCACAGGCTGATGCTCTATCCACTGAGCCAGACCAGCTAGGGCTCAATAGGGTGTTCTTGCAACAGGAAGATAATTATCCCAGATAAAAGGCCTAGTAAATATTTACTAACTAGAGGCCCAGTGCATGATTGAATCATGCACATGTAGGGTCCCCTACACACTTTCCCTTTCGATCACGGGGAGCTGGGTGCCTGTCCGCTGGTGCACCAGGCGCCGGAGGCTTCTGAAAGGCATCCAGCTCCCACGCTTTTGCTTTCGATCGCTGGTGCACCAGGCCTTTCAGAAGCCTCAGGCGTGGCGGAGGTTTCTGAAAGGCCTGCTGCCTGAGTGGACAGGCACCCAGCTCCCACACTTTTGCTTTTGATCACAGGGAGCTGGGTCCCTGTCCGCTGGTGCACCAGGCCTTTCAGAAGCCTCCGGCGCCGTGGAGGCTTCTGAAAGGCCTGCTGCCTGAGTGGACAGGCACCCAGCTCCCAAGCTTTCCTTTCGATCGCTGGTGCACCAGGCCTTTCAGAAGCCTCCGGCGTGGCGGAGGCTTCTGAAAGGCCTGCTGCCTGAGCGGACAGGCACTCAGCTCTCCCGCTTTTGATGGTCCGCAGGGCGGGATGTCAGCTCGCTGCCCCAGAGGCCCCTTCTGTGCTGCTGCTGGCCACGCAGCTCAGCATCCCGCCGGCCCAATCAGCTACCCCGGCCACCCAGAGTCCCGCCCCCCCGCGCCTCCTGGCCAATCATGGGCATAGCGAAGGTACGGTCAATTTGCATATTTGTCTATTATTAGGTAGGATTTGTAAGTCAGTAAAAAAGTGACCATATGAAACAAAATCATACCTAACATGCAAATTTAAATAAAAAATGCAAAAACCACTAGCATTATGAACACCAAGAGCACAGACTGAGAAAGGTGAAGGGAATTGAAATGTTCTAAGGTCCTTGTAGAACAGCAAAAAATGATGGTAGTTATTTAGGCTTCATTCAGTGCACACAATGAAACATGTGGAGTAATGGCTACAATCCTATCTAATAAAAGAGTAATATGCAGATTGACCATCACTCCACCACACAATATGTCTGCCCCCATGTGGTCAAATATCCTGCCCCATGTGGACACAAGATGGCCACCACAAGATGGCCAGCAGGAGAGGGCAGTTGGGAGGCACCCAGCCTGCAAGGGAGGGCAGTTGAGAGGGACCAGGCCTGCAAGGGAGGGCAGTTGGAGGTGATCAACCTGCAGGAGAGGGCAGTTAGGGGTGACCAGGCCGGCAGAGGAGGGAAGTTGGGGGCAAACAGGCTGGCAGCAGAGTGGTTAGGGGGTGATCAGGCTGGCAGGCAGAAGCGGTTAGGGGCAATCAGGAAGGCAGGCAGGTGAGCAGTTGGGAGCCAGCAGCCCTGGATTGTGAGAGGGATGTCCGACTGCCCGTTTAGGCCCGATCCCACCAGGATCGGGCCTAAACGGGCAGTCGGACATCCCTCCAGGAGTCCCAGATTGGAGAGGGTACAGGCTGGGCTGAGGAACAACCCCCCTCCGTGCACGAATTTCGTGTACCGGGCTTCTAGTAAATACATAAAGTATAACCCTCAAGCTAATAAAAAAGAAAAATGGAATGGAGAACAACAACACACCTTCAATGAAACTTAAAGAAGGCAAGAAAGGAAGAAAATTGAGGTAAAAAAAAAACAACTAAGCCTATATATCCGAAACCATCATTCTAATTAATAGCTGAAGATGGTTGGAATCATTTTTAAAATCGGGTTGTGTGCAGTTTATGAGAGACGCCTCTAAAACTTAAGGACAGATCATTTTTAAAAAGTTGTATCAAATAAATACTAACTGAAACAATGCTGGGGTGGGTATATTCATAAGAGAAAAAAAACAGACTTCGAGACATAAAACAGGTTAAAATGTTCCCTCCATCATGATAAAACGTCCAGTTTCACCAGGAGGTTAAAACAGTTCTGCACGGTCAGCCTTGACCAGAGTAACTCCCATAAACTGAAAACAAACAAACAGGAAGGACCTTGTAAACTACAAGCTAAAACTGCACGTCCACTTTCCTCACGGGAATCTGTAAACCTTTGAGAACTGTCTCCACGCAGTGAAACCCACTCTTCCCCGTGGTACACGCTCTACGAGACAGGCAGGTACTATATTACCCCCACCACGGTCAGGGCAGGACAGCTCGGTAACCGCAAAAGCTGTCTTCCCACAACTGACGCGTCCGCCTGACCAAAACCAAACCCAGCCCACGCCGACGAGGACACTGCCCCAGGCCGGAAACCCACATTCCCTCAAACCCAGCAGGACAGGTGCAGGAGCCGGTCACGGGGGAGGCCACAAACGAGACTTTCCGGTTTCAAAGGACTGACACGGACCCTGTGATCTGACCGGCACAAACCCGGGCATCAAACGCTTTCTGGAAGGAGAGACCGCGGGACTCCCCAGGCCCAGCCCCCGCACAGCTGAAAACAGAGAACCTGTAGACGACACGCAGGTTTTAGAAATGACCGTGGATGTGAGAAAACATCCGGAAGTCAGTAACAAAACCACGAAACATCACGCTATGTGGGCCACAAGGACAGCACCCCTCAGAGCAAGCCTGTCAAACTCTCGGCCCGTGGGCCGCGGGCCTCGTGTATTTGGCCCGGGTGAGCCTTTGAGTTTGGCATGCTTGCCCGGGCGGGAACAGGTAGCGAGAGGCCCCCGTGACAGCGGAGAAGGCTCACACCTGATCCCCCGACGCCAGGGCCTCAGGGAAGAGCGGAGAGAATCCCAGGCAGGGGAGGAAGAAAAGGCAGAAATTAGGGAACTTCAACAGCAACCTAGAGAGAATCCATAAAGCCATCATGTGTTTCTCTGAGGACCAACGACACGGAAAAACGTGTCCAGGAACGATTTATTCTTCATTTAGTGCACAGCTACTGGTAAGTATTCTCAGGAACAGTATCATGGGAGTCCTGTTGATACCGTCACAAATTACCAGCATCACAACTTAAAGCAACACAACCCTCTTCTCTGGATGGCATGAAGCCTAACATCAAGGCAGGGCCGCATTCCTCCAGACGCCTGTCCCGGCTCCTGCTCTCCTGGGCTCCCGGCTGCCTCGCTCCCACCTGTTGCTTCCATCCCCCTGCCTCCTCCTAAGGCCCGGCTTTTCCCGGCTCCCTCCCGTAAGGACCTGCGATTGCATCGTCAGACGCACCTGCAAATCCCAGACAAGCTGGCCTCCTCCCGGCCCTTCACTCAGTCACGCCTGCGACGTGCCTTTTGCCCAATAAGGGGACGTGCGCACGGGTTCTGGGAATTACAGTGGGCGTCGTGGGGGGGAGGGGGTGTCTTAAACCCAACGCAGAGACCAAACCACACCGACACTTCAGGGACTAACAAGAAAGCCAGAGGATACTACAGGATTGAAACCTCAGGTGACACAAGTAAACGTCTAGAAAAACGCAACTTACAAAACCAACCTGAGAAAAAAGGCGCAGGATAGGTGAATGGGTGGTTAACCTGATTAGAACACACGTGACGAGCCAGCTTACTCACTGGGCGACCCACAGTCAGGAAACATGATACCAACGGATCATACACCCACCACCCGCTCCGAGGGCAGAAAAGCAGGGCTCAAGCTCAGAGCACAGCAAACCCCGACCCCAGAGCAGCACAAGGACACGCAGCAGCGGAGAGAGGCAGGGGCGCAGCTGGACACAGGCCCTGCTGCTGAGGGTGCCCCCGGCCTGCTCCCGGATGAGGGTGCCCCCGGCCTGCTCCCGGCTGAGGGTGCCCCCGGCCTGCTCCCGGATGAGGGTGCCCCCGGCCTGCTCCTGGCTGAGGGTGCCCCCGGCCTGCTCCCGGCTGAGGGTGCCCCCAGCCTGCTCCCGGCTGCGGGGCCCTTCCTACAACTCAGCCGCAGGGCTAGGACTGCTTGAGCCATCGAAACCCGCCTGCTGTGGGAGCCAGCTCACGCAGGCTGGGCCAGAATCAAGTCCTGAGGAGCTCACCACCTCCCCAGCCAACCCGACACACCCACCCCCTCCAGCAATACCCGCTCACTCCCCCAACCCAATGACCCTCTCGGACGCCAGGGCCTGAACACCTGCGGCTAAAGAAGCCGGCCGTTCGGAAGCACTGTGCGTTCATGCTGCCGCTTCAGCACGCTCTCTAACTGCGCCTTCTCTGAACTGCTATTGAGATGAATTCAAATGATCTGGGCACAGTGACCTGATGGAGGAGGTGGCAACAGCCCTGACCTGTGTTCCTCAATGGTCAGAGCGCCGGCCCAAGCACCTAAGGGCCTCGGGTTTGATTCCCAGTCAACGGCCTGTACCTGGGTTGCAGGTTCCCTCCCCACCATCCCATCCCTCCCACCCCGGGTGGGGCGCGTGCAGGAGGCAACCAGTCGATGTATCTCTCTCACATCAACGTGTCTCTCTCCTCTCTCTCCCTCTTTCCCTCCCTTCCATTCTCTCTGAAAAGCAATGGAAAAAAATGTCCTCAGGTGAGGATTTGAGAGAGAGAGAGAGAGAGAGAGGAAGAGAGAGAGAGTGAACAACAATGACCATCAAAGAAAAACGTGTCTAGGATTCAACCTTCTCCGAGAATAATCCTCCAAGTGGTTCTCACTCATCCCTCCTCGTACGACTGCAAATCCCTCATGGCAGCACCATTTCGCCCGTCCGTCCAGGTAGGTGACCTTGTAAACAGCCAGGCAGCTTGCGCAACCCAAGGACCTCTGAGACTTCCTCGGAGTCTGCCAGGGACATATTTTCCACTGAGTCGCTCAGATGCCAATGCAGAAACATGCAAAACGGTGGAAAACACGTCAAAGGGAAAGTTATCTTCTCTTAAATGTACCCCAGATTTCAAATTGTATTAAAGAACTGGCCTGGCCGGCGTGGCCCTGTGGTTGAGCGTTGACCTACGAGCCAAGGGGTCACCGTTCAATTCCGGGTCAGAGCACGTGCCCGGGTTGTGGGCTCGATCCCCAGTGGGGGGCATGCAGGAGGCAGCTGGTCCATGATTCTCTCTCATCATGGATGTTTCTTTCTCTCTCCCCTTCTCCCTTCCTTTCTGAAACCAATAAAAAAAATATTTTTTAAGAGAAAGAATTGTTTTAAGGTAAAAGAAAGAAAAAGCTAAAATCGTAAAAATAAAATGGAGAGAGAAAAATGTATGGGCTGTGGCTGACATGAGCATGCAGAAGCCCTGAGCCACGTTCACCGTCAGCGGTCAGCCGCAAACAGCGGCACGCGGCCGCACCTCTGCGCAGGGGACGACACAGGTAGGCAAGAACGCCAACGAGGGCTTGAATGTAGGTCCTGGAACCGCGGAAACTGAACCCCACCTCACACTAGAAACGGTACCCCGGCTCCAGGGGGGCACAACCTGGTAACATTTCAGCCATCGCCACAGCGACGGGCCGCTGCAGAGTTCTCAGGGGGTGAGGGACTGAGGGGAGATGCAAGTTTTACATAATCCACAGACGGACCATCGCTCAGAGCCAAATCCGCGCTCAGGGACTGAGGGACCGAGGGACAGAGGGATGCGGGGTGCGGGGAGGAGCCACAGCTGGGCTCGGGAGTGGGGATGAGGGACCAGAGAGGGAGGAGGTGCCGGCCCCTGAATCACACCGTCAGCTTTCGAAGGAACCAGAGTCTAGAACCGTGTTGCTCCAACGCCCAGATTCCAGACAAGGAGTAGCTTTTCAAACGCCTCTCCTCGTCTCCAAGCCAACCTCCAGGTCACCAACAAGCGTCCTCTCCACAGTCTGCGCCCCTAGGGATGGCGGGAAATGCCTCTCTCTCTCTCTCTCTCTCTCTCTGTCTCTCTCTCAGCTTCCCACACTCACTGCTGACATCTGACGATAAGGCAATGCTAACATTAGCCAAAAAGAAAGGAAAGTTCTGGCTTACACAGACCCGCGCCGGACGGACGGCGAGGCCCTCGCGGCCCTGCCTCGGATCCAGGGCGGCGCTCCCCGGGACGGCCAGTACCTGCGCATAATATTTAACTGAGTGCCCTGTTCCGACTGGTCCCTGCGCTGGAGCACCTAATTTTAGAAAACCGATTAGCTGGTTCCTTCTAACTGTATGTTATTGTAGCGAAGGTCAAATTTTTCACTGAAACTATGGCAACAAAACCCCAGTATTTTCTGTCGACAAGACTGAAGCCAAGGCCAAGAGAGGCGGTGGGGGGGAGGGGGGGGCACACCGCGTGGCTAACCGGATGCGGGCCCTTCACCTGAAAGTCCGAGCTTCCGGGAATGTTCGGGGGGAGGGGGGACCCCAGCCTCGGAAATCTGCCAGCAGGCCTCCCAGCGAGCTCAGGGATCGAGTCTTATCCCCAATCACATTTTTAGATGAGTATAATTTTAGCACCAAGCACCCAGATATTTCACAAGCACTCAGATTGGAACTCACATGGACCCAGAAGATTTCCAGGTGAGAAAAGGAACCTCTAAATCTCACCGAGGGAGGAACTGCCCAACTTCCTCTCCCTCCATCATTGCAGCGGCTCGAACGGGAGCGTCTCTGTGCCGGCCTCCAAGGAAAGCAACCGGGGTGTCTGATGGGACCGAGTCTCCTGCCCACACCAGTGGCCTCCTGCACGCACCTCCCCAAACCAGTGCCAGGGGCGCAGGCACAGCCTTCGCTTCTCCGGGAGCCGGGCGGCCTCTGCCCCAGAGAGAGGTGCCTCCCCCGGCCACGGCCACGGCCCCCGAGGAAGGAGCCACGGGACGTGCCTTCTCCTGGGAGCTCAACCACTGTCCTCAGGGCCACGCAGAGAAGGCATCCTGACGCCGGCACCGGGCCGGGGCGCACTGAAACCTGGTCCCTCCGGACGCCGCAAAATCCATAAAAACAGAAGACAGCGTGACACGTGCTGCACGGACGTTACCAGGCAGGCAGTTAGCGTGTGTCTCTAGCGTGTTACAGACATTTGTGCCTGTGCCAACGTATCACAGAATGCCACATCGGGGGTAAGAGAGGAGGACACTGGTTAAGGAACCCGGTAGCTCAGTCCCCCGCCAACAGCAGGCTGGAGCAGGTCTGAAAGGGAAGGCTGCTGATGTCAGACGGTCTGGGTTCGAGTCCTGGCTCTGGTGCTTCTGTGTAACCTTGGATCCAACGCTCAACATCTCGTGGCCAGTTTTCCCACCCGTCAAAGGAGGGTAAGCCTTCTGCACACGGCAGCTGCCTGGCGGGGGGTGATGGGGGTGAAAAATGAACAGAAAGGAAGCGATACAAGTCAAACCGGTTAAATGAACTCATGCATGTAAGCACCATGCGAGGCAGTCACAATTACCGGCATTCATGGAAAACAGACGGGGATTCATTCCACAGAGTGATGGAACAAAAATAGTTGTTTTAAATCTGTGGCCCAAACGCAGCAGCCTACAGGACAGTGCGGGGGTCACTGGGGTGCGTCCCAGCCCCAATTTCCACGCGGATTTGCTCTTGGACCCCAGATACTTCCTGCGTCTCGTCTCCCCGTCTGTGAAGAAAGGAAGCGCTCTCATACGCTCAAGCGACTCAACCCGTCTTCGTCAGAGCTGCAGGAGCGGTCAGAGAAGCCTGGCGCTCCGCTCCCAGGAGACAAATGGCCCCAGGAAGCCTGTTCCCTCCCCCTCCCCCCCCCCCACCGCCCCCATCAGCCTTGCCCTCTCGAAGGAAGCCACAGGGGCAATGCTGAGGCTCAATCAGGTGACAGCGCCAATGCACCTGTGGCACTAAAAGCTGCCTATGCCTCCAGAGCTGAAATCTGTTCTCTGTTAGCAGACGAGCTGTTACAGGTCAAAGGGCATCAAGCGGGGTCTGGGGTCTCCGCTCCGTGGGTGACTCGGGTGTCCAACAAGGAAGCTGTCCGGAGGGCATCGGCTGCCCGTGCCCGTGCCCAGCATGCCGAGTGCCTGCAGACATGCACCTCGAAGCTCCGGGCGAGAGGGCGGGCAGAGATCCGCGAGGGGCAAGGGGCGTGTGGGACGCCAGCATAGTGGAGCCTCGGGCACCATCCCGGCGGCTGTGAGCTGCTGTGAGCATCCCTGCCTCCGGGGACTGATGCAAATGACAGAGTGTTCCCTCCCCACAGAGTCTGTCCGTGGGAGACAGATAAGCTGGTAAATCCGAAATGAGGGTTATTTAAAACCTACTAATCTTTTTATTAAATTCGAATTGATTTTTGGAACACGGTACAAGTTGCAGGAGGCTTCCCCACCAAGCGGCCCCCACACACCTCCAATCCCCGAGGCCCCTGCTGGACACGCGCCCTAAATATGTGTGTTTCCGCCTTATTTCTCCCGACGGTAGCAGTGCAGCCCCGTCCCCCCTGCTTAAGGCCGATCACGGCTTAGAACGAAAACACACAAAACACGTGAAGTGAGCCCCCCACCCTCGTTGCATGTGAGTACTTAAAACTAAATATGAATTCATTCCTTGCATGCTTTGCCTAAAGAAAAAAAAAAAGAATGTTGCTTAGCAACAATTAAGACAAAGTGCAGTGAAGGGGGGGCGGGAGTGTTGAGAGACAGCTGAGCCAGGGAGCCGGTGAGGGCCACCCTAGTCCATAGGACCTTTGCCACCCAGCATTCTGGCTGTGTCCCCATCTGGCCCCAAGCAAGGCCTGGCTGGTCCCAGGCATTCGTCTTCTCCTGACAGAGAAGGCCGCAGCCCAGAGACACAGGAGCCTGCTCGGAGGCCGGGGCATGGTAACCGGCCGTTTCCAGCCCATCGCACAGTTCCACGCTGCAAGGGGTGTTGGGAAGTCATTTCACTGAAACTGCACTTATCCGACGGGGACACTGAGGCCTGGAGAGGTGAAAGGGCTCTCCTGCCTGCCCCCCACCCTCTCCCCCCGGGCTCAGGGCCGTGGGCGGCAGACGCTGGCTGGACGCCGGCTCTCAGGTCAGACGGTGCTCCTCAGCCGTCTCAGTTTTCCTGCATCGGCCTCAGCCTGACTCCACGCCGACAGTGACCAGGGAAGGGGTGTTTCTAACTTCTCGCTCGGTTAGAAAGAGGGCGCTTCTTCGAGTCCCCCCACAAAGCTGCCGGGAGGTTCAAGGCCGAGCCCCCAAGAGCACAGAGGGGACCGGTAGGTCTGTGCAGGGATGCTGACCGCTCTGAGGGGAGACGCTCACCTGCAGAGTGGGGACACGACGCCTGCCCCTCGCAGCTGGGTGACGTGGGAGAAGAGAGAAAACCCATACGTGCTTTGCACAAAGTGAACGCTTTATTCATCATGTTGGCTCCTGTTATTCACGAGGGGGTCTGTTTCCCCAGGAATCCCTAAGGCTCCTGAAAGCAAGGGGACCGGGTTTCACGCACCGGGCCGCCCCGCCCCGCCCCGCCCCATCACCGAGCCCGGCGGCCGGCGGGGCAGAGCAGGGCCTCGGAGCCACTTGAGCTGCACGTGCATTTTCACATTCGCTTGGTGACTGCTGTGTGGGAAACCCACCGGGTTGGGGAGACAGAAGAAACGGGGGACACGGGAGAGACTTATCCAGAACACGCCCCGCCTCTTCCCAGTTCACACAGACCCCTGACCGACATCACAGCACCCCGTCCCCCGCCCCGTGCCCCCCATCGCAGACTCTGAGTTTCCCTCCAACAGCTGCTCTGCTGAACGAAGACCTTCCCACAGGCTGACACCTCTCTGACGCGGTGGCATGGGTACAGCAGCCCTGGGACAAGAGTGAGAATTCGGGGCCAAGGTCAGCCTCTTGAACCAGAGGGAGATGATCCAATCTGGAGGAGGGGACCACACGAAGGTAGCATGAGCCACACGAGAGCCCCTCCTACTTCGCGAGAGCCTCAGTCCTGTCGCTGCACCACAGCCCTGAGGTCAGGGTGAACACAGCAGGGGCCAGCCGGCCAGCGTGGCTCAGGGGTTGTGCATCAACCTAGGAACCAGGAGGTCACGGTTGGATTCCCGGTCAGGGCACATGACCGGGTTGCAGGTTCGATCCCCAGTCTGGGGCGGGCAGGAGGCAGCCGATCAATGATTCTTTCTCAACATTGATGCTGCTATCTCTCTCTCGCTCTCTCCCCCTTCCTCTCTGAAATCCATAAAGACATGCTTTAACGTAAAGAAAGCAGCAGGGTCCTGGGACCAGGAAGGGGACTGACTGCCAGGCTCCCTCTTCCCTTCGCAGAAGATGTCACTGCAGGGGGAGGGGAGGGGGAGGGGACGGGGGAAAGATCCCACAGAGAAAGGAATTCACTAACCACAGAGTTTCTATTCCTGGTTTCGACCAGATGTCTGCCTTCCCTGCTCTTTCGGGACTTGGGCTCAGCCAACACCAGTCAGGGAGGGGAAGACCCTGCCTCACCGTCCGCAGGCCGGGGTCCCCGAAAGTGCCACCGCAACCCCAGGACCCAGGGGCCCGAATCCTTCGGCACCTCCACGCTCCTCCTCCCCCGGGGACCGAGGCACTCCGAACTGAACCGCGCCGGGTGACGCAGAAGCTTGGCGGACGAGAAACAGGCGTGCGGCCAGTCCCATCCTCTGCACATGCAGAGGGGCAGGCGGCACAGCCGAGGGAATTGCAAAAAAAAAAAAAAAGCAATTCCTTAGAAATGTGCTTTTAGCAGAAAAAAGCAACTGCATCTATTAGCTATCCCAGCTATCCTAGCAGCTCTCCCAGTCACTGAGCGAGGCTCCTGTACCAAGAACTGTGACTCTGTACCTGTACTGTCTGCAATCCTGTCACCTCTCCAGGGAAGGAGCCGCTCTCCCCAGCTTACAGGGGAGGAAAGAACCTCAGAGAAAGTAAGTCATCCATCGAGTCACTGGCCTGTGTATGCAAACAGTGGGCTTCCAATCTAGGCCCCTGGGACCCAGGTGCACACCCCGACCTGGGAAAGCACCTGAAGTCACAAAGAGAAACAACATCCAGTTATTCTCATATCGCTAAGCAGTCACACGCAGGCCCTCGCCCCAGACCCGTGGTCGGCAAACTGTGGCTCGCGAGCCACATGCGGCTCTTTGGCCCCTTGAGTGTGGCTCTTCCACAAAATACCACGGCCTGGGCGAGTCTATTTTGAAGAAGTGGCGTTAGAAGAAGTTTAAGTTTAAAAAATTTGGCTCTCCAAAGAAATTTCAATCGTTGTACTGTTGATATTTGGCTCTGTGGACTAATGAGTTTGCCGACCACTGATCTAGGGGTACCAGGCCCCGTACGAGGTCCTGGAAATGAAAGGAGAAGAACAGCAAGGCATACTGAGCCCTCAACCAAGGGCCACTCTCCCATTTCACAGATGAGAACACCAAGGGTCAGGGAGGTGGAGCAATAAGTCATGTATCACACAGCTAAGACTTAGTGGGACTTGGACTGGATCCCAGGAAGCCTGGTCCTGGGGCCTAGGTTATCGAGTGAATGGGGGGCAGGTGTTAGGAGGGGCCTGCAAAAGTACACCCCAGGTCGGAGCCACAGGGGGCTGTGCGGGCCCCCAATCCAGTTTAGGAAATAACTTGTGAGGAAAAGGAGGGACGCCGCAGCAAACCCCAAAGACGGCAGGCGGCTCCCCAGCAGCTCAGATGAAGGCGCCGTGGGCCAGCTGCATCACACCCCCGGGGTGGGACTCAGACCCGGCGGTTCGGAAAGTCGTGGGTGATGCCTCTCACCCACCGCCAGCTGTGTGACCCCAGACAGGCTGCCTGACCCCGCCTTGGCGGGTTCCTGTCCCCTCACAAGGTGGACGGCGGCTCCATGCGCTAAAAATGGCACCGAGGCCACCGGTCTTGGCCTGTTCAAGGTAAACTGAGGCACGCCTGCTCCTCAGAGCAGGGAGAGCTCTGTGGCTGACAGAACTAGGGGCGGCGGCTCCACGCTCTCACTTCTGCCGCGTTCGGGATGGGGTTCTGGACGGAGACACGGAGGAGGGCTGGAGGCAGCGGAGGGTCCTGCCACCCGGCCTGTCGCCCGTTGTCTGTTCCAACCGGCCCCCCGGGGAAGACGTGCCGACAGCCTCGTGCCCAGGGACGCAGCCAGCACCAGCTTCTCTGCCCCGGAACTGCTTTCCATTTTATCCGAATGTCTTTAGCTTTGATTCAAAAACATCGGTTTCTACGTCACCTACCAAGAACCTCTAACTCAAACGATGGAATGTGCAAACGGCCAGGTGCGGGCCCTGCGGGACGAGGCCGCTCGGCAGGCACCGCGCCGGGCCCACGCCTCCACCCTGGCTGCCGGAGCCCCTCGGGAGCCTCGAAAGCGCTCCCTGATCAAACCTCGCCGCTAGAGCTGAGCCTCCCCGACGTCTTCTACCAGCTCCGGTACCTGCTCCATTGCAACCCTCGTGGGACTCATGAACCGCCTCCCGAGGACACCAGATGCAGGAGGCCTGGCGGAGAGCCGGCGCCCGCAGAGTGCCCACCTGTCCCTCCAGAACGCCTCGCCCAGGTTAGGGATCGAAAGGCACCAGAGAGGGCCCCTCCCCCCTGTCCCCCTGAGTCACACGCTTCCTGTGGCCAATATGGGAGCAACCGCCTGGCGGGACGGCCGCACGCAGGTGAGGCCTCAACCTGACCCGGCGCCCTCCCACCTGCACGCAGGACAGGTGGAGACCCCATAAACGCCACCCCCACCCTGACCCGAACTTCCTCACGCATGCTCAGGAGGTCAAAAGGCTCTGAATGGAAATCAGACTTTTAAAAACATACGTAAGTAAATAAACCCACAATTGCTTTTAAAAAAACACACACACATGCACACCGCAGCGCGCTTCATACATTTTCCCGGGAGGAAGCCGCCCTCTCCAGGGAGGTGGCCGCCTTACCTCTGAACTTCTTGGGCGGATTGTTTAGGTCTCCAGTTTCCGGCTGCACAACACAGCGGTCGTCGACCAGCCTGCAAAAAAAAAAAAAGAAAAAACAAGAAAAGGTAAATGCTACATCAAGGCACGTCCAAGAAAATGGAACCCTAAGCACTCCGCAAAACTCAAACAGCCCCGCCCACCAGCGTGGCTCAGGGGCTAAGTGTCCACCTAAGAACCAGGAGGTCAGGGTTCAATTCCCGGTCAGGGCACATGCCCGGGTTGCGGGCTCCATCCCCAGGAGGGGGCGTGCAGGAGGCAGCCCATCCACGATTCTCTCTCATCAAGGATGTTTGTATCTCTCTCTCTCTCTCCCTCTCCCTTCCTCTCTGAAATCAATAAGAATATATTTAAAAAAACAAAATGGCCGGGGCTATTCCTGGCCCAAAAACAGACGCCAGGTTCCCCGGGGGGTAGAGGGTCCCCTGCAGGCACGGAAACCTGCCCCAGCAGCCCCTGCTCCTGCCTCTGCCAGGGCCGCCGCGGCCCGTTTCCCGTGGCTCCTTTCTCCTAACCACGTCCAGGATGGACCCAGCCCAGAGGCTATGCCCAAGCCGGAGGCACCGCCAGGGTCGGCACTCCACCAGCGGCGGCGGAGGGCCTGCTTCGTGCCAGGCCCCTGCCCTCGGGGATCTCAGGGTTCGTGCAGGAGACCCAAAGGCAAACTGACCGGAGACTATAGCCTACGGGCTGTACCCCAGGAACCAACGGGGGCTGTGGGAGCAGCTGGGCCCAGGAGGCCACACCAACTGAACCGGGAGAGAGGACGGCGGAGGAGGAAGACGGGGCGCTGTGGACGGAGGGAACCGCAATGCATGGAAACAGGAAAGGATGTGGAGGCTTTAGAAGCGGCTAACGGGGAAAGTGGAAAAAATGAGAAATAGATATCAGCCCCCAGTGAAGTCTGGACCCCGGATTCAAGGCCCCGACTGATCACCGAGCGCGTGCAATTCCTCCAGAAGCACTAACTAAAGGGTCTGTTTGGGCAGGTGAAGAAAGAAGGATGGGTCCCCGTCTCTACCGCGGCGACCAGGACCAGTCCGCCTTCTCAGGGCCCGCAGAGCTGGCTCCTAGCCGACAGGCTGCAGTTTTCCGGGGTCTCTCCCAGGCGTCGGGCTCCCTCTTACCCCAAAGCGAGGTGCCACGAATCCCCGGCCTTTACTCTGACGGCTCCTCCCTCCACAATCCCCTCCACTCCTATCATCCCACTGTCTCCAGGCCCTGCTCAGAGCCCCGTCTTCTCCACAAGGTCCCCGGCCTTCAGCGGCAGGCGCTCTCTGCCCTCCCATTCCCCTTTCCCCGCGGGCCAGGCACAAACCAGGAAGGAGCCGGCCAGGGAGGGAGCTCCTGCTCTCAGCCCGGAAGGTGCCGGGCCGAGTCCGGCCGCCTGCCCAGGCCAGGGGCTCAGGGGCGATGGATGGGGACCCCGTGTCCAGAGAAGCCCGGCAGCCAGCGGTTTGCCTCCGTTGGCTCCAAAGCACAGCTGTCTCTGCAGCCGCCCGAGGACAGCGCGGCCCTGGCCTGGGTTTTCACGCAGAAATCAAGAGCAGAGTCTGACACTCCACACGCCCCCTGAGCCCCGCGCCTGTCGGTGCAGTGGGGCCACCAGATCCCAGGAACCAGGAGGAAGGGGCAGGAGGAAGGGCCCGTGGGGGCTGGAGGCCAAGGGATTGTCCACGGCACTCGGCCACCTACGAGCAGCAGGAGCGGCAACAGCACGTCCCTGCTCCCTGTCCCAAGGTCTCAGGAGAGATGCTCTTTGGACTCCGCTTCTCAACTCCCCTCATCCCGGTCCCCGCCACCCAGGCCGACTGAAGCTGGGCCCAGGGGGGACCCCACAGTCTAACAAGCTCCGAGGAGACTCAGAGCCCCCTCCGACGCACACGTGCCCACACTCGCGCCCTGAAGCTCAACGTGTGGATGGAGCCACTCGGAGGGCAGGGACCACATCACAGGAAGGGAACTGGGCTGAGAGGAGGCCGAGTCCCCCCAAGTCGTGGCCACTCCTCGTCATCCGCACCCGGGGTCCAAACACGGGGAAAGGATTAGGAGGGGAATAAAAAGGTCAAGCGAATTTCCCAGATCCATTTTTATCCCAGTTATCCTCCAATGCTGCGTGCAGGAGACCGGGAAGAACGGACGCCTCTGAGGGAAGTGTTAAGAGGAGCCACCAATGCCCCCCTCCCCCCCGTCGACCCCCAGTGAGGAGGAGGAGGAGTTTAGGGTCCATTTGCTGGTAATTTTTGAGGGAAACTCTCATAGAGAATTCGGTCCTCCTCGAATCCTGCGCACGGACGCCCTGGAGGCAGAGGCTTCGGGGGAAGGAGGCCACCCGGTTTCAGGGCTTTGGGGGGCTCTCCACTGACGGGCAGGGAGCCTGGGGGCTGGAAGGGGGTGGCACCATTAAAAGAACTTGAGGCCTCGAAGGAAGGAATGATGGGATGGAGGATTAACAGGGCATCCAGATCAGAGCTGTGGGCAGCGAGCGAGGAGGGCGGTCGGGCAAGCCAGCCCCCCCCCCGCCCCCAGGCCTCCCTTAGGAGCGTGGTCCTGGAGCCCTGAATCTCGGCCCTGTGACCCCAGGCAGGTGGCCAATCCTCTCTGCTGCTCAGAGGTTCGCCTCCACGGACAGCGACAGCGGCGGGGCTCACCGTCCGCGCCGTCTGGGGACTGCGGGGCCCACGTGGGTGCCTCGATGAAGGCACCCTGCCGGGGACGCCCACGGACTCGCGGAATCAGAGCTGCTGCCGTGCTTGCTGAAAGATGAGGAGGATGAGAGACTCCCCCACTGGGAAGGGGAGAGGGAAGGGATCGGCCGAAAAGGAAAAGGGGACAGAGAGGCCTAAGCAACAGAGGCCTCTTTGCCAAACGCCACGGACGATCTTTTATCGAGGGGCTCCTGAAAATGGGCTTTTTATACCGTGGGGCCCGACCGCGCTGTAATTCTGTATCTGCAGCACCTGCTCCTTGAGGCTGAGGGGACCGGAACGTGAGCCGGGATCCCCCCGGCACACACACACACACACACACACACACACACCCTCCAGAGAGCGCGCACGGTCCTGTCACAGCCCTGGTTACAGGAAGGCCTGGCTCCCAGGAGGGCCGTTCTTGGAGGAGCTGCCGGCCTCCTCCTCCCCCCCACCCCCGCCCCGTTTATTTGCGACGAGCTCCTGCCAAATCCAGCAATGCCACCCCTGCCTCCCTGCTCCCGCTCTCCGACAGCACCCTGACTCCTGTAGCTAAGCACCCGCTTCTGCATCCTGTCCCCCCCGCCCCGGGGGCGGTGCTGCCCGTCCCCCTGTACACGACAGGGGAGGGGACGAGACTCACAGGAGGACATTATGGAACACAGTCTGACTGCTCCACGCTGGCTGAGAACTGAAGCAAGCACAAGAGGGCAACAATCTGACTTCCAGAACTCGGTGCCGTTTGCAACGTTCAAACGCCAACGGCACCTCGAAGCGGGAGGCTCCGCTCCTGAGAAAGATGGGCTCCGAGCGCTTCCGGCTCGGCTTCCACGACACACACGTCCCCGTCCGACGACGACAGGGCTCGGTGAGGCTCAGCGCGCCTCTGGGCCTGTGACCATGAACCTCAGACGCTACCCCACGTCCTCAGCTCGCCCCCGGCTACGGGAACGGAGGGAACGGTGACGAAGCCTGGGCTGGTGGGATCTGGTGCTCGTGGCTCCTCCCGCCCCGGGAAAAGCCGAGGAGCCCGTGGCATCCTCCTCGCAGTGAAACCGCAGCTTCAGCCGCTGCCCCGCAGCCTCGGGCAGATGCGGCCGCAGGAGAAGTCGGTGCTCTTACCCCAAGGTGCTGATAAAGCCATTGGTCGATCCCTCCGCGTACAGAGAACATATGTCCCCGATGTGCAGGAAACTCGACATCTTGTCCGACATGTCTTCCTCGAAGATCCTAGACGAAGCAAAACAGGCAACGTGACGAGAAGGAACAAGAACCCGCAGCGGAGGGGGAGCAAGTGCCTGGGAGCTGGCTTAGCTCCGCGCCGTCCTCCACAGCGTGGCCGCAGGCAACGGCATGAGCCAAGCGAGGCCACAGGCAGCCACGTTTCCCCGGATGTTACTGACGTTCAGCCTGCCCCTCCCACGGCCACGCCCGGCCCGGTCCGGCCCCCGAGGACCCTCGGTGTCAAACAGCGACTGAGGCCAAGAACTCCGCGGCGACCAGGAGCCGGCGCTCTGCCTCCTGAAACGAACATCCTCCGGGGGCCTCGGTGCGGGTGGGAGGAAACACCTGGGACAGGACTGGGGCCTGGCGGGGCCGGGGTCTCGGTACTCTAGCAGCAAAGTGAGCCCAACAGAGTGACGCCTAGTGACAGACTCCAGGAGGCTCGGGCGGCCTTCGCAGAACCCCAAACCTCCCCGGGGGATGTCGGCGTCTTTCCCTCCCACCCTCCACCAGAAGCGCCAGGCAGGTGAGAGGAGTAAGACTCGGATCTGTAGGAGCCGGGGTCAGGCGTGCACCCGGTGAGTTGAGGCAGTCCTAGAAACGGCTCATAAGTTCCAGGAAATCTCTGCAGCCCAGAAATCGCACACACACACGCACACGCACACGCACACCAACAAAAACACGGGCCTGACTCACGGGAACAGCCATAAAGACTGAGGAGTGGGAGCCAGTTATAAAAAGCTGAGCTGACATTGAAAACACGAGTCATTTCTGTGGGAAGATGGTGCGCGGCTGTGGCCTGCAGGTGACCCATTAGACACGCAGGGAACCGGGACTTCCCCAGACCTTTCCCGAAAACCCAGACCCCGGAGCCTCGCCCCATGTCTGCCCTCCAGTCTCCCCCCTCAGCAGAGCCGAGGACTGTGACGGCTGATGGCCGGGGGGGGCGGGGGGGGGCCTCTCCTGGAATTGCCTTCCAGGGGCCGCGTTGCCTTCCCAGAAGAATTGCGCAGCCAGGGCAGCGGGAGGCGCGGGAAGCACCCTTCTCCCCGGGCAGGAGTGCGGGGCCCGGACACCGCCCCTTGAAGAAGCCGGTCCACGCGTGTGCGAAGTACAAGGAACAAGCCGTCTACCCCAGCACCGCCCCGGCGCTGCAGGAGACAGCACCTCATTGAGCGTGAACTTGGTGCAAAGCATGGCACACTGTCAGAGCTGGGGGCGACGCCTAAGGTTCACAGGGACCGGTGGCCAGGCCCCGTCTGCACACCACGTCGGTCCCCAGGCCACCTCGCCCTCACCAGGCATCTCACACCAAAAGGCAGAGCCGCGTTTCAAACAGCATCCACCAGGCTGCACCAACTAAAGACATTAGGCCATTCCCACGACCCCGTGTGCGGACGGTGAAAGCCTACCAGGAGGCAGGGAGCTGGCGTGCCTGGCTGGTTGTGGGGAAGCAGCTCTGTGTGAATTCTGGGGTAGAGCAGTCCCTCCGCACACTCTGGCCTCCCAGGACCCTGGGGAGTCGCGGGGTGCAGGGAGCAGGTGTGCGCTCGGCCCGGCCTTGTCCAGGTGCCACCTCTCTCCTTCCGCGCTCGCCCTCCCATGAGCCTTTGTCCCCGCGGAGTCCAGGCCGGACACAGCAGAGGGACCTGCTCCCTGGTCTCCCCTCACCTCCGGTCACCTGACCGAAGGGCGCCAGGCCCCCCGCGGGAGAGGTGGCCACCCTCGGTGTCTGGAAGGAGGGTGTGAGCCCATGAGGGGCTGATGCTTACTGCTCGTCGGCCCCCAAATCCACAGGCCCCACAGCCTGGCCAGCTCCACCCCCTCTCCCAGCGCCACCGGGGCCTGCGGAGGGAGCCTCTTGGAAGGGATGATCATTCCGTGCGGAGAGCCCTTCCACGCCGGGGTGAAGACGGCGAAAGACGGCGAAAGCACAGCTCGCTTCGTTCTAAGCAGCTCGAGATAAGTTTTGGATTTTTTTTTTTCTTTTGCTAAAAGCTTCGGCTGCGGCAGAAACCTCACTTATAATTTTTCCCATCTATTTCTCCTGCACACGCTTAACTATTGCATTATATTCATTTTTCTAAAAAATCTCTACTTTCGCCTACACACAATTCAGAATTTAAAAGTTAGCAGCTCCTGAAAGAAGACTAAATTAGAAGCCTTTCATTAACTGAGAAGTCACCTAAGGTACCGCCGTCCTCCACGGCGGACGCCAGGCAGGAACGCAGGGGCTCGCTGGACGCAGAGCCCGCAGACGGACCTGAGACCCAGGCACGCAGGTTTTCCCTGACACGCAGGAGCCGTCTCCGTTCCAGTACAATGAGGCCGCCTGCCCCGGGTGCTGGAGTCTGACTGTCCGTGATGGGGGGCATAACCACTGCCCTTACATTAGGCCCTGCCAAGCACTGGTGTCAGGAGCCAAAGACGCAGCCACGCGGTCCCCCACCCCCACCCCCACCGCACCCCCACCCCCACCCCCACCCACCGCTGTGCACCATTCAGGCACCGCTTACCAATCTCCCGTGCATTTCTGCACCCAATTACCTTACCTTTGACCATTTATTTTTAATTTAACATGTTTTTTTGATTTCAGAGAGGAAGGGAGAGAGCTCTCTGGGGTCCTCAACAATTGGTAAGCACGTAAAGAGCTCCTGAGACCCAAAGGTTAGAAAATGCTGCTACACATGTCCCTCAGGTTTGCTTTGGCGCTGGCTGCGTGCGTAGGTCTCACGCTGCATAAATATGAGAAACTGGCTAGAACAGGGTTAAAATGCAAAATGTACAACTGACCGGCCAGGGCTTTCGAGACGGCCCCTCGATTTGAACGCCAAATCCTCCTTCTTAGCCAACACATTTATTGGGCACCTGCTGTGTGCGACCCCTCCTCCGCTCAAGGCCCCTGTTCTCAGGGCACCTGTACTCCGGTGACGGCGCACGGACAGTCAACAGGCATAACAGGCGGGAGCATCAGATAGCGAGAAATACGATGACGGGGATGAAAACTGGGTGACGCGATGGGTGACCCCTTAACCCGGGCTGGCCAGAGAGAACAAGCTGAGACATTCGAGCTGAGACCTGGAAGTCGAGCTGGAGGCAGTCATGCAGAAAAAGCGGCGGAAGAGCCGTCCGGGCGAGCACCCGCTAGTACAGAGGCCCCGGGGCGGGAAGGGGCCGGGAGTCCGGGAAATCCAGCCGGCCGGGGCCAGGGCAGGGCGGGAGAGGAGGAAGGGGTCAGAGAAGAGAGAAGCCGGGATGAAAGTCTGCCTTTCTCCCCCGTGTGATGGGAAGTTCGTAACCTTGACCAAGACGCTTCCTCCTTCTGGGCCTCAGTTTCCTCATCTGCAGAATGGGCATCAGGAGGGCTTACCTCATGAAACCTTGTTGGAGATTCAATGAGAAAAAGAGAACAAGGGGCTTACTTAGCACACAGGAAGCAGGACTGTTTGCTGTCACCCTAATCTGTTTTTTTCTTTAATCCTCACGCAAGTATATTTTTTCCACTGCTTTTTAGAGCGAGTGGAGGGGGGGGGAGAAAGAAACATTGATGTGAGAGAGGCACATCAATTGGTTGCCTCCCACACGCACCCGACCACGGGCGGGGATGGAACCTGCAAGCCAGGTACGTGCCCTTGACCAGAAATTGAACCCTGGACCCTTCCGTCTGCAGGCCAACGCTCTAACCACTAACCCAAACTGGCCAGGGCTAATCGGCTGTATTTTCTGCCCTCATAAACTACTGCTACTAAACTTCTTACTGTCCAGTGAGATCAGCCCTAACCAGCAGGTCCGCGCGATCCGTGAACGTGGCCAAGGTCAGTGCCCACTCCGGCAGCACACGCTCTCCACTGTTCCTAGTAAAAACCCCAAGCACCACCGGCTCACCCCACACAGCCCCTTCAGCGGTGACCCTCCGTCACCACGTTTGCCCTCTGACCCCAGAGCACCTGGAAGGTCATTCTGCTGAAAACTGCGACCGATGGAAACCCAGCAGCCTCCCTGCTCCTTCCTGGCATTTCCGCATCCCCTCCACCTCCTGGCAAACAGAGGGCCTGTGCCAAAGCCTTCCCATGCTGCTTTCATCATTGCCGCTTTAAAAATGGTTTTTAAGTCCGGCCAGCGTGGCTCAGTGATTGAGCATCAACCTATGAACCAGGAGATCATGGTTCAATTCCCCGTCAGGACACATGCCCAGGTGGTGGGTTCCATCCCCAGGAGGGGGCGTGCAGGAGGCAGCCGATCAGTGATTCTCTCTCATCATTGACGTTTCTCTCTCCCTCTCCCCATCTCCCTTTCTCCCTGAATCAATAAAAACATGTTTTTTTAAAAAGTGGTTTTTAGAAGAATCACATCAAAAGGCTTCCTTTAAAGAGAGCAAGGCTGGGCATGGAGACTTCAAAGCGCCCGGAGAGCCGAGAGCCGGAGGGAGCCGTCCCCAGCAGCCTGGCCAGACCTCGGGGCCAGAGCCGTCACCAGTACCAAAGGCACCACTTCGCTTTGAGGTCAGCAGCCCCCCGCGGGCAGCGCCTGGCAGACCACAGGCCTCTGGGAGGGAAAATGCGAGTGTGCCCAGAAAAAGGGAGCGCTGCTGGCCCTGGCTCGGGCTCCCGGCCAGGCCGAGGCCACGCCCGCCGCGGCAGCACCAGCCGCCAGGCCGGGTACATATATGGTCATGTGGCTGGAGACGCAGACAGAGAGCCCACTGCCTCCTGCACTGACCCTTCCAGTCCAGGGAACGGCCCCCGGGCAGGGGCTCGGCTCTGCCACCGGGCACGCGCACGGTTAACTCTGGAGCTTCCTCTGGGCAGAGGCTGGAAGATTTCGTCTTTCTTTGCAAGGAGGAGGAGCCGCAGCGTTCTGAGCGGGACACCGGGCCGGCCCCCACCTTGTCCTTCAGCGGCCAATCAGACCGTCCCCAGACACACAGCGAGCCCCGTCCAGAGATAATTCATTCCACTGCAACCGCACTTCCCTCGGAGCCTAGAAAGCCACATTCTGCTTTCGTTTTCAGCCAGCCAGTCCCTAAGGACGCGGCCAGCAGCCTCCTGGTGAGCAGGCCTCGGGGAGGCCGCTGGGTGCCCTGCAGGGCCGCTCTGGCGTGGCTGCTGCTCGTCAGAGACCCAAGAGCTAAACACACACAAAGATACACCCGCTGGCCTCGTCACAGACACGGCCGCTATGTCACCCATCTCTGAAGCAGGCACAGCGTCCGCAGTTCCTTCTCAGAGAACTGTCGCTCCTGCCTCAATCTCCGTGTCCCCTGCTCCTCTAGGCCATCAGGAACGTGACGCTGGCCGGGTAGGGAGCCCACACCCCTCCTTTCATAGGTGGAAAAACGAACAAAACAAAAACAAACGCTGAGTGGTTCCCTGGAGGCCACACAGCCAATTAGTGGCCAGAGTTCGACCACGGGCCTCCAGAAAGCACGGCTGATGCCTGGGGCCGGGAGGCAGGCAGGCTGTTGATTAAAAAGTGCAGGTCGGGCAGCCCGAGGATGCCCCTCTGCCCGCAGCCTGAATCGCAGAAACCAAACAAACACGGCGGCGAAACCAGCACAGCCAGTTAGGTCACTGTCCCGGGGTGTGGGACAGTGGTGTCCTGTGGTGTGGGAGACACTCCAGCCGGCCTTCCCCACCTCGGGGCTCCTGACATCTGGGGGCGCATCACGCTTTGCTGTGGGGACACGTCCTGCGTTGCTGGAGGTTCAGCAGCATCCCTGGCCTCTACCCACGAGAGGCCAGGAGCACCCTCTCCCCTCAGTTGTGACAACAGGAAGGTCCCCAGATACAGCCAAGGGTCCCCCTGATGCGCCCCCCCCCCCCCCGGCCCATGAGAACCACTGTTCTGGGACGTAAGTTTGCTCTGTTTTCATCTCCAAGGCCTCTGTGAGCCTTTGGTATTCTGCAGCTCACTGGCCCTGGCCCACGGCGGCATTCTCCACCTTCTCCCCAGAGAAGCGTACAGACGCACAGGTGTCCCACCTCCGCCTGCACCCAAGAGGCTGACCCCCGCTCAGGGGCCCCCACCCTGCGGTCAGGCCTGGCCACACATTTACAGCCTGAGAGCAACCTTGTTTCACTACCTAACTCTCCCCTCCCTGTACCCTGCCCCCTCATTAACAACCAACAGGCTCCCAGCCCAATGCCCACCGGAGAGCAACCTCTCCAAAGCCATCCAAGGGCTGGTCCACACATTTCTACACGGGCCCCCCTGGCACTCCATGGCTCCCCTGGCTCTCCACGGGCCCCCCCTGGCTCTCCAGGACAGAAGGGGTTTTTCAAAGCAATACTCCAGTCCAGTAAATATTTAATCATTAGGGGAATGACGCAAAAGAGTAGAGTCTTTGGAGGAGCAGCCTACAGCCTTCAAAGGCAGACGAAACATGTGGGTCAATGACTTCAGTCGACAAATACTTGGTGAGCACTTCCAATGTGCCAGGCACGCTTGTGGGTTAAAAATGAAAAGGCCCCGCAGGAAAATAGGTCTAACGTGCTCCACAGTTTCCAACGACAAGAGATGTTCAAGCACCAGGAACGGCTGCCCAGAGAGGAAGCCCTGGGCTGGGGCTCGCAGGACTGGGCACGGAGGGCAGAGAGGGGTGGGGAAGAGCACAGCCGGCAGACAGGACTCGGAAAGCAGGGAGGCGGGACGCGGGTGCGCGCCCGCCGAGGCGCAGAAAGGAACGTCCCAGAGTCTCGGTGTGGTATCAGCTTTTTCTGCTCAGAAACATGTGCACGGGATGCTTCTGAGCTGTTTTTGCAAAACAAAATTACTTCCCAGATAGAGCGCCTCCTGAAATGCAAATAAACGCCGAGGAACTTGGAGGCGCGAGGGGTATTTTTTCTCACGTTCCCCACTTTCTGACGAGGAACATCATGGCCCGCAGGTTCTGCTGACTCGACGGGTCATTAAACATCCTCAAACATTACTTCCGCCAAGTGTCCAGCAGCAGGTTTATCTCTGTGACTGCACAACCCCTCGGCGTTTTCACAGGGAGCTCTTGGCCTCCTTCTACCTCTGCCTGAACGGCCAATAAAAAGGTCCCCAATGTGAGCAAGTCACAGAGAGTCCTGCCAGAACCTCCCACACACCCCCCCACCCCCAGGCGGGTGACTGAATCTGAGATCGAGGCCAGGGGAAGTACTAAGGTCAGTTTTCACAGGTGAGAGCCCGCCACCAAAACACAAGGTAACCATAGAAACAGGAGAGCGGTGAGAAGGCCCAGGGCATGCCTTTTCCCGCGGGCCTTCTCATACCCCCACAGGTGTGCGAGTCCCCCGGGGCCTTCCTCAACACGCAGGTTCTGACGCAGTGGAAGCCCAGGATGCTGGTCCGGTGACCACAGGGGTCACAGAGATGGAGGACGCCGTTTCTTACACTTGGGACTGCAACCCCGTCAGAAACTTACAACCCAGTGTTCTGTGCGCACACACGTGTGTGTGTGCATGTGTGTGTGCGCGCACGTGTGTGCCAGACACAGAGAGAATGAATGAGGACATCTGTTGCAATGGACACAGTTCTTTTTAAGTAGCTGAGCGATATCCTTGGATATTTTCTACTCTAGTCTACTTCATTTAAAAAAAAATCCCACCGACCGAGGGCCACGTGACCGATGCCACACCCTCCTCCAGGGTGCCACGCAGCGTGAGAACCCCGGATGGAGAACAAGAGCGACTTCCTGCCTGCCCAGGAGCACGCTGCGCCTTAGCTAAGATGGAGACCAAGCGGAAGAGGCAGAGCACGCTGCTCGGGATTCCTTTTGAAAAGGCAGGGGTGTGTCGACTGCCTTTGGGAAAAGCTTTCATTTGAAATGTACAGGTTGTGCCCGGCCAGTGTGGCTCAGAGCTTGAGCATGACGCCATCTATGACCCAGGAGGTCACCGTTCGATTCCCAGTCAGGGCACATGCCCAGCTCCATCCCCATAGGGGGTGTGCAGGAGGCAGCAGATCCATGATTCTCTCTCATCATTGATGTTCCCCTCTCTCTCTCTCTCTCTCTCTCTCTCTCCCTTCCTCTCTGAAATCAATAAAAATGTTTTTTTTAAAAAAGCAATCACTTGTAATGTATCGACCTTACTTGAATCCTAATTCACACTGTGAAATATGTAATACACATTACTATAGGCCCAGTGCACGAAATTCATGCATGGGCAAGGGGGGTCCCTCAGCCCAGTTTGCACCCTCTCCAATCCAGGACCCCTCAAGGGATGTCTGACTGCTGGTTTAGGCCTGATCCCGATTGCCCCTAACCACTCTGCCTGCTGACCTGGTCGCCCCTAACCACTCTCCCCTGCCAGCCTGGTCGCCCCTAACTGCTCTCCCCTGCTGGCCTGGTCATCCCTAACCGCTCTCCCCTGCTGGCCTGGTCATCCCTAACCGCTCTTCCCTACTGGCCTGGTCGCCCCTAACTACTCTCCCCTGCCGGTCTAGTCGCCCCTAACCGCCTCTGCCTCGGCCCCTGCCACCAAGGCTTTGTCCAGAAGGATGTCAGGAAGGATGTCCAGAATATGTCTGGTCTAATTAGCATATTACCCTTCTATTAGTATAGATATGCATTTTTAAATATATAGGTCAAGGAAGTGAAAAGACAGATTCAACTTCTTTCCAGCTGAAGTTCTGCGAGTTGTTGAGGTGGGTGATTAGGTTTTTAGAAAAGAATGCCAATACTACAGAGACCTCCTAGCATACACATGAACTAGTATGTCTGGATTTGCTTCAAAGTCACCCAAGATGAGAGTTGAGGATGCAGATGAAACAAGATCGGTCATGAAAGAAACATGGGGGGCAGTGATGCGTAATGAGCGCTTCGCCATATATACCAGGATCTCGATGTTACAGACGTTCCAATTGTTCTATAGCAAAGTTTGTTTGTTTTAACTTTTTAAAAATGTTTTTATAGATTTTAGAGACAGAGAGGAAGGGAGAGGGAGAGAGAGAGAAACATCAATGAGCAAGAACCACAGATTGGTTGCCTCATGCACATCCCCTACTGGGGGCTCAAGCCTGACACCCGAGCATGTGCCCTGACTGGGAATGGGACCTGTGCCCTCTTGGTGCATGGGACGATGCTCCACCAACGGAACCACACCGCCGGGGCGTAAAGGTTTTCTTCCTTTCTTTCATTCTTTTTTAAAAATATATTTTATTGATTTTTTACAGAGAGGGACAGGGATAGTTAGAAACATCAATGAGAGAGAAACATCGATCAGTCGCCTCCTGCACACCCCCTCACTGGGGATGTGCCCACAACCAAGGTACATGCCCTTGACTGGAATCGAACCTGGGACCCTTCAGTCCACAGGCCGACGCTCTATCCACTGAGCCACACTAGCCAGGGCTAACGTTTTGTTTTTAAGTGCAGGCCGTACCTACCTTCCGGCATTAGGTTACTTTGAAGAACAAGTGAGAAGTTCTGTATTTAAAGGAACGATTCCTGGACTTTATCCCTGTCATAAGATAGCAAACACCTGATAGGTTCCTCCTGTTTCCTGAAATTGCTTTACCCTCCATTTCGTTTTCTTAAAACAACAGCAGCAGCAGACACGGAATGAGGAAGCCGGGTCCCGTGACGGGGAGGGCACCTGAATGACACGCTTGTTCGGCCCTGTGATGCCATCCATGCGTGCCATCTCTCACATGAAGCCCCAGCACGGACAGAGCCGCCTCTGGAAAAGGGAAGACGCGGACGTCTGCCTTTCAACAGGAAAGACGTTCGAGATTCGGAGCAAAAGGCCAGGGACCCGCGGGGAGCGCAGCAGGCGTCCCTTTTCGTGACATAGAAACGCACACACAACGCGCCCACGTCCACGTCCACGTGGGGAGAGTCGGAACCCGCATCGCGGAAATGGGGCTGGGGTGACCGGTTTGGCGGCTTAGCTTTGTCTCCTAAGGTCTCACTACAACGGAATACGTGCCTTTTGCGCGGTAAGCAACAGAGCGCCTGCTTGTCTACGTGTGTCCTTGTGAAAGCAGTCAGTTCAGTTCTCAGAAAGAGCCACGTGTCTTGAACATCGTGTCCCTGAAGGGTGATGCCAGCTGGGATCCTCCTTGGGTAGCTCCTTAAGGTCAGGAGAGACAGACAGACAGGCAGGCAGACACTGGGCAGACTGCAGTGTGACCAGGAGGTCACAGTTCGATTCCCAGTCAGAGCACATGCCCGGGTTTCGGGCTCGATCCCCAGTAGGGGGCATGCAGGAGGCAGAAGGTTGCTCTGAAGATACACCCACAGGAATATAGTTGGGTCCTGAGGAGGTGCTGTCCAAACCCCTGTAGGTTCACCTATTCATCAAGGAGGACTCCTCCCCCACTGCAGTGAACGGCAGTATCAGGCAAGCCGGGTGTTTAAGCAGACGGTCTGGAAATCTGGGTTTCCCCCTCCCCACATCAGGTTCCAGTTTGGCATGTGACCTTGACATCCTCACCAGTCTCTTCAGAGAGGACGGCACCATGCGGTGATGCTGGGGACCACGCTGAGAACTCTGCGGGCGTTTAGAAATCCTGGGGAAAGAAATCCCTGCTCCCCTGCAGACCCCTGGAGGATCTGACCTTGACTCTCTCTCTCGTCTGCATGCCTCGCACTCGCCTCAGCGGCAGCCACCCCGGCCGCTTGGCCCTTCCCCAGTGGGTCGTAGCTGCTCCGCCTCAGGGCCTTTGCACATGCTGCTCTGGCCCTTTGGAACACCCTCTTGCCCAGATACCTATGTGGCTCACCGCTCACTCCTTCAGCTCTCTGCTCCAAGGCACCACATTAGAGCCCTTTCCTGCCTGGCTGGTGTGGCTCAGGGGTTGAGTGTCGGCCCATGAACCAGGAGGTCACAGTTCGATTCCCAGTCAGAGCACATGCCCGGGTTTCGGGCTCGATCCCCAGTAGGGGGCATGCAGGAGGCAGCCGATCAATGATTCTCTCTCATCACTGATGTTTCTATCTCTCCCTTCTCCCTTCCTCTCTGAAATCAATAAAAACATTAAAATACATTTTTTTACAAGACCCCCTCCCTGGCTCCTGATCCTCACCTGAGGACTCTGGTATCCCGTTCCCTGTGTTTGCTGCTGTGGTTGTCATTACCTGCTGGTGGGTGTTTTAGGGGTAGCTTACACACCCACAACATAAAACGTACCCTGGTAACCATGTTCAAGCACACAGTTCTGTATCATTGAGTCCATGCGTGTTGTTGTACGACCATCCATCACACCACCCACCTCCGAATGTCTCCCTCTTCCCAACGTCAAACTCTCTACCCACTAAGCACCACCCCCCTGCCCACACCCCCTACTTTACTTTGTCTCTATGGGTCTCACTGCTCTAGGGACCGCACTGAAATGAGACGATACTTGTCCTTTAGTAACGGGCTGCTTTCACTTAGCACAGTGGTCGGCAGACTCATGAGTCAACAGAGCCAAATATCAACAGTACAACGATGGAAATTTCTTTTGAGAGCCGAAAACCGACTTCTGCGCGTGGGCCACGAAGTTTCAATCGCACTGTATGTGCGCGCCCACACATGGTATTTTGTGGAAGAGCCACACGCAAGGGGCCAAAGAGCCACATGTGGCTCGCGAGCCGCAGTTTGCCGACCACTGACTTAGCACAACGCCCTCGCGACTCCCCCATGTAGTGCGTGTGTGGGCTGTCTTTCCTCTTGAAGGCGAACAGTATCCCACGGTACCTGCAAGGCCTCATTTGCTTATCCCTTCAGCACTTGGGCTGTCTCCATGTGTTGGCTATTGTGAGTAGCGCTGCTTTGAAAATGAGTGCACACATGTCCGCTCAAGTCCCCACGAGTGGAACTGCTGGACCCTCTGGTCATCCTCTGTTTAACGTTTGGAGGGGCCCCCATGTTGTTTTCTGCAGCGACCGCATTGGTCTCCGTGCCCACCGACAGTGCACAGGGTTCCGCCTGCTCCACATCCTCGCCTGCGTGTACCCTCCCTCCCCGCTCGCTCTGCCGCTTCCTCTCCGCGGCACTGACACCTGTTCCACTCTAGCACTTGCTCATCTATGCTGCACGCCTGCCCCCATCCAGGTGTTCAGGCAGCGGGCCTTGCATGGCTGGATCCCCAACACTTAGAACACACCCGGACACAGAGAAAACACTCAATGGAATCAACACCGGGACTGTAACCACTTTAACAGGTATTGGAACTTCTTGGATAGATTTATCACACCCAATGCCTCCACCCTGTCCAGCTCAGGCAAGAACCCGGACAACCTGGTTCCCTCCGCCATGCGCTCAGTAGGCCACGCGCTCCGTGTTTTTCTCCAGCTCGCCCGCGTTAACCTCGGAGCCACAGACGCTCTGACAATCGGCAGGAAGAATAGAAATCGCGTCTGTCCCGTCTCGGACTTCAAACCTTCCTTGACTTCACCGAAAGAGCCAACTTAACACAGCAAAAGGGAACGGAGAAGTCGCGGGCACTTCCAGTGCCTGACGAGCCTGCGTGGCATCTGTTTTATGTTAAAAGATCAAACCAACAGCAAACAAGATGGGACACTGGCTTTGTGCAGGCTCCTTAATGAGAGGGGCCCGGGGCAGCCTGACCCAGAAACCGAACGCCAGGCCTACTATTATTCTGTGCGGGGTTTGCTTCTTTGCTGTTCCTGAGGTGTTCGTTGTTTCACATCGGTTTGCTGTTTTGTCGTTGTTGTTAATCCTCACTCAAGGATGTTTTTAAATGGATTATTTTTCTTTCTTTTTTTTTTTTTCTTAGAGAATGGGAGGGAAGGAGACAGAGAGAAACATTGATATGAGAGAGACACACTGATTGGTTGCCTCCTGCATGTGCCCTCAGCCTACCGGGGCTAGGGGTCGAGCCTGCCACCAAGGTACGTGCCCTAGATTGGTATCAAACCTAAGACCCTTCAGTCAGAGGGCTGAAACACTAACTACTGAGCCAAACCGGCCAGGGCCGCATTGGCTTGCTTTTTAAGAGCTGCTCGTAAAGAAATCTGACCCTTTTCATGAGGTCGTTATAAATGAGCACAAAAGCCATTCCATTTTTTTCTCCGGAAGTCGGCTGGTTATGTGCCACTGGATTAGAAGTTTCTTTCCTCTCTCTGTCTCGCTTTCCTTCCCTGGTCTTCCTCCTGTGAGAATATTTTGAGGAACAAGGCAAAGGATGTGCCTCGAGTTCACCTACTTCTCGCAGCAGCCAACCCCACCCAGCTCCTGTCCCGACAAGAAGACGCCCGTTCCTTGCGGAGGGACCCCTTTGCTGAAACGGGCAGCACCCTGTCAGCGCCAGCAGCGTGCCCGGGCTCCGAGCGAGGCCAGGAGCAGTTCATTCAGAGCGTGACGCACTCTCCCTGCCCGACAGGCAGTCCTGCTCGGCGACTCTGTTCTGATGTGAATTATTCACAGAGCAGGCTGTGCTTTCCACACGCACAGAAGAAAGACAGAAAAAAGGTTTCTGACCAACCGGCCACAGAGCGGACTGCAAGGACCATGAAAAGGTTCCGTTCCGGCCGGCGCGGCTCATGGGCTGAGCGTCAACCTAGGAACCAGGTCGTCACAGCTCGATTCCCGGTCAGGGCACAGGCCCAGGTTGCAGACTCGATCCCCAGTGTGGGGTGAGCAGGAGGCAGCCAGTCAGTGATTCTCTCCCATCATCGATGTTTCTGTCTCTCTACCTTCTGTCTGAAATCAATAAAAATATATATATTTAAACAAAAAAAGGTTTCCTATTCAGATGGGGACATGCCTGACTCCTTTCACCGGCTCAGAGGCCTGGATGGAGCCGATCGAGGTGGAGCTCAGGCAGGAGATGACCCTGAGGATGGGCTCAGACAACGTTCCCCAGGGTCCGGCTTCTTCTCCTCTCGACCAGGCTTTCAGCACTCAGCTTTCCAAAGCGCACCACACCCCTCCTCCAATGCCCCCCCTCTGCCATCCCCACACCTGCGGCTGCGCCATCTCCTTCCTACAGCAGGGCGCACGGTGCTCATTCCCCCCGGGGGGGACAGAAGCAAGACTTACTTCAGCAACAGCAATAACTTCATTGCGTCTCCTAGCTTCTCCCTCCCCGCCCCCAACTGAGGTGCACATGGGGGCACAGGACAGCCACCGCCTGCGGTGATGGTTATACCTGGCTCCCCCCACGTGTGAGCACGCGATCCCACTCTCTGCGCCTCAGGTTCTCCACCTGTACCTGCGCCCCCGGGTGTCTGTGACAGCCGGTCCCGGGCCTGGCTGACACGTCCTTCACGTGTGGGCATCAGGGGAGCAGCCAGCTGCAGGAGACGTGGCCCGGTTGCGCGGGGTCTGCGGCTCACGCGGCGGAGGCGGGCGAGCTGAACCAGGCCCGGCTGCTGATGCCCCGCAGCGGCCCAGTCCCTGGCGCTCCCCGAAGGAACTGGCCCTCACACATCCGAATGCTCCACGCCACCCGCGCCCCAGGATCTTATCAGCAGGAAACAAGAGCCCTGGACGACCATAATGAAGTGTCTGGCTTTTCTTTTCTAATTAGAAAAGTCCCAAGATTGTAGCCCAGGGAACAGCTAAATATTTAGAATGTTAAAGAAGTTACTAAGTCCCAGCACACACCACTCCCCCCCCCCCCCGCCCCTTACCCTGTTGTTCACCCTGCTCCTGACCATTTCAGAAGGAAAAACTTCTGATGGCTGGATCTGCAGCAATGGGGACCTGTGAAAACCTTTCTTAAAGTGCAGTCTGGCCATTTTGGCGGTGGGGGGGGAGGGGCAGGGGGTGGTATAGGAGCTTCTTGTTACAGATAAATGCGGCCTTCAGCTCCTACCCCACAGGCACCTCACAGCCGGGACCCTCAGATCCTGGACATGCAGAGAGGGGGTTCACGCCCCGGGCTGGATGCCACCACCTCCTGCTTCAAGAACTAACTTCCCTTTTTAAAGTTCTACCTCTTTCCATTTGGCGGCCGCCACTTTCATTTCGTGCCGTCCGGCCTCCCCTGATTAAGCACACGTTCACCGTAAGAAAAAAAGAAAGTGACTATTTTTGAACGAGAGAAGCCGTTCCTTTTTGCTTCCACGTCTTGGCAGCGGAAGGCACCGCATCCCTCAGGATTTAAGTCATCAGCACGCTGCCTGGCGAGTTGCATTCCCAGTCCACCAACGGCCGGCCGGACGCCCCTTCTATGCCCCCCACCCTCCCCCCCAGGGATGGCCTTTGCCCTCCTCTGCTGGACCTGCAGGCTGCTTCCATCCTGAGCCACCGCCAAAAGCTCGGGGCAGACTGGCCGCCGCGAATCACCTGCCCCCCAAAGCCCTCGCCAGGGGCCAGGTCACGTTTTGGAGCTTGAGCCACCACGGAGTTTCCTTTTCCTTCCCCTCCCCACCTCCATGGCTCCATGGAGAGGACGTCAAGCAGGCTGAGGCTGAGGCCGAAAACTCCTCATTGCCCGCAGCTTTGGCCGGCCTCCACTCACCTGACGCGGGTCAGGCCCGCTGCCGCCGAAACACGTCCAGCCGGGGGCCGGGGGTGCGAGTCCTGCCCGCAGCGGTCAGCTCCTGGGGGCTGAGCAAGAAGACTGCATGTGAGACCACGACGGGGTCCCTGGGGGAGAAGCTCCAAGTCCCCACCTTCCACCTTCTTGAACCTCCTTCCTGAGACACCCCCGGCCCCCCCTCACCCCCAGTTGACAGGCAGGTGGGTGGGCTCACGTGGGCCAAGAGTCCGGGTCACCTCGCGTACTCCCTTCCAGGGTGCAGCCCGCCAGCGAGGCTGGGCACCGCCAAGTTGGCCCGCGCCGGGGCCGGGACTGAGGGAAGTGTTTGGCGGCTCCCACGGCACTCGTCTCCCGTGGGGAGGCCGAGGGTCAGGAACCCGCATCCCTACCGGGCTCCGTCCACACTTCCCTCCCCGCTCCCCGTTTTATACCCCCCAACACACACACACACACACACACACACACGCACACACACGCGCACACACACACGCACACACACACAAGCACGACTCTCCCCACTGTGCGGCTCAAGCAAGGGTTACGTTTTGAGAAAGATGGTTTCCTTGAGCGGACTCCACATATGACACCCCACAACCACCACCCGCCCCCCCCCCCCCCCAAAAAAAAAAAAAAAAAACCTATTTCCTGCAGCTGCTGCAACAGTTTCCAACTCAGGGGAATGCCATTCCAGCCCAGACAGGGTCGCCCTCAAAGCGAGTCACTGGAGTCAAAATGTTTTTAAGCGCAAACGAACACCACCGCCCCCCCCCCCCAAAAAAAGGCCCGCAGTAGAAGAACCCACAAATGCCTGCAAGTGCTTGCAAAGCCACCAAGAACTCCCAGAGCGGCGCAAAAACTTGTGCGTCCTGGGGACAGTCCAACTCCCCGCGCCCTCGGCCCGGCCCCAGCCGCTACCTTGCTGCCCGGGGAGCCACGCCGGTTTGGGGGCGCAGGGCGAGGAGCGGGGTCAGCAGCCGCCGGGTAATCCCATGCTCGCGAAGCGGGAGCTCGTTCCGTTAGGATAGAAGCGGAACACCCACACCTCCTCTCGGCGTGGCTTTCTCTCTCCACCCTCTCCCTGCCTCCTCCTCCTCCACCTCCTCCTCCTCCTCTCCTCCCACCCGGCGAGCCTGAGGAAGCGCCTCAGCAGCACAGCCACATGGTTACTGCACTTTGAAGCGGCTCCCCAGAGCCTTATATAGACCGGGAGGCTCCCTGGGCAATGTAGTCCGAGGCCGGGTCGCGGAGGCCCTGGGGCGACGGGACGGACTACAAGTCCCAGAATCCCCGGCGCCGCGGGCGGGGCTCTAAATAGATGCGCGGGCGGGGCGGGGCGTCCTGTGGGGTGTCCAGGGGTCCGCGCTGGGGTCCTCCGCCCGGAGCCGGCTGGGCTTGGAGCCTGCCACCCAAAGCCACCCCTGGAGGGCGCCCCCACCCTTTGGGGACCCTCCTCCGGCTGGCCTCCGACCCGCGCTTCCAGGTACCGCTGGGAGCGGGGGACGGGAGCAGCTCGGGTTTCTGCTTTGGGAAGTTTTCACCGCCTGGAGCCCTCCCTCCCCGCGCCGGGCGTGCGAGCCAAGAATGTCAGAAATCCAGGGCACAGAAACGCCAGTGTTTGCGGTCAGGGATTAAAGGCGCGAGGTTGTCTCTATTTAATCAGCTCGGGTTTGCACAGAAAATGAAGTCTGGGCGCGACGGTACCCGCAAAAGGGGGGGGGGAGGGGGAGGGGAAGGGAAAGGGCTAGCGGCTCGAGGGCACTTTCGTGAACCGAACTGCGTGCGCTTTCTCGCCCCGCGGAGGTGGGACTCTCCCTCCCGGGCACAAGTGGACGAGCTGTGTTGTCCTTTGCCAGCGCTGAGGTGGGGGGGGAGGGGAGATTGGGGAGCACAAAACAAATACAGACCGCGACCTCGGCCTGACCCTGCTTCCAGCAGCCCCTCTGCTCCCGGGAGCTGTAAATGCTGAAATAAGTAAACCGCAAACCAGGAAAAAACAGGGCTTCGGAGGGAGCGCGGCCACAGAGGTGCGCGTCCAGGCGGGGCGTCCGGGCCAGTGGGTTCCAGCCCTTTGCCAAGAAGGGCTTGGGGAAGGCGGGCAGGGCTACGACGCTCCGAGGCATCAGCCGGCTGCTCCCCCCCCCCCCCCCCCCTCTGACGACGTGCATTCATTCCACAGACGTTTCCTTGAATGCCTACTGGGTGCCAGGCGCTGTGCCAGGCGCTGGGGCGGATGGTGAGCCAAGGTACATCCCAGCGTCGCGGGCAGGCCCTGCCTGCGCCACGTGGATCTGCTCTGACAACAACAGGCGTCATCACAGTCCGGGAGACTGAGGTTCCTGAGCCCGGACCTCAGGCACGTTCGTGCGTCAGTGTGGCTGCGCTT
Source organism: Ia io (assembly GCA_025583905.1). Lineage (NCBI taxonomy): Eukaryota > Metazoa > Chordata > Mammalia > Chiroptera > Vespertilionidae > Ia > Ia io. Next base: position 57,353,238 of record JAJQQW010000018.1, on the reverse strand, counting down.
TTTGCAACCTTTCGGCACAGCCTGTATCCCTGCGTGATGGCTGCACAGCCGCGGGCGCAGGGAAACCAGGTGATTTCCCCCGGGGACGGCGCTAAGTAGTGCAGCCTGGATTCCACTCCCCGCCTCTGAGGACAGCAAGGCCTGGTCTTCGGGGAAATCCTGGCGCGTTCAGGAGCAGCCTCGGAGCCTTGGGCAACTCATTTTCATCTCTTTGCCCCAGTTTTGCCACCGGAGGAGAAAACCATGTGAATTCGCCTGCTTTCTCCCAGCATGGCTGGATGGACAGTCAGCAGTCTTGTAAACGTCAGGAGTAAATTAGGGGAGCAGACTGTTACCGACAGAATGCCAAGATTAATCCTAACAGCTGCCTTTATCGGCTACTTGCCGTGTGCCGGGCATTAATCTAAGCTCTCTATGTACATTAGCTCATCAAATCCTATTAAGGAATCATTTTTTGTTCATGGGAAACTGAGGCACCAAGACATTAAGCAACTTCCCCCCCCCCCCCCCCAAGTCATACAGGGGGTGGGCTCTCTGACTCCCGAACCCTGGATCTTCACCACCACCACCCCCCTCCCCTCCACAGCCTTCCGATGTAAGCACTTGCATCGGATGGGTCTGCTCAGATAGGCGTTTAATACCCGTCCAGGAATGGGCACAGCTCTGAAGGGGGCGAAGTTTGTGTCTATTGCATGCACTTTGCCCCTCCGCTCTTTCTGCACCGTCTCTGGTTCACTGGGCTCTCTGGCCTCTGCCCAATGCCTCTCCCCATCATCAAGAAACTCCCCCATCGTGGCAGGCCGGTGTGGCTCCGTGGTTGAGCGTCAATCTATGAACCAGGAGGTCACGGTTCCATTCCTGGTCAGGGCACATGCCCAGGGTGTGAGCTCCATCCCCAGTAGGGGGCGTGCAGGAGGCAGCCCATCAACGATTCTCTCTCATCATTGATGTTTCTATCTCTCTCCCGTCCTCTCTGAAATCAATAAAAATATGTTTAAAACAATTCCCCCAGCGTGAGACAACAAAGAGGTCCACACCTTCTCCATCCGTCCTCTCTCCCACGCCCCCCCCCCCCCCCCACGAAAACAAAACATTTCTAAAGGGTTTTGGGCTCTACTTTTCAAATTCAACAAGCCAGTCTACGCTAATATAACTGGTGAAGACTTGAGGGTAATTATTTCATGTGTTTCTAACTCAGATGGAATTTTAACGTGGGTTTTCCGAAGGAAGCTTGGTCTTGTTGGAGAGCTGGGTGGGGTGACTTTCCTCCTCGACGTTCAGCAAACGCTGGACCCTTAACTGCTATAGCCACCGCCTTCCCTCCCCCACCACAAGGCAGGGACCATGCTTTATTCAGGCTAGAATATACCCTGCCTCCCCAACCCAGCAGCCTCCGTCCTCTGTCTGTGCCTCTTACTAGGTATGTGGAAAATGTGTTCAGAAATGTGCGTTAAGCTCTGGCCGGTGTGGCTCAGTTGGTCGAGCGTCATCCCATGCACCAAAAGGTTGCCAGTTCTAGTCCCTATCAGGGCATACTGATTGATTTTTCTCTCTTATATCAATGTTTCTCTCTCTCCCCCCTCCCTTCCTCTCTAAAGTCAATAAAAACATTTTCATTTTTTTTTTTTTATATATTTTTATTGATTTTTTACAGAGAGGAAGGGAGAGGGATAGAGAGTTAGAAACATCGATGATAGGGAAGCGTTGATCAGCTGCCTCCTGCACACCCCCTACTGGATATGTGCCTGCAACCAAGGTACATGCCCTTGACCGGAATCGAACCTGGGGCCCTTGAGTCCTCAGGCCGGCGCTCTATCCACTGAGCCAAACCAGTTAGGGCCATAAAAACACTGTTAAAGTGTATTAATAGGTGCGTCACACATACGGCAGGTGGGATGAACATTTTTGAGCACACAAGCCTAGGCCACTCATCTCATAGACCGTTCCCTCCGCCCGTGTGGGTGAATGGTTCTGTTCAACGTTTGCAACTGGTCTCAGGTCCGAGCAGCGATGAGGCCACTAGAAAGAAGGCTTGCTCACTTCTCTGGGAACATGAGGGGCCCTCTATGATGACGTGTGATTGGTGATGAAGCCTGTCATTAAAAAGCGCCCCTGCCCAGCTCACTCCCCATTCCCAGTAAAGGAAGGTGGGTTTCTTCTCCTTCACGCTACTTTTGTTTGTTTTTTTCCTGCTGGAAAAATGTTCTATACCTGTTCTTTCCAGTACGCTAGCCACTACCCATTTAGGCGCTTACGACATAGCTAGTTCTGAGAGCTGAAACAGGTGTGAGATGCATGTTGCATTTCCAAGACAGTAAAAGCAGACTATCTCATTCGTAGTTTTTATATTGATCACACGTTGCAATGCTGCTGCTTTGGGTACGTTAGGCAGAGTCAGTCCTCCAACTCTTCCCTCTTGGTCATGAGCACGTAGCAGTGGAGGAATGGAGCCAGCCCTCTTTGAGGATCATATCAAACCCAAGGACATCAACCGCAGTACAACACAGATGCTCCAATGTCAGCACCCGTTCACGGAGTTCCTTATACCAGCCCACCCCCCCCGGCCCTCCCGCGCCCAAATTCATTCACAGACACTCCCAGGAGACCAGGTGACCTCTTAGCTGCATCTTTCTGTGAGATTGTCTCCAAACAGATAAGCTCCTTGGAGACAGGGACCAGGCCCTGCATTTCCGCACCCTTTGTAGCATCTAGCTCAGCTCTGGATACAAAGCAGCTGCTTGGCGTTGACTGGCTCGTTGACTATTGCATCTGGAACTCACTCTCAAAAATGCATGCCTATTTAATACAAAAAATTACGCGTGTCTGTACTCACACTTACCTCTTTTATTCAAAAAAAAAAAACGGTCTAAAATCTTCCCATATGAATAAGTATTTCTATGACCATTTCATGATCATTTCACAGTTATGTTGGAAAATTATTTTATGCCCTTGAAGGTGAAAGTTGAGTGCAATAAATTATTTAGAAATCTGGCTTTGCAGAAGTTCACTTGGAGGGTGAGAAGCTGCTATTAGAAAATCTTTGCATTGTGTTTGCTTTCCTTGCTGAAAGGAGGAGGAGGAGGGGGAGGAGGGGGACGGGGAGATGGAGATTCTAACCCCAAACCAATATGAGGAAGTAGCTTCTCGGGTCAAATTTAACTTTCTAGGGAAAAAGCAAAACCAGTAGTTCCTATAACCCGGCGACTTTTGTGTGAAGGGTCTCCAGGTGAGGAGTCGTTCTGATTGTTGCAATATGTCCCTGGGGATCTCTTCGGGTCAGTCATCGAGGCGGAGAGAATGCTGCCTGAGAAGAGGGAAGTGGAACACGAGAGAATCCTCACAGGCTTCATCTCCACTTCTCCTGGGAAGGGTATCCAAGGATCAGTAGACCCGGTCAGGAAAGCAGGAGCCCAGGTCTACTTCATTCAGCTGCCAATCAAGCAGAGGCGCCACCTTTTCACTTCCGGGCTGTGTCAGGGTGTCCAGACTCAAGCACAGGACCTGCTTCCTCTGTTCCTCACATCACTTTGTTCCCAGATTTAAAGTGATGTTTCCGCCCCAACCGATTTGGCTCAGTGGATAGAGCGTCGGCCTGCGGACTGAAGGGTCCCAGGTTCGATTCTGGTCAAGGGCGTGTACCTTGGTTGCACACACATCCCCAGTAGGAGGTGTGCAGGAAGCAGCTGATGGATGTTTCTCTCTCATCGATGTTTCTAACTCTCCCTTCCTCTCTGTAAAAAAAAAAAATCAATAAAGTGGCGTTTCCCTCTAATTGCAGTCATAGGCTCTGGGTAGCCTGTATCCCAAGCTCAACACGGATGGAGAGCTGGAGGCCTGTCCTTCCCAAAGCAGATCCGTTGCAGGGTCAGCCCAGGGAAGGGCGGCTGGAGGAGCAGGGGGTGTGATAGAGGAATCTATGCAGGAACGTTGTTTTGTGTTTTTTTTTAAATATATATTTTTATTGATTTCAGAGAGGAAGGGAAGGGGAGAGAGAGAAACACCAATGAGAGAGAATCATTGATAGGCTGCCTCCTGTACGCCCCCTAGTGGGGACTAAGCCCACCACCGGGGCATGTGCCCTTGACTGGGAATCAAACTGTGATCTCCTGGTTCATAGATCGAGGCTCTACCACTGAGCCACACCAACCTGGCGACAGGAACATTTTCTTGGCTCCCCAAGGTCCTGGTTGCAAACACTGATAATTGGTGGGTACTTACACTCTCTACCAGGCGCGGTGTTGGGCACCAGGGGAATGGCAGAGGCTGTATAGAACGCAGCAGGCTTTGCTGTCGGCCTTTTTCTTCACCTGGACCTCCTTCCAGAGGAATGTCCCACGTGGTGTTTGGAGGGAAACAAAGAGACAGACGCGCCAGGTTTGCAATCATAGGCTATAGTCCTCAGCTGGTGAAGGACTATAGTTCTTCCTAGTAATCGTTGACAGGCCTCGCAGCTGGGGCCTCGGGCATGGCCCAGGTGCTGTCCGGGTCCTCTGGTCGCCCTCCAGTCCTTGCCCACCACCCAGGCACCTGACGCTCCACGTGGGAACACTTCTCTGTCGAAGGCTCACATTGTGAGGACGATCCTTGGCCACTGACCATGAAGGAGCTAGCGACGGAGGGAAATCGCTTGTGCTGCATGACTTCTCTCCTCGCGCCCTTTTATTGACATTGTGACAGTGTTGCCGCTTAGGAGGAGAGAGAGGAGGAAGTAGAAAGCATATTAGTATTTTCTGGGCAGTCTAAGCCTCACTCCAACCCAAAATGCTTGAGAAACAGACAGAAGTGGACCCCCCTGGAGCAAATGGGCCCTTTTGTGAAAATCAGTGTTCCTTGGGGAAAAGTTAAATAGGCATATAGTACTCGTATCACCTATCTATCTATCTACCTATCTATCTACCTATCTATCTATCTATCTATCTATCTATCTATCTATCTATCTACCTACCTACCTACCTACCTATCTGCCTACGCAACCATTACAAAAGAACAACCAAAATGAACAGAACAACTGGTCGCTATGATGTGCACTGACCACCAGGGGACAGATGCTCAACGCAGGAGCTGCCCCCTGGTGGTCAGTGTGCTTGCACAGCGGGAGCGCCACTCAGCCAGAAGCTGGGCTCACCGCTTGCGAGGCTCACGGCTGGCGAGCGCAGTGGAGGTGGCAGGAGCCTCTCCTGCCTCCGCGACAGCGCTAAGGAGCGAGCAGGCGGGTGGTAAGGAGCAAGCAGGCAGGCGGTTAGGAGAAAGGGGTCCCAGATTGTGAGAGGGATGTCTGACTGCCGGTTTAGGCCTGATCGGGCCTAAACTGGAAGTTGGACATCTCTCGAGGGGTCCTGGATTTCAAGAGGGCTCAGGCTGGGCTGAGGCTTTCCCTTCCTCCCCTGCACGAATTTCATGCACCGGGCCTCTAGTTAAAAAATAAATAAATATATTTAAAAGGGAAATATTATTCCTACAAGAATCACACTCATAGGAGAAGCAAGTTTCTGAATATCCTGTTTTTATCCCTGAATGAGCAAATGTTGTAACGAGGCTCAGCGAAAAGATTTCCGTGTCGTAACAAGTAACTAGAGGCAGACGTTCCAAAAGCTGGTTCGGGTAAGTACCCACTACTTGTGGGAAACGTGTGTGTTACTGAATAATCCCTTGGCCTTTGGAACAAGTAGCATGTTTATCTGGTTTTAGGAAAGTTCACTTGTGTATATTCTGACCCCAAATCAGTGTGAGAAAGTAGGTTCTCAGATTAAATTAGCCTTCATTTCTCTTCCACTTAATTTATTTTCAGGGCATGATCACAAGGGAAGAGACACCAATATTAAAAATAACAGGGAAAAAAGACTTCTGGTAACGCTATACTGGAACAGTGTTCTGGAGCAAGAGTGTGGCACTTGAGGACATGTCAGTCCATCCACTACAAAGAAAAGGAAGGAGACAAGCCCCACTTCCATGTGTTTTATGGAATAACTCAACCAGCAAGTCATTCCATGTTGCTTCATTGCAGCCAGTAAATTATGAATCTTAACTGGGTGTCACTATTTCACTTAAAATGTAGTAGAAGTAGCATGATCTTGGGGACACGAGGAAACAGTAGACTTGGCCTCTGAGTCTACCTCTGAGGGAAAGAAAGCGTGGATTTCTACCATCCCCGCAGAGAAGGAGCCTGCTCAGGAAGCATAGGAACACCGCGAAGAGGATGGCACACTCTGCAGGAGACGTGCCCTTGGCAAACGTTGGCGTCCGTAAAGCACACGGCAGCAGAGAGCTGGCAGAGTTAAGTAGAACAGAGTGCATGGGTAGCTTTCAGAATAATTTCCAGAGCTGTGTTCTTTGAGTCCATGGGTCCTCCAGCTCCTCCCCCAGTGCCTGGCACCTGGAGGACACTTAATATATATTTATTATACAGACCCCTATGCAGTCAACATACTCCCAGCATCTTTATATACATTTGATATCTGGGCTGCTAACAATTAAGTGATAAATGGAGATCCCTGAAGTGCTGTAAATAAACTAAACAGCCCTCATTATTTATTATTGAAATATATATATATATATATACACACACGTATATATATATATATTTTAGAGGCCTGTTGCATGAAGATTCATGCAATAGGCCTTCCGTCCCCGGCTGCCGGCATCGGTTTTCCTCCGACACCCAGGACCTAGGCCTTCGCTCTGGCTGCCGCCTTCCGTCTTCGCTCCAGCCGGAGTACCACTCCTGTAGCTCCCTCTGCCCCGCCCTCCTTCTCATAGCAGGTGTCCTGCCCCGCCTGGCCGCTCCGCGCCTGCATGGGTGCTACCCAGAGGCCGGAAGCAGCTTGGGGGGCAGGGCCACCTCCATCTTTGTCAGGTTAATTTGCATACTCACTCCTGATTGGCTGGTGGGTGTTGCAAAGTGACAGTCAAATTTGCATACTGCTCTTTTATTAGTGTGTGTATGTGTGTGTGTGTATATATATATATATATATATATATATACACTAATAAAAGGGTAATATGCTAATTAGACCGGATAGACCTGACGTCTTCCGGACATCCTTCTGGACAAAGCCACGGTGGCTGCAAGGGCCAAGGAAGGCCGGCAGCCTCTGCAGCTTGAGGGCTGAGGAGGGCTGGTGGCTGGCAGTGGCAGCAGCAGTGGGGTGAGGGGGATAGCGCCTTCCCCTGATCAACCTGGTCACCTCCTGCAGAGGGAGGCCAGACTGTGGCTTAGGCCTACTTCCCGCAGGGAGCAGGCTTAAGCCATCAGTAGGACATCCCCTGAGGGCTGTGAGAGGGGACAGGCCAGCCTATCTACAATAATAAAAGTGCTAATTAGACCGGACATCTATGCTAATTAGACCGGACGTCTATGCTAATTAGACTGGGTGTCCTTCCAGACAAAGCCGGGGCTGCAAGGGAAGCCCAGGTCCCTGGTACCTGCCGGCAGCCAGAGGGAAGCCTGGGTCCCGGGTGCCAGAGGGAAGCCGGTTGCTGGAGGCCGGGGGAAGGAAGACCTACTCTTGCACAAATTTCATGCATCGGGCCTCTAGTGTATATATATATATAGAGAGAGAGAGAAATGTATTCATTAAAAATCTTTTTATCCAGGGGTAGCCAGTACTAACTAGTAAGCTATCAGCATGCTGTATAAGCCAGTGTTCAGAAGCCCACCACACCTGCAAACAGCGGGGAGCAAAGTGCCCGCGTTTTCCTGCTCCTAGGCTCTCCCAGGGGGGTGCTGGGCACTGGGGGACATCTGTCTGCCCAAGAAAAGTAAACCCAGTCATCCACACAAAGCGTGGGCACAGATGTTTTCCGCCACCTAATTCAAAACAGGCGGGAAGCGGCAACAGCCCCAGTGTCCACCAACTGATGAGCAGATAAACGAAACGTGGACTCTGATTCTATTGACAGGAAATGTCTAGAATGGACAACTCTGCAGAGACAGAAAGGAGGTCAGCGTTTGCCCAGGGTCAGTGGGACTGCGTGCTGGGGGGCCGTGGGGTGACCACTAGAAGGTTTGGGTTGTCTTGATTGAGGCAATGAGAAGGATTTTGATGATGGCGGAACATCTCTGATTATTCAAAAATGAAGTGAAATTGTACACTGTAAGTGGGTGACTTTTATGATATGTGAATTATTCCTCAATAAAGCCATTAAAAGAAAAAAAATAAAAGCTGGACTTGGGTCCTAGGACCTGTCACTTCCTAGCTTAGTAGGTTCCTTCTCTGAAAGGGGCCGATGCAGAGTCCCCCTCCCGGGGCGGTTGCTGTAAAGATGAACGCTAGGGCCTTTTCACGGTTAGTGTAACCGTCCTGCTCGCGGGAGCAGCGCTCCAGGAGCTGACGAAGGGAGCTATTTACAATAAGCAGCCCTTCTGTTGCAAGGGAAATGGTGAAAAAGGCTACTCGAGAGGGAACATTTCAGAATCAAGGGATCTGGTCCGAGCCTGCCTTTGCTGCTGCAGGAACGGACACCTAGAGTCACAGGTCCTTCCGGAACCACAGCTGCCCGAGGTCCTGCGGGTGGGGCAGCCTTCCCGCCCCAGGCTGGTGATCGCCGGGACCGCAGGTCTCCCACACGGCCGCCACTAAACGAACCTAGCAGCCTCTCCACTGTTCTCTTACCCGGCCCTGTGTTATTGTGATGTGTTTTTTTTTAAAGAAACAGAAGGCACATTAAAGTCCTTTATTACATATTTTTATTATATACATGTTCCTAAATAAATGACATTAAATCCACTACTGACTACAGTGGGTTAGTCCACTGAGTTACTGACCAGCCCATCTGTAACTGGACAATCCAGGGGTCTGTGCTGCCTGCCACTACTGGAGCTGATGAAGCAGAGACAGGGTTGGATCATATATGAGTGTTTATTCCAATCCTGCCGGCAGCATGGGAGGGCAGTGATTCATCCACAAAAATCTGCTCTGCCCCCACCATAAGTCAGCTGCTTATATTGGGTAGAAGGACAGAGATGACCTGGGGGAGTAGGCAAAGGGTAGGCCAATGGGCAGTTAACAGGTAATGGAGGCTGGAGATTTGCACAGGCCTGTGGGTATGCAAAGGCTGGAGGCCTCCAAAGGGCTGGCAGCTCTGGTTTCTGCAACAAGGTTGCTAATCTTTCCAAGATAACAGGCAGCTCCCGGATGGGGAGGATGGGCTGCATGTCCAGGTGAGCTCCCAGTCCCATGTGCAACTCCCAGCCAGGTTAGAAAGTGCATTCTTTAATCAGAACAAACCAATCCCGGTTCACAGAGCAGGACTGATATTTCTTGCAATTCGAGCTGGTCCCCAACATTCTATTTCTGCCCCTATCACATCCACACGGCCAAGTTCACCAGAGACGCCTTCTCATGGGGAATCATAAGAACGTCCTGGTTTCCCGTGCCCGGCCCGCCCTGAAGTTGCTGTGACCCAGAGGAAGAACTCCCAGTCCAGGACAATGGAGGCACTCCGGGGTGACTTACATTTTTTCACATGATTGTGATACCAATTATCCCAGACCCGGGAGGGGAAAAAAAACCCTCCAAACCAGTACTTTTGTCAGATTTCCCAGAGGGCCGAGTGTGGCACAGTTCCTTTTCCTTTTCTGCAATTATTTTCCAATTAATCTGCTCCTGGCCCAGTTCGCTTTTATTCAGTTCTGGAGCCATTGCATCACACCCAAATGAGTTTCCTCTTTCTATTGTTAGCCACATTTTCTCAAAAGACTTTAAAACTTTCTGCTTCCTTTTCGCTCTATTCTGTGGAGGGGAGCATGTTATTCAGTCTCTTGCCTCCGGGAGACCTCCGCGGAGTAGCAAAGTAGAATGCTCTTCCGCGGGTGGGAGACTTGGAGGAGTTTTGGCAGGTGTGGGAGGTGGTTTCTGAGGCGACGCTGATCGCCTCGGGGGTCTTAGATGTCACACTTAGTAACCTGCCCTAAGCTGTCAGCAGTCATGGTAAATACAACACATTATACTAGAAACCGTGTGTGGAGGCTTTACTCTGTGCTGCGTGCCTTACACAGATCACCCTATGTCACCTCATCACAGCCCTAAGAGAGGCTTTTAGGACGATTGATGAGGAAAGCAGAGAATTCCAGCATTTAAGGAAGTTGCCTGAGATCATTCCACTTGTGAGCAGCAAAGACCGCCCGAGTCCCCCGCCCTCGCTCACTGGGCCATGCTTCTGGGACTGCGGGCCACAGACCAGCCCCGTGGGCATCATTTGGGAAATGTTAGAGAGGCCAATTCTTTTTTAAAAGAGGGAGGAAGAGGGATAGAGAGTTAGAAACATCGATGAGAGAGAAACATCGATCAGCTGCCTCCTGCACACCCTTTCCTGGGGATGTGCCTGCAACCAAGGTGCATGCCCTCGACGGGAATCGAACCTGGGACCCTTGAGTCTGCAGGCCGACGCTCTATCCACTGAGCCACACCGGTTAGAGCGAGAGGCCAGTTTTTGAGCTGCCCCCCAGATCTACTGAACCAGACATTCAAGGAACAGGGCTCCCTGGGGGGTTCCGATGGGTGCTGAGTTAGAGAAACCCTGTAGGCCCAAAGGCATCTTGGCTGTGGTTGGGGAACCGGGAAGTCTAGCTGGGACAGGACTCCGGGCCCTTGGGGCTGCCTGGCAGGGACCCCTGGCTTCCCGCCCCTCCGGAGGGCTGCGGAGTCCCGTGGTTCCAGGGGCCCTCGAGACCCCCAGGGGCTGGGCTGTAGGCCTTTCTTTGAACTCCCTGAACAGCCCACCCTCCGGATTTCAGAAACAATACAATGGGATGGACGTGCGTCTCAGAGTCAACGTGATACACGATAATACCAACCAGGGTTTCTTCCCCTTCGTGCCGTTACCTCGCTGATCTCCGTCAAAGTGACCAGACCTACAGTCTCAGTGACCAGACCTACAGTCTCCCCCATGGCCCTGGGACCCAAAGCCCAGCCTGTCCCTCTAACCCCAGACTCTGTCATAGCAGGCCAGGCTGCGCAAGTGACAGCTCTAACCGTCCCAGAAAAGGGCTCCTTCCTCCCGGGTCGCCCAGCCTCCGGCCACAGACTCCAGGGGAGCCAGGGCGACAACAGGGACTGGGCGTTCCCTTATAGGGTTGTCAGAAGCCGGTAAGTGTAGCAGATCCTGGTACCTTCCAAACGCACGCAGGCGCTGATGTGTGTCGTAGGCAGCTTCCTTGGCGGATGCGCTGCCTTGACGGCACCATCTTGACGCTTCATTTTCACCAAAGGAAACGGATCCTAAAGGTACAGCTGCTATGGCGTGAGCGCCGGGAATGTGACTCTCTGCTCTAGTGTGACAGGCGTGTTCTACTGCGCTTCCCCTTCACCACGGAGCGCTCCTTCCCGAAAAAGTGGGGAATCCTTCTTCTCCCTCTTTTCCTGTGACCTCAAGCGCCCTGGAAGCGGGGACCCCGACGCGAACCCGCGCGGTGATTTCTTAGGATGTTCCGCCCTCTCTCTCCAGGGGCGCGGGGAGCACCTTTTCCTTGCTCTACGTCTCTTTTGGTGCCGTTCTGGCTTCTTCTCGCCTCTCTCTCCCATCGCCAGGGCTCAGGGACGTCAGGAGGAGACCTGGGTGGAAAGGTTGGAGAAGGAAGAGTACACGTTGCACTGGAGACGTCCATCACGGCGCTGGTCCCGCCCCCCCACCCCGCGTTGCTAGGAGACCCAAGCCCCGCCCAGCACAGGTGCGGAGGGGCGGCCACCGTGGACTTTTCGCCCAGGGTCCAGGCAGGCGTCCTCAAACTACGGCCCCGCGGGCCACAGGCGGGTGTTTTTGCCGGTTTTGTTTTTTTTTTTTTTTTTTACTTCAAAATAAGATGTGTGCAGTGTGCATGGGAATTTGTTCATAGTTTTTTTCTAAACTATAGTCCGGCCCTCCGGCGGTCTGAGGGACAGTGAGCGGGCCCCCTGTTTAAAAAGTTTGAGGACCCCCCTGGTCCAGAGGAACAGCCAGCTGCCAACGGGGAACTTGTTAGAAATGCAAATTCTCGGGCCCCGCCCCAGACCCGCTGAATGGCAGGCAGGTTCACCAATCATTGTGGAGGCGCAGCCAGGTTTTTGTTTTGTTTTGTTTTGGTTTTTTTTTTTTTTTTGCCTGAACTGCTAATCCCAGCTGATTGGAACAGAGAGGACTCAGGTGCAGCTACGCCACCGGCCGCCCGTGGGGGGCGGGGTGTGAGGAAGAAGAGCCGGGTGGGCGGGGCTTCCCGCAGTGACACCCGCAAGGGGAGCAGTGGGGCCTGGGGTGCTGGCTGCCCGTGCAGCGGCGGGAGGCTGGGCCGGAGTGTGCGGGCCACAGAGGGTCATGGGCGACCTGGGAACAGGAACTGTGGCTAAGCGGAAGCTGTGAAGCAGAACTAAAAAGAAGCCACGGAGAAGACAGCGGGGCAGGCGGAACAACGGGCCGGGAAGGACCACGTGTGCCGGGCGACAGGCCCTGGGAGGTGGCAGTGAACGGAGCTCCAGGCAGACCCAGCGCGCCTGCTGCGGCCTCTCCTCTCGGGTTCTGGTTCTGCTCCGGGCTGCGCCCCAGCCCCTTCTGAAACAGGACTGTCCCGTTTTCTGCAGCTCCTGTTCTGTGTCCTCAGCACGTGTTTCTTCTTGGCATTTTCTTCAAGGGCCCCTCCAGCCCCTTTTCTTGGCATTTTCAAGGAGGGAGAAGAAGGCCAAACCATCCGAGCAAGAAAAGGAGAAAAAAAAGGAAACGAAAATGAAATGAAAAGCTCTCCCTATAAGTTTCCCTCATTGGCTGCAGCACAAACTAGCAAAACTAAGAAGCCTAAATGAATAGGCTTTCAATCAGGTGACTTCAGGGACTCTGACCAACCTCACGAGAGAAGCTGCCGCTCGGGACTTCTCACTTTTGCTGTCTAAATGCACAAGGGAAAGTGTCCAGTTATTTTAAAAAATACTCTGGCATGCTCATTTTATATATTAAATAGGTTGGTAATTGTAATAGTCACAACTAATAGTTTTGAGCTACTCCTAGATACCCGTGTTCTAAGCAGTTCACATTTTAAAGAAGATTTTTAATGTCCTTTCCACAAGGACTAGAATTTTCATCTGTTTTGTTCCCTGCTGCTCCCCCCAGTGCCTGGAATCGTGCTCGGCAACTCTCTACTCAATAAACACCTGTTGACTGAATTCAAACGGATCTTCGCAAACCCTTGGGTGGGGATGCTGTTCCATGCATGGACCAGGCCCTCCTGGCAGGAAGATGGGGCGCCACACCCTAAATGTCTGCATGGGCTCCATACTGCCAGGCAGCAAGCTTCTGCTGGGACCAAGGCCCTGACCTCCAGGGTCGGTCTTACAAACGTTCTGAGCACTGTTATCTGAGGAATGCTGGTGTTCAGATGTTGTCTTTCCACAGTCTGAAGGTTTTTATTCCTTCGATCGTTCATTCAGTCGTTCCACAAATACTTACGGGGCACGTCTACGTTCCTCTCCTTGTTCTAGGCACGGAGGATACAGCATGAAATGCTAAAACGCTGTACCTGCCCCCCACAGAGAGATACGGGACCCAGTGCGGCGGGGTTTAAATCTCGCTTTTGACCTTGGGCAAGTCACTTAGCGGGTCTGCGTACCCACTGTTACAGGGTCGTCGTGAGGACCAAATGAACTTTCAAAGTGAAGTGCCAAGCATGGTGCCTGGCACACGGCGAGTGCTAAGTAAATTTGATCACAATTTCTTCAGCCAAGAAATAATAACGGGGCGCATCGTCTGTGGAAGGCCAGGAGGATTTTTGTGGGGTTTTGTCATGTTTTTAACGTCAGCAGAGCCTAGGAGGAGCGCGGCCAAAACGAGGCGGCTGGAGAGAGGTGGCGAGCAGGTAGGAAAGTCACGGCCGAGGCGCGTCAGCCCGCGGGACCGGCCCCTTTAAGGAGGGCGGGGCCACGTGACCCACAAAGTCACGTGGCGCACGGGACAACATGGCTGCGCCCGCGCTGGGGTCGGCCGGTGGGCGCCGCGCCGCGCTCGGGCTGGTGGTCCTGCTGCCGCTGCTCGCGCTGCCGGGCGGGGCGGCGGCGGGCGCGGAGGTCGGGACGGGCGCTGGCGCGGCGTCCCTCGCGGGCTCGTGCGGCTGCGGCGCCCCCCAGCGGCCCGGGGTCCCCGGCAGCGCGGCGGCCGCGCACCGCTACTCTCGGGAGGCGAACGCGCCGGGCCCGGGTTCTGCCCCGCGGCCTCCCGCGCCGGCCAAGGTGCTCTCTCGATCCCGGGCGGCGTGTGGGGTCCACGGTTGTGCGGGCGGGCGGGCGGGCGAGGGCCGGGCCGGAGCAGGCGGGGGGCGGGGAGAGGTGGCCGCCACACCCACGCCGTGCCTCCCGGTCCGGCTCCAGGCGGCGTCCTCGCTGCTCCGGGTCTGCGCGCAGCTTCGGGGGATTTACTTGGAGGCCAGCTGCCCCTCATCCTCCCCACCCCCCGTTTCCCGCCCCTTTCCCCGTCTCATTAATGAATTCCCAGAATTTTAAGTCACGGGGGTTGGGGTCTAAGGGCCGGTTCCTCCCTCGTTGACGGAAGGAATCGGGCCTCCGCGTCCCTGACTTGATCGCCCGCTTGTGGGTCGTCTCTCGCAGAAGCCTGAGGGCCAGGACCTGCTGTCCCGGTGTCCCTGGCACTGCAACGCGTGGGCAGGGCAGGGCTTGTCAACAGCAGCTGCTCTCTTGGCCGGTTCACTGCTGATGAGCATTTAGGTTGTTTGTCTTTCTGGTACGAACAGCTGTCATAAACCGCATCGCGGACAGGAGCCTGGCATTGCAGGAAGTTCGGGAGGGCTTCGGGGTGTGGGGAATGGATGAGTGAGTGGAGGGTCGAGGGCTTAGGAGCAAGGAGTGTGAGGAAGGGTGAGGCCAGACAGGGAGGCCAGTGGTGAGGCGACTGCAGTATCTGGGGTTAAAGGAGGGGGGAGGCTGGAGGGATGGAAGTTTGGGAGACCCAGCAGGACTGGTGACCTCTGGTGTTGGGACCAGGGGACGGGAGTAGTCAAGCCTGATTTCTGAAGACAAGTAATAGGACATTTATGACCCACATGTCATAAATGAACATAGTGCCATGTTCATTGGGACACGCAGGCACGGAATTGAAGGCAACCGCTAGCAGAGACAGTGGGTGGAAATACAAAGTAGGAACCGGTGGTTGTTGATCATGGGAACCAAGGAGTTGCAATTAGGAAATAATTGGGACGAGGGCATGGGGACGAGACATGGCCCCTTAGGCTCTTGAGATTTTCCATCCCAGCGACTTAAGACATTTCCATTCTCACGGGAGGCCCACATTCATTCCGTGGGTTTTTAAAGACATTCTGTATGGCATTTTGACATTTGCTTTTAACAATAATTCAGAGGAAACTAGAGGGTGCTAAAGGATAAAAGCCCACGTATGTGGAAGTGGAATGCTCTCCATGACTGCGCTCCAATCATTGGCAGGCTGGGGCTGTAGCCAGACCCGCTTCTTCGGCAGGCCCTCGAGTTTACGGGTAGAGCTTTGACCAAAGAAACCCCTTTTCTAAAGAGTTTGTGTCTGTTGTGACTGGTCCTTCTGTTTCCTCGGTGTGCTGGACAGTGATTTCCGCCCATGGGGTTTGCTCCATCCCGGGTGCTCACTGTGTGCCGGGCGCCTTCCCCCCCGCCCCCCCCCACTGCAGATGGCCTCCATCCCCGCCGGCGTGTTCACCATGGGCACGGATGACCCTCAGATCAAGCAGGACGGGGAGGCGCCCGCCAGGAGAGTCACCGTGGATGCCTTCTACATGGACGCCTATGAAGTCAGTAACGCGGACTTCGAGAGGTTCGTGAACGCCACCGGCTACCTGACCGAGGTAACGGGTCAGGGTGGGGAGGGACAGCTTGCTCTCCCACCACTTTCCCTGTGGGCCCGGCACTGTACTAAGCACTTTGCATACATAGCATCTAATTTAATTCTGGCAACTCTGTGTGGTGGGTTACCTTTTAGGTAGCAAGCTGAGGCTTAGGAAAGTGGCTTGCCCTGAGTCGCAGGCTGGTTGGTGGGGAGCTGGGATGCCAGCGTGGCCGGGGTGGCCCAGGGCCTGTGCCCTTTGCTGTTCTGCTATATCGTGTTAGTGCTTCAATGTGCCCGGCCGTGCCACTGCCCACCGGGCCTTTTGGGATAACGGTCCACATGTAAAGTAAGGCCACGTTCCCCGGTCAGGAAATTGCAGTTTGGTTGTTTCAGAAACCTGTTTCCCAAGAGACAGGTGCTGAAAGGCAGCTTTGCGTTTTCCTGGTTGTATTCCAGTGCCTGTGACTCGTAGGCGACCCCATGGCAGGCAGGGCCGGCCTCCTGCTGTGGTCTCTGGATCAGGAAGCCAGGTGCTGAGCGGGTGTGTCCTGACTGGAGGAGGGACAGGGAGGCTGTCCAGTGCGGGTTACTGTGAGCATCTCAATTGTGCTGGTCCTATAAGCTTCTGTTTTCCCTGCTCTCTCACCACAGGATGCCACCCTCGCCCTCAGTGTGTGGAGTCCCTGTCTTTTTTTTTTTCCCCCCCTTAATTAAAAATAACTTGAGAGTGAATGCTGACACGAAGCAGCATGTAGGTTTGGCTTCGCACTGTTCTGTTTCTTGGGCCTTTCCTAAAATGGGCAGAGCGCTTGTGTCTCTTCGTGCCTATTTGTGGGAGCAGAGACCCGTGCTCCCTGTGTCCTGTGGATGCTCTCTCCAGGTTCATCAACAGTCCGATGAAGTTAGCCGGCGGCTCCCAGGGACGGAAGCTGAGACCAGGGTTCTCCGTGAAGATGGGAGGCACAGAAGTTAGGGCAGCCAGAACCTCGGATGGGGCAGTTACACCTGCGTTTTTTCTACCCTCTAGCTGGGATCTCGCATTTCCTTCATTATGGGGCAGACGACCAACCGCAGTAGTAGCAGGACCTGTGATTCTGTTGCCCACAGAAACCAGACACTTTGTCTCATTGTTGCTGTTACAGACATCGTGTCATTGTTCGCTTTCGACCCTTCCTCAGAAATGATGACTGTTGTACCTGCCACGAGATCATAGTTAATATATTAATACAGAGCACATGTGTATTCCTGTAGCCCAAATTTGATGAAGATTCTGATAGAACTAGTTTTCTTTGCAATCATACTGATTTTACTTTATCCACTCAAACATGTCGTCCTGAGAAGGGGTCCTGTCAGCTTCACTCTGCCCAAGGGGTCCAGACACAAGGAGGGTTAAGGACTGGTCTGGACACAGTGCCTCCTGGTTTTGCCACTTCTCACTTTCTTTGTCCCTCCACTTCGCTTCCCAGCCCAACTCCTGCTCTCGTGGCTGCTCTTGCTTCTTTTCCTGGACGACTCGCCCCTCTTTCTCAGCTCAGGGGCCCGTGTCTCCCCCGTCCTGGAGTTTCCTGGCTCTGCGCCGGCCCCTGCTGTGCGTGGCTGGCTGCCTCTCATCCGTGAGTCATCTCGGCTTACCCATCCCCTCGGAGGCCCCTCTGCTCAGTCCGTGAAAGGAGCCTTTCTCACTACTCTTTGCCTTACAAGGTCAAGTCAAGTTGTCACTATTTTCTTGCTTACTTCACTTGACTTGGTTTTTGTCTGTGGCCCCATGTAAGCACGATGAGGGCGGGCCCCGCCTCGAATACGGACCTTGAGCTCTGTCATTCAGTCCAAAGCCGGCACCTGGTGGGTGTTCCGTAGGTGTGGGATGAAGGCTTAGGTACGCAGGCACTGGTAGGTGTTGGGTGAAGGCTTAGGTACGCAGGCACTGGTAGGTGTTGGGTGAAGGTTTAGGTACGCAGGCACTGGTAGGTGTTGGATAGGTGTTGGGTGAAGGCTTAGGTACACAGGCACTGGTAGGTGTTGGATAGGTGTTGGGTGAAGGCTTAGGTTCGCAGGCACTGGTAGGTGTTGATGAAGGTTTAGGTACGCAGGCACTGGTAGGTGTTGGATAGGTGTTGGGTGAAGGCTTAGGTACGCAGGCACTGGTAGGTGTTGATGAAGGTTTAGGTACGCAGGCACTGGTAGGTGTTGGATAGGTGTTGGGTGAAGGCTTAGGTACGCAGGCACTGGTAGGTGTTGGGTGAAGGCTTAGGTACGCAGGCACTGGTAGGTGTTGGGTGAAGGCTTAGGTACGCAGGCACTGGTAGGTGTTGGGTGAAGGCTTAGGTACGCAGGCACTGGTAGGTGTTGGGTGAAGGCTTAGGTACGCAGGCACTGGTAGGTGTTGGGTGAAGGCTTAGGTACGCAGGCACTGGTAGGTGTTGGATAGGTGTTGGGTGAAGGCTTAGGTACGCAGGCACTGGTAGGTGTTGATGAAGGTTTAGGTACGCAGGCACTGGTAGGTGTTGGATAGGTGTTGGGTGAAGGCTTAGGTACATAGGCACTGGTAGGTGTTGGGTGAAGTCTTAGGTACGCAGGCACTGGTAGGTGTTGGGTGAAGGCTTAGGTACGCAGGCACTGGTAGGTGTTGGGTGAAGGCTTAGGTACGCAGGCACTGGTGTTGATGAAGGCTTAGGTACGCAGGCACTGGTAGGTGTTGGGTGAAGGCTTAGGTACGCAGGCACTGGTAGGTGTTGGGTGAAGGCTTAGGTACGCAGGCACTGGTAGGTGTTGGATAGGTGTTGGGTGAAGGCTTAGGTACGCAGGCACTGGTAGGTGTTGGATAGGTGTTGGGTGAAGGCTTAGGTTCGCAGGCACTGGTAGGTGTTGATGAAGGTTTAGGTACGCAGGCACTGGTAGGTGTTGGATAGGTGTTGGGTGAAGGCTTAGGTACGCAGGCACTGGTAGGTGTTGGGTGAAGGCTTAGGTACGCAGGCACTGGTAGGTGTTGGGTGAAGGCTTAGGTACGCAGGCACTGGTAGGTGTTGATGAAGGCTTAGGTACGCAGGCACTGGTAGGTGTTGGGTGAAGGCTTAGGTACGCAGGCTCTTTGGGACCACAGAACCAGGAGGAAGAGTGGGGTTAAGAAAAGGTGATGAGAAGAGTCCTTTAGAAGAGGGAGTTCGAGGTACTCGTAAGGCCTGAAATGCAGGGACAGGGACCCCGGAGGCAGGCAATGTCTCGTGAGGACTGGACTGGCCTGGGGTAGAGATGTGAGAGGCATACGTGCTTTCCTTCATTAAAGCGATGACCTTGGGAGTTTGTCCCTCTGAACGTGGTGTGTCCCAGAGTGTGGTCTCCTGGACGGAGACCCGGCAGCTGACCTGTTCTCGTGCAGGTTCCTGGCCTCACCCAGACCTCCAGAGCCAGTCTTTGTAACAAGCCGGCCTGGCCTCCTCGACGGCACGGAGCCCGAGAGGCTGTGGGGACAGTGAGCACAGGGCCGGGCAGGGCCTGGGAGCCGCGGTGTTTGGGGGCTGGAGGAAGAGCCTGTGTTTCAGAAGATAAGCAGGAAGAGTGGAAGCGGAGGAGGAGACCCAGGATTGTGGCGTCCCAGAGAGCCAGGGCCGGTGTGCGCCTGCAGAGAGGGTTACATGCACGAGTGAGCGGGTAGATGAGGACCCAGACAGTGGTAACTACGCATCGTCAAATATGGATTCCATCGGTGCTGGGCCCTTGTCAGCACAGTGGACACCTTCGTGGGTTAGAATGTGTCAGGGCTTTAGCAGACTGCACGTTAATGCTCTCAGCTGGATCTGGGAAGAACAAGGACAGGGGTTGATGGTGAAATCCCACATGAAAAGGGGCTAGTATGTCGTAAACCATCTGAAATACTCGGGGTTGGCTTTCCGTCACCAGGAGCAGTTACCTTCCCAAAGCCAATCTCCCCAGTGGCATTCGCATCAGCCGCAGAGCCTGACGGGATATCTCTGAGTGACAGTCACCTGCGGGTAGGAAGCCAGGTGCTTCAGGCCATTTCTGTTTCCCCTGGGAAGTCAGGCGAGACCTCAGTGTACTGGACCAGAGGCACAGCACATGTGGCACGCGTGACCACAGCCCTCCCGGGTCCTGTCCCTTTTCCCGCAGGCTGAGAAGTTCGGCGACTCCTTCGTCTTCGAAGGCCTGCTGAGCGAGCAGGTGAAGGCCGGCATCCAGCAGGCAGTGAGTACCGGAGCGGCTCCTGCGTGTCAGCGGCACCGCCGTGGCCCCGGCTGTCCAGCAGCCAGCGGCCGTCCTGGGGCGGTGAGCGGCGCTGCCCTGAGCCCGGCGCACAGGGGCCTCGCAGCCCTTGGCCTTGGAGCGTCCTGGGGTTCGTGCCTGCTTGTGGCTGCCGTCTCTCGGGTCTGTGCTTGGCCGTCTCTAGGGATGGACCTGAGCGTGGCTCCTCTGGTTGAAGGTTTGCTCTCTGGCTGAAATGCGGTCTGTTTTAGAGGTGCCCACGGTCTGCCAGGGCCGTGCTGTGCTGAGAACTGGGCACAGAGGTCCCGCCCTGGCCTCAGCCTCGAAGTCCAGGGATGCAGCAACATAGACCCGGAACCCAGTGTATTGTATTTCTTTCACCTGATTTATGAATATTTCATATCAAATATGTTAGAAACAAAACGGATAGCACATGATCCTCTGTTTAAAAAGACTCAGAAGGGTAAGAGTGTCCGGCACCCTTGGCACCGCAGTGACAGCTGAGACAGTCTCAGCAGGGATACCGCAGGCAGTCGCTGCGGCGGGGCAGTGAGGACGGGGTGCCGGGAAGCGAGTGGGTCGGCTGTCGGGGAGGCCTGGGGGAGGAGGAGGTCCTGGAGGAGGGAGCCTTGCAGGCGGGCAGGGATGCGTTGGGATCACCTGAGGCCAAGCACCTGCAGGGCCTGCCTGTCCCTAGCTCAGACCAGACATTCGCCGTGTGTGGTCAGCTCGGCTTGCCCTGGGACATCCACCCGAAATGCCCTCTGTCTCGCATGCCAGACTTAGGTCCCTCCACCTGCTGGTTCTGTGTGTATCTTCCTGAGTTTATCTCTCTTACGTGATGTGGGTGCTGGTCCAAGTGCCCGTCCCTTCGCCAGATCTGCCCGGGACGGGGCGCTGAGGGAGTCCTGACAAGGCCACTGAGGGAGTCCTTGTCAGGCATGAAGGCGCCGGGGATCCTCTGTCGGAGCACGTGGTGTTGAAAGCTGCCAGCTCCGACCTGGCATGACCCATCCAGGTGGGAGAGCGCGCCTGGGCGTGGGGTGAGGCGGGTCACAGTGAGCTGCTCGGAGGCCCGGGCCGGCTGATGGGATGAGATAAGCAGGGAGCCCGTCCCAGGCCGTGTCTGGTGTCTGCCTTTGAAAAGAGCAGTTGTCGCCTGACCTGGGAGTCGGTGTGTGGCGTCTGCCCAGGAAGCAGGAAGCGCGATAGCCCTGGAGGCGAGGGCCCGATAGGACAGGATAACGGGGCTGCCGGGTCCCAGAGGCGCAGATCTGAACCCTGTTCACGTGTCCTCGGGTGCCCTTTCCAGTCCCGGGCCCTCTGAGGTCTGACTTGGGTGAAGAAATAACATCGGCCTGACATCACTCCCTCCAAACCTTGGCAAGAGTCCACCGAGGAGCAGGCGGCGTGCCCAGGGCACAGCGGCTCTAAGAAAACGTGTGCACCAGCCACCATCTAGCGTGGATGGGCCTTTCCACCTGGCCACAGCCTTCCCCTTCCGAAGAGGCCTCCGTGGCCCGTATGAAACACGGGCCAGGCCGAGTCTCTCCCTACAGAAGGGCCCCCGTCAGAGACTCTGTAAGGTTGGGGTTTGTCCAGGAGAGGTCAGCAGGGCGGGGAGGGCTGGAAGCCACGGCAACCTCAGGAACAGGTGCGTCGTCATGATGTCTCGGGGGGCTGCGGCGGGCAGTGCTGGCCCCGCGTGCTGTACGGTATGAGCGACTCCTCTTTGACCCCTGTGGAGGTCCATTCACACAGAGTCTTTATCCCCGTGTCCCGGAGAAGGCGCGGGTTTGGACGGAGACCGTGGGCGCGTTGGGGCGCGTGCTGAGCCGTTCCTGCGGCCGCGCTGCTCACCGGCTCCTCTCTTTGCTTTGAGGTGGCGGCTGCTCCCTGGTGGTTACCTGTGAAAGGCGCCAGCTGGCGGCACCCGGAGGGGCCCGACTCAACGGTCCTGCACAGGTGAGGGCTGCTCCCCCGCGACGCGGTTCAGTCCCGGGCAGAGCCCGCTGCTGCGAGCCGTGCGGTGCTCATCTGCCGGGGCGGGTGGGGGACTCGGACTGTTCTTGGGGGCGAAGCGGCAGGAAATAGCAGGTTCTGTGAGGACCCAGACCCTGCACCGCTCTCAGGAAGCTCCTAGGTGGCCGCCTGCCTCCCTCACCGTCCTGCAAAAGGCGCCCCTTGGACGGGCGGAGCACTGTCTGCGGAGGAGCAGTGTCCGGCCAGGTGGCCGCTGTGCACGCTCAGGCCTTGGCTCAGGGCTCCTGTCCCCCCCCCCCCCCCCCCCCCCCCCCCCCGTCCGGGGCTGACACACTTTGAAGCCACCAGCTGACTGAAACTCCGCGAGCGGGGCAGCCAGCACGTCTGGGGTCTCGGAGGTAATTATCTCCGCAGAAGTAGGGCAGCGCTGAGCCCAGGGCGGGTCTGGGCCAGGGCGGCAGCTCGGGGCCCAAGGACACTGCTCCCCTGGCCCACTTCCGGGCGGGACTCCACCTGTTTCTGACCACATTCCTGGTGATTGCCTCATGGCCGGGGGCCGGGCCTACCTGGAGCTCTGCGTGGGGCGTGGCCCCTGGACAAGTGGCGGGAGGCCGAGGTGGCAGCCTCCACAGGGGACACCTGGGAGGCACAAGTCACGCAGGACCTGGGTCTCTCAGGGTGACTACCCGCTGAGCTCCCGGTCAGCATCTGTCTTGAACTTAACGGTAGAAGAAAGAGCTGAGGGAGAAGGAAACCCAGAGGGCATCTCTCTCTCTTTCTTTTTTTTTTTTAATCCTTTTATTGATTTCAGAGGGAGAGAGAGAGAAAAGCATCAGTGATGAGAGAGAATCATGGACTGGCTGCCTCCTGCACACCCCACACCAGGGTTCGAGCCCGCAACCCGGGCATGTGCCCTGACCAGGAATCGAACCGTGACCTCCTGGTTCCTAGGTCGACGCTCAACCCCTGAGCCACGCCGGCCGGTGAAAAGTGCATCTCTTACCAGTTCCATGTGCACTGACTGGCACTAATGGGCACTCAGTAAGCTTTTGTTGAAGAATGGGGTCGGGGTATGTTCCTGCAGGGAGTTAGAGATGTGCAGGAATTGACTAGGAGTGCGCAGGCCACTCAAAACAGCGCCCAGGGAATGTCTGTCCCTGTCTTCTCAGACTTCCTTCCCTTCGACCCTCTGCACCCTTAGAAAATATAAGGACTTGGACTCCAGAGTGGGGCAGCCAGCTGCTGCCCTGCAGCAGACACGGGGAGAGCAGGTGTGGCGGGCTGGGGGCCTGGACATAGTGCCCAGGATAGGCCTGTGGGAGGGGCGGTGGGTGGTGGAGCTAAGACTATGTGGGCCCATGGAGTCCTGGCCAATCCCGCAGGGGCTCGGGGTACAGAGACCCACAGAATTGCTGCTCACAGGATTGCTGCGGTGGCCGGAATGGCTGGGCCTCATGCCCCTGCCCTGGTTAGCCCTTGGTGGCTCTTAGCTGGCTCGGGCAGCTGTGGGAACCCCAAAGGGGCTACAGCACCCTGCAGTGGGAGCACCCCTTCCTTAGAGGGGGGCTGGGAGGCTCTCCACATCCACTGTCCAAGTGAGGCTCCATGGGGTCCGGGCGAGTCCTCACAGTGAAGAAATGATCGTACTTCTAAGAGGAATTGTCACCCTTTGGGAGCTGGGGAGTCAGAACCTCATGGGGTGGGGGAGGGGGGACTTGCTTGAGGACCAGGATCGCGTCAGTGTCGGGAGCGGAGGGGACTGGGCTTTGCTGAGCTGGTCTGGGCCCTGCAGTTCACTCCCTCCTCACTCGCTGTCCCCAGGCCGGACCACCCGGTCCTGCACGTCTCCTGGAACGACGCGGCGGCCTACTGCGCGTGGGCCGGGAAGCGCCTGCCCACGGAGGCCGAGTGGGAGTACAGCTGCCGCGGGGGCCTGCACGACAGGTATGGCCCGTCTTGCCCAAACAGGTGCTGGCTTCTTCCAGATCTGGGACTGGTTCTGGTTAGAGAGCCGCTCTACACCCAGGCTTCCGTCCTGGGCTTGCCTCGTGCCCCCGAAGTTGCTGCGACGTGACCAGTGGTCAGCAGGTGTGGGGCGGGCGGCTCCTGCGTCCATGGCGCCCGCAGCCAGGCTGGTGTGGCACAGGCCTCCTAGGCTTGTGGCCGCGGCTGCCAGCGTTTTCTTACTCCGGCTTCTCTGGAAGCAGCGAATTCCTCTGCCGCAGGAGCCGAGAGCCCGGAAACTCGCTGTGGGAAAGGCTCCTAGAGCCGCGAGGCCACTCTAAAGCGTGCGGCCACGGTGCGGGCACTGCCCTGGGGTCCAGCCTGTGTCGCCTCCCAGCCTTCCGCGAGTCCCCTGGGTCCCGCGAATGCTTCCAGGGAGCACCCGTGGAGACAGGTGTGGGACCTGGACGCGAACTAGCTGTGCAGAAGTTACAAAACCCTGAGTAGAAACTTTGCTTATTTTTACACATTTAGGATTTAAAATCACGTTGCTCACTCAGAGCACGTGAACGGTGTTCCCTTTCCCTGCGTCCCTGCTGGCCATGTGGCCGGCTGAGGCCTGTGCGCACCTGATGCCCGTGGCTGGCTGAGGCCTGTACGGCACCTGATGCCCGTGGCCGGCTGAGGCCTGTGCACACCTGATGCCCGTGGCCGGCTGAGGCCTGTGCGGCACCTGATGCCCGTGGCCGGCTGAGGCCTGTGCGCACCTGATGCCCGTCGCCCGCTGACACCCGTGGGCTGGGCTGTCAGCTGATGCCTGCATCTCTCCCGGCAGACTCTTCCCCTGGGGCAACAAACTGCAGCCGCGGGGCCAGCACTATGCCAACCTCTGGCAGGGCGAGTTTCCTGTGACCAACACCGGCGAGGACGGCTTCCGAGGCACTGCGCCTGTGAGTAGCGAGGCTTTGGACGAGGCGGCAGCTCCGGGGACCAGAGACGAAGGATGGGTGACCGCCTCGCTCCTCTGTGCCCCACGTGCCACCCCACGTCCCGCCACTGTGCACACAACGAATGCTAATGATCCACCAGGCAGTGTTTATAACGCGTTTCCTTTCTGATTCGGTGGTAGTTGCTGTAGAAACTTGGGGAAAACAAGAGGAGTATAAAGGAAATTCCAAGGCTGGAATTCTGCCCCTTAGGCCCTGTTGGCATGTGGCGCGTCCCGCCCATTTCGGCTCGCGATGCTGAGGACGGTGGTCAGTGGCGCTGGCTGGGGGACAGCTGGCGTGGGGACTCAGTGCTGAGACACTGTGTAGCCAGCACAGCTCAGCTCTGAGGACAGGCTCCCATTGGGTCTCATGTGGTGGTTCTGCTCTGCTTCTGCAGATGTAACATCCTCCCCCACCCCTCCCCCATCAGATACAGGTCTGACTAATGATCAGTACTAGTCTCCCCATCAGGAATAACTGTGCTGGCTTCCCTCCAGGGTACTATGTATAAACTCTCCTTCGGTTTCTGAATTCCCCTGGAGAGCGCAAGCCAGAAAATAGCTCTTTTATTTTTAATTGTACGTTGGCCACATTGTATTTGACTGCTGGGATAAAAATTAGTATTCACACTTGGAAGTTTCAGCTCCTAGTGCGTTTCTGCTCACAGAGGTTTTTGTGTTTGTTTTTATTGATTTCAAAGAGGAAGGGAGAGGAGAGAGAGAGATGGAAACATCAATGATGAGAGAGACTCATTGATCTGCTTCCTGCACGCCTCCTGCTGGGGATTGAGCCTGCAACCCAGGCATGTGCCCTTGATCGGAATCGGACCTGGGACCCTTCAGTCCACAGGCCAACGCTCTATCCACTGAGCCAGACCAGCTAGGATGACACACAGAGGTCTCTAAGCGAGGTGAGTAGCATGACCGTGGTTTCCCTTGTGTATCTTCAGGTCGATGCCTTTCCTCCCAACGGCTACGGCTTGTACAATATAGTGGGGAACGCGTGGGAGTGGACGGCAGACTGGTGGACCGTGCACCATTCCGCTGAGGAGGCGCTTAACCCGGTGAGTACATCCCAGCAGGCCCGGCCGCTGGGCAGGCGCCCCCGTGGTTCTGAGGGGGTTCTGGTGCTCTCGTGTTAGTCCCGGGGTTTCCCCAGGGGGCTGCTCAGTCCGTTCCTGATCTCACCTGGCAGCATGTGTGCCTGGGAGCATCGACCTAGGAAACAGGAGGTCAAGGTTAGGGCACTTGCCCAGGTTGTGGGCTTGGTCCCCAGTGAGGGGCGTGCAGGAGGCAGCCAATCAATGATTCTTCTTATCATTGATGTTTCTATCTCTCTTTCTCTCTCCCTTTCTCTCTGAAATCAATGAAAGTATATTTAAAAAATAAATACATAGATAAAAAAAGCAAATTCCTTCCTCGGTCAGCAAAGGGTTTATTCGAGTGGCACAGTAGGCTGTGAAGACCTAATTCAGAGAGGCCGCCGGCTGGTGGAGCAGGCCAGTTAGGGTGCGGGTGACTGCAGATCAGGGGAGAGTGGGGTCACAGGGGTGATGTCGGGGTGACATGGGGTGCCGCGGCAGTGTCCCAGTCATCGAGGCGACAAGTGCTGTGGGTTGAGAGGTGGGGCTGGGCCTTAGAGCATGGTGGGAATTGGAGGGGGATTTGGGGGCTGCAGGGGTGCAGGTGCAAGGCCCTGGCCAGAGTGCACGTGGGGTGTAGGCCACTCCGAGGGAGCTGGGGAGACTGAATGGACTCCATCTAGCGAGAGGCAGCGGCTCTCTGGACTCAGCAGCTCTCCCCTCCTCTGCAGAAGGGGCCCCCCTCCGGGAAGGACCGGGTGAAGAAAGGCGGCTCCTACATGTGCCATAAGGTGAGTCGAGTCCGAGCCCTGTGGGGTGTCTGTGGCAGGTGCACGCGTCCATTGTGAACGTCAGCCCATGGCGTCCCCCTGCTCCTGCCAGTGCGGACCTGACCCCATGGAAGCCCGAGCAACGTCGTAACCACCCCCCACCCCCCACCCCCGGTCTGGGCGGGGCTCGGGGAGCAGGGCACCGGAAGCAGAGGCTGTGAACGACCTCTGTCAGCCAGTCCCATGTGTGGCGTCTGGGCCTTTGAGAGACCTGTGGCCCCGTGAACCGGGCGGGGGAGGGGGACACGCGTGTGCATGCCCGCGTTCTCGGAGGAGATGAGGCTGAGGTCAGAGGTGGCTGATGGGCCGCATGGAGCCTCCGGCGCTCTAGGTACTGAGCGGCTCTGAGATGAGCGGCGCCTTGGGGAGGGAGGGGCTGCCCGTGGGCTGAGCCTCAGGTCGGAGCTGGGGTTCGGTCCAGCGGAGTGCCCGGGGTGTCCGGGTAACTGGGTAAGGACTCTGCGTCCAGGTGAAGATGTGGGCTCTGGGATTAGATCCGGGCTGAGGTTCTGGAACTGCTCCTTGCCCGTCTGTGCCCTTGGGACCTGACCTTTCTAGCCTCATTTGTCACATGTGTAAAATGCACGTCACAGGGGCACCTACTGTGGGGTCCTTACGAGGAATGAAGGGACCCACACGTGAGCACGTGGTACAGGGCCTTGCTCGTGGTCGCGACTCAGTAAGAGCTGGCTGCTGCCAACCGCCTCCTCCTTCGCCATCTCCTCTGTTGTAATGAGGTAGTTTCCCCTCCTTCGGAATGCGGGTCCCGCTACCGAATCCCTAGCTCGTAAGGCAGAGCCCCGGCAATGGCTCTCAGCATAGGAGGGAGCCAGGAAAGGGAAGGAGCCAGGTTCTTCATGTTGAATGGGGGCACCTTGCTGAAACGGGGCGTCCTTTGGCCGGGCCGGGCCAGTGTGCGTGGCTGGATGAGCGCTGCTGATTCCTCACAGCTTCCATCGGAGGAGGGGGCACAGAGAGAGCCAGGCATGTGGCATCAGAGGAGCCCTGGGTGGACTGAAAAGGCTGTCATCTGCCACCACCCCTTCCCAGCTGGGGCCTGGGCACACTCAGCATCCCCGTGCCTCAGTTTCCCTTCAGGCGTGCAAGTCAGACCTTCGTAACACTGACCCCCGGTGCTCGGGGGGTGAAGTGAGGTAACACGTGTGGTGTTCTCAGGACGGTTCCCAGAGGGAGCGCTCCAGCAGCAGCGTGCGTCCTGATGAATGTGCTCAGTTCATCCCGTGGGACCTTCTGCTCGGCCCGGCCCCAGCGTGGAGGCAACCTCCCCTCTCCCCCACCTAATGCCAGGCTCCTCACGCAGGCGCTACTGTCCGTGGCCAGAGCGACACGGGGAACCCCAGGCCTGGCTGCTGTGGTTTTCTGTGATGGTTTTCTTTATGATGACCTACAGTTACCCGAAAGCTTCCTCTATCCCTGAGAGTCCTCCTCTCGCCGAAGCCACCACGCTGCCGCTGCTTGGCTTCAGGGCCCAGGGGGAGTGGGACCCAGTCTTCAGTGGATTATTCCCGAGCCCGGGCCATTCTCAGCAGGACACTGCGGCCCGTTTCTCAGGAATTAGCCCCTCCGATGAAACGGCTCGCATGGTCCTTCCACTCCTCTGTTCTTAATTAATAAAATGACCCATATTCCAGCCACTCAGAGCTAACATCCAGAACCATTCCTGGCGCTGAAAGTAGACTTGGGGAAAGAGCAGCGAGGACACTTAAAGTCAGGCCCTTTCCGCTTCGGTTCCTGCTCCTCCTCGGAGGAAACGCACTGCGCGGAGTGAGCGTTCCCTGAGCGCGGGCCTGAAAGGACCCGGTGTCCTGTGCGGGCCCGGCCCCAGCTCCCTTCCAGCGACACGGACAGGGCTCTGTTCTGCACAGTCATTTATTTCAGGGGAGATTTTCTTTTTCTTTTTTTCAAATATATTTTTATTGATTTCAGAGAGGTTTTGGGGGCTGCTGTGACCTAAGGAAGGACCAGCCCTTTAGTTTGTCCGTGATTTTAAGCTTTTTGTTTTACAAACAAAACATTTCCATTGCATTACAAATTAGAAAGCAAATAAGCAAAATGAAAGTGAAAATAACACCATTCTACTTCCTGAAGAAAACGACTGATCCCTGTTCTACCCAGCTTTTGGTGACTTGCATTTTCTTCTTCCCACGTGGATTATTCCGTATGTCCGGGCGTCACACACGCTGTGGTGACCCTCCTGCCCTGGGCGTCGCGGTCTGTCTCCTACTGTCTCAGGTCCCAGCCTCTCTGTGCTGGACGTCCCATCTCACCCACATCCGATACCCAGAGCTCCCGCACCCGCATCCTGCCCGCCGGCTGTGACGGCCCCGCCTGACCAGCCCCGGGGCTGAGACGTGCCTTTACTGCCAGACTTTGCACGTTCCTGTCTTCGGAGCATGCCGGGGCTTTGCCCGTCTCTGGTCCCATTCGCACACGCCCCGGCCCTTGACTACACTCTGCCACTATTTCCGGCAAAGCCTGCAGACTCTGAGCTCCCACACGACTCAGCGTGGGAGACAGACTCCCGCCCGAGGGGACCGAGGTTATACTGTGGGCGTGGGAACCCCAGGCCTTTTCTCCGCATTCGCCATTCCTAGGTCGAGATCGCACCACACACAGTGCTGTGTCCTGCCGTTCTCGTTTAACACTCCGTCACGACTCTGCCCTGGTCATTAAATAGCACGTAAAGACCCGGGTGCAGTGGCTGCCCGCCAGCCTCAGATGGTAACCATGGCTCGTCAATTTACTTTTTACTGTTTAGAGTGGCGCTCACCCTGACATCTTCTTGTTGGTCCAACTCTCTCCTCCTGCAGTCCTACTGCCACAAGTACCTGCCCTCACCTCTCCCCCTGCAGTTCTACTGCCACAGGTCCCTGCACTCACCTCTCTTCCCCTGCAGTCCTACTCCTACAGGTACCTGTGCTCACCTTTCCCCCTGTAGTCCTACTCCTACAGGTACCTGTGCTCACCTTTCCCCCTGCAGTCCTACTCCTACAGGTCCCTGCACTCACCTCTCCCCCCTGCAGTCCTACTCCTACAGGTACCTGCACTCACCTCTCTCCCCCTGCAGTCCTACTGCTACAGGTACTGGCACTCACCTCTCCCCCTGCAGTCCTACTCCTACAGGTACCTGCCCTCACCTCTCCCCCTGCAGTCCTACTCCTACAGGTACCTGCACTCACCTCTCCCCCCTGCAGTCCTTCTCCTACAGGTACCTGCACTCACCTCTCCCCCCTGCAGTCCTACTCCTACAGGTACCTGCACTCACCTCTCCCCCCTGCAGTCCTACTCCTACAGGTACCTGTGCTCACCTCTCTCCCCCCTGCAGTCCTACTCCTACAGGTACCTGCCCTCACCTCTCCCCCTGCAGTCCTACTGCTACAGGTACCGGCACTCACCTCTCCCCCTGCAGTCCTACTCCTACAGGTACCTGCACTCACCTCTCTCCCCCTGCAGTCCTACTGCTACAGGTACCGCTGTGCGGCCCGAAGCCAGAACACCCCTGACAGCTCCGCTTCCAACCTGGGATTCCGCTGCGCCGCCGACCACCTGCCCATCACCAGCTGAGCCCAAGCAGAGCCGCCCCAGGCCCAGGAGAAGGCGTGTCCAACCCACGCTCGGCCTCCCTGGGCAGGAGGGGCCACCTGTGTACAGACACCCGGGGCGGGGCGGACCCGCCAGCTGCCAAAGGAACCGCCTGTGAGACCAAATCGCTGACCTGCACCCACACGTGGCTGTCGGTGCTGGTTCGGGACCATTGCCATGTTTCCCTTTGGGGGGCTTTAAAAGTGGGGGGGGGAGCCTGGAGCGAGGCTTCGGGGGCTGTGCTCTCCCCAGGCGCTGTCTGTGGTTAGACCCCAGGTCCACGGTGACCCTCGGCCAGGGAGGGGGTGCTGGGCCTCTGAGGCTCCCCGGTTCTACACGTCCTAGTCGAGAGTGATTTCACAGGGGTGTGTGTGACAGGTCGTTTCTGAGCTGCTCCCCACGTGTGATCTTGCGTAATTCTAATCATGTGAAGTGAGAGTTCTCTTAGGCTTCTTTTGGGGGGGGGGGGTGGCCTGAGTCTTACAGTCACTTGCACTTTGTTTTTCAAGGACAAGAGCGTCGTTCACGTGTTACGACTCCCATGGGCCGTGACTGTGGGTTTAAGGTCAGCTTTCTGGACGCACAGGAAGTCTGTGGGTGACTCTGCTGAGCTTTATCTTTAACATTAAGTGCCTTTGGTTCAGGGGGGCAGTCACAGCCTAGCCCCCCTCCCCAAAGCCTCCTGTGGGTGTGGGATGTGTGCCAAATGAAGAAGCCTGCTGAACCCAGATGCAGGAGCGGAGGCGCGAGAGCGGGACTGCGTTCAGGGCCCGCGTGTAAGGGAAGCAGGGTGCTGGCTGCGGGGTCGGTGCCTGAACTAGCGCCACGTGGAATAAACTATGTGCCGAGTCCGCCTTCACACCCACGCTCCTTTCTGCTCCCTCGCGTTTTCTTTTAAAGAGCTGACGGGTAGGGGTGGGTTTGTTTGCTAGAAAACGTCCCTCCACCACTGGGGTGTGGGCCACAGTGGGAATTGATTCCACAAGCAGGCTGTCCCGCCAGGGGCCTCTCGGGACCTTGTTTCTCGGTCCCCGGGAGGGAGGCACATCCAGGGGCTGCCTGGGCTGGCGGCCTGGAACCTTCACGCTGCAGTGACGCTTCCACGCAGGGGCCTCGTCAGGACCCACCCGGTCCCACGCAGACCCGCAGATGGTCCTCCCATCACTGGGAAGAAACGGCTCCCTTCCTTTGGTTTAGAAAGTCAGCGGAGACCCAGCCCACGCTCGATCGCTACTCTTTTTAAAAAATATACTTTTATTGATTTCAGAGAGGAGAGGAGAGGGAGAGAGAGAGACACATCAATGATGAGAGAGAATCATGGATCAGCTGCCTGTTGCACGCCCCACACGGGGTCGAGCCTGCAACCCAGTTGCCCTGACTGGGAATCAAAACGTGACCTCCTGGTTCATGGGTAGATGCTCAACCACTGAGCCACACCAGCCCGGGCTCAATCGCTATTTTGTGTCCAGCCTCCAACTAGCCACTGCCTTCTTCTCCACACTTACTGAGCTGTAAGTCTGGATACAATGTTTCCCCACAAACTTTCACCAAGTGATGATTCCTTTCAAGCAAAACAAACAACACGCATTTGCTTAATTGAAAACTAATGTGGGGAGTAAGGTAGTGTTTCTCCAAGCCTCCACTTGCCAAGTGCAGTTCTGACTGGTTCTGTCCCACCTGCTTATGTTTGTGCCTGGTTATATTCTGCTGTGTCTATTTTGGATCCCTCTCCTTTCACATTACTGCTCTATAGCATAAATATTTGGGGGGTGTTTTGGCTTAGTCTTTAGAATCGCATCTTTAGCGCAGCATAATGTGAGGAGGCACTTAAAACAAGATCCTAGCAAGCCCTTCACCTAAGAACCACGTGTCCAGCTTCCTGCCTACAGAGTGCACCGGCTGCAGACCGCTGACCCCACGCACCGAAGGGCCTGCGCATGACAATGAGCAGACAAGATGCAGTGCGCGAACTTCAGCTTTGATGTCATAGACCTGCAAAACCCCGCCTTCTGCAGGTTGCACGTCAACAACAGGACGTAGGGACAAACGGCTGGGCAGACACTCAGACCTTAAGGAACTTGGGAACCGAAGCAGGAACGAAAAGCGGACCATCCTAGGAAGCCTGTAGCTCACTCATGTGCTGCGGCATCGTAACCAGCGACCAGCCTGTTGTCCTGGCCATCCTCACGCCCTGGGCTCTTCCTTCTCCAGAAGCAAGTCTTGTTGTTCATCCTCACCCGAGGATATTTTTCCATTGATTTTTATTTTTTATTTTTAAATATATATTTTTTGGTTTCAGAAAGGAAGGGAGAGAGAGAGAAATAGAAACATCAATGACGAAAGAGATTCATTGATTGGCTGCCTCCTGCACGCCCCCCCACTGGGGACCAAGCCCCCAACCCGGGCACGTGCCCTGATCAGGAATCAAACCGTGATCTCCTGGTTCATAGGTCAACGCTCAAACACTGAGCCATGCCAGCTGGGCTCCATTGGCTTATTTTGGAGAGAGGAAGGGAGGGAGAGAGAGAAAGCAAAATGTGGGATGCATTGATTGGTTGCCTCCCCCATGCCCAAGGTTGGGGAGCGAGCCCGCAACCCAGGTATGTGCCCTTGACCAGGAATCCAACCCTGATCCTTCAGTACACAGGCCAGCACTCTAACCATTGAGCGCACCAGCCAGGGCCAGAGGTAAGTCTTGAAGGCATTCGCTTTTCATGGAGATCCGTGGCACCAACAGCAAAAGCGGGCTGCTTGTAGATTCTTTACAATCAGTTTCTAAGCGGGGAGGCGTGTCTGTCTGCGGCCCGCTTGTTCGGTTTGTTTTGTCAGGGGTTCTTACACAGTAGGTCCTCGAGTTACGTCGGAGATTCAAGCCTATGGCACAGTGGTCGGCAAACTGCGGCTCGTGAGCCACATGCGGCTCTTTGGCCCCTTGAGTGTGGCTCTTCCACAAAATACCACGTGTGGGTGCGCACGTACAGTGTGATTGAAACTTCGTGGCCCATGCGCAGAAGTCGGTTTTCGGCTCTCAAAAGAAATTTCAATCGTTGTACTGTTGATATTTGGCTCTGTTGACTAAGGAGTTTGCCGACCACTGAGCCATACCATGGCCGCGGGTCGCAGGAGCCCAGCCCTGCCTCGCCCGCCGGTGTAGGGCGGACCGTCCAGAGGGTGGGCAGCGGGAGAACTGGCAGCCTCCATCGGATTCTCCTCTGCCCCCTGGGCCTGCTGAGAGGCTGCCTCCCCGTTTTCCTGCGGAGGAAATGGAGACCCATCAGCAACCAGCAACGTTCCCCACAGGCCCCTTGGCCCCTCCCTGTGGGGAAACCTGAGCAGCTCCGACTGGGGTGTGTGTGTGGGGGGGGGGCGTGCGCGAAACTCCAGGGTCACCTGTGTGCTTCGTGCTTGTGAGGAGGGGCCCTTTGGGGTTGCTGTTTTGAAGCGGCAGGTGTGTTGACCCCTTAGACGGGGTGCAGACACCAAGTGGGCATCCCCCCCCAAAGCCATCGCTCAGCCCCCCACTGACCCTGCTGAAGGGGAACAGGTGTGGTTCCCCCCAGCCCAGCTGCCTGCCTTGGGAGGCGGCAGAGGCGGTCGCCCTCTGCTGGTCGGTTCCCGTTACTGCAGAAGGTAGAGTGGTCCCTGCTCCCAGCCAGTGCCCAGGGGAGCCAGCCCAGCACCCCCTTCCCATTTCACAGCCAGAGCCAGGCCTGGTGCTCCCCAGCCGGGATGGAGCGCAGCTGGACTGGGAATCGGGACGGGCTCTGCCGCTGATGTGTGTGGCCCCCATTTTCACGAACCCGGGAGGCTCCAGGCCCTCTGTACGTGGGTCCCTGTGGCCATGTCACCGCGTTACCCTGCACACAGGTGCAGAGGTACCTGAAGAGACAAACGCGCAGAAAGGCTTTTGGTTAAGGGAAGCAGAGGCCCGGCCCCTTTCCTCCGGTGGCCTGCAGGGGCGCCCACACCCTCCTGGAGGGAAGGGCAGGGCTCCAGGTCTCCTGTTGTGGGAAGGTGAGACCCGATCCTGGACCATCAGAGCCGGAGCAGTGCACTTTGTTTTCTTGTGAGGGAAACTGAGGCACGGAGGCCAAGGGACGTTGTCTTTGTTCTGTGGGCCTCGCACTGCCCACGCTGGTGGCGTGCAGCCCTGGTGATGCCACACGGTCCAAGCTGCCGTCCCTCCTGCAGTGCCCTCCCTGCCCTGATCTGACCTCCATCTCCTGCGTCCTGTCCCAGGCTGGTGAGGGGGCAGTGCCCACGGCCTAGGGAGTGAACGGTGAGTGAATGAATGCACAGACCCATCACCGCAGAGGCCGCCAGGGGCTGCTGTGAGGGGCATCATGGGATGGGCAAGAACCAGGCCGAGTCCTCCTGCCACCCTGGGCGCACCTGATCTCGGGGCCTCGTCCCAGTCCTTTCGGTCCTTCTGACTCGTCCTGGTGTTTTTAATTTCCTTTTTAATTTGTTTTTTCTAAAGATATATTTTTATTTCAGAGAGGGAGAGACAGAGAGAGAGAGAGATCAATGATGAGAGAGAATCATCAATTGGCTGCCTCCTGCACGCCCCACACTGGGGATCGAGCCAGCAACCCAGGCATGTACCCTGACTGGGAATGAAACCATGACCTGGTTCATAGGTCAACACTCAACCACTGAGCCATACAGGCCAGGCTAATGTGGTTTTAAGTAAAAAGTAAAAATGTACATGATTGGCATTCTGAATACATACTAATAAAATTAATACCAATACTTAAAAATGTGAATTTTATTCTTCATCATTATATTGTGTGACGCCAGTTTTAAATGCAAAGCTTTGAGCTCACATGAGGCCTCACCAAGATCACAGAATGTGTGTTCTATATTTTGTTCATGCAAATACATTCTGTTCTCATCAAAACAGTGAAAAGACCAAGAGATAGACAGTAAAACAGTTGTTGTAATTGTGGTAAAATACAAGTAACAAAATTTACAGTGTCACCCTTTCTAAGGGTACAGTTTATTTACACAAAAGTTCAAATTGTGCAATCATCACCGCCTTCCACTTCCAGAACCTTCTCGTCTTCCCAAATGGAAACCATCCCAGGAACCACCACCCCTCCCCCTCCTGAAGCCCCTGGCTCCCAGCATTCTCTTCCTCTCTCTGACCTTGACCTCCCCAGGTGCCTCAGCACAGGGAACCCCCCAGTCTGTGTCCTTCTGTGACTGACTTCTCTCACTTCGCACATCCTCCAGGCTCCTGCAGGCTGCGGCACGTGTCAGGATCTCCCTCATTTCCAGGCTGAGTGCTATTCCTGCCTACAGCGGGACCTCCCTTGTTTATCCATCCATCGGTCCATGGACAGCGGCGTGGCCCCCGCAGGTCCCCGAGGGGTGGGGGGCAGGGTTCCCAACTTGAATATATCCTGTGATGGCAAGTCGTTTGGCCAGAGAAGATAGCCCGGAGGAGCCATGGCGTGTGGACGATCTGTGGCTGAGGCTGGTGTGGGTGGCTTCCAGGGAACCTAAGTTGCTCTGGCTCAAGAGATGCGCTCAGGCCTCTGCACATGTGGTGTGACTGTGCGCGCGTTGCTGTTTGTGGCTCAAAGTGAAGGACGGGTCTGGCTCCACTGGCCTCACCAACATGGGTGCTGAGCTTCCATCTCTATGGCAGGGCCTTCCCGTCTCCTCCGCGTGGATGCCCTCATCTGCGCGCCCCGACCCCCAGGAGAGGGACTGTGACAGCTTACAGACGGAGAAGCGGCAGCTCAGAGGTCCCTGCAGGGCACAGGCTGGCCGCGGTGGCCAGGACTTGTACAGCCTCTAGGGTCCGAGCTCTTTCCTCCACACACTGCAGGGACTCCCTGCCAGGCGCTCTGCTCACAATTAAGGGGGTCCCTGCGCGAGCAGAAAAGAGGATTCACGAGTTACAACTTAGCTCCTGGACCCTCTGCCTCCTTGCCCTCCTGTGCTCCCGGCTGCCTGGCCAGGAAGAGGCCCGGCCCAGCTGCCCGAAAGGAGGCTGGAGAGAGGGAGAGAGGAAGGAGGAGCCAGCTGGTGTGTATTTTTGGATTGCTTCTCAGAACTCTAGTCCTCCTGCTTCTCCTCTTCCTCCTGCCTCTCCTCCTCCTCCTCCGACACCATGGCAACCAGGTGGCTCCTGAGGGAGCCTCCTGTGACCTGGGCTGAGTTGAGGGGGAGGTGGTCTCTGAACCTCAGTTTTGGCATCCAGAATATGGGCACGACAACCCAGCTGTCAGCTCCTGTCAAGCCAGGCGCTCCAGGAAGCCAAGGCCAGGCTGGACTCA
This sequence comes from Ia io, assembly GCA_025583905.1. Lineage (NCBI taxonomy): Eukaryota > Metazoa > Chordata > Mammalia > Chiroptera > Vespertilionidae > Ia > Ia io. The sequence continues at coordinate 57,316,520 of JAJQQW010000018.1, read as the reverse complement.
TTAGGGAAGTGCCTGCCTCCCTCCTCACGTGACCACCTGCGAGTTCACATGGCCCCACCCCCTTGTTCACGTGACCACTTCTGAGTGGATCATGTGGCCCTGCCCCCTGTGAGAGGGTGAACTTGGAATGCAGGCCGACAGGGCAGGGGTGCAGGGGAAACAAAGGCAGGTGGAGCATAGGCGGAGGCAGACATGGCCTTGGCGTGGCCTAACCACAGGAACCGGCCGAGCAGAAACAGGAAATGTCTCCGGGCTCAAAGCCCAGGCCTGGGACACCGAGGGAGGCTGAGTCACAGGTGCAGGGACGCAGGGAAGCAGAGGAGGTCAGGTCCTGGCTGGGCAGGAACAAGAGGGAGCCGATCAGGCGACGACACAGGTAGACACAGCCGGCTTGTCGCGCACACACCCCGCTCCACAAGGCTTGAGGGGCAGCCATCGTTGGGTCCCCCTCCCCTCCCCGGGAGGCGTCTGGGTCTGCTTGTAATACATGTCCCACTTCTGAACCCTCCCGGTCCACGGAGCTCATTCTTCCGTGTTGGGAGACAGGACCCGGGAGAAAACATGTGGGCTCACCATTTCAGGTTATCACTTGTTCACGTGCCGACCCTTGTGTGCTCACGTGGCCCCGCCCCCTTATTCACCTGCCGACCCTTGTGTGCTCATGTGGCCCCGCCCCCTTATTCACCTGCCGACCCTGTGTGATCATGTGGCCCCGCCCCCTTATTCACCTGCCGACCCTGTGTGATCATGTGGCCCCGCCCCCTTATTCACTTGCCGACCCTTGTGTGCTCATATGGCCCCGCCACCTTGTTCACCTGCCGACCCTTGTGTGATCATGTGGCCCCGCCCCCTTATTCACCTGCCGACCCTGTGTGATCATGTGGCCCCGCCCCCTTGTTCACATGCCGACCCTGTGTGATCATGTGGCCCCGCCCCCTTATTCACCTGCCGACCCTGTGTGATCATGTGGCCCCGCCCCCTTATTCACTTGCCGACCCTGTGTGATCATGTGGCCCCGCCCCCTTGTTCACATGCCGACCCTTGTGTGATCATGTGGCCCCGCCCCCTTATTCACATGCCGACCCTGTGTGATCATGTGGCCCCGCCCCCTTGTTCACATGCCGACCCTGTGTGATCATGTGGCCCCGCCCCCTTGTTCACCTGCCGACCCTTGTGTGATCATGTGGCCCCGCCCCCTTGTTCACATGCCGACCCTGTGTGATCATGTGGTCCCGCCCCCTGATTCACCTGCCGACCCTTATGTGATCACGTGGCCCCGCCCCCTTATTCACTTGCCGACTCTTGCGTGTCACGTGGCCCCGCCCCCTTACTCACATGCCGACCCTTGTGTGATCACGTGGCCCCGCCCCCTTACTCACATGCCGACCCTTGCGTGCTCACGTGGCCCCGCCCCCTTACTCACATGCGGACTCTTGTGTGCTCACGTGGCCCCGCCCCCTTAATCACATGCGGACTCTTGCGTGCTCACGTGGCCCCACCCCCTTATTCACATGCCGACCCTTATGTGATCACGTGGGCCCGCCCCTTACATGCGGACTCTTGTGTGCTCACGTGGCCCCGCCCCCTTACATGCAGACTCTTGCATGCTCACGTGGCCCCGCCCTCTTACTCACATGCCGACCCTTATGTGATCACGTGGGCCCACCCCTTACTCACATGCGGACTCTTGCGTGCTTACGTGGCCTCGCCCCCTTATTCACATGCCGACACTTATGTGATCACGTGGGCCCGCCCCCTTACTCACATGCGGACTCTGGCGTGCTCACGTGGCCCCGCCCCCTTACTCACATGCGGACTTGCGTGCTCACGTGGCCCCGCCCCCTTACTCACATGCGGACTCTTGTGTGCTCACGTGGCCCCGCCCCCTTACTCACATGCGGACTTGCGTGCTCACGTGGCCCCGCCCCCTTACTCACATGCGGACTCTGGCGTGCTCACGTGGGCCCCGCCCCCTTACTCACATGCGGACTCTGGCGTGCTCACGTGGCCCCGCCCCCTTACTCACATGCGGACTCTGGCGTGCTCACGTGGCCCCGCCCCCTTACTCACATGCGGACTCTGGCGTGCTCACGTGGGCCCGCCCCTTGTTCGGGTGCCCGCCCCCTGGCGTGGGGAGTTCCTGGGCCTGCCTGCGCTCCAGTTCTGCTCGGGAAGGCGGAATGGAGGCTGGGGCTAACCGATGGGCAGGAAGCTCTGCGTGGAACGCCGACCCGCTTCACGTCCACGCGACCTGGACCTGGAAGGTCGGGGCCTCCTGGTTCTGGCTGCGGTGGGGGCCACCCACGGCCACGCTCGGCCGCCACCTTCCAAAAGGCACCCTCACCACCCCCGCCCAGCGGCTGCTCTGCACAGGGACCACGTCCTCAGGAGGAGGTGGGTTCCCAGGGCGAGGGCCAAGGCTGGCACGCGGGGGGCGCAGGTCCGAGGGAGAGCACGGAGGTCAGGGGCCCTCCCCGCCCCGGGTGCCAGGCCCCGACCTCGGAGAGAACGCAGCCGGGGAGGGCGACTGCGTCCCGTGCGGGGGATGGACAGGGCCCGGTGCCCGCTGGTGGGCGAGCCGGTGGGGGGCCTCCCCGCGAGGCCCCGGGTCTGGGGAGACGCGGCTGCAGGTCCCGCTCTGCTCCCCCGGCTGGACACCCGCCTGGCCGGCGACGGCGGTGCGGGCCGCCCCAAGCCCCCGCTGGCCCGGGTTCCAGAATATGTCAGTGCGCCGTGCGGCGGCGAGGAAAAGGCCGCGTTCCCTTTAGGAATGTCACCTGTCACCGAACCGTCCGCCTCGGGCATCTGAGGGGGGGGGCGGTGAGTCCCGGGGCCGCTGCGGGCTTTGGATTTGGAGCCAGCCCAGTATTGCAGCCACAGCGGCTGGGAGCTTTTTCTTCTTTTTTCGCTGAAATGGTTTTGTGTGTAATGCTCCCCTCTAGTGGCCAGATTGTTTTTTGCTGTTTTGTACCAGTGCTGTCTGGAGTGGAATTTTTTATAAAGGGGTGCTGTGGATTTTGGGGAGGCTAAAGGGCGGGGTAGGAAGGGGTTGCAAAACCTTATTCCATAGGAAAAAACTGTCATATGGTTTCTGTCAGTTCCAATCTCTAGATTTTTAAAAAATATATATTTTATTGATTTTTTTACAGAGAGGGAGAGGGATATCAGAAACATTGATGAGAAACATCGACCAGCTGCCTCCCGCACACCTCCCACTGGGGATGTGCCCGCAACCAAGGCACATGCCCCTGACCGGAATCGAACCCGGGACCTCCCAGTCCGCAGGCCGACGCTCCATCCACTGAGCCAAACCGGCCAGGGCCCAATCTCTAGATTTTTAAGGAGAAGGTGGAGCTGGAGAAGGAGTTTAATTTGTTGAATACTACTACAGTATTGCGCCTAAATGTTTTAGCTTTCAAAACATCTAATAAACCTCCACAAGTAACATTTTTGCAACATCCTTGCTTTAACAAAGGAACTTAGAGATGTTTGCTCTTCCAGGAGTATTTTTTTTTAAGAACAGGCTTTTAAGAAATTGATTTTTAGAGAGAGGGGGAAATATCGATGTGAGAGCACAACATCAATCGGCTGCCTCCTGCACACCTCCCACCAGGGATTGAGCCCGCAACCCGGGCATGTGCCCTGACTGGGAATTGAACCGTGACCTCCTGGTTCATGGGTCGACCCCTGAGCCATGCTGGCCCGGCAGCCCCTCCAGAAGTTCCAATGGAAATACACACCTCCATTCCCTGTGGTGGCGCTGACCGGCCTGTGGTGTTTCATGTTACCGACTCGGGACGAGGTGAGGCTGTTTGGAGTTTTGAATGCTTACTCCAGAAGCTTCGGAGGGCAGCCAAGCATACAGTGCAAACCTCGCAACTGCTTTCCTTTTACGACTGTTGGTTGTATCCACGGGAGTCCCTGTCCGGGCCAGCGCTCTCCCGATCGGTGGGATGCTGGGTGTTCGCTGGTGGTAAGCACGCCCTCTCCCTGATTCCTGCTCAGAAGCGGCGGGAGGGAAGACGCAGGCGGGAGACAAACGGCAGCCACCCTCAGCTGAATTCCACGCAGGTCGCTGGCAAGCAGGTGTGCAGGCCCGGGTTCCTTGGGCCACTGATTAGGTGCCCGCCTGGAACCCAAAATGACAGCGGGGGAGCGGCTGCTGCTCACCGCAAAGCCAGAGGGCAGATCGGGGCGCCCGGCGTGTCCCGCAGCGCCAGGCACCAGCCGCCTTTCGGTTCTGCTGTGCCTGCTCCTTTCCAGGGTGACCTGGGGCCCGGGGTGGGTGCTCCACTCCAGCCATCACGCATACATCCCAGCCCACTGGAAGGAGCAGGGGATAAGGAGGGCGGTCTCCTTTAAGGACTCACACTTTTGGGTTTGGTATCTCGTTATCTACAACTAACTGGGAAAGGTGCCCAGTTTTTAGCTGGCAGCCAGGGGTCCAACTGAAAACAGAATGCCATCACCGATGGGAGAAAGGGAACCGGGTGACCCTGCCACAGTCCCGAGTGAAACTCGCCACCTGCCTCCCCAGGTGCGGGGGCGCTGCTGGCCCCGGCTCCCTGGAGGGCACCCCGAAAGGGCCACGCCACCCGCTGGCCGCCTCCTCGCTCTCCCACTGAAAGGCCGCGTGCCCCCATCCCCTACACTGTCCCCTCCTGAACGGGGGCCGGCTCCTCGGGGGTGCGGTACAGGGACGCGTCGTACGGCAGGAAAGCGGCGCAGGACGCGGACCCACAATAACAAGGTTTTCTCGGTTTCCCGCCGCCTGGCCTTCCTTCGTCTGCCCCGTCCGTGCGGTTAAGAAACCTTCCCGAATAGTCGTAAGAGAGTTCTTCTCCGGGCGAGATGTCTTTGGCTGCAAACAGCGCCAGCCTGGGCACCATGGAGTCCACGCGGACCGGCACCATGAGCAGGTTGGGCTCACAGGAGTGGTTCAGGAACCTCCCCACATTGCCCACCCGCGCGGGGTCCACGAACGTTTCCATCACCCGCCCGCCGGCCACGTGCTCCCGGACGGCGATGATGTAGTTGGAGTCGTGTTCCGTTTGGCGCTGAATTCTCCTCTGTGCTTCGGAGAATCCCAGGACCTCGCCGGCGTACTCGCACACGAACCGGCCTCTGGGGATGAACGCCAGGGTGCGCAGCCCCCAGCCCTTGCCGTCCGTCCTGAACACCTGCAGGGGGCGCTGCAGGCCCCGCTGGACCACACGGTTCCCGCAGTGCGCCGGGCACGGGCACAGGGCATTGCACTCGAAGACGGGCCAGGCGCACCTTGCTGCCGACCCCAGGTCCCGGAGGCGCGCCTCCTCATCGTAGTTCTCCTCGGAGCGGAGGCAGGAGCAGGTGCCAGGCACGCAGGGGCGGGTGAGGCAGGTGCACCCGGGGAAGGTGATCTCCGTGGGGTCGGTGTCGACTCCGGGCCCGGCCACGTGGTCAGGACTGTACTGCAAAACCGAGACAGGGCAGTCAGCAGGAGGTCACACCTTCATACCGGGCACAGGCAGCTTGGGGTGAGGGACTGCTCATTCCTACACATACAAGCAGAACAAAGAAACTAGCAAAACACAGCATGTTCAAGTCTGTCTGAAACTGTAACTCTCCAATTTGAAAAATAAGATTGGGGCCCTCCCTGGCTGGTTTGGCTCAACGGATAGAGCGTCGGCCTGCAGACTGAGGGTCCTGGGTTTGATTCTGTCAAGGGCACATACCTTGGTTGCAGGTTCCCTGGCCCTGGTCGGGGTGCATGCAGGAGGCAACCAATTGATGTGTGTCTCTCACATCGATGTTTTCTGTCTCTCCCTCTCGCTTCCACTCTCTCTAAAAATCAAGGTACGTGACCTTGACTGGAATCGAACTCAGGACCCTTCAGTCCATGGGCTGATGCTCTATCCACTGAGCCAAACAAGCTAAGGTGAGAGTTCCAAGTTTTTTTTGACAATAAACTCAGAGAGAAAATTTCTTATAAACCATGGTCACCGAAGAAGCCAAAATGGAGACGGGAGCCAGAATATTGAAGGGCAAACACTCCCCTTGGCTGTTCTCAGGTGCAGTGTCTCCCTTCTCTGAACTAGGCCTGCTTACCAGCATGAAGCTGGAACCCAAGTGGCACGGACCAAGGCTCTCCCGTTGTACTGAATGTGGTCCTGTCTCTTCACCTAGGTCTCAAGGAAAGGCGTGGTCCTGAGGTCTGGGGTGCGGCATGGCGAGGGGTAAGGCTCCTATCCGTAGCACCGGGCACGGAGCAGGTGCCTCGGAATATTTGATTGCATGAAGGCAGCTCTTAATAACTTCTGATAAGAGGGCTGACTTTTCTGAGTCCCATTCTGTGTCGAAACTCCGGAACATGAAGTTGGGCGCTGCACAATTTTGGGGGCTTAAAACTCAGGCCTTGGTTCTGAATTCTAAGGAAGTGCTGTGAAAATCTTCATTCCTTTTTTGGTTGTTTCGAAACAGCAGCTACAAGAATCTTAGTACTTGGCCTCTAGCCCCATGAGTTTGTTTTTGCTCCAAGCGGCTCTTAGGAAACTGTGAGCCAGATAATGCTTTTCAAGGGCAAGTTGGGATCTTAAAAAGGATGTTTCAGCCAGAAAAATAGCTAGATCCAACTCTTAGTTCAAGAAAATCAATTTTTTTTTTCTACTTAGGTTTCAATATGCTTGTTTCCGATCGGGACATTGGAATGTTCTTTTTTGCCTTTTCACCACAGTACCCCAAAGCTTAACTAGACACAAAGTTATTTTTAACTTGTGTTTCTCATGCCTTAATTCTTGTGTGTGCTTATGCCTGTGAAGGCAGGGCTTGGGGCGGTTTTGACCTTTTATAAGACGGCTTTTTGTGCTCCATGAATATTTGGGAGCAAACGAGTTGAAGGCACTTTTAGGCTTGTCATTTACGTATTTCAAACAGGTTTTATCTTCTTTGAGACTATAAACTTCTGGAGGAAGTGATCTTGTCTTCTTTCTGTAGCTCTGACCCTACCCAGAGTTATATGTATAGCCAGCCAGCTGGAACCCGGGGGAGGGGGGGCTGAGTCTGCCTCCTGGCTGTCATTTATGCCCACCAGCTACAGGTGTGAGGATCAGTCACGAGGCTTCCCCCCCCCTCCCCTTCTACAGCAATCAAGTGCTTTCTATCTGCTCTTGTCAACTCAAGGGCTGGCATGGTGTGCGGTCACCATTTTAGCTCACAGGCTAACGTAACACGGCGCCTGGCACATTGCAGACACTCAGCTATTTGTTGAATAAAGAAAACGCCTCTCAGTGTTTTTGGCCAGGCACTCCACAATGTTTGGTTTTGAATAAGCTTTAGCTGCTTATATTTCTCAAAAAGGTAGTTTGAGAAAACATAGCCATTCCAGCAGCCCGCGAGTCACCCCCACAAGTGGGACCACGTGGGGCTACGCGCGGCACGGGCCTCTGCCTAGCCCCGCCCCCTACCTGTAGGGCGCAAGCCCCGCCCAAGTGGCTGCGCGCGCAGCGCCCCGGGCCGTCAGGCACCGCCCCCCATGGGAGGGCGTGGTCCCGGCGCGCGACTCTGAGGCCAAGCCCCGCCCTGACCTGGAAGGGCCCTGGCCTCGCCCCCGGCGGCCACACGCTCACAGGCACGTTCTCCAGGCCGCACGCGACGTCCAGGGGCTCCGTGGGGGCCTCCGGCTCTTCAGACGCTGCCATCACGCAAAGCTACTTTGCCGGGTCTCGAAGCGCCTGGGCCTGAAAGAGCGCGAGCCTCGCAGAGCATGCTGGGAGTCGCGGTCCCGCAACCCCAATGCCTCATGGGAGATGTAGTGTTTCCCCCTCTCCTGTCACGAGTGGCTTGTGAAGTCAGGCTCGCCCTCTGCTATAAGCCAAATGCACAACAAATAATACGACACCTTTAAGGTAGGGACAGAGCTTTGCGGACACAAAACGAGGTGCTTGCGTTTTCCCCGGGAGCCGCGGGGCGGGCTTCAGAGGCGAGGTCCTGGTCCAGGTGTCAGGGCCTCCAGGTTTGTGGGGTGTGCCAGGTGCGCGCTCGGAGGAGGGGACTGCACCTGAGTACCTGGAACTGGCGAGCAGGTTGGGTCTCTGAGTCCACGGAGTCGCTGGACCCAGGGCACAGCCTCAGCCGCACCAAAGCGCTGCCCCAGGGTCTACCTGCTCGGACCGAAGCCCCTCTGCCCGCAGCTTCTGATGTCCCTTCCTCCTGCCTCAGTCTCCCCGCAGCGTGTAGGTGTGACCCAGGTCCCTGCCAAGATCGAGCCCCAACGTTGGCATGTGGGGATACACTAACCCACCCAGCACCCAAGGCTGGAGCAGATTAGGTTTGTTTTTTGTTTTGTTTTGTTGTTGCTAATCCTCACCAAAGGATATTTTTCCATTGATTTTTTTTTTTTTTTTGAGAGAGAGTGGAAGGGAGGGGGAGAGACACAGCCACTGGTTGCCTCCCACACCTACCCCCACCAGGGCCAGGGTTGAAGCCTGCAATGGAGATACCAGAATCCAACCGGGACCCTTCAGCTCACAGACGGACACTCTATCCACTGAGCCAAACCCACTAGGGCAGTGGTTGGCAAACCTCGGCTCGCGAGCCACATGCGGCTCTTTGGCCCCTTGAGTGTGGCTCTTCCACAAAACACCACGGCCTGGGCGAGTCTATTTTGAAGCAGTGGCGTTAGAAGAAGTTTAAGTTTAAAAAATGTGGCTCTCAAAAGAAATTTCCGTCGTTGTACTGTTGATATTTGGCTCTGTTGACTAATGAGTTTGCCGACCACTAGCCTAGGGCACATCTTAGCTTTTTAATAACTGTCACTCCCAGATGTTGAATAGGGGTGGTGTGAGCACTGGGTCTTCTCACCAAGTAAGTTTGTGCAAATGGAACCAATATGAAGGGAACAAAGCACAGCAGTTGATACTTTTAGGGGTTTCAGTTCAACTCATTGACCATTTTTTCTTCTGAGAAGTGCCAGCCCCACACCGCCCATCACGGGGTGAGCTTACTGGCAGTCCTGTTTGCATCACACAGCCCCTAAGCCTGGTCCACGCTTGGGACCGCTGGCTGCATACCCGAGTCCAGCTGGGCCACTCTGATTCTCTTAGGAGTAGCTGAGGCCAAGGAACAGCTAAAACGGTGTATACTTTGGGAGCGAAGAGGCAGCTTTATTCGGTATATTGATGGAGAAGCAGAGAAAAGTTTGTCTTCCGAGAGAAAAACGCAGATGAGTGATAAGGAGAGGACTTAGTTCCTGACACCTGTCCCTTTTCAGTCCCGAACCTTTTTGACACACATGACGTTTGTATTCTTGTAACATATTTTCCCTTGGGTTTGGGTTAAGTCAGTGTGTTTTCTGCTCTTCAGTCAAAGAATGTTGACTATTGAGAATGATGGAATCATCACCATCATTATCATTAGACAATGTGGGCTGGGGGATCAGCTACTGTGCAGAGTTAGTTAATGTCTATGAATTTTTGTTCATTTTGAAAGTTGGTAAGTTTAATGTTTTTTTAAAAGTTGGTAATTTTTTTTTAGCACTTTGCCTTTCTGATGTGTCTTCACTAAAGAATGCTTCCCACAAATAATATGAAAAGAAATTTATATCAAAAGGTAGTAAAAATAAGAAATTCCTACTCAGTGGAAAGGATAATGTAGTAATAAGAAATAATAGTCATATTGAATATGATATGTGCCTGATATTGTAAAAAGATAGCAAAATAGAAAGTAAATTGGACAGGAAAATGTCTTTTTAGGAGCTGAAATTTTATGTCCAAGTGTTTGACATGTGGATCAGTTTGCAATAACAGAAAAAAGTAGCAATGGATTAAAGTAATGTGGGAGTTGTATTTTACAAAATTACAGTCCTGTATTTTTAAAAATATATATATTTTATTGATTTTTTACAGAGAGGAAGAGAGAGGGATAGAGAGTTAGAAACATCGATGAGAGAGAAACATCGATCAGCTGCCTCTTGCACACCCCCTACTGGGGATGTGCCCGCAACCAAGGTACATGCCCTTGACCGGAATCGAACCTGGGACCCTTGAGTCCGCAGGCCGACGCTCTATCCACTGAGCCAAACCGGTTTTGGCAGTCCTGTATTCTTAACCCTTTCCAGAAATAGTAGTTTGTGTTCTTGTGTTTAACTGCTACTAAAAATATGTTTTCAGCTCAATAAAAAACTTGGGTCTGGTCCTATGTTTTTATCATTGCGTTGTGGTTTAATGAGATCCATAATTTTCCTTGTTCATATGAACACAGAAGCGTCAAGATTTAATCTCATTCAGAATATTGTTAGGGTAAGTGCTTTAGTTGTCAAGTAAATATTCAGGATTGATGGTCATAGAATAAAAACTCCTACTGGTGTGCAATCAAAGGGCGATTGTTGGTAATAGGCGAGGAGATGACAGAAGAGAATTATGTATTTCCTTCACCTGAAATGCCACCAGCAAGGAATTAATTCCGCTCATCAACAACATCTGATCAAGTTTATTACCAAATACTGTTACCAGGGCGATGGGAACAGACTCGCTCTGTCTGCAACTCGACTTTGAGAGGCAGTCTTCCACACGGTGTCATTCCCACTTGGGAAAGAAGCATTGCATGTTGCCTATAAGGCTACCTAGCACCTATGAACAGCACTTCATGATTTTTAAAAAGTACTACATATTCCTTTTCCTCATTTATAATAAGGCGCATGGGCCAGCCTCTTCTACTTCAAGTTTTGAAAGCAAAGATGTGTAAACTTTGAAGTTTAGGACCACAAATGTCTTGTTCCAGAGAAATCTTGTTTCAGAACATTTAAACCCCGGTCTGTGCCGGGCCGGTGTGGCTCAGTGGTTGAGCGTCAGCCCTTGAACTAGGAGGTCACAGGTTTAATTCCCGGTCAGGCACATGCATGAGTTGCAGACTTGATCCCCAGTCGAGGGCGTGCGTGCAGGAGGCAGCCAATCAAAGGTTCTCTCTCATTATTCATGTTTCTATCTTTCTCTCCCTCTCTCTTCCTCTCTGAAATTAATTTTTTAAAAATATAAAAATAAACCCAGGTCTAGGAGAATAATTTCACCAGGTACCCCCAGCTATTATCTGAGACTGAAATTCTTTTTAGGGATCATGTGATATTTCAGCTTCTTAGAGTTCTATGTTCCTGCAGCTTTCTAGACCCCTGTTGGCATTTTCACTCTGGTAGCTCCCAATCAGGTATTTGGAAGGAGAAAGGAAATGGAACAACAAAACAGAACAAAACGAAACCCAAATAAAACCAAAATCAAAAGACTAATGCAAAGAATTTTTCTCAAGGGCCCAAGACTGACTTGGTTGACATAGCTGGACAAACATTAGTGATTTATACTGATTTTTAGATGTTTCCACCAGGAGAATTTGGTATGAGACACAGAGGAAAAGGCCCTTTGGTTTTTCACTTTCTCGTAAGTGTTACTGCGGTGAAGTCCACACCTTGCTGGGGGCAGGTGCCTCTCCAGGTGAGCGTTGTCTCGCCCACACTGGCCTCCAAGGAGACCTTCCCAGTGTCTGACGGCAGCGCCTGACCTCCCAGCCACAGACCTCCTCCCCTTGTGCAGGTTGCTTTCTCCCCAGAGAGCTTTCAGAACTCCAGCATTCCTGGTGGTGAAAAAAGTGGCAAACACACCTGTTTTATCATGTCGCTTCCCTTCCTGATAAGGAGACACCTGGGGCAGCCCGAACTTGGCGGACTAGGTGAGAAGGAGGGGAAGAAAAGGCCACTGACCGTGTATTGAGCGTGTCCTACATCCTCTAGCCATGCCCCCAAATCTCCATGATGATGAGAATGTTCTGTCTCTAAGCTGTTCAGCACGCTGGCTGCCAGCCACATGTGACTATTGATTCCTTGGAATGTGGCTAGTATGACGGAAGAACTGATATTTAAATGTTAATTTATTTAAATTTGATTTAAATCGCCATCTATCATTAGTGGCTACTGTATTGGGCAGCACATTTTAGACACTATACTGAACAGCACACCGATTTCTTATCTAATCTTTGCAACAACTCTTCCAAGCACGCACCGTTAGCCGGTTGCACAAGCTCTGGGAACGAGTGCACAGGAATTCAGTGATTTTCTTTTCATGTGTCACACGTGTGTGTGGGGCAGAATGGGATTTGGGACACTGCCTTTCTTCCAGCTGCTGACGAGGAAGGAAAGGGGCACAAATCATGACATTAAAAAAGACACCCAGTATTTCATCTTGTTTGAAAGTATAGTCACTTACGTAGTGAGGGGCATTACGTAACTGGAGAGTTTTGGTTTTTTTAATCTTTTTTAAGGGGCTGTGCCCTTGGGCTTTGAGAAAAACAATCGGGTTAATGAGTCCGCTTCAAAAGAACACCCCCCCTCTTTTTTTTAAAAGAGTGGATGAGATTACTGGGTGAATATAAATTAGCAATATAAACAAAACCTTTTAAAAACATTCTTTATTGTTGAAAGTATTATATATGCCTCCTTTCCCCCCCATTGACCTCTCTCAGCCTGCCCCTCCCCCCAGCCCAGGCCTTCACCCCCTATTGTCTGTGTCCATTGGTTATCTTGATCTCATTGCTGGGTATTCTTGTCTCTTGGCCTGGAACAGTCTGTTAGGCTCCTGGGTCTCTCTGCCTTGTGACAATCAGCTGTCATTACTGTAAGACCTATCTATCTATCATCTATCTATCATCTATCTATCTATCATCTATCTATCTATCTATCTATCTATCTATCTATCTATCTATCTATCTATCTATCTATCTATCTTAGGTATACTATATATATAAAGTGTCCCCCCCCTAAAATGTATACACCTTTAACAGCTGATAGCTCAATTGATGTTTCTTTGTTTTCAGATTTAAGCCATTGGAATAAATAATTATTCAAAGTGTGTATACATTTTTGGGGGGACACCCTGAATAACTGAGAGAGAGGGCTGAAAAATAGAAATCTATTGCCTATATAATCCTGTCTTCAGGGGTAATAACAATGTAGAGAAAATCAACAATTTATGAACGGCCATAGAAGCGATTTTTAATTCCTCTCTCTTCATTCCTTAGTCATTTTTGATCAGTAAATGGAAGCAACAAATTGCTCCATCCCCGGGGTCCTCGGGAGAAGCACAATCTGTGCTGCTTTTGAAACCGAAATGTGGGTGTTGGAATCCGAGTTCTGGTCTCCGAGAACCGGAAGACTGGAGTTGTGGACAAAGCCGACCCATTTCGTTAAAGTTCATTGGGAGAAGCCCGTCCTGGAAGAGGTGTAGCTGAGGCTCCAGGAGCAGCCAGTGTCCCGAGCTTCCTGTCCGTGTGACGGTCGGGAGTTCAGCATCCAGGCTAACTCCAGTCTACCAGCCCGTGCATGGAGGCTCCCTGGGCCTAAGCCACCTGGGTCAGGGATGTGCTCTTCCACAGGAACGTGGGCGGAGACAGCCTTGCTAGCTCTTGATTGGCCTTTTCAAAGAATTCTGCCTTAGCAACGTCCTTGGGATTGGTTTACACGCCTTACTGCCTGGGGATTGGTTGTCTGCACGCTGCCCGTCTTAGTGTTTTAAAGGTCATGCCTCTCACAGGTGTCCTTCCTTCCCCGCCGCGTTGGGGTCCCCCCATGGCCCCTGTCCCTGTCCCTCTGTCTCCTCACTTTGATCTCCGGAACCTTTCAGCTTCAGGACGGAAGGCCAGAAGGTCATTTTTAGGGGCGAGCAAACTCCCTTGGCAAGAGTGGGAGGGAGTTTCGGGGTGTCTAAGGCTCGCTCCTCCCCTGTGGGTTCTGCTGGGGTTACACTTCGTGAGGAACGCATGGCTGATGGGTGGCTGCGTGTCTTGCAGCCCTGGGTCCCCTGCTCGGACCCTGATTCTAGCGCTAACCCCGCACACGGGAAGCCTCGCCTCGCCTTTCATTTTTCCCCTTGTCATTTTAAAAAATATATATATTTTATTGATTTTTTACAGAGAGGAAGGGAGAGGAATAGAGTTAGAAACATTGATGAGAGAGAAACATTGATCAGCCACCTCCTGCACACTCCCTACTGGGGATGTGCCCGCAACCAAGGTACATGCCCTTGACCGGAATCGAACCTGGGACCCTTGAGTCCGCAGGCCGACGCTCTATCCACTGAGCCACACCGGTTTCGGCCCCCTTGCCATTTTAACCTGCAGGTTTGGAAGTGAGCTGTTCAGGCCCCTCTGCTTGAGCAAAGTTTCGGCTCCCAAGGTTAAACCTCAGGTTCTGGAATTGACCCTGAGCTCTGCTCAGCGGGCCTGGACTCTGATTTGCTTCGTTGCAGGTGGGACCTGGCCGGCCGAGGCCACAGGAAACCACTTCTCGTGAAGACGAAACCCGTGAGTTTTCTCGCCCCCTCAGCATTAATGGCGTGTCCCCCGAAATGCAGTCTAACCAGTGGTCAGCGGAGTGGGTTTCTGTTATTCAGTACATGAGGCGGGAAGCTCAGCTGGTGCTGAGACCCCGCATTCCGGGGGTGTTTGTCGCTGGCACTTGTGTCTCGGTGTCCGGCAGCACCCGGTCAGGTGAGGCCACCATTTCTCCTTCGCTCTGGCTCCGAGGCTGGCCACCTGCCCCGGCCTGGCTCTCAGGTACAAAGGGAAGACACAAGGATAGCCGCCTTGCGGGACAGCTGCTGGGAAAGGAAGCAGCTAGTTCCGTGGTCGGCAAACCGCGGCTCTTTGGCCCCTTGAGTGTGGCTCTTCCACAAAATACCACGGCCTGGGTGAGTCTATTTTGAAGAAGTGGCGTTAGAAGAAGTTTAAGTTTAAAAAATTTGGCTCTCAAAAGAAATCTCAATTGCTGTGCTGTTGATATTTGGCTCTGTTGACTGATGAGTTTGCCGACCACTGGGCTATTGACTGTCCTTGGAAACAGACCGAGAGGGGGATCAACTGTAAGGCATCGCCTTGACTTCTCGAGGCTGATGCCTCAGGGGAGTTAGACCTTTGTTTGTTTGTTAATCCTCGTTGGAGGATATTTTTCCATTGATTTCTAGAGAGAGTGGAATGGAGGGAGGGGGGGAGAGAGAGGGAAACATTGATGTGAGAGAGAGACACACCAACTGGTTGCCTCCACCCGTGCCCCAACCAGGGGAGGGGATCAAACCCTCAACCCAGGTTCATGCCCTTGACTGGGAATCAAACCAGTGACCATTGCGTGTGCAGACTGACGCTCCAACCACCGAGACACACCAGCCAGGGCAGTTAGAGTTTAACTTCTGACCCACCCACCCACCTTCTTGGATAAGGGTGCCGTGTGGACCAAGATCAGTCCAGAGTGACTGGCCATTGAGCAAGGCCTGTGTTCATGCTACTTGTTTCAGCCTGCGTGTGTTTACATCAGAAGTGATCCTGGGCCGAATTTGTAACGTCCTAGAGATACTACTGATCCATTATTTTATTATTTTTATTCCATGAAAATATGTGTTAGCTAATAATGGCTAAGTAAGGAAAAGCTCGTTTTTTGATGAATACATTTACACCTGCGCAATTGGAGTTTTATCCAAAACAGTTTAAAGCAAATCATATTCTAGGCCTGCTTGTGCAGCTATTGAGTTGTTTCCATTTTTGGTTTTGTTTTGCTTGGCAAACAAACGGAGCCAAGGCGGATCCTTGGACACAGGTTGTGGGGAGCAGCCTTGCGTCTGAAGGAACACCTGGGAGGCTTGGGACCGGGGAGAGGCAGGGGTTTGAGGGCGACATCGACCTTGAAGGACAAGGGCATTTCTTGCTCCCCTTTTTGGAAAGTGTCTGGAATTCATGGGAACTCCGTGTTCAACTTTGTGCTTGGAAACTTATTTTCGTCTTCCCCCGACGGTCGATACAAAGAACCCATTTTCTGCCCAGGGCTGATCAGACAAGAGCAGGGGATCAATGAGCGTGGTGGTAAAAGCGACTTCATTTTCGTCCCTGGTAGAAATATAAAGTGCTCACTCACTCAGCAGGAAGCCAAGTTATCTATTATTCACCAGGAACCTTTTCTGGAACAAAGCGAGGCGTCCGTGATTAATTTTGCATCATGAAACGGAGTGAAAGGAGGGGAGGGAGGGCTCTGTAGAGCGAGTGGGAATGGGAGGACGTGCACAAGGGGACAGGGTCTCTATCTGTGTGCGTCTATGTCCGTATCACCTCTCTCCTCTCCGGATGTGCACAGGGCGTCCCCCAAATGTACACACTTTACAGCTGAGAGCGCAATTAGTGTTTCTTTCTTTTTAGCTTTAACCAATTGGAATTAGTAATTATAAAATTAATACTTTAAAAAAATAGTATACATATTTCTGGGATACCTGTATATCCAGAGCGGGGAGGGGAGAGAGAGAGAGAGAAGAGAGAGATTGAGATGTTGATTGATTTAGAGCAGGAAGAGGGAAAGAAAGGAAATGTCTGGGTTAATTGCAGGTAAAGAGCTATGTCCTGGTGATGGGTTGTTCCATGGCTGAGCTGGGACTGTCAGTATTTCCATCCCTTACAATTTCCCGTCCTAACTTGCTGTCATTTCACAGCTGAGTATGTATTGAGGACTTGCTACTTGCAGGCACCGGGATGGAGTATGGAGTAATTAGACAGTTTGGTGAGCACACACTGCATGCCGCACGCTGGACAAAGCCTTCCTGCGGGTTTTGTTGAATCCTACGACATCCTGTGGGGTGGGAGCCAGGGCCACCTGTCCTCGCTGTGTGTTCCATGTAGAGAAAATGAGATGCGGAGAAGTTAAAGCTGATAATTGTAGAGGGCCCCTGGGAAGGCACCTGGGCATTTCTTTAATTATTGTCAGCTGAACTCAGGGCAACAGGCAGAGCCACGCCCTGGGAACATGCTTCCCCAAAAAGCCTGGACATGTTATCAGTACTGACTCTTACCTTTGCCCAGGTGTCCGGGAGTGTGACTTTGATATGTAAATCCAGTCAAGCACCAGGAATGCTCGGGCTATTCAAGAATGCAAATGATCTCCTTTGATCCTAAGTTTTGGTGATACTTCCTGGTATTTGGGGGTATAAATAAACAGGCTGCATGGGTCCCTGTCCCTCCATCAGAGGAGGTAGTGGTTCCACCCGGCTCCTAGCTTTGTTTCTATTTCTGCTTCTTTCCTTCCTTCCTTCCTTCCTTCCTTCCTTCCTTCCTTCCTTCCTTCCTTCCTTCCTTCCTTCCTTCCTTCCTTCCTTCCTTTCCTTCTTTCCTTCTTCCTTTCCTTCCCTTTCCTTCCCTTTCCCTTCCCTTTCCCTTCCCTTTCCCTTCCCTCTCCCTCCCCTCCCCTCCCCTCCCTTCCCGTGCTGGATGCGGAAAAGAGAGAAACATCCACAGATAATTTTTTTAAAAAGTGTCTTGATTGGTAGTGTTTTCTGATGTCATCGTATAAATGTCCCCATCATGGCCGATTTCAGTCTGCAAACAGTTTAACAACTTTCCGAGTATTAAGCTGTCGCCTAGAGCGGGCCGGGCCGGCCCCGGTGCGTGTGCCACTGAAGGTGAGAACCCAGCCCATGGGGGAGGCCAGACTGTGTGATCCCAACAGAGCACGGGCGCCGGTGGCACGGCCTGCGGAACAGACCCCCTCTCTCCGGCCGTTCCTCATCATTGGAATTTGCGGGTAGAGAGGACGGTGATGGACAGTTAAACTGTGTTCTGAGGAATGGATGAGACGCGAAGATGTGGACTCGGGGCCAAAGAGCGGGAGGGGATGGGCGAATCCTGAGCAGCCAAGATTCGAGTTCTCCACCTTCTCATCCTTAATACACTTTCAGCTCCGAAGCAGCAATACCCTAACCGTCCACCAGGTGGTGGGGTAACGCCATCCTTTTCTCTGAGGAACTACCGATGATAAAATACCCATTTTATACAAACGGGGCAGGAACTTTTTCTTTTGAAATGAGGAAAGAGTTGGAAAGTCCTTGCAGGAATTGTGACGAGGGATTTCAGAGGAATGCTTTTTTTCTTTTTTTCTGTTTGCCATGGTCTGTTTAGATTTACATTTGTATATAATCCAAGAGAAATTCTTGTTCGAGTGAGTATGAAATGCTAAGACGCCTGAGTGAATAAATTTGACAAAGATATATAAAACAGTGTTCAGAGAGAGTGAATTTTGGAAGGTGTTTTATCGGTCTGAGAGTTAAGAATTAGGTACGTCTCGTTCTCACTGTGATTCACAAACTGAAACCAACGTAATTTAACTTCATCCACCGGACTGGAGTGGCTACAGAGGTCCAGTCATTAGGCCTCATAGCATTCGCCTCTTAGGCCTGAAATTTGGGTCCCATTGTATCTAGACCTGCCAACAGCTGCAGAAATGTCTATGGAGCTCAGCAGTTAAGACGACGGTAGGGGCTATCGATTCTAAATCTGCCTGCATCCTTCTAGGGCTTGGTTGTGTTCTTAACCACAGCGGAGTCTTCTGTCTTTGCTGTAAACAACATTAAGTAAACTGCCCGATGATGGTGATGACAAACCAGGCTGTGGAGTCAACACAGCGAAGATTGGGTTTTTACCACGTGGTCGAAGCCAGCTTCTAAGTCCCTGTATTCTACCGTGAATTGCTCTTTCTTTACAAAATGCTTTTTGGAACAAAATGCTTTTATGCTGCTTTTTGGAAAGGAAGTATGTTCTCATGGATAAAAAAAATCAAAGCAATATCAAAAGTGTGTGGTAAGGTTTCCCGGGTCTACTCTCTCTGCCCTGCACACCCCCTCCAGGTAGCAGCTTTCAGTAGCTTCCTGTACTTCCTTCTCGTTTTCATGATGGAAATACATTTGTTCATCCCCCCAAGTTCACTGAACATACAGGCAGTTCTGAGTTTTTCTCACTGTGAATCCTCCTCATTATTGCCTGTCCCCCTGAACTAGGAGCACTCTGCCTGGGTGTTGGCTTTCCGGGAGGGCGAACCTCTCTGTATTCACGTGCGGCTCTGCTACTTCCAGAGCACGTGATCCGAGGCTGACTCGTGGGTCCCAGGGCTGTGTCACAGGGCGTGGGCTGCCGTGAGGAGTGGGGAGGGAGCCACCGCCAGTGGCCTGTGGCGGGGCGGCGGTCTCTGTTGGTTTCTCTCCCTGTTCCTCTGGCCTTTTCTCCCCGAAAGGGAAGTCACGCTTTTGCACCATCCGTTCCCCGAATTAAAGTCTCAGTAACCTCTCAAGTAGCCGTGTCTCTAGCCTTGCCCCCGTCTGTCTGTTCTAAACATTGCAAGTCAAGGGGCCCTTTGGTGGCTGTGTCGCAGGCACGGGAGTAAACCTCACAGGGCACGCATCCTCCTCACGATGTAGCCCTTCCTCCCTGCCGACCTCGTGCCCTGTAACTCTTCTTCCCCGCTCTCTGCACAGGCTGCATGTGTTTCCTCCTGCCCAGCATCCCAGCCCCTGTGTCCACGGGACAGGCTCCTGTGGGTTGAATTGTTCCCCCCACCCCAAATGAGGGTCAAAGTCCCGATCCCCAGTACCTGGGACTGGGACCTCATTTGGAAACTGGAGGCCTGGTGCACTGATTCGTGCACATTGAAAGGAAATTAATTAGAAGAAATATTTTAGAGGCCAGGGAGGACCATGGGAGATTGGCTCCAGGGCATGTCCAGCCAGTCTCTCCCAGTCCTGATTGGCTGGACCCCAGCAGCAAGCTAACCTACGGGTCGGAGCGTCTGCCCCCTGGTGGTCAATGTGTGTCATAGCGACTGGTTGAACGGTCGAATGGTCAGACACTTAGCATATTAGGCTTTTGTATATATAGATAGGGCTATTGCAGATGGTCAGATGAAAATGAAGTTATTAGGATGGGTCCCAATCCAATATTGTGTCCTTATACAAGGGAACATGTGGGCCCAGAGATAGACCCAGATTGGAGTTATGGTACCACAAGGCCAGGAGCGACCCAAAGCTGGGACGCCCTTCCCTGGCGCCCTTGGTGAGAGCTGGCCCTGCAGACCCCCTGGTCCTGGACTTCCAGCCTCCAGAGTTGTGAGATGGTACATCTCTGCTGTTTCAGCCAACCAGCTCGTGGCCTGTGGTATAGTTTGGCAGCTCAGGAAGCTAATGAACAAGTTTTTTAAAAAAATAATATATATTTTTTATTGATTTTAGAAAGAAAGGGAAAGGGAGATAGAAACATCTCTGATGAGAGAGAATCATCAATCAATTGGCTGACTCCTGGGGATAGAGCCTGCAACCTGGACATGTGCCCTGACCGGGAATTCTCTTGGTTCATAGGTTGACGCTCAATCCACTGAGCCACACTGGCTGGGCATTCTATTTTTTTTTTAAATGTATCCTGTATAATAAAAGGCTAATATGCAAATCAACCAAACAGCAGAACGACCGGTCGCTATGATGCGCACTGACCACCAGGGGGCAGATGCTCAACGCAGGAGCTGCCCCCTGGTGGTCAGTGCGTTCCCACAGGGGGACCGCTGCTCAGTCAGAAGCCCTGAGCCGAGCTCACAGCTGGTGAGTGCAGTGGCGGTGGCAGGAGCCTCTCCCACCTCCGCAACAGTGCTAAGGATGTCCAACTGCCATCAGTTGACATCCCCTGAGGGCTCCTGGACTGCAAGAGGGCGCAGGCCAGGCTGAGGGCCCCCTCCCCAACTGAGTGCACGAATGCTGTGCGCCGGGCCTCTAGTACAGTATAAAAAGGTAACGCTTCCCCAGCGTCCTCAGTTAAGTGATACTTTTATAACCTGAAACAATTTCATGGCAGTCATTACTTTCAGAAGCTTCCTTAGGCCGCCAGTCTCCGTGCTAGCACCGCCAAGCTCCAGGTGGAGGGCTGGAGGGAGAATTATTCATTGCTTGGTATTTTGAGACTTGCAATTCCCTTCCTAGATTTTCAGAGTTGTTTATGACCGAAAAGGCAAGGCACTGAGGCTTGTTGATGGAAAAGCAAAAACAAAATAAAAACAAAATCCATAGTTCAAAAAGCCGCATAGTCCAATTATTTTCGTGTCTGCCCATTTAAGGAAATAATTTTAATCCAAATGTTTTGTTGAATGGGCAGCAACATGGAAGTAATTCCCGTTTGAGATGCTCACATTACGCGGAATGAGCATATTGTCCTGACCAGTGAGACTCCTTTGTGTCGTTGTAGGTCAGGCCGGCACTCTTGGCCTAAATGAAGATCGCGTGGCCATGGAAAGATGGGGCAATGGAAGGGAACTTGGCCAGAGAGGGGCGAGGCATCCTCAAAGGGGGGAGGGGAGGTCCTTTCTGAAGGGGACCCGGGGGATGGCAAGCCAGCCAAGAGTTAGTTACAGACACTGAAAGTCTGCCCTCAGAGCTCTCACAAGGGCCTTTTTCCTTGTTTTTACACGACAACTCCTCGGACACATACAATGTCCTAGCAGCTGGATTTTAAAGACTGAAAATCTTTCTGGAAAAGCACCTAAGAAAGTGTAATTGGTGATGAATTACGCTGAACGTGAGATGACCTAAATCAAAAGGTCCCTCACTCTGATTTCCGCAGAGCGATGCGCGGTGGAGAAGTGGGCTTTTTAAAGGCAGAAACCCACCAGGAACGCTGGTTTGGGGCGCATTTCGTCTTTAAAGAAGCAGAGGCTGGGTGGATTCACACGTCAGGCGATTCGGTGCGCAGCTCTCTCCTGGGGGTGCCTTGGCAGCTCTGATTTCAGAGCAGGTTGTCCCTTCGCTGAAGGGGCCGGCGGGGCAGAGAGCAAATTGGGGAGAAAGTGGCTGATGGAAACTGTCTGAGGTCGTAACTTTCAATTTTCCCAGGTCCGTCCTCTCCCCGAGACCTTGAGTTCACGGCGCCCCTGGAAATGGCGGCAAGGCGGCTGGCAATGAGCAGGCGGCCTCCCTCCCCGCCCGCCACTCGGGCTTATTTTCCAGGATCTGGAAGTTCAGCAGTTTCAAAAGGGCGAGTCTATCCAGGGATTGCTCGATGTTTGTCTTTTTGCGATAATAGATAATGTGGGTAGGTTGTGCAGAGTTTTTAAATGGCTGAACAGCTCTGTGTGTGTGTGTGTGTGTGTGTGGTGTGTCTGTGTGTGTGTCTGTGTCTATGTGTGTGTGTGTATATGTGTGTGTTTGTGTGTATCTCTGTGTGTGTGTGTCTGTATGTATCTCTGTGTTTATGTGTGTGTGTCTATGTGTGTGTCTGTATGGGTTTATGTGTGTGTTTCTACATGTGTGTGTCTATGTGTGTGTGTGTCTATGTGTGTGTGTCTGTATGTATCTGTGTGTATCTATGTGTGTGTGTGTCTGTGTGTGTGTGTGTGTGTGTTTATGTGTGTGTGTGTGTCTATGTGTGTGAACCCGAACCTCCTGCAGAACCTTTATTTGCTACTTTCTTGTTGACTTTTTGGGGCATTTGGTTGTCCTGGAAGCGACACTTATGTAGCCCAAGGAGAATAAAAGGCTATAGCTCAAACATTTAATTCTCTCTCCATTTTGCAGCTACCTTATGTTTTGTAGATTAGGATCTTTCTTAGAAACTTACTCAAATGTTCAGATAAAACAGCCCCAATGGCCCCTTCTTCATCCAGTTGTGCCAGCGGCGCGGGACAACGAGGACCGCAGGGCGGGCTCAGCCGGCTGGCATTGCTCGGTGTGCGGCCGACAAATGGCGAGGACTGAGAGTCTCCGCCGGCAGGCTCACGGGCTTGTTTTTCCTGCCAGGCTCCGGGGGACACCCCTCCGGAGTGGAGGACACCTGTGTCCCCCTCGGAGTACATGGCTTCTGCAATCGTACCGACGGCTTTCATGACGATCCCACTGCTGACCTCACACAGGCCAGGGGAGCAGCGACCTCCTGGTGAGCTCACCACTTGCCGGACTCCTGCCTCTGGCTGAGCCCCTGGCACTGGCTCTAAATGAGTCCTCATGGCCTCACGGGGAAATCTGCATTGGTTTTGGGGGCCTGTTGATTTGGGTCTCGCGTAGAGGGGAAGAGTTGAATGAGTGGTTGTTGCCGCTCTTGGGGAATATCAAGGACGTATTAGCTCTGAGTGGACTGGGCCAGTGTGGACGTTGTTGAACACACATTCCTACGGGCCGCATCTTTTAGGCCAGTGGTCGGCAAACTCATTAGTCAGCAGAGCCAAATACCAACAGGACAACGATTGACGTTTCTTCTGAGAGCCAAATTTTTTAAACTTAAACTTCTTCTAACGCCACTTCTTCAAAATAGACTCGCCCAGGCCGTGGTATTTTGTGGAAGAGCCACACTCAGGGGGCCAAAGAGCCGCATGTGGCTCGCGAGCCGCAGTTTGCCGACCATGGTTTCAGGCAGTGGAAGCTGCCAGGTGAATTAGTCGGCCTCGGCTCCGGCCCCACGTCCTCTGCGGACTCACCGTGTCGGCATCGGGGCGCAGGGCTGTGAGAACATAGGCCTCCTTGGCCAGGGTGGTCCTGCTGTTTCACTGTTCACGTAGAGGCCACTGAAGTAGCGGGGTGGATGGTAGGTAACACTTAAAACCACAAAGTCAAGCCCGGCCGGCGTGGCTCAGGGGTTGAGCGTCGACCTACGAACCAGGAGATCAGGGTTCGATTCCTGGTGAGGGCACAGGCCCGGGTTGCAGGCCCAGCCCCCAGCAGGAGGCGTGCAGGAGGCAGCCGATCAAGATTCTCATCATTGATGTTTCTGTCTCTCTCTCCCTCTCCTTTCCTCTCTGAAATCCATAAAAATATATTTAAAAAACCCCGAAAGCATAAAGTCACCTCACAGATACGCCTTGAAATGGCATGTGCTCAGTGTTCCGCCATTGCTAGGGACTCATTAGCCCTGAATAAAATTGCTTGAACTTGACCAAAAGCAAAGTATGTGTTAAGAAAATATATAATTAAAAAAACCAGTAGATCTGTGACCTACAGAAGCAGTGCCGCACTTCCTCACGTCACGGTTGCTTTTGCTCTTATTCTTGTGTCGTAGGCAAACATGGAAATGTCAAGACTTTATTTTTTGTGGGAGGCGGGGCGGGGGTAGGACTTGTCTAAAGCTGGCCACTTGACCACTTCTCTGGGTGGCGTGTGAAATACCTTCAGTGAGGAGACATCGGAACAGCCCTGTCCAGTTGCTCAATGGTTACAGTGTCGGCCGCTACATGGGAAGGTCTCGGCTTCCATTCGCAGTCAAGGCCATGTAGCTGGCCTGCAGGTTCAATCCCCGCCCCCGTCAGGGCACATGTGGGAGTCAACAGGTCCATGTCTCTCTCTCTCTCTCCCCCTCCCTTCCATTCTCTTGAAAAATCAAAGGGGAAACATGTGTTGGGGTGAGGACTGTTAAAAATAAAGAAGAGAGAGACATCAGGAGCAGAGAGGAAGACCCAGGCTCCGAGGACAGTGGCCGCTGCACAGGAGGGAGGAGAGGCTGCGGTCTCCAGCGCACGGCCGTCTCCCAGGGCGGCGGCTCGGCCCAGCTGTTGTGGCCAAAGACATGCAGTGTCATTCCATCCCGGACACGGTAACGGGAGGCGTGGGTCTGCAGGGAGGGTGTTCACAGGGTCTCTCTCACCGAAGGACGGTGGTGTCAGCGGGGACGGCACAGACCGGCCCCCGGGCCCCCGTGTGCCGAGTGGAGGAGGTCTGAATAATGACCGAAATTCCGGCAGGCCTCCGAGAGGCAGGCGCAGCGCTGCTCGGAGAACCGGTCATGCTTTTAGTGATTAGTTTTCAGAGTTATTTAACGTCTTCAGGGGCTAGAGATTTGAAAGAGATTGTGAGTGAGATACATTGTCACTGGTGAGTTAAAGTAGTTTAAAATACCTCAATTCTTTGGAATGCTGTGTTTTCCATTTCTTCCTTCTTAGACTCTCAATACCTTTTTGCCTTTATGTTTCACCTTTTTTTAAATTTATTTTTTATTTATTTATTTATTTTTAGACACAGAGGCAGTAAAGCACCAAACAGACTGTCAAATTACAGCGGGAAGGCTGGGGAGTGTTGGGGGGGGGGGGGGAAGAGATCAGCCAAAGGACTTGTATGCATGCATGTAAGCACAACCAATGGACACAAGATGCTGGGGGCGTGGGAGGAGGGCATGTGACGGGGTGAGGGAGGCTGGGGGAAGGTCAATGAGGAAAAAAGGAGATATATATACTACTATGTGTAATACTTTAAACAAGAAAGAAGTTCAAAAAAAATGTTTCGCCTTTTAATTTGAGGGACAAAAGGATCGTTCGTTGCCGGCCACACGGCTGTGTGTGCAGCAGGCACTTGGTAGCTGTTTGTTAAATGGACCGATGCCTGAATTGGTCACTAATTACAAGGCAACTGCGGGGGCTCTGTTATTGCAAAGCCTCCCCATCTTCTGTTTGTCACGGTTGCTCGAGGTCGTGCCATTTCAGAGCCAACTTTTCAGAACGACAGTCTGTAGAGGCAGGGATGCATTTGCTGTTAAAGAGAGAGGTCCGTGGGGAGCCACCTAAACACGTCACAGTTCCTCTCTTAAAAGCCTCATCTGCTGTGTGTCTCTGACACGCCTGCTCCCGGCAGGGCCAGGTAAGACGGTGCCGCCCTCCTGGCATTGCTGAGACTCGGGCTTCGAAGCCATTTATTAAGAAACTAGAGGCCTGGGGCACGAAATTCATGCACAGGGGTGTGTGTGTCCCTCAACCCGGCCTGCACCCTCTCGCAATCTGGGACCCCTCGGGGGATGTCCGACTGCCAGTTTAGGCCTAAACTGGCAGTCGGACATCCCTCTCGCAATCTGGGACCCCTGGCTCCTAACCGCTCACCTGCCTGCCTGCCTGATCTCCCCTAACCACTTGCCTGCCTGCCTGATTGCACCTAACTGCTCACCTGCCTGCCAGATGGCCCCTAACCACCTCTGCCTGCCTGCCTCATCACCCCTAACCACTCACCTGCCTGCCTGATCATCCCTAACCACTCTGCCTGCGTGATCACCCCTAACTACTCTGCCTGCCTGCCTGATCGCCCCTAACCACTTACCTGCCTGCCTGATCATCCCTAACCACTCTGCCTGCCTGATCGCCCCTAACCACTTACCTGCCTGCCTAATTACTCTTAACTGCCTCTGCCTGCCTGCCTCATCTCCCCTAATCGCTCACCTGCCTGCCTGATCACCCCTAACTGCTCGCCTGCCTACCTGATTGCCCTTAACTGCCTCTGCCTCGGCCCCGCTGCCGTGGCTTTGAAGGATGTCTAGAATGATGTCCAGAAGGTTGTTTGGCTGTCTGGTTTAATTAACATATTACCTTTTATTATAGACTAGAGGCCTGGTGCACGAAATTCGGTGCTCCAAGGTACGTTAGGCAAATCCCCAGGCCAGCAGGCTCCCTAATTCCTGGGGGGCTGATGACAAGCAGGGTGAGGTCATGCACCGAGACCTCAAGCATACGCCTCATGGTGTACTGAGACCTTGGTTCCCGGTAACCAACGGTGGCCTTGTGGGTTGGGACAGCAGGGAGTTGCATAAGAACAGAGAAGGGGCAGTTTCTGACGCCTTTTAAAAATTACGTTCAGCCCTGGCCAGTGTGGCTCAGTTGGTTGCACGTTGTCCCGTGCACCAGGAGGTCGCTGGTTTGGCTCCCGACAGGCACATGCCCAGGTGGCTCCGTCCCCAGTAGGGGCGTGCAGGAGGCAGCCGATCCATGATTCTCTCTCATCATTGATGTTTCTATCACTCTCTCCTCCTCCCTTCCTCTCTGAAAGCAATACAAATATATTAAAAAATAATCGTAATAAAATGAGCGGTGTGCTGGTGAATGAATAACAACGGGCTCTCCAAAAATAAGGTGTGCACATAGGAACGCACACAGATTTACTGCACGTTTTACTGACAGGAGATTGTAGCACGCAGTTCACAGTTCATACAGTATGCAGGCCTCTGCTGTGCATTCCACACGGCCGTTCATCCCCACTGAATGCTGCCCTGGCTTTCTTCCCGGCTGTGTCCGCAGCCATGCTGTGGTGGCAGCTAACACTGCGTAGTGCTGACCTGAATGTCACCGATGCTCCCATTTGCAGTAACGAGTGACAGGCCAGCAAAACGGTGAGGACAGAGACACGTGCGGGAAAGTATTGTCGGTGACGTCAGCAGTTTCTCTGCTGCGCTGGATGGTGATTTTCAAACACTGGCAGCATGTTTCTGCAGCTCTCTGTGCTGCTCCCCATGTAATGACTGTGCACACGATAAACTTGGATGCCTCATCTGCATCAGTGACAGTTTCACTCTCAACGAAACGATAAACCAAGCCCTGACGCACGGTGCTTGCCCACGTCTGCAGCACGCACCCCCTCAGCCCGGTCAGTGTCGGAGCCAGTGGGTTCCTGAGGAGACGGCCACCTCCGCACGTGACCTAAACCCAGCAGACGACGGAGAGCGGGCCCAGCAGCTGCGCTCCGGGCGCCCGGGACACGCGCAGGGTGGTACCCCCCAAAGCGCCGCCCAGAGCCAGGACAGCGCCCCGCGGGGCGAGGGCTTCGCCGTGGCACCAGGACCCAGACCAGAAGCAGTGAAGGGGGGGCACACGGTGAAGGTGGGCTCCCCACACGGAGCTGCCGGCCGCTGTGCTTGTGTGATCCTGGGAGGCATTTCCTCCTGCTGCTGTGGTTCCTAACAATCAAAACCCGCAAGATTCCCACCCAGGGAGGCGCACCTGAGCCTTGTGTGTCCCCAGCTTTTGTTGTTGATCGTCACCTGAGGGTTTTTTCCCCCTTGATTTTTAAAGAGAGTGGGAGGGAGGGAGAGAGGGAGGGTGGAGGAAAAGGGGGAGAGAGAGAGAGAGAGAGAGAGAGAGAGAGAGAGAGAGAGAGAGAGAGAAACATTGATGTGAGAGAGATACATAGTTGCCTCCTGCAGCTGGGGCTGGGAAAGAACCTGCAACCAGGATGCATGCCTGTGACTGGGAATCAAACATCAAACCTGTGACCCTTCAGTGTGAGGGCCGACACTCTACCCACTGAGCAGCACTGGCCAAATTTTTTTTTTTTTTTTTTTTTTGCCTCACTGCCTTGGCTAGACCCTCTGGTGCAGTGTCGCCTGGAAGTGGTGAGAGCAGACATCCTTGTCTTGGTCTTGACCTTAGGGGGAAAGCTTCCGCCTCCATCTCAAGTGGGCTGGGAGCTATGGGGTTTTTGTAGTTGTCCTTTCTCAGGTTAAGGAAGGTCCCTTGTATTCTTCCCTTGTTGAATTTTTTGCACTTTACATTAAAAAATATTTTTATTGCTTTCAGAGAGGAAGGGAGAGGGAGGGAGAGATGGAAACATCAACGATGAGAGAGAATCATGGACCGTCTGCCTCCTGCACGCCCCCTACTGGGGGTCGAGCCTGCAACCTGGGCATGTGCCCTGACCGGGAATCCAATGGTGACCTCCTGGTTCATAGGTCGACCTGAGCCACGCCGGCCAGGCTGCACTTTACATTTTTTTAAAAAATATATATTTTATTGATTTTTTACAGAGAGGAAGAGAGAGGGATAGAGAGTCAGAAACATCGATGAGAGAGAAACATCGATCAGCTGCCTCTTGCACACCCCCTACTGGGGATGTGCCCGCAACCAAGGTACATGGCCTTGACCGGAATCGAACCCGGGACCCTTGAGTCCGCAGGCCGACACTCTATCCACTGAGCCAAACCGGTTTCGGCTGCACTTTACATTTTAATCATGGTTGTGTTTAACAATAAGATCACAAAATTCCTAACGATGGGCACTGGGGCCGGTCCGAGCCAGCCCTAGCGCACTGCTGTAAGTCCATTCTTTCTCTTACATTCCCATCTCCAGCCATGGCAAGCACAGGCCTGAGATGCCAATTGAGTGAGTCCTAATTGGGTTATGAAACTAACAAACGCCTTTCAGGAAGAACTAAAGGAAAGCACTCATTTCCATAATGAAAATCAGTTACCACACATTTTTTTTTTTGAAAACACATATTGTATTATAAGTAGCTTGATTTGAGACTAGAATTTTTCAAGTGCCTAGTGTATTAATTCATGTAATTTAGTGAGATGATTGCTATGTGCAGTGAACATTTTCTAAATCATTATTCGAAGTCTGGCTGCCCTAACGAGTTTAATTTGGAAAATACGTTCTCCGTGAACATCACGCCCGTTTTATCGGGGAAGTTTCTGTGGTTGTGAGAGCACTAACCACACAGCAACACCAGGGACAACAACGAAGGCATCAGTGCTGTATCTGTGGAGAAGGCCTCATTAAAAATGTTGGCTGGCCTGTGTGGCTCAGGAGGTCACTGGTTCGATTCCCAGTCAGGGCACATGCCCGGGTTGCGGGCTCCATCCCCTGTAGGGGGTGTGCAGAATGATGATGATTCTCTCTCATCATTGATGTTTCTATCTCTCTCTCCTTCTCCCTTCCTTTTTTTAACAATACATTTTTATTGATTTCAGAGAGGAAGCCGACGACCTGGGCATGTGCCCTGACTGGGAATCAAACTGTGACCTCCTGGTTCATGGGTCGACGCTCAGCTACTGAGCCACACCAGCCGGGCATGTGATGAGCTTTATCAGCCACGGCTACCTTTGCCCTCTGAACCTGACACCCTCCCATCTGCCAGGTCCAGCCCTCCTGAGAAGCACGGGGCTCATGCCCTTGCTTGCTGGGCTCATCCGTCCTTAGACTTAGCTCTGTGAGCTGCTGCTGGGGCCCGCCGCGGCCTTTGCAAATCCAGGCTCATTAGCCAGGAGGGATAGCGTGCATCTGCTGGATGCTGAGAGCGACTGAAGTCTGCAAGAGTTCTAAGGATCAAATGAACAAGACCCTATTTATAGTTGTGTTTAAAAAAGAGCGTGGGAGGGGCTTCTAATGGTGCAACACGGCAGGAAAAGGAGGAAAGTTACCCCCAGAGAAAGGGGGAAGGCCATCAGGGAGCATTCTTTCAACGTGGAACAAGTGGCCCATTCCTGGGAAGAAAGCCGAGACCCACAGGGAGCGTGTCCCCTTTGCTGGGTTTAAAACGACCGGGAGGCACCGTTATGGCTGTGGGTACAAAGACGGGCTGGCCCATGGTCGGCGAGCTTTGAGGTGTCTGGGGACACAGACACCAGAGAGGGAGGAGACGCGGCGACAGCTCCGCTTGCTTTTAATTGAAAAGAGATCTACCCGCTCGGCACCGACTGTAGGCTGAGACTGTGGGCGATGTCATCTGAGGGACGGTTTGTTCGCGCTTAGAAGAGGCGGCAGGAGGGACCGGCGAGGGCTTAGTGACCACGACAGGAGTCAGCGCCCCGTCCTCTCTTTCCTCTGTCACGGGACATCTGTGACGGCGGACATGGGCCCGTGGGGTGCGGCCGGCAGTTCCCATCTCATGACATTCTCACAGATAAGAAAGAGAAAGCCGTGGGTTAATGGTAAAAAGTAGGTGGATCTTAACGGGTTGGAAATTCTACCCACAGGCCTTGGCGTACCGATTGGTGTCTGTTGGGATAAGCGGTGGAAAGAAGGAAAGAACTATTTTTCTTAGGGCTGGATGAAGACAAGATCGCTGATACCAGGTGATCGTGGGGATGTAAAGGGAAGCACAGGGAATAGGGCCAACAGTCTATAATAATAAAAGGGTAATATGCTAATTAGACCAGACAGCCGAATGACCTTCTGGACGAAGCTTCGGCTGCGAGGGCCAAGGCAACCGCCGTGGCTGTGAGGGCTAAGCCCCTTGCACGAATTTCATGCATCGGGCCTCTAGTATTGTAATAACCGTGTATGTTGCCGGGTGGGGACTAGACTCATTGGGGGGATCACGTCACAGGTTAGATGGCTGTCTGACCACCATGCTGCACCCCGGAAACTAATATGATACTGATGTCAACTGTCATTGAAAGAAAGGCTAACACAGCCCAGGGTTGGTTTTTCTTTCTTTCTTTCTTTCTTTCTTTCTTTCTTTCTTTCTTTCTTTCTTTCTTTCTTTCTTTCCTTTCCTTTCTTTCTTTCTTTCCTTTCCTTTTTCCTTTCTTTCTTTTCTTTTCCTTTCCTTTCCTTTCTTTCCTTTCCTTTCTTTCTTTCTTTCTTTCTTTCTTTCTTTCTTTCTTTTCTTTTTTTCTTTCTTTTTTTTTTAAAGTGTTGTTATTGATTTCAGAGAGGAAAGGAGAGAGAGAGAGAGAAAAACATCAATGATGAGAGAGAATCATTGATCGGCTGCCTCCTGCATGCCCCCTACTAGAGATCAAGCCCGTAACCTGGGCAGGTGTCCTGACGGGGATTCCAACCGTGCCCTCCTGGTTCATAGGTCAACGCTCACCCACTGAACTGTGCCGGCCAGGCTGTCGTCATTCCTTTTAGAGCTCGATGTGAGGGAGGCACGTGCCAGTTTTGGTGGAGGTCGTGTAGAGCAGCAGTCGCCAACCGGTGGTCCGTGGACCGCTGGTGGTGCGTGAGGTCCGAAAGGTTGGCGACCGCTGGTGTAGAGCACTTGGTAGCTGTCAGTCTGGTGCTGGAGGAAGACCCCGGGACAGGGAACGAGGTCCCTGGTTGCAGCCCAGCTCTGTGCTCGCTCACATTCCCCAGCGTGTCGATGGAGGTGGACATGCTCAGCTTCCTCCTCTCGTTGGGATTCTGTCGCCTGCCTTTGCTACTCACAAGCTCCCTGAGAAACTCAAATGCAATGTAATACTATACGTGAACCCGCTCCAAAGGCCATAGCCCTTTACACACACACACACACACACACACACACACACACACACACACACACACTCACACTCACACACACACACACATGCACACACACGCACTCACACATACACTTACACACTCACATGCACACACACACACAGACATACATTCACACACACGCACTCACACACACACATATACACACACTTACACATGCACACACACTCACACACATACACTTACTCACACATATGCACTCACACACACACACTCTCTCACACACACACACACACACACACACTCACACACACACACACACACACACACACACACACACACACACACACACACACACACACACACACACACACACACACACGGCACAGCATGCTCCTCCAGCTCCTGACTCGGCGGCCGTGTCTGATAACTGCGCTGTGACAGTGCTCCCCTGAGAGGGAGCTGCGTTCCCGGAAGGTGATGTCGTTCCCGCTTATACAGATTGAGGAGAGGATCCAGTGATGAGAAATGTATCTTTACTGGCCGAGTGGAGCTTTAAAACGATAAAAGAGGATCCTGTTATCCCCTTTTCAAAGAACCCAGTGCTCTCCCTCCGCCAGTTGCTCCAAACCAGAAATCATGACGCTATGTGAAGCGTGATGGCTCTCTGTGGGCGTGGGCGTCACTGGGACCAACTTGATGGCCGTTATTTGCGAGCACGATCTTTCCTTCGAGGGCGGGAGGCCGCGGGCCTCTCCCCTGGCTGGCGGGAGCATCAGTGTGTTTCCCATCGATCTGCTCGCTGGAGCCGCGGCAGCACCATCTCCCGGCCGACGTGCTGCTGGTCGTAGCTCCTCTGACCTTCTCTACAAACCTGAGCGCTGCTCGTGGTCGGTGGTGAACACCAGTGTTTCTCCATGAACACGTCGTGTGGTGCTTTCTGGCTCAGCGCTTCCATCTGGCGGGCCTGGTCACAGAGAAAAGCCACGCTGGGGTGTAGCTTGTCTCCTGCTTCAGAGCTTTCAGAGGGGAACGTGGAAAGGCCCAGCTTCCCGCAGCCGGGAGGGCTTGGCGTTTACAGGCGGAGAGGTGCCCGGTGCCACGATCCTTGTCAACAAGGAAGACGAACCCCATTCGTTCTGTCGCCTACGCTGTCCGGCCCACGGTCAGAATTTTTAAAGCCATTTAAAAGTTTGAAACCTAGAATTTAGGACCCATGATACATACACCCTCACCTATTCAAAATCGTTCCCTTTTAGATTGGGTAATTGTGTCTTAGAAGAAGCCAAGGAATTGTTAAGCGGCTTCTAGTTGTTATTTTTTGTATGTATCAATAATCACTTTATTTTTTAAAAAATGTATCTTTACTGTTGAAAGTATTGCAGATACCCCACTTTTCCTGCCATTGACCCCCTCCACCACGTCCCCTCCCCTCCCCAGGCCTTCCCCACACTATTGTGTGTGTCCATGGGCTATGTCTATATGCTTATATGTTCATTGGTTAATCTCTTCCTTCTATTTTAGATAGATTTGCCCTACATCAGTACGTTCACATGACATTGTTGCCAACGCAGAATTATCCTAGACTCTCATATCCAGAAGCACCTTACTTCTGGCCCAAACCCCATCTCCTGTTTGCTTTCTTCTCTGTGACATCCCTGCAGGCTGGTCACAGGCCCCATGTTCCGTGACGCGTGTTCTGCAGGAGATGTGCTCCGTGAGATGCTGCCTTGGAGTGGGGTTCAGTGGGGGGATCGGTATGAACGTGTTTGGAGTGAGTTTGCATCATGGACCCTCTGCTTGGAGCAGGGCTGACCCACCGTGAGAGTTGGTGACTGAAGGACCAGGCAGGGCAGTGTCGTCACCTCCTCCCCGCTCTCGGGGACCAAGTGACCACGTGATCTGTCATCTCAGAGGAGGCTGGTTAGAGCGTGAAGGGGGCGCTATCAACATGCTCCACAGAAGGCGTCGCTGGGAGCGTGTTGGCTCAGGTGGGACACATGGCCACCCTGTTAGACGGACTTACCTCTCTTTCGAAACCTCGCTCACACCCTAACCTCCCCATCATGACTGGGTTTTCTCGGCACCGACCTCCTCACTTTATTAAAGATATCATTTCCTACTTGTCTTAGTGGCCACGTAGGCCCCTTCTGCCTCTCCCGCTAGGCTCCAAGTTCATGAAGAGGTGTTCTCTCTTTAACTCTCGTGCCATCTCCAGGGCCGACGCATCGTACTCTGTCATCACACGTCCTAATAAGCAGTGTGAATGAGCGAGTGATGAATGGATGAGCAAGTGAGCTCAGGACCAAGCGTCTGACAGCCTTCTCGGCTGTGACCTTTCCCCTCTGACAGTAATGGTTTACACTCGACCAATTTCACCATCACCCGTGGACCTTCCCTCATTTGTTTTCTTTAACCGGATCTGTGAAGGGACCTCTTGGGTTTCTTCCTCCTCAATGTGTTTCTTTTTTATCAAATCACTTTTATATGTTAAGGCCCAGACCAACATCTACCTCCTACCCACTTCTGTGACTGTAACAGCCTGGCCTTCTTGTTTGTTTGTTTTTTTAAAAATATATTTTTATTGATTTTGGAGGAAGGGAGCGGGAGAGAGGGAGAGAAACATCAATGGTGAGAGAGAATCATCGATCGGCTGCCTCCTGCACGTGTGATGAAGACGATGAGCTTGGGGGGAAATTCAGCAGGAGGTGGTGGGTGGGTGTTGGGCGTGAGGTCCGAGTTGCGTGGGTCTGGGGGCCTTTAGAATCTCTGGTACATCACATAATGACTAATCCATTCTTCTTCCTTTGTTCTAATTCTGTTTTTCATCCATGATTCATGTATTTATTCATAACATCTTGAAGTCCCAGGTATACGTTAGGCTCCATGCTAGAGAGATGTGGGGGGACAGACAAGAATGAAGCTCCGATCCTGGGAGCGAGGCAGGCACAGAGACAACGTCCTGCATTGTTCCTCGCCATCCAGTCCCAGCGTCTCCCAGTCGCTCACTGCGCACGATTCTCATCGACCAGGTGGCTGTTATTAATCACTCGGCCTTATTCCTCCTGTGTTCTGGGCTTGCAGTTTCGCGAGGCAGCGTGAGGGGCCCTGGGACGCTGCCAGCAGCCAGCCTTGTGCTCTAAGTAATTGCTTCTTAATGACAGTGAATGCATGGAATTTCAGGAAAGATTATTTTACAAAACAGAACAGACTCAAGGTCACCCTGTGGGAGGCCACGCTCCCCCTCTCTCGGCTTCCTGGTTCTTGCTGCTTTCTGGGTTGGAATCAGAGGGTGGGGCTCTGGTTACCGGGAGGGAGGCTCGTCCGGGATCTGTAGCTCATTTTCTTTGTGCCAGAGATTGGGATGCTGGGCCTGGTCGTGGACCAACAGCATGAATGACCTGTCACCTGTGCCTGATGGGAGTCAGCGGGGACCCCGAGCTCCTGGGGGGCATGTCCGTGACGTCATTATTTCCCTTTCTCCCACAGACAGGATGCTGTGTTCCTTTGTCCTCTCGCTCACACAGGATGCCGTGTTCGGAGGGTGTCTCTCCTCCTATCTACCCAGTTGGCCTCAAGAGCTTGTCAAGGCCGTGGGGACTCTGACAGGGACAATTCAGAGACGTGTGCTTGTCACACTCTCTTCAGCGAGGAAGGAGCTTTGTGCAACGAAGGCGGGAATACATGTCTACGTGCAGGCTCCATCCCAGGTGCCGGGGAATCGGCAGCGAGGGAAGCACACCATGGTCCCTGCGTTTCAGGTGGGGAGATAGGACATAATGAGTGAATGGCAGTTTTAGTGTGCTTGTGATAAATGCCATAGAGAAAAAAAGGAAGAAGAGAGGACACAGACAAACAGGGAGTGGTGACACGGGAGGTTCTTGTAATTTATTAACTTATTTTATTATTATTTTTTTCTGAATGTTTGTATCAGATTTATTCATACTAGCTAAAAAGTGTAAACAACCCAGAATGTACAACAGCTGATGAACAGATAAATAAAATGTGGTACTTTCATACAGTGGAATATTATTCAGTCATGAAAAGGGATGAAGTACTGATACAGGCTATGACAACATGGATGAAACTAAAAAACATTAGGCTAAGTGAAAGAAACTGGACACAAAAGATTGCATAGTTGCATAATCCTATTTATATGAAATATCCAAAATAGGCAAATCTATGGAAAATATTGTAGTTGTTGCCTGTGGCTGGGGGATGGGAGTGAGGGGAGGGGACTAAGAATGAGTGCTGAGGGATACTTTTGGGGATGATGAAAATGTTCTAAAATTAGATTATGGTGATGACTCTATAATTCTGTAAATATGCTAGAAACCGTTGCATACTTTAAGTGGGTGAATTAAATAGAATATGTGGCCCTGCTGGCGTGGCTCAGTGGTTGAGTGTCGACTTATGAACCAGGAGGTCAAGGTTGGATTCCTGGTCCTGGGTTGCAGGCTTGAGCCCCCAGTAGGGGGTGTGCAGGAGGCAGCCAATCAATGATTCTCATCATTGATAATTCTGTCTCTCCCTCTCCCTTCCTCTCTGAAATCAATAAAATATATTTATATAATAAAAAAAAATAGAGTATGTGTATATTTCCTTTTATTTGTGCAGCTTATCTCTAAGGATAGAAATTGAGTGGCAGGAAGACTTCACGGTATCTACCCTTTTGCATTTTGAATCTCTTTTCCCCCCCACATTTACTTAGCTTTTATTTATTTATTTTTTAGTTTTTTAATTTCTTTATTGATTATGGTATTACATATGTGTCCTTATTCCCCCATTACCCCCCAACCTCCCCATTCATGCCCTTACCGCCCTGTTGTCTGTGTCCATTGATTAGGCTTATATGCAAGCATATAAGTCCTTTGGTTGATCTAGGTTCTTGTAATTTAGATGGATGGCCCTGGAGGGCCTCATGGAGGAGGTGGCATTTGCTTTAAGACTTGAAAGAGATAAAGATGCACAAAGCTTTTCGTTCTTCACAAGGCATTTGGTGAGTGAACAAAAATGATTTCGGTGTGAAGGGAGGTTTACCTAGTGGACTGAGGAGGGAGAGGAAATAATTATTTTTGCCTATTTCCTGAGACCACACGTCAACGTCACCGCATCATGCAAGCAGACTGGCCCTACCTGAGTCTGGGGAGTGGAAGGAACAGGTGGGAGGGAGGAGTGGCCTGGCCCTGGCTTGAGGGAGGAAATGCTGTAAGTGAATCACAGGTGTGCAGAGAATGCCCACCGGGTACGCCATTCACAGGCTATCTGGAACCCCATTTTCTTTTTCTTTCTTTTTTCTGTTAATCCTTACCCGAGGATATTTTTCTATTGATTTTTAGAGCGAGTGGGAAGAAGGGTTGAGGTAGGGAGGGCGGGAGGAAGGGAGAAGGAGAGAGAGAAACATTGATGTGAGAGAAACAGACACATGGATGTTTGGCATGCGCTCCCGCCAGGGATCAAACCCACAACCTTCAGGTGCACGGGATGGTGCTCCAACCACTGAGCAACACCGGCCAGGGCCCCATGTTCTCTTAGGAGCCACGCCATGCCCCCTGCCTTCTCAGCCCCGCACGGCATCACTCCTCTCCCGGACCGGCTTCTGCTGGGAGGCCTGGGTTAGCCCTGCTCAGAATCAGGTGGACGTGTGCATTTCTTTTCTTCTTCCTGATCAAGCTCTCCATCGCTAATTTCCCTTCAAAACCTTCTTCAGGCTGTTAACAAAAATAAACGATCAGTAATTGCTAGTATTGGTTGATTTGTCTGGGATTATCACTGAAGTATAAAATGCAATTTAGGATCTCATTAGAATTATTATTCCATTTCATTCCCTAAATATGGTGACCTTCTAATTTAGAAATTTAAGATGCTTACTAATAAATGTTGAAATGGCGCTGGTATAATTGTCATGGCGCTCTTCTTAAAATAATATATTGTTATTGATTTCAGAGAGGGAGGGAGAGGGAGAGAGAGAGATAGAAACATCAGTGATGAGAGAGAATCGTTGATTGGCTGCCTCCTGCACTCCCCCGCACTGGGGATGGAGCCTGCAACCTGGGCTTGTGCCCTGACCAGGAATCGAACCGTGACCTCCTGGTTCATAGGTCGACGCTCAACCACTGAGCCACACCGGCCGGGCTGTTTTGGGATTTTTGTGTTTCCTTGGTTTATGGTTCAACTAGATGTAATGGTGGTAATCCCATTGTCTTCTGATTCCGGGTATGTAAACACGGCGGGCTGCCGTCTGAACTGTCACGGTTGGGAGAATGCATACTTGGCCTCGTCAGCTAGGCTGTTTCATCGCCCGGTGGTCTCTGGGTTTCCAGGCTCAGCCTCACGCCTGGGGGCGCCGCACGAACCCGCACCACACGATCCATCGATTGTGTCCCGAGCCTGACCTTTGCTTCAGACATTTCACATGTTCACGGGACGCACTTTGTGCTTGACGGGCGGTCCCTGTATTTGCCTGTTGCTCTGGGGGAAGGAGGAGAAAAGGAGTTACTGATTCCGACATCAGGTGGTGGGGTATCATCTACTTCCGTAGGAGGCACAGACAGTGCAGCATCCACACACACACACCTGTTTGTGTCTCTTCCGGGCTTTGTATGAAACGGCTCCAGGGCTCATGTTCGTAGTTCTTCAGTTAATAAGGGGGTGAAAGAGACACGGGGGAGCATAGGACATCAGTCTGCTCAGCGTTAGTGTCGTCCTGGGTGCTGCCGTCGGGCGGCAGTCTCGCCCATGGTGGTTTCGAGGAGCGTAAGGAACGGTTCCGAGGCGTCGGGACTGCGCAGTCCCTCGCACAGGACGAGGCGAGACTGATGCCTCTCGAGTAGATGTCGTCACGCGTTTACGTTCACACAGGCGCCCAGTGGGGAGCTCTGGTCTGCGGCCACATTCCCTTCCCCTGATGAAACCCCTCCCTCTGGGCCCGGAGCAGCCGGGGCCATCAGCGTGCGGGTCTGGCTGCTGAACGGTCAGGCCTCCGGATTCCGGAGATTTTCAGGAGCGTGCGTCTTGGCAACAGGACGGGGCGTTGGCTCAAATGTCACGGTTAAAGGGGAGGCAGCTGGTCTGGTCTCGTTGTGTAGCCGCCAACAAGGCCTGCATTACAACTGTAGTAACGAGTCGGTTTGCAGTCTCTTCAGCAAAAGGCGTTACACAAAGCGGCGTCCCAGCAGGTGGCCGGGGCTCAGTTACCCACAGGGACACTTGGACCCAGAGAAGGGCCAGTCCCAGGGGCCCGTGAGGTGTTTTCCAACTAACCCTCTCACTAACCCTCTTAGCGCCCCAGAGGAGGAGGGCTTAACCCAGGCGCCCTGCCAGGCGCGGCCAGCCTGCTCGCTCGCTCATCTGGCTCATCTGCCGGTGCTTCTCACAGAAAAGGACTCACACAGACCCGGGCTTCCCCAGCCGCCTGAGCACTTAGACTGTGGGCAGGCACTCACAGGGATCATTTTCTTCTTCCCAAATCCTTTAGATTCTAAGTGAAAATGATTGCTTAAAGGATTAGCACTGTTTTAGGAAATAAATGAGATAAAGTGTGTGATGTGCTCTGTAAAGTGTAAATCTCTATGGAAAATGTGAGGTGACGCTCTCTTAGACTTTCTGAGCCTCAGCAGTGTTATTTAAAAACACACACGCAGAGTTATTTCCGTCTTGCCTCCGTCGCACCCAATCACGCTTTTCTCGGCATGGAGTGGGGTGGGACCCAGGGCTGCGATGCCCCTCCAGATCCCGTGAATTCCAAAGCTCTGTTCAGGCCTCTGGGTTTAGAGTTCCCCTTCTCGTTTCCTCCTCTTTCTCGCTCAACGAAGCAGGAGTCGCAAGATGAGCAGCCGGAGAGGCAATCGCTCCTTTGTCTCCCCGCAGAAAAAAAGCAAAGGAAGCAACGAAGACACCCGTGGAAGAGCCGGCTTGGCCTGCGTCGTGGCTCCCGGGGGGCCTCTGGGCAGCTGATGCGGCAGGCACACGGGCGCTGGCTGCCGGCTGCTCTGGGACTGACGTCCGTCCGTCCATCAGCGCTGCAGGGCGAGGGTGCAGCGGGGCCTGGTCCAGGCCCTGCTTTTCCGTCTGCACGCGACTGTGACCATGGGCACACCTTCCTCTGCTTGCATTTGCCCCACCAGTTTAATAAACGGGGGTGTCTCGGTCAAGCGCTGAGGGCAAGGTCAAAGCCGGAAGACCTTTTTCCTCGGCTGTGTGGTCCTGCGGACGTTCCCTTACCTTTCTGAGTCTTAGTTTTCTTCAGTGTGAAATGGGGATAACTCGAACACCTACATCACATACGTGTGCACATGAAAACATGTATGCAAACTCCCAGGCTGCTGTGCAGGGGGAATGAGGCAGGAGATGCAGAACATTTTGAAAATGAAAATGCCCCTCCTCCAGCACACCTGGCCCAGTGTCCCCGGGATCTGGCCCAGTGTCCCAGGATCTGGCCCAGTGTCCCGGGATCTGGCCCAGTGTCCCGGGATCGGGAGGCAGGAGGCGGGAGAGCTTCTTCTCGCTCTGAGAATTATATCAGCACCTCCTCTCTAGCCTTGTCATGAAGAGGAGGTGACCAAGGCGTGTCAGATGCTGCCCGCAGCCCGGGAATGGAGGGCGTACGCGGTGCAGCCCGCAGCCAGCATCTGTGTGACGAGCAGGGGAGGGAGTATGTCTGGGTTCTTTTTTGTGGTGTTTTACATTCAACTCCCCGTGCCTTGTCCCACTGCGAGGGGCTGACGGCACTGAGTCCGGCGTGAGATTTACTGTCTCCTTGGAGAGTTAATACCTGCCGGTTAATGACAGTCACTGAACATTTAGTGCCTAATGGGCTGCATCTCCTCGGCCCGGGTGCCCGGCGTGGGAAGGAGCTATGCGGTGCAGCTCGGCGCCTGCTGGCAGCGCTGGTGACCTCCCCACAGGACTGCCCGAGGGCTCCGCTTCATTTGAAAAACGCATTTGGAAATGTCAGCGTCTGGGAAGCCCGCGCCGAAAGCCTCCTCGGAATCGTGGAGCCAAAGACCGTGAGAGCCGGTCTCCAGGGAGCCCCTGGCCCCAAGTCCTCGGCTTAGAAACGGGGAGAACAAGGGCCGGGGAGGGGAGGGAGATGACCAAGGTCGCTCTGCTGGCGAATAGCAAGGACGGAGTCAGGCAAGGTCCCTGCTCTCACAGAGCTAATGATCCAGTGACGGGGCAGACGTGATGCATGAAAACAAATGACTCTGGGTGAGCAGGGCCCTTGATAAAGGAAAATCCGTCTAGGGGGTATTTTACAGAAGGGAGACGGCGGGGGGAGGGGGGGACCCTGATGAAGGGGTGGTATTTAAGTGGAGACTTGAATGGGCAAAGGCACAGCCATGCAGAGATCGGAGGCAGGTGTGAGCCAGATGGAAGGAAGGGCAAGGGGTACACGTGGCGTGTCTGCAGCTGGATTGATTTACTAAGAGCCACCCAAGCGATACAAAGTTACAAGAGTGACCCACGCGATACAATGTTGCAAGAGTGACACACGCGATACAATGTTGCAAGAGTGACCCGAGCGATACAATGTTACAAGAGTGACCCGAGCGATACAATGTTACAAGAGTGACCCAAGCGATACAATGTTATAAGAGAGACGGCGCTCTACAATAATGAAGAAAGCCATTCATTGCTTGGCAGCCAAAAAACGATGAGAAGGACTTATGTTTTTCCTGGTCTAAGAGTCTCATCATGAATAGTGCCCAACACGGATAAGGCTTCAGTTTTAAGAACATCGATGGAGTTTTCTTCTTGAAGTCTCCCTT
Organism: Ia io; assembly: GCA_025583905.1. Taxonomy (NCBI): domain Eukaryota; kingdom Metazoa; phylum Chordata; class Mammalia; order Chiroptera; family Vespertilionidae; genus Ia; species Ia io. The sequence goes on along the minus strand of JAJQQW010000018.1, from coordinate 57,275,258 downwards.
CAGGATTGCAGGGACGCGGCTTTCCACATCTGTTTCCAGCCCCGAGGTGGGCGGAGCACACTGCTGGAGTCCTTGTGGGAAGTTGAACTTGCATCTCCCTTTAGGTGGGTACTTTGTGCCTTCCACCAGCAGCCAGTGTCCTGAAACCGCTTGGGAACTGGCGTGGACTTGAACGGCAGTACAAATGCCAGTTATTTCGTGGGTCTGGGCGGTCATCGTTTTGTGCCTCCGTTTCAGTCTGTTGGTAATCGCTGTCAGCTCTTCTTTGCGACGGAGGTGGTTTGGAAAGCGCCACAAAAAAGCTGCCTTTCTTGTGGCGACAGCCAGTATGTTTCTGGACACGGAGGCCGGTGAGGAGACAGGTGAGCTGCCTGGGCCCGCTGTTTTCACGGCGCCGAGGGAGGAGGGGATCCGAAGCCCTGGATGAGTCGCCAGCCCCTGGTCCCGGGGTCCGGTGTCCTAAGACGTTTCCTTCTGTCCTTCCCTGGGGTCATGCTCTGGGAAGACAAAGCTATTTATGGCTTCAGGTTCCGTCTAACCACCAAACTCCAGGTCCTCAGTGGGCAAGCCCCTGGAGGCCCAGGTGACGACTGTGCCCGCCTCTGCCATGAGTTTCTATGGTGGGGAGAGTGTGGCGACGGGGGGGTGCAGCCTTCCTGAGAGATCGCAGCCACGTGCCTGATCACAGCTGTGACCTTGTCTGGGAGAAGTGGGATGGATTGGTGTAAGAACAGGCTGTGGAAGACTCCAAAGAGGCACCCTCGCTCCCCCTTCTACACTCGCCTCCGCCCGCCTGGAAGCCACTTCCCTTTCCTGCTGCTGAGGACCAGGGTTCGCGTCCTTATTCAAAGCGCACGCGCTTTGGGCTCTCAGTCGGTACATGGACATCACCCCACACCCCCCCGCCCCCCGCCCTGAAAAGGAAGACAAATAACGGGAGTGGGAGGAAGCTGAGAAATAACAGTGACGCCTCCCCCCATGGCGCCTGCTTCTCAGCAGCTTGGGCTAAGGATGCCGTTGAGGATGCCTAGACTTTGCAGGCAGAAGCAATGGTCGAGTCCAGACCCCCAACGTGAGTTTTTGCATCAAAATGAGCTCCAGAACCCATCCGGAGGGTCATGTGGGATGTGCATGGGCTCTGGATTCAGGGTCTAGCCATCTCCCCCACCCCCACCCCCACCCCCCCTACTTCTCAGCTTTGAGTCCACGGGCAAGTCCTTCTGTCTCTCTCCCCACCTCTGTTTCCACGTTGTAAAATGGCAGTGGTAACAGGGCTGTTACCTTACACAGTCTTGCTATAAAGACCCAGTTAGAAACCCACACCCACGCCCGGCTGGCGTGGCTCAGTGGTTGAGTGTCAACCTATGAACCTGGAGGTCACGGTTCAATTCCCGGTCAGGGCCCATGCCCGGGTTGCGCGTTCGATTCCCAGTGTGGGGCGTGCAGAAGGCAAACAATCAATGCTTCTCTCTCGTCATTGATGTTTCTATCTCTCTCTCCCCCTCCCTTCCTCTCTGAAATCAATTAAAAAATATATATATATTTTAAATAACCCCCCACACTGTTTAGCAGTGACGAGTCCTGAGTGAGTGCTCTGCCTCTCATTGACTCCTCTGCTCTGCTGAGTCTGTGGGTCTGTTGATGAGCGCACCCTCTGCCCTCCCGTGGCTGGTGCTGGATGAAGGATCAGCCTTCCCTGCAGAGGCGGCTCCTCAGCCAGCCCCGCCCCGCCGGCCCCAGCCCGGGCTTGGAGCCAGGGAGCGCCGTCTCAGCTGTCGCCAAGGCCCTTGGTGTCTCCGGGCCCGGCCACCAGGGCCAGGAGCTCCGAGGACACCGTGGGCAGCCTCCAGCCCGCTGCCTGGGCGGTTGGCACGCAGTGGGCCCAGCCGGCCAGACCGCAGGTGCAGGAGCTGCTGGCGGGAGCGGTGCCAGAGCCGCCTGGCATCGCTGCGGAGAGGCAAGGTTGGCCAAACGCCTGCGGCGGCGCCTGCGGCCTGGCCCGGAAACAAGGAGAAGATGGATTTGAGAAAAGTTCACGCCTGACTCGGCGTCACGATGCTCAGCCGGGCGCTCTGAGAGGACAGGGCTCGGCGAGATGTGAGCGCTTAGGGAGGGGACCCTCCGCGGCGGGGGGGGCACTGGCGCTGCGTGGCCATCGGTGCAGGGCCGGGCCTGTGGTCCGCTCTGGGCCTCACCACGCGGCTGCCTCTGCCCTGTGGCCGCTGCGGGGACAGAGTCGGGGCAGACCTGACCTGCCGAGGGGCTTAGTCACAAGGTGTTGGAAAATGATATGAAGCCTCAGCGCACGAATCCTTGCTTCCCCCGTGACCTTCTAAATGGCCCAGATGGTGCCCAGCCGCTGCGGCTCAGCCGCTGAGCATCAGCCCAGGAACCAAGAGGGTCACCAGTTGGGTTCCCGGTCAGGGCACATGCTTGACCCCTAGGACGGGGTGTGCAGGAGGCAGCTCATCGATCGATGTTTCTATCTCTCGATCCCTCCCCCTTTCTCTCTCTTTAAAAATATAAAAATAAAATAAAAAAACACCCTAAAAATGTCCTACGTGGTGACATTTAGCCTGGGACCTTTTGTACCTTGAGAATGGTTTTTCCGGAAGCAAACGAGGGCAAGGACACAATATGTTTTACAAGTTTTTGCCTTTTTTTTGGCTTTTGAAATGTGTAGCAAATGCGTGTTTTAACCCCCTTTTAAACATGCTTTCCTCCCATGGAAGTGGCCACCCCCGCCGCCCGAAGGATGAGCCTGACCTGCTTCCTGCCGCACGATGACGGCCCGGCGGTACACAGGGCCGTGGTGTCACCGAGCGCGGCCAGGGGCAAGAAATGAGCCGGGCGGGAGCAGCCCTGGCTCACAGGAAGCCGAGCCAAGGCTGCTGGTCGGGGATTGAGCCCCGCACCCCAGGCTCACCAGCACCGCGTCCTCACAGCTGAGCCGTGCCACCATTAGCCACCCACGTGCCCATCCTGCGGGGCTGAGTCCCTGCAACTCAGCTCAACAGATGCTGCGCCTGCGGGGACACGCGACCGAACCGCCTCACACAGCCAGGCCGGCAGGCGCCCGTCCTCCTGCCTCCAAAGCACCCGGGCGCAGGCGAGCCGTGCCGAGTCGCCTGGACTCCGGGCATCAGGCGTGGCTTGCACGCCCTCCTTCAGGCCGCCTCAGGGCGTTGGAGGACCTCCCTGCAGAGCATGGCAGGCCTGTAGGCACGCGCGGCACCCCTACCATTCACAGTTTCTAGTAGCCCCATTTTTATTCACTCATTTAAAAAATATTTTTTTTATTGATTTCAGAGAGGAAGGGAGAGATACATCAGTGATGAGAGAGAATCATGGATCGGCTGCCTCCTGCACACCCCACACTGGGGATCGAGCCCGTAACCCGGGCCTGTGCCCTGACCGGGAATCAGATCGTGACCTCCTGGTTCATGGGATGACGCTCAACCCCTGAGCCACGCGGCTTTGTTTATTTATTTCATCGTCATCCGAGCATATGTTTTTATTGAGGGCAGGGGGAGGGAGAGAGAGAGAGATGGATGCACCCTGAATGGGGATCAAACCCGCCACCTTTTGGTATTTGGGATGACACTCCAACCCACTGAGCCACCCAGCCAGGGCCTCTAGTAACTGCGTTTTAAAAGTTTAAAGAAACAAGCAAAAGTAATTTTAACAACAGAGCCAGTAATCTATTTTAGTTAAGTCAATATACTCAAAATGTTATCATTTTAACATGCAACTAACACAAAAATGAACAGTGAACTATCTCACATTATTTCCACACACTGTCTTAGAGCTCTGGGGTTCAGCTGCACTTCGGGCGTGTGTCACTGGGGGCAGCCATGTTACCCGAGTGGCGAGTGGCAGCTGTGGGGGGCAGAGCGGGTCCTTCTCAGAGGGGTGCTGGGGCTGCTGGCCCGCCCAGGGCTGACCTCTGACATGACCGCTTTGCTTAGCGCAGCTAACGACTCACTACCCACCCAGCCAGCACCCACAGAGTTGTTTTGCGGGATTGATTCATTCGGCTATTCTGGGGGGCGCATAGGAGGGTAGCACTTCTGACAGGCCCTCTGGGGGTCAGTCCTTTTCTGCTTCACATCACATTTCTCTGGCTCCCCGCTGCGGTGGCAGACAGATGCGTGTGCATGTTTGTGGACAGGTGTGTGTGCAGGTTTGCAGATAGGTGCATGTGCTGTGCACTGTGGTCTCTGGTTGACCTTGTTGGGCACTGTGGTCTCTGGTTGACCTTGCTGGGCACTGCGGTCTCTGGTTGACCTTGTTGGGCACTGCGGTCTCTGGTTGACCTTGCTGGGCACTGTGGTCTCTGGTTGACCTTGCTCGGCACTGTGGTCTCTGGTTGACCTTGCTGGGCACTGTGGTCTCTGGTTGACCTTGCTGGGCACTGTGGTCTCTGGTTGACCTTGTTGGGCACTGTGGTCTCTGGTTGACCTTGCTGGGCACTGTGGTCTCTGGTTGACCTTGCTGGGCACTGCGGTCTCTGGTTGACCTTGCTGGGCACTGCGGTCTCTGGTTGACCTTGTTGGGCACTGTGGTCTCTGGTTGACTTTGCTGGGCACTGTGGTCTCTGGTTGACCTTATTGGGCACTGTGTTCTCTGGTTGACCTTGCTGGGCACTGTGGTCTCTGGTTGACCTTGTTGGGCACTGTGGTCTCTGGTTGACCTTGCTGGGCACTGCGGTCTCTGGTTGACCTTGCTGGGCACTGCGGTCTCTGGTTGACCTTGCTGGGCACTGTGGTCTCTGGTTGATCTTGCTGGGCACTGTGGTCTCTGGTTGACCTTGCTGGGCACTGTGGTCTCTGGTTGACCTTGCTGGGCACTGTGGTCTCTGGTTGACCTTGTTGGGCACTGCGGTCTCTGGTTGACCTTGTTGGGCACTGTGGTCTCTGGTTGACCTTGCTGGGCACTGTGGTTTCTGGTTGACCTGCTGTGCACTAAAAATGCTAATCTGGTGTCTACTGACCATATTATTTATCAGTGTTTCCCCTGCTGTTATCTGTCTCCATTTTGGGTTTATTTTTGGTATTCAGAAGCGTGTTCACCCAATGGTGATGTAGTAAGTGCTTCTTCTTTTTGTTTTCAAAGTGCTTCATGTCCTTTTCCAAAGCTATAATAAATATCCAGTGAATTTTTAAGTGATTTTTGTGCATCTAAATACTTAACGTAATTCATTCTGCTGTCCAGTTGACCACTGTTTGGGTGTAGCCTTCTAGCCACCTCATTATCGCATCATACTCTCCGAGTATGAGTTGCATCAACGTAAAAGATGCTGAAGTTACAGTAGATCACATACCCTCGTTTCCTTTATTTTGATAATCTGGCACTTTGTCAGAGGAAATTTACATTGGCCTGTCTGTGTAACGTCCTGCCACTTGCTACCTGACATGTTGTTTCTACACAGTTCTTGCTGCTGACGTTTTAGATGATTCTATCTCAGGTGTCATCTAACCCTAAATCCACAGGTCTGCAGCTTCCCATAGCTGAGATTATTCAGAGATGTTCACTTGGAGCCTTTCTGGTCTATTGAACATCACCTTGGCCTTCTCTCCTCTGGGTTTGTGTTGGACCTGCGAGCCCGAACGTGCAGAAATGCCGGCACTCAGTTTTCTTTGAATGAACATCCTTATTGGTGTGGACACGCCAGGGCCCTCGTTTATAAGTCTCTTAGCAGTGTTCCTACAGAAGAAAAAAGGACACATCAACTCTATTGCTACTTTTCTTGGAGTTTCATTTAAGTTCAAAATGAAATATTCATTTGTGGGAGAAATGTTCATGGTGACAGATCATCGAACACTTTTGTGGCTGGAGCCTGACCCGGGAGTTCGGGAAGCCAGGCGTCTGCATGCGGGACGGTTTCCCGGCAGCGACATTGGACCGCGTCCTGGTGGCTGCTGGCCCGGCGTTGTGTCTGTGCCGCACCAGATGGGCTGGCACCGGGGCCACTCTGCAGTGGAGGCTCTGACAGCTCCTTCCATGTGTTCTCCCTGAAGCCAGGCCTCCTCTGAACCCCAAACCTCCGCTCCTGCTCTGCCTGGGAGGCTTCACCTTGAGGAAGGTCACTGTAGTGCGTTGTCATCCATTCCTGCCTCTGCTGGCTCAGCAGCCTCGTCAGTTGCAGGGCAGCATCAGCCAGTGTTGGAACGGTTAGCTGGGGTTGGGGTGGGGCAGTTATGTCAGACGATTTGTATACTTTTCTCTCCATCGACACCAGCATATCTGATGCTTTTCTGGTTAAGTCACTGTTCCATATGCCTCGTTTAATATGACCTCACAGGGACCCATGGCATTCATCCCCCGGCCGCAGCTTCTCACGCCGTGTGCATCGGCTACCTGGTCGCTCCTCCCACCAGCTGTGCTTGCTGCTGCCACAGGGCCTGGTGCACGTCGGGCAAGTAGCTCCTCTCTGCTCCCCAAGAGAACGGCTGGCATCATCACGTCCCACCGGAGCCGCTCCCTCAGGACCTGCAGGCACGTCAGCTCAGCGCTCGGAAGTGCTCGTTATTGGTCTTCCCGTTCTCACCCGCTCATTTGCAGGGTTAGCCAGTGTTCAGCCTGCCTTTGGACTATAACTGCCGTGGGGACCAGGACTAACTGGTCGGGTGTGGCCCGACACTATTCTCTGAGCTGGCACCTGGCCTGGCACACGTAGAGACGCCAATACTTGTTGGGTGAGTGAGCTCACTCGCTGAGGTTAGGGCTTCAGCATAGCTTTTCCTTTTTTTCAGATGTGTCTGAGGGGAGACCACATTTAGCCCCTAACAGCTTCTAACCAATAAAAAGAAAACATTGAGCCTTCTTTATGGGAAGGAGCCACATGTAATAAATATTCAACATATAACATGTTTAATATGTAAGTATATGTAAATATACATATTGACATATATATTATATATGCGTCTTTCTATATATCTAATCTCTATCTACAAGAGAAGCATTTGGAAAGCGTACAGTACAGATTATCTACACTAATAAAAGAGAAACATGCAAATTAACCATCACTCCACTATGCTCACCAGCCAATCAGAGCAAATATGCAAATTAACCCAACAAAGATGGCGACGCCCATAGGGCCAGGCAGCGCTGTGGCTGCGGGGGGCCAGATCCAAGACACAAACTGCAGGGAGGCCAGCACCCAGCAGCCCCAAGCCCCACCATGGCTGCGCTGAGGCTGCAGTGGGTGGTGGTGGGGGCAGAGGAGACACAAACCCGCAAGAAACCTGTGGAAAGGAAGATAAGCTATCATAACTTTATCTCCCTTTCCATAAGATGAGAAAACTGCCCCTGGTTTATTTAGTGGTGTGGCCCACACCTTTCTACAAGCCAGAGGTCCTGAGGGGTCCCAGATTGGAGAGAGTGCAGGCCGAGCTGAGGGGACCCCCTTCCCATGCACAAATTTCGTGCACTGGGCCTCTAGTATTATATAAAATCTCTGTACATAATAAATGTAAATAAATGTAAATCTTTCTATATGTGATACACATATTATATATATATCCCTCTCTATATCTTATCTATTTATTTAGATAGAGGCAATTAGTAGTATATTTTTGGAATATATATACATATATATATATATAAACACACTTACTGCAGAGACTCATGTGATCTGAAGTCTTGGAATAAATACATAAGATGTATATATTGAAATGTATATTCTAACCTTCCTTTTCTGTTCAGTGACCTCCACGTGCAGAGGCGGTGTCATGGGAGCCAGAGCACATGGCCAGGCTGCACCCCCCAGCCCAGGGAGACACAGCCAGGCCACACCCCCAGCCCAGAGAGACACAGCCAGGCCGCACACCCACCCAAGGGAGACACAACCAGGACGCATCCCCCTGCCCAGGGAGACACAGCCAGGCCGCACCCCCGGCCCAGGGAGACACAGCCAGGCCATACCCCCAGCCCAGGGAGACACAGCCAGGCCATACCCCCAGCCCAGGGAGACACAGCCAGGCCATACCCCCAGCCCAGGGAGACACAGCCAGGCCATACCCCCAGCCCAGGGAGACACAGCCAGGCCATACCCCAGCCCGGGGAGACACAGCCAGGCCATAACCCCCCAGCCCAGGGAGACACAGCCAGGCCACCCCCCCACCCAGGGAGACACAGCCAGGCCACACCCCCAGCCCAGGTAGACACAGCCAGGCTGCACCCCCCAGCCCAGGGAGACACAGCCAGGACGCACCCCCCTGCCCAGGGAGACACAGCCAGGCCGCACCCCCAGCCCAGGGAGACACAGCCAGGCCACACCCCCAGCCCAGGGAGACACAGCCAGGCCACACCCCCAGCCCGGGAGACACAGCCAGGCTGCACCCCCCACCCTGGGGACTCACACAGGCCTGTGGGGTCACTATGGTTTCCTCTCTGCCCGTCAGATTTGGGGGCAGTACACAGCAACGGGCATGGCCAGGCGTCGTATTCTGGGGGACAGATTCCTCTCCCTGGCTGCTGGGCTTTAGGCTGGGTTACTGGGAAGCTGGTCCCTCTGCCGTGGGCAGCCCTGGGCACTGGCGCCAGCTGCCAGCGCTCACTAGCCTGTCTGGCTGGGGCAGCCTCAGACCCCCAGGTGTGATGAACAGGCTGCTGTCCAAGCCTCGAGGCAGCAGCTGCATGGCCTGGCAAGCTGTGCCCAGACTTGCCGCCTCAGGGGAAGCGGGCATGCCTCGGGACTGGGGTCCACACTGGCCGTCACTGACCAGGGTTAACTGCCTGAGCCATAGGCCGCCGCCCAGTTTCCACAGAGCTTTGCAGAAAGTGAACTGCTTCCCTAGGAGGCCGGCCTTCCAGGGATGAGTCGGGGGTATGGTCACCCTTCCTTCTCGAGGGAAACGGCAGAGGCGCTGGGAACAGACAGGTGGGCAGCTGGGGAGCTGGTATATATATATTTTAAATTTAATCTTTATTGTGCAAAGTATCACAGAGGTCCTCCATTCCCCCCACTGACCCCTTCCAGCCCCTGTCCCCTCCCCCTGCCCCAGGCCTCTGCCACCCTATTGTCTGTGTCCGTGGTTAGGCATATGCACACAAGTCCTTTGGTTGATTATCACCCACCCACCCTCCCCACCTTCCCTCTGAGGTTCGACAGTCTGTTCCATGCTTCTGTGTCTCGGATCTATTTTGTTCATCAGTTTATTTTGTTCATTAGATTCCACGTGAGTGACATCATGTGATACTTGTCTTTCTCCGAGTGGCTCATTTCGCTGAGCATGATACTCTCCAGGTCCCGTGGGGAGCTGGGATTTGAGCAAAGGTTCAGGGCATGGTCTTCCTGTCCGTCCCTCCCTTCTGGCACACCGGGGCGCGGTTTCATGCAGGTGTTTTTGTCCCGGACCCTCTGCCCAGCCTCCAGTCCTCGCCTGCTGTCCCGGGAGAGGCCACGGAGCCTGGGGCTCTTGGTGGAGCTTGTGCCAAAGGCTTCTTCTCGGCAATAGCAGTTGAGCCCAAACAATCCCAAAACAAGGACCACCTTCCCTCCAGGACTGAGAGTGATGCTCAAAGCCGAGTGGTGTGGCTCAGTGGATAGAGCATCAGCCCACGACTGAAGAGTCCCAGGTTCGATTCTGGTCAAGGGCGCATGCCCGGGTTGCGGCATGATTCCCAGGGGCGGGAGGTATGCAGGAGGCAGCCGATCAATGATTCTCTCTCTCCCTCTCCCTTCCTCTCTAAAATCAATAAAAATGTATTTTAAAAAAAGAGTGATTTTCCAAGTCCCCGATGACAGGGGGACGCTCTCAGCAACACAGACGCTCTCAGCTGAGCCGTAGCGCATCGCTGGAGAACAGAGCTGTCACCTCTGGCCCAGCTTACGGGGGCTTCATTTTGTCGATGTTGTCTTCCGGTCTTCAGTGTCCTCCTGGTTTAATGAATGGTCCCCTCATTCTCACCATGGGGAGACACTGGTATTGATTTCAGAGAGGAAGGGAGAGAGAGAGAAACATCAATGATGAGAGAGAGTCATTGACTGGCTGCCTCCTGCACGGCCCACCCTGGGGATCAAGCCCACAACCCGGGCATGTGCCCTGATGGGGAATCGAACCTCGAGCTCTAGGTTCATAGGTCAATGCCACTGATCAGTTTTGGCATTCTTTCTCACAGAGCCTAGACAGAGTCCCAGAATCCTTGTGAACACACGTGTCCCGGCAGTGACTTCCTGCGGACCAGCGCTGTCTCACCTGAGACGGCCGGTTGCCTCCATGTGACCTGGAAGGCGCGTTGAGCCCCGACGTTGTAAGAAAGTGCAGAGTCACTGTCAGCGCAGAATCCATGTCCGTGTCCTTTCAGCTGGACCTGAGACAGGGTCCAAACAGCAGCAACAGCACAATTAGAGACCTAATCGCATCGTCTACGGAGCCAAGGGAATTGTTTGGTCTCATTCACGAGTCAAAATATTTACTTCAATGAAAAAAAAAATTAGTCTTGAGCCACCTAAATGAAGCGATGTCTGTAGCCATTGGAGGGGAGGCTGCTGTCCATCCCTTTGTATCGTGAGCTCAGAGATGCAACACCGTGTTTGCTCTTTGCATGCCTTCTCCTTCGTCACCAGCAGAGGGCAGCACAGCTATTGCCAAGTGTCCCCCTGGGGAGCCTTCCTGCCTTGAGAGTGATGGGTGCAGAGATGATGGGTGCAGAGATGATGGGTGCAGGGCCGCGGGCCGCCGGGGCTGCGCTGGGAGACACTATTCACGTGTGAAATTGACCCGACCGCCTAGACTGCGGGGTTGAAGTTTCTTCTTTAGACTTTCAGAAATCGCCATGACTTCTTTGTAGACTGTTCACACGTTTTGCAGGTCATATTGATCCCTGTTTGATAAATGTGATACATGTGATACATGTAGAGCAGTGTGATGAATGTGGTAACGGTGAAGCGTAGAGAGCAGTGTCACGTCAGTGACACGAGCCCAGCCTTTGGCTGCTGAAGGGCAGACCTGGACCCCAGCTCTCGGTGCCCGTGTGCGGGCGGGCCAGCCTCGCACCCTCTGTGGTCAGGCGAGACAGAAACTCGCGGGCTTCCCTACCACCTCGCAGGCTTGGTGGGAAGATCAGTAAAATCGGCACGTCTGAAAGCGTCCTTCAACAGGGGCTTTCAAATAATGAGCGGCCTCCCGCGTGCTGTCATTGTTCGCCTGAGTCCGGCGTTTAATTCGTGCGAGTTGAAAGCCAGTGCTTAGAGCTTCCTTTCGAATGGCGGCATCGTGTCTGTAAGTGCGCAGTCTTGGCTGCGAGGCCTTGACCGGCCGTGTCCGGGGTCCACAGCGCTCGCTGTGAATATTCACTTTATCCCGATGAAATGCCAGCGTTGGCACCCCACACCCATCACGCCTAACGTTTCCTCGTCCCGGCAGGATCTCAAAGACACTGTCACGCCTAGATAATAAAACCCACCCGCGTGTGTAATTCCACACAGCAGACAAATAGAATCCCCTACTTTTATTTTATTATTATTACTTTAAATATATTTTTATTGATTTCAGAGAGGAAGGGAGAAGGAAAGAGAGATAGAAACATCCATGATGAGAGAGAATCATTGATCGCTTGCCTCCTGCACGTCCCCTACTAGGAGTCGAACTTTGACCTCTTGGTTCCTGGGTCGATGCTCAACTGCTGAGCCACACCCAGCCGGGCAGAATTCCCTGCTTTTAATTTAAAGGGCTAGCAAATGGAAAGTAAGAAAACAACATAACATGTATTTCAAACACGTAAGTTCACGAGACTGGCCGCCCTACAGAGCGTAAGGGAGCAGCCACGGGCGGTGCCTGCGTCCACCTGTCAGCCCTCTTGTCCTGGCGTGTGGCTTCCTTCCCATCAGCACGAGGCCGTCCGGACATGACTAGTGTCTGGAATTACTAGTAACAGCACCCGCAGGCCTGCAGTCTCTGCTCTTACCTCGCAAAGGAGAGGAAGGTGCACAGCCCCGGACCACCTCGCTGCTCTGTGGCATGGAGGCGTGGGTGACAGGCGGTTTAATAACAAACGCACCTGCTGACACCAGGGGCGGCCACGGAGCTGCTTCTTTAACCCCGGACTGGAGTGGCTTGAGCCTCCGGCGAGATCACAGGACAGGCCATGCCTTCGGCCCTTCAGTGCGTAACGAGGGCGAATAAAACGCCTGTCCTCAGGCTGGTGGCTGCGCTTCACGTGGGTAAGTCACGCGTGTGACCCCCTGAGGCAGAGGCTGCGGAGCCGAGGGGAAGCAGTCATGTTAGTTTATTGTCTCACTGCTGGTTTGTGTGTGTGTGTGTGTGTGTGTGTGTGTGTGTGTGTGTGTGTGTGTGTGTGTTGTTGTGTTTTTTGCCCGTGGACTCATTTCCTCTAATTTCCACTTAGCGATGAGTTTAACACCTTCATAACGGCTTACATGCTGGCCGATGCGGGAAGGAATGTGCCTCAGTTACAGCTGAAGATCTGCCTTGAGCGCTAAGGACACAGCGAGGGGCTCTGAGCTCACTACGGGGCGAGGTGAGGAGGCTGAGAGCGCTGTCTCGGGGGCACACGCTCTCTCTCATGTCCATTTGACTTCCCGAGGGGCAGCACCTCTTCGCTACCATCTCCCACGTGTGCTCTGACCACCCGCCATGGCTGCTGGGGCTGCTGCCGGCCCCTTCCCTCTCCCACGCCCCTTCCCTCTCCCACACGCCTCCCCTCTTCCCACGCCCCTTCCCTCTCCCATGCACCACGCTCCTTCCCTCTCCCACGCTCCTTCCCTCTCCCACGCCCTCCCCTCTCCCACGCCCCTTCCCTCTCCCACGCCCCTTCCCTCTCCCACACGCCTCCCCTCTTCCACGCTCCTTCCCTCTCCCACGCCCTCCCCTCTCCCACGCTCCTTCCCTCTCCCACGCCCTCCCCTCTCCCACACCCCTCCCCTCTCCCACGCCCTCCCCCTCTCCCACGCCCCTTCCCTCTCCCACACCCCTTCCCTCTCCCACACCCCTCCCCTCTCCCACGCCCCTTCCCTCTCCCACGCCCCTCCCCTCTCCCACGCCCCTCCCCTCTCCCACACCCCTCCCCTCTCCCACACCTGTTCCCTTCCTGCACAGCTTAGTCTAGAGTCCTGCCTATTTTGTCTGACCTCCCTCTTCACCTTCCCTGCCCCTGCCCTGCCCTGCCCTGCCCTGCCCCTGCCCCATCCCATGCTGCTCCGCTGGAATCATGCGCTCCTCCCCACTGCCTGGTGAATTCAGGCCTCGCCAATTATTCTCCGCTGCTGGTCTCCTCCCACCTGGTCTGCCCCTTTCCTTTGCCGTGCCCCTTGCCCACAGAATGCTGCCCTCCCTCCTCAGCAAGGTGCTCTTTACTAGGAAAGCCCTTTCCCTCTGGTCCCAGCCTCCCTTTCATCTGCAAGAACCCCCCACGAATCATCGATCGCAGCCAGAGCTGCTCATGTCCTCCGAGAACCGCAGGCCCAGCGTCCGCGCAGGCTCTGCTCCCATTGCCCGCTGCCTGCCTGCGTTCCCTCTCCCCGAGTGGCTGACTTCCCTTATCTGTTAAAGTTCAGCTCCTCTCCCCCGGGCCCTGGGCCCTGCTTCACAGCAAGACGTCCCTGCTATTCCTGGAGCTGTTATCACACTGCTCACCAGGCGGCGGTGCACCAGGCTCTGCTCTCTCACGCGCCCTGAGTTCCTGGGAGAGAAGGAGCAGGGCTAATGCACTTTTCCTAGCCTATACCAGGCCTAGAAAGTGCTCACAAGAGAGCTCAGGCTCAGCCGGCGTGGCTCAGGGGTTGAGCGCCGACCTATGAACCAGGAGGTCACAGTTCGATCCCGGGTCAGGGCACATGCCCGGGTTGTAGGCTCAATTCCCAGTAGGGGGCGTGTAGGAGGCAGCCGATCGACCTCTGTTTCTATTTATTTTCTTCTTCTTTTTTTATTGTTTAAAGTATTTCAAATAGTAGTACATATGTCTCCTTTTCTTTTTTTCTTTTTCCCAGTTGACCTTCCCCCAGCCTCCCCTACCCGCTGGCACATGCCCTTACCCCCCTCCCAGTGTCTTGTGTCCACTGGTTATGCTTATATGCATACATACAAGTCCTTCGGTTGATCTCTTACCCCCCCCTGCCCCCCAACCCTCCCCAGCCTTCCCGTTGTCATTTGACAGTTGGTTCGATGCCTCTCTGCTTCTGTATCTATTTTTGTTCATCAGTTTATAATATTCTATTTCTTTATCCCTCACCCTTCCTCTCTCTCTCTTAAAAATCATTAAAAACATATTTTTTAAAAAAATCACAATTATCCTACGAAAATATTTGAGAGAAAAGAGCTTAGTTTTTGCAATGAATATACGGGTGTAAATCAGGACGTATAAAGCAAACGATCCCTAACACAGTTCTCCTAGTGCGCGTGGGCTTTGGTTTCAGCTCCTTGGCTCTGGTGAATAATACTCATGAAGGTTCCTGTGCCCGTGTTTGTGGGGATGTGTTTTCCGTTCTCCTGGGCACGTGCCTAGGAGCGGAATCGCTGGGTCGTATGGTGGCTCTGTGTTACCTTTCTGAGGACCTGCCAGCCGGTTCCCGCAGCAGCTGCGCCACTTCACATCCCCACCAGCGATGCGCGAGCGTCCTGCCCCCTCTACATCCTTGTCCGCTCGTGTCCTGGTTTGTTTTTCTGACTACAGTCATTGTGGGGAGTGTGACGTGGTATCTCCTTGTGCTTTTGACTTTGACCAATGAACTTGAGCGTCTGTCCTGTGCTTATTGGCCATTTATGGATCTTCTTTAAAGACATGTCCATTCAAATCCATGTCTATTGCTATTTTTAAGATTTTTAAACTGATTTTTAGAGAGAGAGGAAGGGAAAGGGAGAGAGAAGAACATCAGTGTGAGCGTGGAACATTGATCAGCTGCCTCCTACTGGGGATTGAGCCCGCGACAGGGGCACGTGCCCTGACCGGGAATCGAACCAGCAACCTTTCAGTGCACGGGAGGATGCCCAACCAACAGCCACACCGACCAGGGCCTTTGTCTATTTTTAAGTGGCTATTTGTTCTTTTATTGAGTTATACGCATTCTTTATATATTCTGGGTACACGTTCCTTATCAGATATGTGATTTATTAATACTGTCCACCAGCTTTTTATATACATTTAAATAAGTATTTATGTATTTTTGTGCATATATTTATACATGTAAAGACTTCAGTAGGTTTCTCGTTTTTCTATGTGCGGGGTAATACTGTTTGTATTGTGCATAGATATCTTCCATGTCATTCTACATGTGAACCCGCCTCACTGTTTTCAGTATTTGCACAGATGCGCAGGCAACCACTCGTTCCCGTGAGTCTCAGAGTCTCACTATTACAATCGGCGCTCCTGTGAGCACTCCTGCCAAGGCCCGTTTCCACACCCACGTGCGAGACTCTCTCTCTGACGCCTTGACGAGGCATCGCTGCATTATTAAAGCAAAACGTCACCTCTTTGCCGAGTCAGGATCTCTGGGTGGCGGTGAAAAGCCTGGTCAGCTGCGAATACGACGGAAAGCCTTTTCCGCTGGCCTCACATACATCACAGTAAGAATGCACATCCAGGCTCCTGCAGCCCCTCTGTCGTGCCCACCCCGGGTCACGTGCGGCTCCCAGGTGGAGGACAGAGCCACAGACCTAGACGAGGCAGGTTCTAGCCAAACACCAAATCACGGGCATTATGCAAATCGTGATCTGGAAACAATGTCGTGTGAGTTAAACCAGGAGATGTAGCGGTTCTGTTCATCTGCTGGACAAGGACGCTTACATCCGAACGCTGGCCAGTGTGCCGGGGACGGCCTTCCCGCACGCCGCTACTGCGAGACCATGTTTGTACAGAACGCCGAGTAGACACTGAGCGTGTTAGCATGTAACATGCAGATGCCCGGACACGCGGCGATGCCTCGTCTCTCTCTCTCACACACACACACACACACACACACACACACACACACACACACAACATCAACCCATGACTAGATACTTAGATACTTTGGGGCCATGAATGCCCCTTCTGTTGTCATGGGAACTGGCTCCCACACAGAGGAGGCCGCCCAAAGGACACCCGTGGCCGCGGTGCTCCCAGCAGAGTGGCCGGAGGGGTGGACACTGAGCACTGCCCAGTCCCCAGACAGCGCCCAGATCTCCCCTCGTCTTCACGGGGAACGGGCGGGTGCTGGTGCTCAATGTCTATTAGACTCCGATTCAGTTTTGAGGTCCATAATTCAATGACGATAGATGTAAAAATGGCTGCTTCTTCATTAAAAGGGTAATTATCCTAGTTATCAGTATGCTGGAAGGAGGACAGCGATGGATTTCTCATCATGTCGTGAGATGGTGAGGGGCCAGGCAGTCATCTCATTCTGTCCTTAAGCCGGAGTTCAATCCGCCTTGATGGACGGCGCGGGCAGTGAGGGCCTCTGGGTAATGGGAGTTGGTTGCAGCCCTCCGTGGCCACATCCTCGCCCTCATGCAGAGGCTGACAGAGAAGGGAAGGCCATGCCTCCTGAGTCTTCGCGTAAAGAAAAGCGTGTTGTAAATGTCCTTCCTCTGCCTTCAGTCAAAGGACACGTGTGGAGCACCTACTGTGCGCGAGGCGGGTGACGCCATGGTGCGCCGGCTGCAAAGACAGAGCTAGTTCTTGCCGGGATTTAGCTAAAGACACGGGGTGGGTCATAACCACAACCACGTTCGTGGGTGATTAGAAGGAGATGCATTCTCTGAAGGAAAGAAGTCAGGGGCTGCTGTAGAGCTGAGCAAGGAGGCCGCCAAGGCCTCGTCTGGATGGATGGTCAGAGGCGGCCTTTGTGCACCCGTGACATTGGGCTCGAGCCCTGGCGTCTGAGAGGAGGCGGCCTTTTAAAACGGCCGAGAGCACTCCTGCCAGAGGGGCGCCTGTGCCGGTGGACAGCGTGGCGTGTTGGAGGGCAGCCTGGCTGGGCAGAGTGGCCCAGGAGCTGGGCGTGTGCCCCGAGGCTAGAGGAGGAAGGTGGGGGCCAGTGCGGTTGGGCCTCGCAGGCAGTCGGCAGGGGTTGGGTTATACTGTCACAGGTCAGCCCGCAGCAGCGGTGGCAGACGAATTAGACACGGGAACTCAGAACCGAGAGCTCAGAGGAGGCAGCCAGGAGGGAGGTGGCGGCTTGGACAGAGCTGGCCTGGTGGCAGTGGGGAGACATTTCTGAGACACATGTAGGGAGTCTTTAAAAATTTTTAAATATGTTTTTATTGACTTCAGAGAGAGGAAGGGAGAGGGAGGGAGAGAGAGAGCAATGATGAGAGAATCATTGATCAGCCACTTCCCGCATGCCCCACTTCTTGCTGCATCTGGGGTGACTGAGCCAGGCATGGGCCCTGACCGGGAATTGAGCTGAAACCTCCCAGCTCATGGGTCGAAGCTTAACCACTGAGCCACGCCGGCCAGCCCCTGAGGGGTCTTATTGGTGGTGGATATAGAACAGGGTAACGGGAGGAGGCGCGGTCCAGGCTGAGGCCTCCGTTCTGGCTGGCTGGCCTAGTGGATGGGAGTTCCACCAGGCAGATGGAGACCCCTGGGGAGGATCAGGTCCACAGCGGGAAGGATGGGAGCCAAAAGCTGGCATTTGCACGTGTTTTGTGTGCGATGCCCGGGAAACACACGGGGAGGGCTTTTGGCTCTGAGTCTGCATCGGAGAGAAGTTGGAGAAGTGCATTGGGCGATGTTGGTCTGTCCGTGGTCAATAGCAGCTATGGGGAAAGAAGAGAGAAGGGAAGGGGCCCAGGTGTGGACTCTTGACAAACCCAAGCACCCCCCGGCCCCCGTCTTGAGAAACGAGAGTCGAGTAGAAGGACGTCCTTTTTTTTTTTTTTTTTTTTTAAAGCTTTATTGTTGAAAGTATTACATAGGTGCTCCTCCCCCGCCCCTTAACCCCTTCCAGCCCGCTCCCATCCCCCTTCTAAGCCCTCCCCACCCCATTGTCTGTGTCCATGGGTTATGCATCTACGCATATATGTTCATTGGTGGATCTCTTCCCACCCATCCTCCCCCGCCTTCCCTCTGTGGTTCCACAGTCTGTTCATGCTTCTGTGTCTCTGAGTCTATCTTTTTTTTATCATCAGTTTATTTGGTTCATTAGCTTCCATATGTGAGTGAGATCATGTGACACTTCTCTTCTGTAGGCACCTTCCTCAGCTCATAAGCCAGCTCCTGACTAGACAAGGGGTGGGTTCTGACCCCATTATTTTTTTTAAAGGCTGTGACTTTGGGCCAGTCCTCGCCTCTCTCTCCCCGTCAGTGTC